>CM046661.1:90723309-91923309 GCA_025594165.1 Tamias sibiricus
GCAAGAGCCTGGCCACAGAACTTGGGGCATTCAACCAAGGCTATAATGTGATCCATACCTGCAATGCCTAGAAGAAAGGGTGACTTTAAAGATTGAATGACTGAAAGACATAATCTGTATATGTGCAATTTTTAAAAAGACTTCCACAGGGTTAGTTGTGATACAAAAGTGATAATTATTTATAACTCCGTGGGGAAACTAGCATTGAATGACTAATCCAAAGTTCATATACAGAAAACCAAATCAACCACAGTATGTTTCTCTCCCATGAACATCAGAGAGTTGTCCTTTAGCATAATATCTGCTGCAAATAATTTTTTATTGATAAAGTGGTGCTCAAAAAGGGCTGTGAGTATTGTATAGCCAGTCCCATTCCCATATAAGCTGAAAATGAGACTCTATCCTGCTCATCTGGTCCCCTTAGGCCCTAAGTTCCACAAGGCTGATGTACAGCATATTGACCACACTTAGTAATATCCTATACTGTGATCTTGCTAAGAGAGTAGACCTTAGGTGTTCTCACTATACACGCACACAAGCACACACAAATAGCAACTATGTGAGGTGTGGAGGTATGATTGTGTTGAATACTTTACAACATATACATATATAAATCATCACATCACGTGCCTTAAATATACCATTTCTATCTGTCATTTATACCTCCATAAAATTTGGAAGGGGTTGGTAACCTTGGCTGATTCCCACCAGTCCTGTTTCTAGTCCCATTGGAGAAAATTTTGTCATCTGATAAGTGTAATTTGTTTTTGACTTTTACATGGGCTCACAGCCAAGTTTGCCATGAGTTTGAGGAGATTTTAGAGTTGGACAGTACTTCTGAACTGTGTTGGAGCTGTTGACTATGGTACCCTTGGAGATGGGCTAAATGCATTTTTGCATTGTGAGATGGACAAAAGCTTTGGGAGGGGGCAGAATATTATTGTTTGGATATGAGATATCCCCCCCTCAAAAAAAGTTCCTGTATTAATACAGGAATGTCCAGAGGTAAAGTGAATGGATTGTGAGAATTGTAATCTCATGGTTCCATCCTAGTTTGAATGACAGGGTGGTAACTGTAAGCAGGTGGGGCATGGCTGGAGGAGGTGGGTCACTGGGGATGTGCCATGGAAAGGTTCATCTTTCCCATGGCCCTTGTCCTTTTTCTCTCTGTTTGCTTCCTGGCCTTCATGAACACAGCAGCACCCCTCCTCCACACCCTTCCGCCATGATATTCTACCTGACCTTACACCCACAGCAATGGAGTTGAACCACCACCATGGATTGAACTTCTGAAACTGTGAGCCAATAAACTTTTCCTTCTCTAAGTCGTCTGGGTAGGTATTTTGGTCACAGCAACAAAAAGATTACAAACACATCACCTTTATGGAACTTTTCTTTGCCCTAAGGAGTCGACCCCCATGAATTCATCACCCAGGTTCCTTGATCTTTCACTTACAATTGAGTTTGGCCAAGGGGAGAATAGTTGGTCTGTGTTTTCCCTGAACTTACTGCTTTAGAGCTACTATCAGGGGTTGGGAGTGTAGCTTGGTGGTAGAGCTCATGTGTGAAGCCCTGGTATCAATCCCAGAACCACCATTGAAAAAAGAAGCTACAATTGGGGTAGAGGTATAAACATGGCCGTCTTGGTGAGTACCTCCTCTCTGATCTTCAGCTCTCACAGAGCTCTGGCTGGTAACACTGTTCATCCTTAATCCATAAAGCATGGGTATGGTAACGGCTCCCTGTATTGTTAGTTGAGGTAGGGGAGGGGAAGGGAGGCCTCAGCATCTCTCTCTCTCTCTCTCTCTCTCTCTCTCTCTCTCTCTCTCTCTCTCTTATTAAAACAGCTTGGTTGAGATATAATTCATATTCCATACAATTTATCCACTTAAAGTGTGCCATTCAGTAGCTTTTCATATATTAACAGACTTGTGAGCATCTCTTTACATTTTCTTAACTTTGCTCCTACCTTTGTAAATAGTTTCTTCATTGATTTTCCTTCAAATTTTCATCTGAGTGTGCTTTTTCTTTCTTGCTGGGCCCCTGACTTATTGTCTATACAGTGGCAGCTGACACCAGCTCATACCAACTCATGAAAACCTATTGCTAAATATATAGGAACTTTGTGAATTGATTATTCAATATAGCCACTATTTTAAAAATTAAACAAACACCAACAAGTTATTTAAAAAGTAAAAAATACTAAAAATTGGGGCTGGGAGTGTGGCTCAGTGATAGAGTGTGTACTTAGCATGCACAAAGTCTTTGGTTCGATCCCCAGTACCACCAAAACAAATGCCAAATTCATCACTTCCTAATTATTGTACTACATTTTATCTTGAGATTATTTGCATCTGTTGCATCTATATAGTAGAAATACTACACAATGATGTGATTTGAGGTATATGCCTCTTCTTCTAGCTCTATTCAGTGATGACACATTGATAACCTTGAAGTTTACCATTGTGGGAATATATCTACTATAGAAATCATCAAATGGCACACTCAGGACTTGATCTTTTGTTTTGTTGACCATCTAGACTTGAAGGAGCCTATAATCAAGGAGATAGCTAAAGATTGCGGTTAGCTGAGAGCCATAAAAGATGTTCTAGTTTCCACCTGATATTAATACATTATTCAAAGAATCTTTGTATGCCCGTGAACACTGCGTGACGCACCTGTAAGCTTGAGCTGTAAGCATGTGTCCTTGTTAAAGCTATATGTATATAACTGGGTGAGGTTCGTTAGTGTGTGTGGGGAAGAAGAAGGTGGTGGTTGGAGTTAGAGCATTTGGAGTGATTGCTGGAGCTAGAGAGAGAAGAAGAATAAAAGACCTTTTTTCATTTTCATCCTGCCTCCGAATTTTCCTGTGGCGTTCGCTGCTCCAAGCGGCTTCCGCTTCAGGCAGCGACATAGACTTATGAAAATGATGGTAAAATGTCAAAAGTACAAATTTAACCTGAAAGCTGGGCACGGTGGTGCACACCTGTAATCCTAGCACTTGGGAGGTTGAGGCAGGAGGATCACGAGTTCAAAGCCAGCCTCAGCAATGGCGAGGCACTTAGCAACTCAGTGAGACCCTGTCTCTAATAAAATACAAAAAAGAGCCGGGGATGTGGCCCAGTGGTCGGGTGCCCCTGAATTCAATCCCTGGTACAAAACAAACAACAACAACAACAACAAAAATGCAAATTTATCTTGAAAGTTTATCATTACGAACAGAAAAACATTTGAGAAAATATTATTCCAGTATTTGAACTTATCCAATCTACACATATCATTGAAGTGCTATGAAATTCCAAAGTGTCTTCATTGTTTCACTTCTATTTTACTTGTCAATGAGCATGCACAGAACTCTATTTGGGGAGTTGATTGCTAAATATTCCCTGTATACATGCATATACCTAAACACACAGAGTTTAGACAACATTCCATATCACCAAAAGAGCTTTCTCAATCTTTTTTAGGTTTGCATTGTATGCACCTTATTGATAGACTGAAATATTTGCTGTTGTGAAATTGTGCTTCAATGAATCACTTATGAGTCACCTATAAATACATTTGTAATTTCAATAGCTATGGCCACATTGCTTTCTGAAGTTTTGTCAATTGATACTCCTGCTAGCAATATATGAAATGTCTATTTTCCTACACACCCAGCAATGTGATATACCATCAAATATTTTGCATTTTTCTATATCATCGTTTAATGATTGTTAGTCATCTAATAAGATTTTTAAATGCGATTTTAGTTAATAAGATGCATAACATTGCCGGGCGCGGTGGTACACGCCTGTAATCCCAGCACTTGGCAGGCTGAGGCAGGAGGATCACCAGTTCAAAGCCAGCCTCAGCAATGGTGAGGCACTTAGCAACTCAGTGAGACCCTGTCTCTAATAAAATACAAAAAAGGGCTGGGGATGTGGCCCAGTGGTCGAGTGCCCCTGAGTTCAATTCCCCAGTACAAAAAAAAAAAAAAAAAAAAAAAAAAAGCATAATGTTTTAATTTAGCAATGATTGCAATTCTATTTTAAATGATAGTCTCTAAGTGGTTTGCATGAGAGAAGGTAACCTTTGCTCTTTGAGATACAATGTATGAAGCCACCTTTCTTAGGAGCAGACTGGTCATGCCAAGAACATAAGAACTGAAAGTTAAAAATAAATACAGGTAGCCTATATTGGAAGTAGAAAGACACAGCACTGTTTTGAAGATCTCTGCTCAGAATGAGATAGATTAGATAAGTAAGTAATATTCTGGCTCATTCTCTTCTCTCACAAAAGTAGTATGGGGGCATTTTTCCAGAAGACACTGGAAAAAGTGAAAGAAAAACATCAGTATGTGTAAGAAATGTTAGTAAAAATAAAGTACTTGTATAACTCTGCTTAAAAATCTGTACTATCTCCTGGGCTCCATGCTACACAGCTCCCTGGGAGGGTGGGGAGAGATGCAGGCAGACTTGTTTCTGCCCAGATGCAGCCAGACCTACTATGGCTTTGAGCACAGCTGCCACTTACCCACACAGAGCTATCAGCTGAGGTATGAGCAGAAAATGTACATTCATATTATTTGACTTTCTCAGTATCTCTCTTTCCCATTCCCTTTTCTACTTCATAAAGAAATAAAATCTTCTGTAGATACAACTGATAGAGAATCAATCCTATGGGTTTAAGAGCCTTAAGATGGAGCCCAGCCAGGCATGGTGGTGCACTCTTGTAATCCCAGTGGCTCAGGAGGCTGAAACAGGAGGACGGCAATTTCAAAGCCAGCTTGGGCCACTTACTGAGACCCTGTCTGTCTCAAAATAAAAAATAAAAAGAGCTGGAGATGTAGTTCAGGGGTAGACACCCCTGGGTTCAATTATCTGTACCATAAACAGGGGGAAAAATGGGCCAGAAAGAAAGGAATAAGCAAAGAGTAAAATCGCCTGGGCACATTTCCTGAGCCACATTGCTTATGGGTGGTCAGTCTTTCACTCATTCCTTACTTCTCAGCACATCTGTGACATTAGGGAGTTACTTGGCTTCTTGACCTTTGATTTGCTCATCTACAAAGAGGGGATAATAGTTTCAACCTCATGGGGTTATTGTGAGAAAATGAGATAATTCATAAAAAAGTACAAAGCGAGCATTTGACAAATATGCTATTGCTCAGTATGTGTTATCCATTATTTTTCCAGAAATACCTATTGTGAATTGTGTGCACCCTCATTAAACAATGAAGTTGCTTACAATAGACTTTTCTGTTGCCTTTGTGAAATCTTGAGCTAAAAAAACTCTATAGTCCTATCCAGAGGTCATAGGTGAAGAAGCTCTTCACTGCACAGAGTTGGTGAAAGTAGAAAACAGTCTCTTCACAAGCACTATAACAAGGCCTATTTCTGTCTGGGTTGGCCACACGAGACATGTGAGTTGATCCAGGCTTATTTTTAAGTAACCATTTATTTTGCTGAACAAAATTAGAGCTTATATGCATCCATTATAACATATATCCAGGCTCTATTTAATCTTCCAGGAGAAGAAGTTGACTAAATGATACCCTGATGTCATAGAAGAGCTTACTCAACTGAGGGGGTCCTTTACTCCCACGGACCAGGTTAGACATTTTGATGCTTTCTGATCTTTACATTAGAATCAGCTGACCTGGGAGTTTGTTGTGCACAAAAAAGCATGGAATACCTCCTTTTGCGTACAACAGCTTAATTACATATAGAGAGCAGAAAAGAGCATTGCTGCAAAAGCCTAATTATGGCCTAAGATACAATAACCTAATGACAAAATGTATTTCTCTCTGTGTGTCTCTCTCTATGTCTTTCATTTTCTGTGTCTGTCTCTTCCTCATGTCTTAAGCAGCAAAGTGACCGGACCTGTTTAGAAGACTAATCTTTGAAAAAAACAGGCTCAGTTCAATTGAGAGAGACATTTTTTAGGACACAATTATCTGTGAGGCACTATACTGGGCAGGATGAAAAACAGGACAAAAAAGATGATGTCACTGCTCTCAAGTCACCATCTAAGGAAATAGACAAATAAGTTCAAGACAGTAATAAAATGTGGGAAGTGCTACACTAGTAGCATAGAAAAAAAGTGTTATGGAAACTATGAGGAAGCCACTGATTTCACCAGACAGCAGGGAGGAGGGTCCTAAGGAAGATTTTGCAGAAGTGACATTTGAATTGGATCTTGGAAGATCTGCAAGGTTTTTGAAGGAGGCAGAGAGTAGAGAGATAAAAGAAGCAGCATGAACAGGGGTAGAGATGCTCCATGGTAGGGGATAAAGCTCAAAAGATTTGCTAGGATGAGGTACTGAAGCATTTATTAGTCTTCTAATGTCAACTGAGTGCTACCCTGAAACCAACAGAGAAAACTGAAGGTTCTTGGTTGAGGCAGTGACCTGAACAGGCTTAGTTTGAGGGTAGGTCATTGAAGTAGCAGTGGGGAAGTTGGGAGATCTACTAGCCCAGGGGCTTCTGGACAGAGCTAGAAGGTAGTGCTGGAGAACATCTAAGGGTGAATTGTGGAAGAAAACAAAAGAAGAGAATTCCTAAGAAGTTATCTTCAGAATTCAGAGACTCATGAGGCAAGCACACTGAGGCAAAGGAGAGAGGGGCAAGAAGACCAGGTGACCAACATTGTCAACAACTCTACAGTTCCAGATGCAAACTAAAAAAACAAAACAAAACTATTGGATTGAGCAACTAGACCATTTCTACTGGCTCTTTTTGAGAAACCAGTTTCAATAGAATGAGCAGGGTGGAAACTAGATACTGATAGATGTGAAAAAATATTTATAGTGTACAGGAAATTTTAAGATAGGAGCTGATGTTGACTCTCTCAAGAAGGGTAGCATTTAAGAGCAACTGACGGAAATCATGAGAAATGGGAGCTAAAAAAGTCTAATCCCCAAAACCAGACAGACGAGAAACATTTGCAGGATGATGTCATCCTCCCCCCTTGGATGATATCATTTTGTCCCTCAGATGTTTAACCCAGGCTGCATGAGTCAACATCTATCTTTGGGCATAAGGAGAACTACCTTTTGTATTATGTGCCAGTTCAGAAGTCTGTTTGTGCTCGTCTGGTTTAGATCTGTCAAAGTATTTTAGGCTGTGACTTCATTAGCAGCCCATGGTAGTTAATCTGTTTAATATCACACAGCTTGAATTTCAGCATGCTCATTTTTATGCAATGTGACCTTAATTGTCTTTTTTTTCTTCTTTGCATTTGGAAGACATTAGGATAATATTTACAAGTACACTCATAATCAGATTTTAAAAGGCAAAAGTGGAAACATCAGAAGCAACCATAAATAGACCTAAGAGCTTATGTGGATTACTGGGCATGACTAGAATAATAGTAATAGCTTCCATGAATTAGTGCTCAGGGTCTGCCAGAGAGTTTTCATAGAATATTGCCAGTTCCCACTATTGCCTTTATATATAGCTATGGTTTCCAGCTGAAAAAGTAACTTGCCTTTGTTCACTTAGACAGCAAATGGAAGAGTAGATACTCAAGCCAAACCTGATCCTAAAGTCATGATCTTTCACCACATTGTTCTCTCTTCTTCAACCTATCATGGTGCCCATTATTACAAAAGAAAAGCAGACCAAGTTATATCAGTGTGTTCACAAGTGATGAACGAGACACTAATTTCTAGAAGCTCTTATTAGATATAAATTACTCATCTAATTTTATTTGGAGGTAAATATTACCAAATGTATGTGGTTGACCAAACTGAATATTGAATGAGTCCTTATCTTGCATAGCATATGCAAGCCCTGGATTTCATCCCCGTACCAGCAAAAAAAAGAAAAAAAAGTATTCTTCCTTAGAGCCTTCAGAGGCTCTGGATTTTGGACCTCTAGACACTGGATTTTGGATCTCTAGACTCCAGAACTGTTAGAGAATATATTTCTGAAGCTTTAAGCTACCTAGTTTATGGTAATTTGTTGTGGCAGCCCTAGGAAACAAATGTGCTTCCTGAAATCCAAGACCATGACATCTCCTTTCTTGGCACCCCTGCGGGAAAACTGAAAAGAGAGAGAGCACTCCATTTACATCAGAGATCTCCCTAGGATTATTTTGCATTCTTTCTTGCTATTGAAGAAGGATTTTAGTGAGGATGTGGCTGGGGAGATGGTTCAATGGGGAGAGCTCCTGCCTAGCATGCACAATGCTCTGGGTTCTACCCCAAGTACCACAAAATAAACAAAGAAGAAGGCTTTGTCACATTCCAGTTCCATGGCAAAGTTCTGCCTGTTTTTCTCAATCTCTCCTGTCAGCCTGGGCTGGGAGTAGTGGCTCACCTCTGTAGGTCTCTTTTTCCAAGAGCCTTCCCCTTGGGCACCAAATCTGAAGTCACCCCCCAGACACTCCCTAACACATTACTGAGTTGCAGATTTTTCATAGCAGTACCTGCAATCATTTTTTTTTTAAAAAAATGTTTATTTATTTACTTTTAGTTGTACACAATGCAATGCATTTATGTTTACGTGGTGCTGAGGATCGAACCCCGGGCCGCTCAAGTGCGAGGCGAGCACTCTGCCGCTGAGCCACAACCCCCGCCACCTGCAATCATCTTGTTAGCTCATTTTTTCCCCTTTGAAATGGACTGATCACTCCCACTAGATTTAAGCTCCATGCGAACAGACTTTGTCTTGGGTTCACAGCATATTTGAAGTGGCAACAATGGTGCCTGAAACATAGTAAATGCTGAAAAAATTTTACTCACTGAATTAATGAGTTGTTATTGATAAAGGCATAATAATGTGAATTCCCAACTTAATGCAGAGATCTTCACTTGAGAAATAACTTCTGAGCCAGGTGCCGTCCGTCGCGCACGCCTGTAATCCCAGCAGCTCTGGGGGCTGAGGCAGGAGGATTGCGAGTTCAAAGCCAGCCTCAGCAAAAGTGAGGCACTAAGCAACTTGGTGAGACCCTGTCTCTAAATAAAATACAAAATAGGGCTGGGGATGTGGCTCAGTGGTTAAGTGCCCCTGAGTTCAATCCCTGGTATTCCCACCTCCCCCAAAAGAAATAAATTCTGCATTTTCCTGGAAATAGGAAGCAGTTCAAGGGATGGAGAAGGAAGACTGTGAAAGATGATATGATAATAAGAACATATGTTTGGTTTCTATCCCCTAAATCCTGACCTAGAGCTTCTGAAACCCTGAGAATCTCCTGAGTGACAGGATGTCGGAGTGTCTTTGCTATTCGTAACAAGTCCCTCACAACTGTATCTGAGTTTATGTTAAAAAAGTGACTCTTGGTGAGTCCCTAGTTTCAGGTAGGGGGCTGGTTGCCAGAGAAACCAACTATGTGATTACACCGATGGAACTTTTAGCCCTAGGTAATGAAGCCTCCATAAAAATGGATCTAAGCAATGGGATCTGGAGAATTTCCAGGATGGTGAGCACATCAAGTTGCTGGGAAGGTGGCAGACCCAAAGAGGGCATGGAAACTATACCACCTGTACGCCTTTGCCCCATGCATCTCTTCTATCTGAATCGTGTCCTTGGTATTAAACTGGTAATAGTAGGTAAAACGCTGTCCTGCGTACTGTGAGCTGTTCTAGCAAATTATCAAACCCATGGAGGGGGTGGTAGGAATCCCCCTGACTTTAGAGCTAGTTGCTCAGAAGTATGGGTGGCTTGGACATGCAGTTGGTGTCTGTGGTGAGGATGAACTTGTGGGACTGAACCCTTAACCTGTGGAGTCTGAGCTAATTCTCGGTGGCGTCAATATTGAATTGAATTGTGAGACTGTTGGTATCTAGAGAGTTACAGAATTGATTAGGGTGAGGAAAAAAATCTACATCTGGTGTCAGAAGTGCTATGAATAAAAACAATTCACAGGTGACTTACTACAAACATGAATAGAGCCGATTCTAAAGAATCTCCTTCTTGGGACTGTGACTGTAGCTCAGTGGCAGAGCACTTGCCTAGCATGTGTGAGGCACTGGGTTTGAGCCTTAGCACCACATAAAAATGAAACAAATAAAGGCATGCTGTCCGTCTACAACTACAAAAATATTTTTTAAAAAAATGAAATAAAGGTATTGTGTTCATCTATAACTAGTATGTATAATGTGTGTGTGTGTGTGTGTGTGTGTGTGTGTGTGTGTGAGAATTTCCTTCCTCACAGGAATGAAGAGTGAACCCATAGGCATATTTGCTTAGTTCAAAGTTTTATTGTTCAGTAAAATAGCATGCATGTGAATGTTGCTAAATATATGTAAATAATTAAAATGATATGATGTAGAATTTACTTGCCATCATGCAATACTTTTTTTTTTTTTTTTAAATCAGAACTTTAAAGGCAATTCTGAATAGTGGGAAGTTTTTATCTCATGAGGGTCTTACAGCATGGAATATCTTATCAGCTCTTAGAGCTCTCTGAGTTAGAGTGTTAAAAAAAAAAAAAAACAGAAGTAAGATGACAGGCATTCCTAGCTTTGATATGGTTGGATGCATTAGGCAGATTGCCTTTTATAAAGTCCATTCACTGAGTTAGAAAATACAGCCACTCTCCACTTGACCTTATATGGTGGTCAGAGGCCCATGAGCTTTCACATGCCCTTATGTTTTCTTCTAATAAATTTCTGCTTAGTGTTCTAAAGGGAAGCCTGCTATGTTTCTGGACAAGTCTTTGAAAAAGTGTATCTTCCTAATGAAAAATGATTATCATATTGCCATAAACCATGAAACCACATACATAAAATACATTTATTTTTTCATAGCTTTTTCTAATGTTGAGAAATCATGCTAACTAAACAGGCATATTAACAACAAGTCAAACAAAGTATTTATGGAAATATAAAGAAGTGAAAGAGAACAAATACAATTCACAAAGGAGGAAAAATCAGAAAAATCTGGTTTTACCCAACAGGATCAGACCATTTGTTCTGTCTAATGCTATAAAACAAACCGTTTTAAAACACTGAATCTTAAAACAATAACAATCGTTTATCTGTTTGTGGTTTTGCTGTTTGGTAGGAACTTGGGGGACACAGTTCAGCTCTGCTCCATCTGGGGGCATCTGGGGGCTCAGTTGCTACTAGCGAATGGAACATGAGCGTCCACTTTCAAGATGGTTCCTTCGCATGCCTGCAAGTTGGTACTGAGTGCTGGCTGGAACAGGCTGCGGCTGATGGCCAAGGGCGACAACTGCCCTCCACAGGGATCTTCCATGGCTGCTCAGGCTTACAGCTTAGCAGCTGGGTTCGAGAGGGAAGAATTAGAAGTTGCCCATCTTCTCAAAGATTAGGCCCACGATTAACATAAAATCATTTGCCCTTTGTTCTATTGGCCAAAGAGTCCCAGGCCTATCCAGATTCAAAGGGGGCAGGGAAGAAACTCTGCCTTGAGTTTTGGGTGGAGTGGGGTGGAGAGTGACAAATAATTTGCAGTCATTTTTACTCTAAACATTCATTTGTTTATTAATCAATTTTTTTTCAAGGAACTATTAATTCTCTGCCAGGCATTGTACTAGGATACCCACAGGAATTCATTCAAAGTTGAGTCAGAAATAGTTTCTACTTTCTAGTAGTTGACACCCTAGTGGGGGAGGCAGATTCCTTAAGAGATGATGTATTAGTTTCAGGATGAAGGAAGCTTGGGAGTTCAGAGGCACCACAGAGAAAGAACACTTCATCTGACCTTGGCTGGAAATGGGGGGGGTGAGTGAGGATTTCCTAGCAGGTGTGCATTCTGGCCAGAATCTCAAATGATGAGATATCATTAGCCATGAGAAAGAGAGGATGGATGGCAGATAAGAATATTTCATGTAGGGATAGCTCCTTAGCAAAAGCAGATTCCAGAGATAACATGGTTCAGGACAAGACAAAGCAGCTCAGTGTAAAAAGAAAAAAGAAAAGGGTGAGGGGAGAAAAAAGATGTGAGAATTGGGTTTATTCTGTGGATAAAAAAAAAAAAAAAAGTACACAGAATAAAGCCTGTCCCTCTTTCTTCCCTTACTAGTGATAGACATTTGTAATCCTCTCAACACAGGACTCTAAAAGTTACCTCCAAAACTGGGAGGTAAAGCTGGGAGATAAAACTGGGAGGCTTTATCTAATGCTATAAAAGAAACCATTTTAAATATTTGCATCTTAAAACAATAACAATCATTGATTTGTTTATGATTTTGCTGTTCATGAAAATGTTTTGCTACATAAGCTGTAGAAAATGGAGAAACATTTGAGCCTGTGTGTGGGCACAGCGGGCCCCAAGTTAGAGTGTTGTATAGAGCACTGGGCAAACAATGCAGAGTGGATTTGAGAAAATAATAGTGGACACAAGGAGAAAAGCTGGAGTTGATGGAGTGGTCCAGATGAGAAAGGACAGACTTAACCTGGATTCAGGAGCATTGTTTGGAGAGGAAAAGATGATTCTAGAGCTATTTAGGACTTGGTGTGATTAGAATATGTGGAATTATTTGGTTATGTGAAAGGCATAGAAGAAAAAAGGAAAGATATTACATTATAAATCATTTAAATAATCTTTCCCCTCTCACCTTACTTTCTGGGTCAGACCTTGGACTTTTTTATGTATGTAGGGACAATGCAAAAACATGGCCAAGATCCCAAGAGTAATGCGTTTATCTGCACAAGAAAGAAATGGTCAGAAGGCAGCAGAGAAGAGGAAGAGTCTTCAAGCAGAAATGTTGTCAGGGAAATCTGAGGGACTTTGGAGAAAGCAAAAAGAGGTTGGAGTAGACAGGAGCTGTCAGCTATCAGATATGCAAGTCTGTAAAGAAAACAGGAAAATAGATTTCAAGAAATTTGGCTATGTATGAAATCTCCTGAACTGGTGTCCTCTGGGAGAACCCTGAAAGGATTTGAGTTGCTTTCCAATTACTTTGTGTTGTCAGACTAGTATTTCCTAGAATATGATTGTATGTTTGGGTTGAACCATGGGGGTAGCTTGACATTTTGCAGCCTATATTTCCAAGCTGGATATGTAAGCACAATTAAGGCAGTTTCTTAGGTTTCTAGCTTGAGCGCTTGAGTAGTGCCACCAACAGAGAATGGAGGAGGAGTAGCTTGCCAAGAGGGAGGAAATGTGGGACACATTAATTTGCAGTGTTTGTGGTGGCAGGTTCCAATGGATATGTTGAGCAGGCAGTTAACTTTGTAAGTCTGAGGCCTCAGATGGAAGTACAGATTTGATCCGAAGGCAGCAGAGAAGTGGAAGAGTCTTCAAGCAGAAATGTTGTCAGGGAAATCTGAGGGACTTTGGAGAAAGCAAAAAGAGGTTGGAGTAGACAGGAGCTGTCAGCCATCAGATATGCAAGTAACTGTTTCAGTTATAAAAGTGTGTGACTTGGCCAGGGAGAACACATAAAGCACAAAGAGAAGATAGCTAAGGACAAAACAGGAGATAACAGAAATCGCCATGATTTGGCCAAAAAGGATGGTCAGAAAGGTTGAAGGAGCATCAGGAAAGTATGGTGTCACCAAAGCTATGGTTTGAGAATTTCAAGAAGGAAGACATGGTCCAAAGCATTACGTTCAGCAGAAAGATTCACTCATATGGCAGGATTGCTCAGTAAAAGATCACTGGAAACTCTTCTTGCAAGCCATGTTTTAGTGGAATAGTTGGGACAAAGCCAGGTTGCAATTTGAACCCAATGGGAGGTGAAGCAGCAAAGACCACCAGCAGATATTGATTACTTTCAAAATCTAGATGGATGGAGGAATACAAAGAGATGGTAGCAGAGATAGAAGAGGGCATAGGGTCAAAGGAAGGTTTGGAGTATTCAACACCTTTTTAATAGAAGAATATGATTTCCCTTTCATTTTGAGCAGATAAAATGGAGCAGTACTCTCAAAGGCAGTAACTCTATAATTATGCAGATGTGTTGCTCTCCTTTCTGTTAAAAATCTTGGTAAACTAAACTAACCAAACAAAAATGAAGCATATACACAAAGTCTGCCTTTTGTTGGGTCCTGTTGGACATGTAAGAAAACTAAATGCTCTTGTGTTCTATATATATTTATTCAGAATTATAGGGATCCAGCTTGACATGACTACTGCCGCCTTATTTATAACTGCCTTTTTGCCCAGGTGACCCTGGCACACATCCCAAATCCTATAGGAAAAAGTCACTAAGATAGTCAGCCAAGGGACTGGGGTACAGTTCAGTGGTAGAGCACGTGAACAAGGCCCTGGGTTTGATATCCAGCACACACACACACACACACACACACACACACACACACACAAAGATAATCATCTGAGTGTGGTATACACTTGATGTCTGGGTAACAGACACATAGGTTGTTGTTCATATCTTGGCTGTTGTGAATAATATTGCAGTAAACACTGAAATGTAGATATCATTATGAGGTGGTGATTTCATCTCCTTTGCATATACACCCAAAAGAGTACTTGCTAGGTCATATGGTAGTTCTATTTGTAATTTGTTTAGAAACCTCCATTCTATTTTCCATAATGGCTGTAACAATCTACTTTCCCAGCCAGGCCTGGTGGTGCACACCTGTAATCTCAGTGGCTCAGGAGGCTGAGGCAAGAGGATTACAAGTTCAAAGCCACCTCAGCAATTTAGTGAGACCCTAAGCAACTTAACGAGACCCTGTCTCAAAATAAAAAATAAAAAGATCTGGGGATGTGGCTCAGTGGTTAAGTACCCTTAGGTTCAACCCCTGGTACCAAAATTAATTAATCAATTATTTTTTAAAAATCAATCTACATTCTCACCAATAGTATACAAGATTTCCTCTTTTTCCCATTAGTTTTTAATTTAAGCAAGATAATACTCAGAGCTGGTATAAATGGTGGAAATATAAACTCTTACAACCTTTCTGTATCAGAATCTTGAAAATTACTATCCAGTAATTCAGTAATTCTAAGAATTTAACTAGAGAAATAATTACATGTTTTCACACACATTTGAGTACAAGAATCTGCATTGAGTCTTGGAAAAAAACAATAAGACATTAGGGCAAATCCATATGATGTAGCCAGTGAACTCATATTTTTCAAGAATATTTAATGATCAGGGAGAGTATTTGTGGTTAAACAGAAATTCAGGTTGTATTTTTTTTCAGTGTGATCTAATTTTCATAAAAAGAAAACACACACACACACACACACACACACACACACATATATATATATATATATATATATATATAGAGAGAGAGAGAGAGAGAGAGAGAGAGAGAGAGAGAGAGAGAGAGAAAGAGAGAGAGTGCGCAGACCTGGAAATAAAATATACTTAAAATATAGTAAGATACAATTCGATATCCGGGTGGGCTCCCCTCCCTCTAGTGCTGGGATCCAGGTGGTTTTATTATTGTGATTTGTGTTTCTTTTTAATATTATTTTTAGTTGTAGATGAACACAATACTTTTTATTTTGTTTTATTTATTTTTATGTGGTGGTGAGGATTGAACCCAGTGCCTCACTAGGCAAGTACTCTACCACTGAGCTACAACCCCAGCCCCCCTGCATTTTCTTATTGTACACTTTTCTCTATTCCTAAATTTTCTACAATGACTTGCACTGTCTTTGTCACCAGCAAAAACAAAGTTAGCCAAAATGACATCGTATATGCTGTCTGACTCGTAAATCCTGCTGACTACAGGCCAAAACCCATTAAGTTTGGACTCAGTGTCACTCAAACCAAGGGTATTTGAAGCTCTCCAAGGACCCATGGAGCTTTGAAGTGCTGAATATCATTCTGTGAATAACACTCTCCTTAGGAGCAAATAGAGCAATAGGCCCAGCGCTTCAGCAAACTGCCTTTACAGGGGCCAACCTTAGAAAATTTAGATTGTCCTATTTCAGAATGGTAGAGGGCTGGGGTTGTGGCTAAGTGGTAGAGTGCTCGCCTAGCACGTGTGCGGCACTGGGTTCAATACTCAGCACCACATAAAAATAAAATATAGGTATTGTATCCACCTACAACAAAAAATATATTTCAAAAAAGCATTAAAAAACAAGAATGGTAGAGTATTGGTACCTCAATTAATCACACAACGGCTGATTAAAAGTAGATTACTAAAATAAATAAATAAATAAATAAGTAGATTACTGTAGCATATATTTGCCCCAGAGAGAGTGATAAAACGTGTGCAAGGTAACTGTCATTGCCAGTGTTGATATTTCCCTCCTCTGTGGGTGGAGTTCTCCTGAGCCTGGGTGTCTGGAAAACGGCAGTGATTTCCTTAGGACAGAGCCACTCCTTATATCTGATTATTCTCTTTCATCCTTCTAATCTTGGGTAGAATTTTCTTCAGGGATTATTTTGTTTTTCAGAACTTATTTAGAAATTTAGACTAAGAAAGTATTTATCTCCATTCTGAGATATAGATCTTCAAATCTGGCAGCGTACATTACCTTCAAACCTCCCTCTCTCTCTCCATCCATCTTCACACTTCTCTCTTAGATGACCACTCACCTGCAAAGTCTAGATGGATGAAGGAAGAAGGAGATGGTAGCAGAGATAGAAAAGCATGTATGGCCAAAGGAGGGTTTGGACTTTTCAATAGAAAATGAAACAATAATAATTAAATAATTACTAAATACTAAATCATTAAAATGGGTCTCAGAACCATTTGGATAATTCAAGAAAATCTCCTCTTCTCAAGACTCCAACTCAATTACATGTGCAAACTCTCTTTCACCACGAATGTAATAATCAGTTTCCAGAGCTTGGGAGGTGGACATCTGAATTTTCATGGTGGGGTTTGGGGAATCCTATAGTCTACCACACCATTAGATGTTGGCCAGCAGCTACTGCCTTCAGACACCCTGAATTAAATATGCCAGTGCTCTCAAGAGTGTTTTGTAAAATGTCAGCCCACGTGGGAGGTACAATTTCTATCCTGGAATAAGACCTGAGAGCTTGAAATAAAATAGCAGAGTAGGTTCTATAGTCAGATGTTCTGGATTTCAATCCTGGTCTCCACGTACTTTAAATGGTATGTGACCCTAGGAATGTCACTTGACCTCTCTAGTCTATTTCTTCATCAATAAGATAACATCTGTCTCCCAGAGTCTTTGGGAATGCTAAATGAGACAATGCTTGTAAAGTGATTAGTACAGTGTGTGATATACAGGAAAAAATCTTGGAGAGTGATTAGCTCTCATGGCTGTGATTAGGCTGTCTTCCTTCTTTACATACAAACAGAAGAGCTTAGAAATATTGAGTGATTTATCTTTGCCTCACCGCCTTGCCCTCAGGAGTTATAGGAAGGACAAAACCCCATATGAAACACTGGAGCTATTTGGATCCAGCTGAGGAATCCCTTCCTGTCTGCCCCAGGGACGCCATGCCGCTCCCACAGTCCTCCACACCATTCCAGGAGGGCCTCTGGGACTCTGGGCAGGCACTGTTCCTTCAGTGCTCTGGAAGGGAGCCAATACCTTGACACCACAGTACCTGCCAACTATACCTAGGTTCTGGCTAGTGTCCTGCTTCATTCCCCACACAGGCCCTGTCTTGGGAAGAGGCTGTCAGAATTTTTTTTTTTTTTTTTTTTTTTTTTGGTACCAGGGATTGAACTTAGGGGCACTCGACCACTGGGCCACATCCCCAGCCCTTTTTTGTATTTTATTAGAGACAGGGTCTCACTGAGTTGCTAAGTGCCTCGCCATTGCTGAGGCTGGCTTTGAACTCACAATCCTCCTACCTCAGCCTCCCAAGTGCTGGGATTATAGGCATGAGCCACCAAGCCCAGTGGCTGTCAGACTTTTGGTTCTTGGTCCACTGTTATGAATCTCATTGCTATTGTTTACTGGCTTTGCCTGGCAAACACCTGTAATTGCAGCAGCTAGGAGGATCACAGTTCAAATCCAGCCTCAGCAACTTAGTGGGATCTTGTCTCAAAACAAACAAAATAAAAAGGACTGAGGGTGTAGTGCCATGGTAAAGCATTTCTGGGTCCATTCCCCAGAACTGCCCCCCTCCAAAAAAATCTCTTTTTAATAAAAATTGTTCTCTATGAGCTAGGCAGTATTCTATATGTAAGCATTAATTATCTTAATAGCTTTATGAAGTAGGTACTCTTACCATCTTTCTTTCAGAGATAAAAGACAACTCCCCTTCTAAACAATGGGAGCTCCTATTGCTGTACGATCCCCTTTCTCTGTAAGTACACAGAGCATCATGGAGGGTGTCCTCTTGTGCATGTATCTGTCTGGTCGGTCCCACCTTTCCTGGGGAAGATCACTTGAGGGGCTCTGTGAGCTCTGCTACCTCTGTATTTGTTAGCTTTATTCAAATAAACTGTATACTGTGTGGCTCCAGTGGAGTGTGTGTTAATAGCCCCTTGGCAGAATAGTTAGATATTTCTGCACTGGATAACTTTTATCATTCAAAAAGAAAGCATGATCTCAGACCAATTAAGCATACCGGAAGAGTGAATATTGTGTTTATGGAAGTTCTTAAAACAGATTTCAGTCCACTGATATCCTGTCTCTTCTGCTCAGAGCCTCTAAATGGCATCCTGCTCTCTGGAAGAATAACCTGGTTAATGCATCTCTTGGCTTGACTCTAAGGCCACCTGTATCTTGGAGTGGTCTTCACTTGGAGCTCTAACTGCTTGCTTCTAACTTGAGTGCCAGGGATCACTGACTTCACCAGAAAAAGGTGTTTGGAGGAAAAGTCAAATCCTCTTCTTTCCAAGGGACAAATACACCAGAGTGAGATACAGATGTTCTTGCCCTTCCTAATATGCCAGAGCTTCTCCTGTTGGAAATTCCTTCTTCTAGTTTTAAGCATTTGGTTTGTCTGTTTTTCCCCCATTCTGTTAGGATTATACTCCAAACCCTTTATTTTTTGTTTGATATAAAAATATGGGTCAAAGAAGTTCACATTTCATATCTGTTCCCACTGTCTCCAGCTATGTGTTTTATGAGTCAGTTTTAGTTTAGTTTAGATTCTTCTTCTTTTTTTTTTTTTTTTTTTTTTTTAAGCACCAAAGTCCTTTTAGAGGTGACTATGTCATTTGTTGGTTTTTCTGAAAACAGTTTACATTCTTTGGTATTTCTTAGAACCATTTACAATTTCCTGTTGGAGAGGATTTTATGCTGCTGAAATTCTATTTGTGGAGTTTTTCCTATTAGTTTAAAAATACACATATACACACACACACACACAGAGTGTTTCTCTCTCCCACCACCCTTCTTTCAGCTGTTTATTAGCTTTGGCCTCTGAGGCATTCTAGAGCATAAGACTGTCCAGCTCCATCTCACTAGGAGGCTCATGCTACAAGAAAAAAAAATCTCAGGGATCAGCACCTATAGCAGAGCTGGACTTTAATGCATGTGGTCAGGAGGTCAGAGCAAAAGGTGGCTCTAACTAGCATGTGGTGGCAGGGCCTCTCTGTCCTGGGGAGGTTCTCCTCCTGGGCTGTTGCTGCAGCATAGAAGGGGTGACATCAGCATTGTGCAGGGTGGGGCAGGAACTGGGAGGCAGGGCGATTAACAACCAAACCCAGTTCCCACCCAAATGATAAGAAGATCTTTTGCTTTCCTTCATCTTCTTTCTCTCTTTCCACTCTCTGTTTCACCTTTCCTCTCCTCGAACTTCATACAATCTGCCCGACCCCCTTTCCTCCCAGGACTGAACCCAGGCCTCACACATGCTAAGCAAGCATTCTATCATGGCGCTACACCCTGGCCCTATGCTGTCTTATTAGCTCTCTTGAATGTAGGAGAAAGTATTAGCATGAAAGTACACTACTCACAGGGGTATTTGCAGAGCAAAATTCAACAGGGCAGGTCAGGACTTTGGTTTGCCTTTCTTTCCCTTACTTCTAGTCCTGGCCGTTGCAAGGAAATAAGAGGTGGAGGAGGTGAGAAATACTGCTAGCATATAAGTCTGGTCGGTTGCACAGTCCATCTCTGCTTTTCCAGGCCTCTTCCCTGAGGAGGCCTTGCTGCTTTCTTTAATTCATACTATTGCCTATCATGTGCCAGGTGTTGGCACTAGGAGTATAATGGTAGTTAACATAGAAAACAGTCCCTGAGGTAATTGCATGTGTGATGATTGTTACCTTAAAACAATTAAGGATGCCATGGGAGGTTGGGGACATAGTTCAGTTGGTAGAGTGCTTGCTTACTGGGCACAAGGCCCTGGGTTCAATCCCCAGCACCACCAAAAAAAGAAAAAGAAAAAATGCCATGGTAAGCCCATGGTAAGGAAACCGATCTGATTGCCTTTATCTGTAGGCTTAGTCTTGTCAACAATATCAGCCCGTGCCCAGGTGGTGACCCTTAGACTCAGACCTAGAAAGCCCTGGGCATCCATATAGACCCACCAGATGCAGCCTTCCCCTGCCCCTCGGTAGGCCCAGGTGTTGATCTCCATCCCATTGGCCTGCACTCTAGTTATTTATTTGCTGGTTATTTGAACCTTTTCACCCTGCTCAATTCTCACCAGGTTTCTCCTCTATGAGTCCATATCCTGTCTCTTGGATCTTCAGCTACTGACCGAGTTCTGCCACAGCTGGACTGCTCTGCACCCACCTAACTTTGATCCTAGCCATCTGCCAGAAATCCCACTGCCCTCTTGAGTAGATCAACCTGGCCAGACCAAATGCAGTGGCCATGGAGAGTTTCCAAAGCTGTGAGGGTTGGCCTTTAGGCATTCTTCTGACTCCTGGTTTTCCCTTCCTCTCTATTTTGTTTTGCTGTGACCCACCTTATGGATAAGTCTGAGTTGTAACATTGTTACTGGGATTGTTGGCTGTTGAATTTTTACATTTGCTCTTCCTCCTTTGTACAATGTAGAGTATTGCCTAGTTTTTCAATAAAATTTCCCGAGAACCTACCATGTGCCACTATTCTGAGCACTCTGGAAATATTAGTGAACAAAACAAGGATCCCTGAACTTCTCCTCCCCCCCCCCCCCGCACAGGGAATTAAACCCAGGGGTGTTTAACCACTGAGTCACATCCCCAGCCCTCTTTTGTTTTATTTTGATACAGGGTCTCCCTAAGTTGCTTAGGGCCTCACTAAGTTGCTGAGGCTGGCTTTGAACTTGCAATTCTCCTGCCTCACCCTCCTGAGCTACTGGGATTACAGGCATGCACCACCATGCCTAGATGGATACCTGAACTTCTAAACGTATCCATTCTATGTGTGCTCTCCGGGAATATAGAGTTTTAAAATTAAGTTCCCTCTGATATGAGAACAGTTGGGCCCTCTACTCAATGCCCAAGACATGCTGTACTTTCAAATCTCCAAATTTCCCAAGATGAAGGGGCCCACCCAGGTATCGCCTTAATTCCAAGCCTCTCACTTCCTCCATGAAAAGTGAATCTCCATGTGGACCATTTCCAAACCACCCTGCTGGAAGCATGACATCACCTCACAAATTACAAAGTTTGTAAACCACAAATGATAAATGAGTTTCAGCCTTGGAAATTAAATAATTGCTCTTTGAGACTTGCAGACTAGACAATACAAATTGCTCATTGCTGACCCAAAGATTCCAAACTAAGATTTCTCATTTCAGAGACTTTAACTGTGCTATATAAGGAAACACAAATTTGACTTTTGCTCTGATTAAAACCCATCATAATATTACAGAACCCAAGTTATCCACTTTGTTCTCCTTCCAAGTAATCATAATTTGGTGGCTCACACGCACGCGCACGTGTGCGCGCACACACACAAACACACACACACACATATGCACAAAGTTCAGTGTGGGGTTTATTGCCCTAAACATACATGTAGTTGTTGATGCAGTTTCTTTAGCTGTTTTCTTTTTTGTTTACTTCTCTTTCTGGTTTCAGAGTTCTCATATCAACTCGGAAAATAATTGAGTAAATATTACCTAACAGGAACAATTACTATTAAACAAAATTTAAAAATCATGCCCTAGGTCTGAACAATTTCCTTGATCCTTGAGACACATGCTGCCCCACATAGTGAGCATAGTGAGTGGCAGAGAAGCTGAGGTCAGGCTGGCCTCCCTGGTGCTGCCAGTGAGCACAGGAATGTGCCAATGATGTGAGGCAGAGCAGGGCAGATATCAGATCGGTGGAGTGCATAACTGGGCATGTGGCGAGATGTGACAGATTTCCAAAAAAGGTACTAGACTGAGAAAGTCCTTCCTCTCTACTACAGACAGGGGCTGTGATTATTGGAATGAGTGTAAGGTAAGCCTTACCACTCCCACTCCTAGCCTGCAGCTCCCAATATCTCATTCCACAGGAAGTGAATCCAGGGAGGAGCCCCCAGCTACTAGCGTGGGGCTCAGTGATAATCCTGGTCTGTCCTGGGTTCCAGGCTGAGTTCTCTGACCTCCTCCATGGAATCCACCTTGTTTTTCTCTCTCCTTACTTTCCCAAACATTTAGCAGAGCCCTCCAAGAGCAAGGCACCATGTTAGACACTGAGAACAAAGCTAAATAATGCATATGTCCTTCTCTCAAGGATCTGATGAAAATAATAATAAAAAAGAAACTTTTAAAAAGAGATGAGAGCCGGGCGCGGTGGCACACTCCTGTAATCCCAGCACTTTGGGAGGCTGAGGCAGGAGGATCACAAGTTCAAAGCCAGCCTCAGCAATGGTGAGGCACTTAGCAACTCAGTGAGACCCTGTCTATAATAAAATACAAAAAAAAAGGGCTGGGGATGTGGCCCAGTGGTCAAGTGCCCCTGAGTTCAATCCCCAGTACCACAAAAAAAAAAAAAAAAAAAAAAAAGAGAGATCAGCTGGGCACTGTGGTGCACAGCTATAATCCCAGAAGCCCAGGAGGCTGAGGCAGGAAGGTCACAAGTTCAAAGCCAGCCTCAGCAACTTAGTGAGGCCCTAAGCAACTTAGTGAGACTCTGTCTCAAAATAAAATATAAAAAGGGCTGGGGATGTGGCTCAGTGTGGTTAAGGGCCCCTGGGTTCAATCCCAAGTACCAAGAGAGAGAAAGAGAGAGAGAGAGAGATACAAATGAGGGTAATCTTTGTCACAATGGAATACTTCTGTTTCTTGATTATAGTGGTGGTTCCATGCATCTATACTGATGATAAAATGATATAGAAGTATATATATTGTTTCCAGGTCAATTTCCTGGTGTTGACATTGTACTGTAGTTAGGTAAAATGTAACTTTTGGGAAAACTGAATGAAGAGTACAGGGAACCTCTCTGTACTATCTTTGCAACTTTCTTTGACTCCATAATTATTTCAAAATAAACCAATTTTTAAAAAATATTCATTTATTTGTTTTTTTAGTTGTACACAATGCCTTTATTTTTACGTGGTGCTGAGGATCCAACCCAGGCTGCGCACATGCTAGGCAAGCGCTCTACCACTGAACCACAACCCCAGCCCCCCAAATAAACCATTTTTTAAAAAGACGGAAGAGGTAGATGCTCTCTTTCCATTTCATACCCAAAAATATAGGTTAAGGGAAGTTTAATGACTAGGTCAATGTGACAGAATTGAGTGTGTGCATTAAGCACATGCATATTTAAGGCTGGAGTTCAGGGGCAAAATCTGGGCTGTTTCTAAAGATCCAGGAGTCATCAGCATTGGCATGGGAATTAGAAATGTGGAAGCAGATGAGACCCCTGGGGGAGAAGACATGAATGAAGAGGTGGAATGGGTGTGTCCCGAGGGAAAGGAAGTGAACCAAAAGAGTAACTACCATGGAAGCTGGAATGCGGTGGAGGGGAGGAATTTGTAGTCATACTGCTGAGAAGGCAGTATGAGATAAAGAATGGTATCCTCTGACTTCTGCCACAAAAGGCCATTTTTGACCCTGCTAAGAGCAGTTACCAATATAGCAAGAATGAGAAGAGAGAGACTGGAGGCAATCTTTCAATAAGTATGGTATGAAGAGGAGGGAAGGGACAGGACCTTGCATGGGAAGGAGCTGCAGGGAGGTCTGTTAATTTTAAGATGGAGGAGAGGAGGCAAGAGAGACAGTTTGAAGACTTGTTGGAAAGAAAGTGCTCAATTGAGGAGAGTCACCAAGCAGACAGAAGGGACAATTAAGAACAGCAGGAAAGTTTGGCCTTGGAGAGAGGACCACCTCTTCAGTTCAAGAGAGGAGAAAGAGACGTGACCGGTATGGATGTGGGTGGGTGTTAGAATTGTTGGCAGGAATCTGGTGGGTTCCTTTCTGAGATTTTAGTGATTCTCTGTAAACTAGGAGGCCAGCTCATTGACTGAGAGATGAGGACAATAATGAGCATCAGAGGTTTGGAGTGACTGGAGGAATGTTGAAAGGGTTGTAGGGAGGGGACAGGAAGGTGACTGGGCCAACATGGTGAAGACACTGGGCCACAGTATACGTGGTGGCTTCCCAGCCCACCCCCTTGGCACTCAGTTCTGGAGTGGACATGCTGATGGCTTTCTGCTCTGCCTGAGAGTGTTCTTCCGCTGGGAGTTTGTGTGACCTAGGCACCAGGCAGCCTGGAAGGAAAGCAAGTTAATGCTGCTGAGAGCAGTCCTCAACCAAAGACAGAGAGGAATGGGGTGGGACATTTCACAGCTACACAGGCCGCTTGTGGAACTGAGCTCCAGCTGCCCACAGTGGTGATCTGTTCATTAATACATCTTATGTTTGTGTCCCTCTTTCCCTCTCTTTTCTCTCTCCTCTTTTTCTTACTCCTCTACTTGGGATTATCTCCAAACAAACCATTTGCATTAAAATCCTGTCTTAGGTTCTGCCTTTGTGGGAAATGAACCCAAGACAAACACACAGTTGAAATTAGTGAGTATCAATTATAGTGTTCCTATGTGCCACGACGTGATGATACCCTAGCAGTGCTTGGTAACCTGATGTGAAAGAGAAGGGGGTAGGGGATTTTGCAATGGGAATAATAAGGCAAAGAGTTTAAGACCTTGGCAAGAGAATAATCAAGAAGAATAATCATGACATCTAATTTGCAGTACTAGGGATTGAATCCAGGATCTTATACATGCTAGGCAAGCCCTCTACCACTGAGCTCCACCCACCAATGAAGTCTAGTCTGAATAGATTTATCCTCTAGGAGTGGACTAAAGGACCTGAAGCCAAAGGAGAACAAATGTGTTAGGACAGTTGAGCAGGCCAGACGAGTTGGTAAGAAAAAGTGATCAGAGAGAAAGATGCCTGACTTCATCATTTTAGAGATGGGACATTTTGGGCATAGCATGGCTGTGTGAGAATACTCCAATATCAATTCTACCATATTCTTTAAAGAAGAATTCAAAATGTCTGAGATTGTAAATGGAACGGTTTGTCCATACAGCTATTTAAGTCACTTTGGATGTAGTAGTTTAAAGAGCATAAGCCATATGCCAAAGTCTATCATGAACAGGGGTAGAATTATCAGAAAATCTGATGGTGAGCAAGAGTGACAGTTGATAGAATTGAGTGACATGGGCCTCAAAGAATTGATAATCAAAGCCCCATCTTTCTGTGTTGATATAGACTTTCATTACTGTTATTAAAGGCAACACAGTATTTCATAGATGCTTACATTACAATTTACTTAACAATCCCCAAATGAGGGACATTAAGATTGTTTCTACATAAAGAAAGCATGAATACCTCTTTTCAGATTTGTGTTTAATCTCCTTGAAAATAGGAAATAGTCCTACACGTATATTTGTTGCATTGAAGAATGTATATATGCTGGTTGGGCATGGTGGTGTACACCTGTAATCCCAGAAGCTTGGGAGCTGAGGCAGGAGGATCACTAGTTCAAAACCAGCCTCAGCGATTTAGTGAGCCCTAAGTTAACACCTCTGGATTCGATACCTGGTTCCCCCTGCCCCCCCCCCCCCCGCCAAAAAAAAAAAAAAAAAAAAAAAAAGAATATATGTTTGCTGTGTTACTTTCTTGTCAGATAGCCCTTTGGTGGAGGTGGGGGGGAGTTGGGCCATTTTACATATTCACAGGAAAAGTACAGATTATGAATTTCTTTCATCCTTGACAATGCAGGAGTTTGATCAATTTTTAAAAATCTTTGCCAGTCTGGTAGGTGAAAATTATTTCATTGTTGTTTTTAATTTGTCTTTCTGAGTATTAATGAATTGAAGCTTTTCCACGTTTAAATGCCATTTACATTTTAAATTTACTTGTTTGTAACTTTTGCCCATTTTTTTCTAATGGACTTTTTAAAAAAACTTACATAAACTCCTTTATTATTGTGGGTATTAACACAATGTTACACAGTGTTGTTAATATTTTCCTTACTTTGTCAGCCTTGTTTTTTTTTATTTATTTTTATTTTTATTTTTTATAGTGCTGAGTATCAAATCCAGGGCCTTGTTCATGCTAGGAAAGTGCTGTATCTTTGAATAACACCCCTGGTCCCACCTTGAAATTTTCAATTGACTATATTCAACATTATTTATTTATCATTATTTTTTCTATATTCTTTTACATTTAAAGTGTTTGCATTTAAATTTTTGGCTTGTCTCTAATTTATTTAGAGGCAATGCGCTAAGAATCTAATATTTTCCCTCAAAATACTAGTGAACATTTCTGAAAAGTTCAACCTTTTCTTCAGTGATTTGAATGTCACTTATGGTCACATACTTGCATAAATAGTGCCCAGATCTCTCCCATCTCCCCATCCCTTGCAAACTCGGGCTGTAGCCCAGTGTCAGAGTATGAGACCCAGCCTAGGCCCTAAGTTTTGCTGCAGCCAGGAGAATTAAACAGTGTCTCAGCTGGAGTCCAGGAAGTAGGGGAGAGGGTGGAATGGATGTGGCATTGCAGCAGCACTGGGAAAAAAGACTCTGACTCACACACTGACTGGAACATTCATGGGCGGCTCCTTCAGAGCACCAGAATAAATGGGGATCCAACAGCGAAGTGGCAGGCTGTTTGGGCATGTATTTCCTGAACTACAGCTCCAGGATGGTGGTTCCTCTATTCTGGCCATTGCTTTAGGTGCTAGAATGATGGCTACTCATAGCAGACCTGTCCTCTGATCATGTCTCCAGGATCTGCCCAGGTGCGCAAGGATCTTCGGCTGGAATCAGAAGACACACCCAGGTTGTGGTGCCACCGCAGATACTGCCCCTGATTGCTTTCCCTCCCTCTCTTCTGACTTCAGGTTGCCTTTGTCTTTCTTTGAGGCACACACCCCAAATAGACTAATTCCTTCCTTTTTTTTGGACAATGGAAGTGTGGCTTCTTTTTTAAGAGGGGCTGGTCTAAAAGTTGGAATACAACCTTATACAAATGGCATTCCTAAATCCTCATGTTACTTTTTCTAAGGATAGTTCCTCAATCCTTATACAACCATATCCTTCAAAAGACAGACAGATATATGTATACTTAGTTGTAGTTGGACACATACCTTTATTTTATTTATTTATTTTTATGTGGAGCTGAGGATCAAACCCTTGCATGTGCTGAGCTAGCGCTCTACTGCTAAGCCACAACCCCAACCCAAAAGACAGTTATTTTTAGTGTTTCAAAGGTTAAAAGAAAGAAAG
The DNA here is from genome assembly GCA_025594165.1 of Tamias sibiricus. NCBI lineage: Eukaryota > Metazoa > Chordata > Mammalia > Rodentia > Sciuridae > Tamias > Tamias sibiricus. The sequence goes on from CM046661.1 coordinate 90,750,726, forward strand.
CAAACAAAAAAAAAAAAAAAAGTTTTTTTCTCTCTCAAGGCATTCTGTTATGTAAATTCTTGAAAAACAACAAAAAAATTAATTGGAAGAACTCATGCATGGACTCTCAACACTGTTGTTCTTTGGATCTTTCCAAGCACCTCAGCTGTGCTAAGTGTGCTTCCACTCTTGCTCTGTCAGTGAAAATGGCTAGTGGTCTCTTCACTCCCAGAGATTGTTCTGTTATCCAGAAGTGGACTGTTCTTCCCTAGAAGCCTTAGAATTCAGCCACTATTGGTCTTCAAGCTGCGGTCTTAAAATCACTAAGCCCAAGCTACCCCTCAAGCTTCGCCTTCGGTAAGTTGGACATTCTTGCTGTGAGGGAAGGGGCAGCTTGCCTACCCTCCCTCCCCCAGGGTAGACCAGCACTGTCATTGATTTTTGTGCAGTGTGGGCCCAGCACAAAGGGGTTTGGCTGAAGGACATGTGGAGGCTAAGTTTCGGTACTTGACCCAGGAGTCCTGGCTTGGTGCTGGACTTGTGAGTGGATGCTGGTCTGCCATGAAGGAAGATGTGTTTGTAATTTGCACAGAGGCCCTGTCTGTACAGGCTGGCCTCAGGCTTGGGGCAGAACTTAGAAAAGCCATAGAGTAGCCTAGAGTTTTAGCCTTTTGCATTAAGAAAATAGATATTTACTGGGAGCATCCAATTTGGGGGTTCACATTTTAGGAACTTGATGTGACTTTCTCTCAATGCCCCTCAGTGGGAAGTCTATTGTCACTGACTGCAGGTCAGATGAGTGTGAACATTCTACCTCCCCTTGCTCAGAGGCACCTGTGTGACTGTGATGAAGGTCTGTCCTCTGAGATGAAGTATATGCCTCTTTATTTGCCCTCTATTTTGTCTTTCTAGAAGCTTCAGAATCTGTTTGTAAATACAACAGTAATACCCTTAAAAGGGGGGGAGAGAACATATATGGACTTCTCCACCCAAGTCCCCTTCTAGGACTGTCCCTCCTCTACTCTTACTCCCTTCCTCTTCCCCCAGAGCTATGTTAGGAGCTGCCGTGTTCATATATCACCACATCTGTTAGATTTGATCCAACATGGACCCCAAATTTCCCCAATTAAAATTGAGAGGGATTGTCCCTTTCAGAAGTAAAACTGTAAGGATTTTTAAAAGAATAAAATGAGTTGTGTATGGCTAAGTTTCCTTCCTGGTAGAGAAGGTAGAACTACAATGAACAAGACCAAGGCATCAGGTGGAGAGAAGCAGTTTCCAAATAGAGGAGAATCCTGGCAACATTTCAGTCCCTGGTTCCCATTGTTCCTGAGGCCCAGCTGCATCCTAGTTTTCCCCAGTCTTTGGTTATTCACCTCCTTGTTGGATTTTGCAAATAACAACCTCTACCCCAACCCTTTTCTTTGGGATAATTCAAATAATGCTCCCTAGGGATGCCTTGATTTTATGGTTGCACTCCACTAAGCCTGACCATAAACGTTATTTCACATAGGTTAAAAGCAGAGGTCCATTGGATTTTGTCGCTTGGATGACTAGATAGGATTCATTAACTGCTGATGGTTTACAGTAAAGTGAACAGTTAAGAAAATAAGTCCAGAAGGGTTTTCTGGCTCACAATAATGCTTATTTCCTGAGAAACTTGCTTGACCCCAGACAAGGAATTTTCTTTTTGAAGAGAATTGTTTCTGTTTTTAAACAACAGAGCACTGTTGTATAGCAGGCATTCTTGAAACGACTTCCTAATACACATAAATGAGCAAATTAAAAAATGATATAAGCAGAATAACCAGTAATAAAAATGTATACGTGTGAATAACAGTACGAAGAGTCTCTACTGAGGTTTCTCCATGGTGTCACAAGATCCAGGTCATTATAAACCATTTTTTTACATTTGCATTTATCACATTCCTTCAGTCACCATTTGTTGATGCTACTTTGAAATAACTCGATGGGAGCCACGGAGTTGGACCAAAGAGGTTTACAGGATGTTTACAACCCTGTCTGGAAGGACATTTGTGAAGAAACCTTAACAAAGCCAGTTGAAATAGGTGTTGTTTCAAAAGGAATGAAGTGTTCTGGAAATTTTTGTGGAGGAACAACTATCTGCAGCTGGGGTAGAGCATAAATGATTCTCCACATGGCAGATTCACATTAACCAAGCTCAGAGAAATTATCTCCAAATTGAAAATGGCAGGTTATTATTTTTTAATGACAACTATTTCTGACAAGGGTTTAGACACCTCTGTGATTGTATGTGAACTTGCTACAGGACCCTTGAGCCAACACCTGACACTTACTGAACTGAAATTCTATTTTATGATGAATATACCTCTCAAAATGCTTCACAGTTATAATGCTTAGAGATTTCATAAGGAAATAAAAAGGGCAGCAACTGTTTTAATGGATACAATCCAAGGGACAAATTTCTCTTCTCACTAAAAATGAACAAGGGTTGGCAAACCTTTTCTGGAAAGGGCCAGATAGTAAATATTTTCAGATTTGCAGGCTGTGAGAGCTCTGTCACAACAGCTCAACACTGCTCTTAAAGCGCAAAAGCAGCCACAGGCAATTCATAAATGATGAGCATGGCTGTGTTCCAATAAAACTTTGTTTATAAAAACAGGTAGAGGGGCCGGGTGCGCACACCTGTGATCCCAGCACTTGGGAGGCTGAGGCAGGAGGATCACGAGTTCAAAGCCAGCCTCAGCAAGAGTGAAGCACTAAGCAACTCAGTGAGACCCTGTCACTAAATAAAATACAAAAAAGGGCTGGGGATGTGGTCCAGTGGTCCAGTGGTCGAGTGCCCCTGAGTTCAATCCCCAGTACCAAAACAAACAAACAAACAAACAAAAAAGAGAGGGCAAGATTTGGCCCCTAGGCTGTTATTTTCTAATCTCTGACCAAAAAAGGGGGGCAGGGGTTATGAGCATTTAATAAAAGAACCTACTAGCACTTTGTTATGCACCATGGAGGTAAAGATACAAAAGACACAAAAGACTCCAAAGTCCAGTACCATGGAGGAAATCTGTAAGCAAATAACTAGAATACAAGGCAAGACAAGGTAAGTGTCTTAAATGAGGAACACAAACCTGTGAGGTAGAAAAGCCAAAAAGCATGGGATCTACTTACCTGGAGAAAGGGGCAGGAGTTGTAGGAAAGGAGAGTTATGTGAGCAAATGACCAGGGCAGAAGAGTGGTAGGAGGGCATGGAGACAGAAGGAAACTTTGAAACACAGTTTTAGATCCCCATTTTGTTTTCTGTCTTTGCCTCTTCCTGAATTCTGAGCTTCTTAACCATAAAAGAGTGTTCCCCTCCTGAGAGCCTGAAGAAGGTCACTAGGAATTGTCAGTTGAGATCATTTTGAAATACAGTCTGGCAAGGTCTATTCAAATAATAAGGTAGCTCCTCCATTTCCAGGTAGACCCCAATGCCTTTTGACCTAGAGTCACCAGAGAGAAAAGACCCAACATTGATATTCTCCCAAAGTCACCCACATCTCACAAGCACCCTTGCCCCCCGTAAAGTAAAGCCAAGGGAAGCCTGTGAGAAACCTGGCCATCACTGGCTGACGCCATAGTTCACAGGTGGCCCAGGAGCAGAAGGGCTTTGATTTTCCAGGAAGGTTTCCTTGTGGTGCTGAAAGTTCCTATTCCAAAAATCTTCTCAGAGGGCCTTCTGTACGAAAACTAAGGTCGGCTCTCTTATAAAGTAATCAAATAAATGTAAATGAAAACAAAGGGGAAACCATTTTAATATTGAGGTTAGCATGATCTTTTTATAAATGATCAGATTTAATAAAGCTATTTGGAATGCATGTTCTCATTTCCTATTGATGGGAGTTTTCACAGGAACAACTGTTCTCAGATGCAATTTATAGTTTGTATAAAATTTGTTTTGGTTCAACATTATTATTGCTATAAATTTATTCTAAAGAAGGGCTAAGGGGCTAGGGTTGTGGCTCAGCGGTAGAGCACTCGCCTAGCTTGCCTAGCTCACCTAGCATGTGTGCGGCCCGGGTTTGATCCTCAGCACCACATAAAAATAAAGGCATTGTGTACAACTAAAGTAAATAAATTTTTTTTTTAAAAAATGGCTAAAATGTAATGTGCAATTTTTTAGAAAAATATTTATTTATTTGCTTTAGTTGTACACAATGCGTTTATTTGTACATGGTACTGAGGATCGAACCTGGGCGGCGCACGTGCTAGGCGAGCACTCTACCGCTGAGCCACAACCCCAGCCCGTAATATGCAATTTGATGATGTTAACTGTAGTGCTTTTTAATAGAGAATGTTAGATTCTGGGCAGGGAGGCCACACCTCCCAGGTAGCCTAACCAGGCCACACCTCCCAGGTACCTTAAAACCAGACACACCTCCCAAGCGCCCCTGCTGGCCATGCCACTGGCCACACCTCAGGTGCCTTACTGAGCCACTTATAACACAAGGGTTCCCCTTTCGATCCCCAGCAGTCTGTGGAATTGGGGTCCCCTCTGGGGGGTCCCTCTGACCACCGGTTCACAACTTAAGCCTTCTCCGGACTGAAACCTGACCCTTTTCTTCTTCTCTTCTCGTCGCCTGTCTCCTCTTGCCGGTTTTCCCTTCCACCTCCACGTGTCCCTCGGCTGATTAATAAACCCCTTTACTACACAACTGCTCCAGCGTGGTTCCTTTGCCCTACAGAGAATAACACAAATTTCCACCAATAGACTCATTTACATGACTTATGGTATACTTGGATGATTCATATCATTTCATCAATAAAATTAATATTTAAAAAACTAATAGGGGCAGGGGTTGTGGCTCAGCGGCAGAGCGCTTGCCTCTCACGTGCACGGCCTGTGTTCGATCCTCAGCACCATGTAAACATAAAATGCATTGCATTGTGTACAACTAAAGTAAATAAATAAATATTTAAAAAAACTAATAGCATAGGAAGTACAATATGTTAAATGCTAAAATAGTGTACAAAATACAGTGATAGTAGGATTATCATTTTATTGTATGCCTTTTAATATATTTTTAAATTTATTTTTAAAAGACAAAAGAGATTGTATTTCATTAATAATTGTAAAATAAATTGTGGTCCATCCACACAATGGAGAATTATGTGGCTATTAAAGAATGAGATTGCTCTATATGCTGATGTGCAAAGGTGTCCATGATACATCATTAAGTGAAAAAGAAAGTAATGTAGTAATATACATAGTATAAGTTCATTTGTATTTTTTAAAATTTGGGCCAATATCTTTATTTTTAGTTTTTTTAGTTGTAGATGGACACAATACCTTTGTGTTATTTATCTATTTATTTTTATGTGGTGCTGAGGATCAAACCCATTGCCTCAAATGTGCCAAGCGAGCTCTCTGCTACTGAGCCACAACCCCAATCCCTCATTTGTATTTTTATAAAAGTTTATATATGTATTAAAAGTCTTTACAGGGCTAGGCATGGTGGCACATGACTATAATCCCAGCAGCTCAGGAGGCTGAGGCAGGAGGATCACAAGTTCAAAGCCAGCCTCAGCAACTTAGCAAGGCCCAAAGGAACTTAGTGACACCCTGTCTCAAAATTAAAGATTAACAAAAAGGGGCTGAGAATGTGGCTCAGTGCTTTAAAGCTCCTGGGTTCTATCCCTGGTATCCGAAAAAAAAGTGTTTACAGACATACTCCCAACTTGTTGCTGCCTGAAGCGATTGCCGCTTGGAGCAACGACACCGCGGGAATAAGTTCAGAGGTGGACTGGAAACAAACAGGCTCTTTATTCTGCTAGCTTCTCTCTCCGGCTCCAACAACAACTCCAACACGGCATCCACACTCCTCCAACCACACCACAAAAATGGCGCCGACCCCGTCCGCAATGTCCCAGGCCAAGTCTCGCGAGATCATGGAAGGTGGTAATGCTTTATGGCTCACAGCTAACCGCAATCTTAGCTATCTCCTTAATTAGGGCTCCTACATTTCCCCCCCTTTTGTTTTAAAAGAGGGGATGCTCTAGGACGTCCATGTGCAACCAGCATTCTTATCCGTCATTGGATAATCAAGGCTGTGCCCTTGACTCCTATCTTAGGTTGATATGTCGGCCACATGAGACTGTCCCATGCGACTGTGCCTGTCTTAGGTTGTCCCCCTCTGGGGATCTTACCCGTCATTGGCTACCAGCCGTCCAATCAAGCCCTTCGGGATCGACTGTGTATGATGACTAACAGCCGTCCAATTGTGAGGAGATGCTGTGGCTTTAAAGTGACAAGCCTTCTGCTGACGAGCCAAGTTGCATTGCATATCAAATTCTTTAAACAAATCAGCTGCCCTGAGTTCTATCAAGTAATACACTGAGTTCTCTAGACAAATACCCACAAGGCATTGTCCCATAAAGTCCCAAACAATGAAAGATCAAAATGTACACTTGTTATAACACGTTGATCTAGGAGGCCCCATGCATGCAGAGCAGAGGCCATACTGCTGGTGAGGTTGTTTGATGCTTGAGCAGCAGGGATGCTTGCAGCGACCTCAATCCCTGCAGCTGTAGCAGCAGCCGTCTTTTTTATGTCTAGACAATGCCACCGGCAAATCTTCAGGGCCCGATACCTAGAAACTCAAGCATCAATTATTAAAGGAAAGGCAGTGCTATTCCAGCACTGAGTCAAGAGGTGAGTTGTCAAACTAAAAAATAGAATTATTAGATTAGAAAATTAAAGTTGATTTCTGCTCACACCCATTGCTGCTTGAGCTCCCACAAACATAAGCTGGCAAAATATCATATTCAGAACAAAACAAAGAAAGACTGAGGGTATTTACTGCATTAAAGATAGAGTAAAGAAAAGCTAAAGGCACTTTGGAAAAATAATTTCTTAGCTGGACCCTTGAGTCTCTGTAACCTTCCATGAAATTTTCTGTTGAAATAACCCAAATTAATCAGCTATAAAACAAATAAAGTTAATTACAAATAAACATTCCTATGTCAAAACACCAAAATATCAGGTTATACAGCACTAGTCATATTCTTCGCTAAAGAGAAATCCCTGGAACACCTATAAATCAAAATTGAAGGTACCTTCACTTAATAATTATTTACCCAAATTGAATACTCTTAAACTTAAATGAATTAAAGTTATTTGGATCCATATATACATATTTTTTTTTCATAAGCGCTTTGTTATTTGTGACATCACACTGGACAGACGTGCAAACCTACAAACATATATTTGTGACGTCACATTTACATGAAATTTAGACAAATGCACAGACATAAAAACATATATAAAAAGAAAAAAAAATACAATTGTGTGCACACTAAAGAGAGATCTCCTCATCCCGGCCGGGAGGAATGACACTTAAGTTGTGAAATATTTTGAAGGACTCTTTTGAGGGAATCATTCCATACTTTCATCTTGGTCCTCTTGATTTTGTACCTTTTTTATTAATCTTGAATCCCGAACAACTTCATCTTGATCCTTATGACTTGGTACCTGCTTTATTAATCTAGATGGTATCCATATTGGAGAGGATTCGTGCTTTGGAAAAACACAAACAGATCCTCTCCTCCAAATTAATATTGGATCTGGACCCTTCCATGTACCTGAAAGAACATCCTTCCAGTAAACCAAAGGTTTATGTTGTTGGTGTGGGTTCCAATGTCTGTCTCCAGCAGAATAACCATTAGAGTCTAAAGTTAAAAATATTAAGGTAAACAGGGCAACTGCCAATCTGTCCTTAGGATTTTTCCAATTTCCTTCTTTTTGTTTTAATAACATAATTTTCAGTGTGCAGTTTGCTCTTTCAATAATGCCCTGACCCTGAGGATTGTATGGGATGCCTGTTTTATGGGATATATTGAATTTTTGCGCAAAACTGTTTGAAAGATGAGGACGTATATGCAGGGCCATTATCTGTTTTAAGCATTTTGGGTATACCCAATGCAGCAAAAGCTTGCAAACAATGAGATGTAACATCTTTAACTTTTTCTCCAGAATGAAAAGAAGCAAAAATCATGCCTGAGCATGTATCTATGGTCACATGAATAAATCGCAATTTTCCAAAACTTGGCTCATGAGTAACATCCATCTGCCACAAATGATTGGGCATTAATCCTCTAGGGTTAACACCATAATGAGGATTGGGCAAATGTGTCATACAAGATTTACAATCTTTTCAATTGTTCTGGCTTGCTCCTTTGTGATTTTAAACCTACTCTGCAAGGTGGTGCTATTGACGTGAAACTGGGAGTGAAATAAAGTAGCTTGCTGGAGCACTGAAAGTATAAAGATTGTTTGGGTAAGGGCATCAGCCTTTTGATTACCTTCATGGAGAAGACCAGGCAAGTTGGTATGTGCTCTAATATGCCCTACGAATAGAGGTTCTTTTCTTGCCCACAAAAGTTTTTGTATTTGATAAAACAATGTAAAGGCTGGAGTATGAGTATTGGTCCTGCTAGCTCTAATTTTGGGACGGCATGTACAATATAGTGGCTATCTGAAAAAATGTTCATGGGCTGCTCTCTAAATTTTCCAGAGCTCTTACCACAGCTTCCAGTTCCACTAGTTGAGCTGATTTGTGTGCAGTTATGTAAGTCATATTTTCTTTTTTAGTGACTACTGTAGCAGTACCATTTGAGGACCCATCTGTGAATACATTTAATGCCTTAGGAATAGGTTGATTTTTTATTACCTGTGGAAATATAATAGGATGATTGATACAAAAAGATAATATAGGAGACTTAGGAAGATGATTATCAAAATTTGCAGAAGTAGAGCATCTAGCCATAGCCCAATCATTATCATTGAAGCATAAATATTCAATCTGTGATGATGAATAGGGAGTAATAATAGTAGCAGAGTGAATGCCAAATATTTCAGTAGAAGTCTTAAGTCCTTGAAGAATAAGTTTAGCCACCATGGAGGTATTAGACTCAATTATACTTTTAGGAGAGACGGGCAAATGTATCCATAATAAAGGCCCTTGTTGCCAAAATACTCCTGTGGGTGTAAATTGTGAAGAAATAATAATCAATATCAGCGGTTGAGTTAAATCAAATCTATCACAATGAGCTCCTTCGATGGCTTTTTCTACTAACTTTAAAGCTTTCCTAGCATCAGGAGGCAATGTTCGCGGTGAAGATGGATCAGGGTCTCCGCGAAGGATGTCAAATAAAGGTTTTAGTTGGCCAGTAGTGAGGTTTAGTGTAGGGTGAAGCCAATTAATATCTCCTAGCAATTTTTGAAAGTCATTGAGAGTGGCCAAATGCTCCTTATTAATAAATATTTTTTGAGGCCTAATAAAAGTGTCCATAATTTGGAATCCTAGGTATAATATTGGAGATCTAATTTGAACCTTTTCCTTAGCAATGTTTAGTCCATATCATCTCAAGTTTTCTGATATATCACTAAATATGGTGAATAAGACTTCTTGATTAGGATGAGCAAGCAAAACATCATCCATATAATGGAGGCACATAAGCTCTGGGTATTTATTTTTGATAGACTGAATAACTTTATCTACATAGATTTGACACATAGTGGGGCTATTAGCCATTCCCTGCGGCAAAACTTTCCATTGATATCTCTGATCAGGGCCATTATTGTTAATAGAAGGAACTGAAAAAGCAAACCTGGGGGTATCCAGAGGGTGTAGAGGAATAGAAAAGAAACAATCCTTTATATCAAGAGTAATAAGATGGAAATTTTTTGGAATGGCTACAGGATTAGGAAGTCCAGGTTGAGTAGGGCCCATGATTTGTATGGTTTTATTAATTTCTCTAAGATCATGTAACAATCGCCATTTTCCTGATTTTTTCTTGATCACAAATATGGGGGAATTCCAGGGAGAGGTGGAAGATTCTATATGTCCTGCTTCTAGTTGTTCCTGAACTAGTAGGTGGGCCACTTGTAATTTCTCTTTAGATAGGGGCCACTGAGGGACCCACACTGGCTTATCAGAAAGCCATGGTATTTTCAAAATTATTTTCTCAGTGGCCCCGAAAAAAAATATCTTTTTCTTTTATGATAATGATTTGTTTTAGGGTTAAGATTACCTTGGAGCCGGGTGTGGTGGTGCACGCCTGTAATTCTAGCACTTGGGAGGCTGAGACAGGAGGATCGTGAGTTCAAAGCCAGCCTCAGCAATGGCAAGGCACTTAGCAACTCAGTGAGACCCTGTCTCTAATAAAATACAAAAAAAGGGCTGGGGATGTGGCCCAGTGGTTGAGTGCCCCTGAGTTCAATCCCCAGTACCAAAAAAAAAAAAAAAAAAAAAAAAAAAAAGATTACCCTGTACCTTTTGATAATGATTTCTTGTAGGGTTAAGATTACCCTGTACTTTTTGATAATGATTTCTTTTAGGATTAAGATTACCCTGTAGATTTTCACATTTAACATCTGCAGGCTTGGTTGCAAGGTGTACTCCCATTTGTTGCAAAATATCTCTTCCCCATAAAGTAACTGGTAGGTTAGGTAAAACATAAGGCTGAAATGTTCCTTTATGCGCTTCATCATCCTCCCATTTTAAAATTACTGCACTTTTCTCTGGGAGGTTATTATATCCCAAGCCTCTTAAACTGGTTGAAGCTTTTTGCAGAGGCCAGTGCTTGGGCCATTGCTGTAGATTAATGATGGAAGAGTCAGCTCCAGTATCTATCAGTCCCTCCATCTCTATTCCTTGGATTTTTATTTTACACATAGGCCTCCTTGAACAATCCTGAACCCAGCAAGCCATGGATCCTGAGTCAGTAGAACAAAATCCTCTATTGTTCCTTTTTTGAGGCATACTCATTTTAAATGAATTATATAAATTTGGAAGGAGAAGCAGTTGAGCAATTCTATCTCCTTGATTAACAGAACTTATACTTTGGGGTGAGCTAAGCATTATTTTTATTTCCCCTTTGTAGTCTGAGTTTATTACACCTGGGGTCACTTGCAAACCTAATAAGCTTTCAGGACTTTTCCCGAGAATAAGTCCTATAGTCCCTGAGGGAAGAGGTCCCCTGACTCCTGTGGGAATCAGTTGAACCCCCATTTCAGGTGTTAACACTATTCGGGCAGTGGAACAGAGGTCTAATCCTGCATTTCCTCCTGTTCCTCTGGCGAGGGAGTGGATGGGTAGTAGGGGTTGTGTCAGGGAAGCATCTGAGTGGATTCTTGAGGATACTCCTCCTCCAATGCCTTGTACATTTGTGGGCCCCGGGGCATTGGGCCCCGTGCCCCATTTTTTGAATTCCTGAACAAATTATTTCCATAGACGTCAAATTTTGAATGGCATTTATTGGCCCAATGATTTCCCTTTTTACACCTGGGGCAGCGGCCTGGGGCACGGTATGAGCTTGGTCTTATTTCTCTTTGGGGATTTTGCCTAGAATAGCCTGATTGATTATGATAATTTTGCCTGGAATATCCTGATTGATTATAATGTCTAGGTTGAGCCCTTGTGAAATTTTGGGGGGAATCACCTCTCATTGCAGCTGCAATCAAATTTCCTGTGACAAAGGCATCATTTATATCTTTACATAGTTGTATATATATGGAAAGATCCTTTTTATTTCTCCATGGCCTGATGGGTTCCTGGCAGTATTTATTAGCATTTTCGTATGCTAATTGAACAACTAATGGCATAGCTTGATCAACATCTCCAAACACTCTACCTGCAGTTCTCAAAAGTCGATCAGCAAAGTCAGCATATGGCTCATTAGGTCCTTGAATCACTTTTGACAAGCTACCTTGTAGATCCCCAGGTCCTTGTAAAGTTTTCCATGCCTTTAAGGCAGCTGTATATATCTGAGCATATACACATGGGTCATAATATTTTTGAGCCTGTAAGTCTGCGAACTGCCCTTCTCCTGTGAGCATTTCTATATTATGGTCTCCAAACACTGCAGCTGCATTTCTTTTAGCTGTTTCTATACAAAGGTCTTGAAATTGCGATCACCAAACCAAGTATTGCCCCCCACTTAATGCTGCTTTACATAGACTTTTCCAGTCTGAGGGGGTTAAGGTAAAGGTATTAAGGGACTCCAGCATACTCAACGTGAAAGGAGCTTGGGGCCCATACATAATTACTGCCTCTTTGAGATTTTCTATTGTTTTGAAATCTACTGACTGGTGGACCCTCTGTCCATTTTCATTTTCAAATACTGGCAGTTCCCAATGTATCTGTGAGTTACCCTCGAGAGCGCATAAGCGCTCAGAAAGACTTTTTATTTCTGTTTCTAGGGTATGCAAACGCCTAGTAATACCCTTCATATTTTCTGTAATGGATTCCACCCATGGGGGAGTAACTATGATTACATCTTGGGTGACAAACAAAGGCACCATTCTAGTTATCCAATGTCATATAACAGCTCACCTTAAAATGTGGCTGCTTAAAGCAACAATATTCATTTGTAAACTCTCCCTATTTATGTGGATCAGGAATTGGGAGCTGCTCAGCTGGGTAGTTCTGACTGAGTATTACAGTCGGGGTTGGGGCCATCTCCAAGCTTGTTCATTCACAGATCTGGTGCCTATACTGGGAAGGTGTTTTAGTCAGTTTTTGTTGTTGTTGTTGTTTGTTTGTTTTGTTTGTTTGTTTGATGCCACAACCCAAAGACCTGACAAGAGCAATTTTAGAGTAGGAAAAGTTTATTTTGGGGTTCATGTCCATAGACAGCCAGCTTTATTCTTAAATGATTGATGTGAGGCAGAGCATCATGGCAGAAGAGTGTGTTGGAGGAAAGTGGCTCAGGACATTACACCAGACAGAGAGAGAGATCTGTCAACAAGGACAAAATATATACCACAAAAGCACCCCCCCCCCAGGGACCTACCTCCTCCAGTCACACCCTACCTGCCTACAGTTACCACTTGGTTATCCTTATCAGAGGATTAATTCATGGCTTGGATTAAGGCTTTCAAAACCTCTATCTGAAACTTCTTGCATTGTCTCACACCTATGTTTTGGGGGGACACCACATACCTGAGCCATGACAGAAGACTTGAAATACTGGGGCTGGGGCTGGGGTTGTGGCTCAGAGATAGAACGCTTGCCTAGCATGCACGAGTCACTGGGTTTGATCCTCAGCACCATATAAGTATAAAATAAAGATATTGTGGTCCACCTGTATCTAAAAATAAAATAAATATTTTTTTAAAAATGTTGGGGCCTCTGGGGATCTCTCTCTCTCTCTCTCTCTTCCTCTCCTCTCCTCTCCTCTCCTCTCCTCTCCTCCTCTCCTCTCCTCTCTCCTCTCCTCTCCTCTCCTGTCCTCTCCATAGTGTAGAGGCTTTAGAACAGTGGGATTTCTTGCATGGCAACTTTGGGCTCCAAAGACACGTATCCAGAGGGAGAAAACCAGGTAGAGGCCATATTGCCTTTTATGACCTAGCCTTGGAAATCACTTCTGCCACAATCTATCAGGCAAAGGCAGTTTCGAGTCCCCTAAGTTTCAAGTTTCAAGTCTCCTAAGTCCAAGGAGAGGGAACATAGGCAACATCCCACCACCCAGATGGAGGAGTGTCAACATCTCTTCATAAGAAGAATATGTGGAATGAGATACATATTGGTGTATTCTTCTTTGGAAAATACCATCAATTGTAGTATATTTGCAATTTTTTAAATTTTTTTGTTTTTTTAGATGTTGATGGACCTTTATTTTATTCACTTATTTATATGTGGTGCTGAGAATCAAACCCAGGGCCTCACACATGCTAGGCAAGTGCTCTTACCACAGAGCCACAACTCCAGCCACATTTTTTTTAGCCCTTTAGACCAATTTATTTTATATCCTTTTAAAATATCATTCAACAAAGGACAAAGAAGTTTACAGCTGGGACAGGTATACATAACTCAGGCATCTGTAGTCCATCGTGCCCAATGAATAACAACTTTGCTGCTGAAATTTCTTAAAACTTACCAAACTAAAATAAAAGGTTAAATGATACAAAAGGAGGAGTGTTTTGGTGTAACTGTCAATTGGCTTTTTTAAAAAAGGAAACATATCCTGTTTCCCTAGACCAGTAAATAAGCAAGAGCTACATGCAGCAGTGAGAATATTAAGACATTTCTCAAGTCTTCTCAAGTGAGTCCAAGGTAGGGATAGGATGGGGAAGAAAATTAATAGAAAAACATTGCTATAGACACCATAACAAACAATAAATTTAGATAATTTAAAATTTGAAAAAAGGCAAGAGGCAGAATTTCGGCAGCAAAGTGCTCGATAAAAAGTATATTGTAGAGGATAATACAAGAAAGTTGGGGTAAGAAGAGGACAGAAAAATGGATCAGCAGGATGGGCGAAGGCCTCAAAGGAAATACGGCATTGTCATTCTGGGAGGAATAACATGTTCTGAATCTGGAACTGCCCGGAATAACTTTGGTTCTCTTGTATTAACATCTTTGAAGACCATGATGGAAGCAATATTTCCACAGCAATAGCAGTAGTTTAGGAGCAGACCATGCAGTAACCAGCTTCTCGTCAAACATAAGCTTATATCCTTCGTGCACAAGCTGATGTGTTCTGCAGATGAGTTTTAAGTTGTTGATATGAATGAACTCATTTGTGACCTTTGCTCCAAAAAAGCCAACCTGCTCCTCAAGGACTGATTGCCCAAGTATCCACATCTTCAGGTGTTGGGACCTTCCGGACAGGACACTGTCAGCCGAAGGGATGGAAAACTCTGGCTTTTCTGGCTGCTTGCCATGCCCTGTTACCGACCTAGGCTAAGCAGGGGGCGTGGCTGTGATGTATCGTGAGAACCACCCTAAGCATAGGGCAGAGGATTCTGCCCTATGAGATGTGCCTGTGCTCTTCACTTGCTTCTATAAGCTGCTTACTGATTGGCTTCTGTCTACTATAAGATTGGCCATTTTCCTAAATAAACCTGAGCTTCGGAGCTGACCACTGACCTGGCTCCCCGGTATGTTCCTGGGTCTTCAAAAGACGGGGGAGGGAATGCTGGTGACCTATTACCTTCCCATTTTCACCTTATGGCTGAGGCAGGCTCTCTCAGCCTCTCTGCGGGGCAGAGAAGGTCCATCCCGGGTTTTGGGAGAGCTACAAACTTCAGCCCCTACTATAATATCCCGACATTCAGGATCTGACCAAACCAGGTCACAAAATGCTCCTTTATGAGGAATTTCTTGATTCTGTTCAATGGTTCAAATTTGATCCAGTGTTTTGGTATCAGGAGATAAGCCACCATGAACACACAAAATCTGTTCATCTATTAGAGCTGCTACTGAGAGCATATAAAAAACTTTGGTACTTAACAACTTAGAATGAAAAATAAATGTGGAAAAAAAAAAAACTTTGGTACAGTATCTCCAGGCATTAGCATTTCCATATTTGGTTTGGCACTCATCATAAAATCCATACACCTGTGTTATCTGTCTACTCTTATGATTTCCTCGTAAAAGTGTAATACGATCAGGCCATTTAGCCTTTAGTGCAAGAAGGTAAGTGAAGGTCTCCAAACTATAGTAACCTCTGTCTACAAAATCACCCATAAATATGTAGTTTGTGTCAGGAACCTGACCCCCAGTTCTGAATAGTTCACATAGGCCATAAAACTGTCCATGTATGTCTCCGCACCCTGTTACTGGTGTTGATACTGGTTGAACATTTGACTCCTTCAAGATTTTTTTTTTTCTTTCTTTCTTCTTCTCCTCCTCCTCCTCCTTCTTTTTTTTTTTTTTAACCGAGGATTAACCCAGGGGCACTTAAACACTGAGTCCCATCCCTAGTCCTTTTTAATTTTTTTTTTTTTTTTTTTGTTTGTTGTTGTTTTGATACAGGGTCTCACTAAGTTGTTTAGGGCTGGCTTTGAATTTGCACTCTGCCTGCCTCAGGCTCCCAAGCAGCTGGGATTACAGGCATGTGCCACCGTTGCCCAGCTGCATTGTATTTTGACAATAAACATGTATTATTTTGGAAAGAGCAAAAACAATGTAAAATTGTAGGAGCCCTGTTTGGGGATTGACTTGAATTGCGGTTGACTATGAGCCGTGGAGATTTGGGCATTGTCGCCTCCCGTAGTCTCACGGGACTTGTTACGGGATCTCGAGTGACTTGGCCGAAATTGCTGATCGGGTCAGCGCCATTTTAGTGGTGTGTTTGGCGTGTGTTAGTCATTAGAACCAGAGAGAAAAGTTATCAGAATAAAAAGCTGTTTGTCTCCAGTTTGCTTCTGAAGTTTTTCCCGCGGCTCCGTTGCTCCAAGCGCTTCAGGCGGCAACATAAAATTACTTCAATGTTAAAGTCTATAGAACTGACAAGGTAGAGGCCATAGTACCCTTCATGACCTAGCCTTGGAAATCACTCCTGCCACAATCTATTGGGCATATTGGGAATATTTCTTCTAGTCTACCAACATGAAAAGATTTAAAAATCACATTACATCCTGTCTAAACTGTAGTGTAGTATTTGAAGTTGGAACAATTCTTTTGAAAGCAGAGAAGACAACATACCTTATAATTATCACAAAGTGATCTATTTCAGAGCAGCCCCCTTTAACACTTCATTTGTGTTACAATGGCCTGATTCAAAATAGGCTCTGAATTAGAGGTTTATTCATTCTGCCCAAGACTGTTTCAGAGTATTTTTAATTTTAAAGTCAAATAAAATTAGAGAAGTAATCTTAATTTCCTATAATAATGATATCAATCAATGTTGTGAGAGCAAATAAATGATTCCTAGTGTGACTCATTGGTAAGGACTTACTGTAGTGGCACGCCCTCCTCCACAGAAAATCTTAATTAAGCTTCTCCAGAAACCTTCACCATAATTGATCTTAGGACTATTAGCAAAAGAGTCTCTACAAAAGAGTTCAATGTAGTTAAACTTCCTATTTCCTGTTGCTCAGTCTTATTTGGCCATGGGCCTAAAAGAGATCAGCACTCCAGGTGCTGAACACCTCTTCACTAGTTTCTTTCCACAAACATTTATGAACTATCTAGTTTGTGTATGTGTGTGTGTGTGTGTGTGTGTGTAATTTGTAAAGGTTTTCAAGGGAAGTGTGTCTGCAAATGCAGAGTGTGATAAGAACAGATTCTTTTTACTAGGCCTCTGGCTTCACAGAAATGTTTACATTTCAAAGATAAGAGAAGATGTTACTAATTGGACTCCATGGTAACAGCTGGTAGGGGGAGGAGAAAAAGGGGAGAAGTCGCTATCACCTTGTCAGGCGCTATCATTGAAGAGTTAACTTGCCCAGAACAGTGAAAGAAAAAGCTGTTTTTGTGCGAACTTCTGCAGACATTGAACTTCTGAGCCCCTCCCCTTACACACTGGGTATAAAGTTCTGAAACTGCCCGAACTTGGGTTTCAGGGAGATTAATTGATTACAGTGAAAACTATACCCTCTGAACCTGGCTGCAGCCAAATAAACCTGCTTCCTATTTTCTATTTGGTGTCCTGCCTGGTCTTTCCCTACTACATTACCAAGAAGTAAAAACTACCTCACTCCTTCCTTAGCATGATAACACCAGGAAACCTACTGTCCCAGAGAGCTTCTCTGACGACTGAGATGGAGAGTTCTACCCACAGTTTTGTTCTTTGACCTTAAAGTTTCCTACTTTTTAAACTAAAAAAAAAATCATGAAAAAGTAGCTCTTAAAACTTTATTAGTGGTGCAGCCAATCTGGAAAGCAGTATGGAAGTCCTTGGAAAACTGGGAATGGAACCACCATTTGACCCAGCTATCCCACTCCTCGATCTATACCCAAAGGACTTAAAAACAGCATACTACAGGGACACAGCCACATCAATTCTTATAGCAGCACAATTCACAATAGCTCAACTGTGGAACCAGCCTAGATGCCCTTCAGTAGATGAATGGGAAAAGAAAATGTGGTATAATATACACAATGGAATATTACTCAGCAATAAAAGAGAATAAAATGATGGCATTCACAGGTGAATGGATGAAGTTGGAGAATATAATGCTAAGTGACATTAGCCAATCCCCAAAATCCAAATGATGAATGTTTTCTCTGATATAAGGAGGCTGATTCACAGTGGGGTTGGGATGGGGAGCATAGGAGGATTAGAGGAACACTAGAAAGGCCAATGGGGAGGGAGGAGAGGGGAAAGGAGGGGACAAAAGAATAATAAAAAAAAAGAGATACTAGAATGAGATGGATATCATTACCCTAAGTGCATGTATGAAGACACAAATGGTGTGAATATACTTTGTATACAACCAGAAATATGTAAAAATGTGCTCTATATGTGTAATATGAATTGTAATGCATTCTGCTGTCATATGTAACAACTTAGAATAAAATAGAAAATTTTAAAAAAACTTTATTAGTAATTTACAGCTAGGCAAATGGATTTCTGATGCCAGATAAGAAGGTTTTGAAAACTAAGTACAGCCTTTGCCTTGCTCACTGACTGTTAGTGGCCACTCTGTAGGTCATAATTACTGATATTAATTATAACTCCTCTCTGGGTACATCATCCTGCTATTCCAAGAAGGTAAATCTCCATGTATGGTCATAGTCTTCCCTTTATATTTTAATATTCAGTGAATTAATTCAATCACAGTGTTATAAAAAAATCAAATACTACAAAATGATTTATATTGAAAAGCAGTGGTTTTCCATGTGTGATGCCACACACCCATAATCCCAGCTACTCAGAAGGATCTCAAGTTCAAGGGTGGCCTTAGCAATTTAGTGAGATACTATGTCAAAATAAAAAAATAACAAAGGCTGGGGATAGCTGGGCACGGTGGCACACGGCTATAATCCCAACAGTTTGGGAGGCTGAGACAGGAGGATTGCAAGTTCAAAGCCAGCCTCGGCAACTTATCGAGGGAGGCCTTAGGTGAGTTAGCAAGATCCTATCTCCAAATAAAAAATTAAAAAGTTCTGGGAATGTAACTTAGTAGTTAAGTACCCCTGGGTTCTGTCCCTAGTACCAAAAAAAAAAAAGGCTGGGGATGGGGATGTAGCACAGTGGTAGAACATCTTTGGGTTCAATCTCCAGTACTACAAAATAAAATGACTAAATAAATGAATAAACAAAAAAGCAAGTTTCCTATACCACTCCACCAAAATCCAAGGAAATTTTTAATATGACATGCACATTTTTATTATTTATGACTTATATAAGATTTGTACTCTGGGATATAGAAACTCAAATACTGGATGTTGTTGTATATTGACTTGCCTACAGTGGATGAGTGCAGGAGCCCTGTTTGGGGAGATGGCTTAAATTGCGGTTGACTACGGGCTTTGGACATGTTTGGGCATTGGCGCCTTCCGTAGTCTTACGGGACTTGGCCTGGGATCTTGCGAGACTTGGCCGGAGATCTCGAGGGACTTGAGCGAGATTGTGGATGAGGTCTGCGCCATTTTGGAGGTTAGAGAAGCGTGGACGGCGTGTCGGGGTGTAGTTAGAGCCAGAGAGAAAAGTTATCAGAATAAAGAGCTGTTTGTTTCCAGTTCGTCTCTAAACTTCTTCCCGCGGCTTCTTTGCTCCAAGCGGCCATTGCTTCAGGCGACTACAGATGAGGAAATAGTTTGTTTTCCACACCTTCCCTAAATTACCCTGTGCTTTCCTTTTAATATAATTACATCACCATTTTTGTTCCCATACTGGTTACCTTAAACTTAACTATTAAAACACAGAACTAAGTGCTAAAAAGCTGTCAGGAGACATTTTATGTAAGGAAGAGGACTCAAAGATTTAGACAATAAAGTTGTGAGAAATCATAGAATTCAGTTGCCTGTAACAACCTGTTTGAACGAAATTCTCAGTTCAAGTCTCAAGGGAAACTTCAAACACACAATGGAGTTTATTGTGCTGCTAAAAATAAAAACATTTTAAAGTTAGAAATGAGGTGAGTATCTCAGGAGGCTAAGGCAGGAGGATTTTGAATTCAAAGCCAGCCTGAGCAACTTAGCAAGACCCTGTCTCTAAATAAAATACAAAAAAGGGCTGGGGTATGGCTTATCAGTTGAGTGCCCTGAGTTCAAGTCCCCGTACCAAAAAAAAAAAAGAAAGAAAGAACGGAAGGAAGAAATGAGGTCATATGTCAGGAAATGGGGAACCCTAACAAATCTAAAACGAATTACTCTAGGGATAGGGAGAAGAAACCTGGCTTAAAAAGTAGAAGACCAAGCAACAGATTAAAAACTGAAAGCTCACTATGGTAGAGACTTCCAGCTTCCTGCTCAACTTCCAAATAGTCTCCATGTTGTTGGGTGTGGAGAAGTGTCCACATAAAAGTATTATGGTTCTGGGGCAGGGGTTGTGGCTCAGTGGTAGTGTGCTTGCCTAGCACGTGTGAGGCATTGGGTGTGATCCTCAGCACCACATTAATAAATAAATAAATAAACAAATAAAAATAAAGGTATTCTGTTCATTCGTAACTAAAAATATTTTTTAAAGTATTATGTTCCTAGCTTAGCAAATAAAACCACAATACTCTCATTTAATATGTATTTCAGATAAACAATGAATACTTCCAGTATAAGTATGACCCATGCAATATTTTATCTGGCATCCCTGAAAAATATATTTACCAATCTCCCTTGCAAATAGGGGTAATCAAAGAAATGCCAGATAAGCCCTTGGGTGGAGCATCTAGGAAAGTTCTAAAAGGGGATTTACCAAGCAGCACCCATTGTCCTTTCCTCTTCCTTCTTCTTTCTGCCAAGAATGCTAATGTGAGCAGCTGCCTGGTGACCATGGACAACCTTGAAGATAGAACCCACCAACATGGACAGGACTGCAGACAGAGAAAGGAGACTGGTGAACACCGAGGACATCACAGAGCAACTCTACAGCTCAGATTTATCTTTGTGACAAAAGACAGCTTTCTAACTTGTGGAAGCCAGTTTTCTGGGTTTATATTTTAAGTATTTGAACTCAACCCCAATCCAAACAGTCCATGTTCATGTGCTATGTGTTATGGTTTGGATGTGAGCTGTCCTTCAAAAGCTCATGTGTGAGATAATGCAAGAAGGCTTAGAGGTGTAATAATTGGGTTATGAGAACTTTAACCCAATCAGTAAATTAATCCCCAAATAGGAATTAACTGAGTGGTAACTGAAGGCAGGGATGGTGTGGCTGGAAGAGGTGG
Source organism: Tamias sibiricus (assembly GCA_025594165.1). NCBI lineage: Eukaryota > Metazoa > Chordata > Mammalia > Rodentia > Sciuridae > Tamias > Tamias sibiricus. The sequence goes on from CM046661.1 coordinate 90,771,781, forward strand.
GTCATTGGGGGTGTGTCTTTGAGGCATATATTTGTATCTGGTGAGTGGAGTCTCTCTTTTTCAGCTTCCTGGAGCCATGTTCTGAGCTGCTTTCCTCTGCCACACCCTTCCTTTGTGATGTTGTACCTCATCTCCGGCCCCAAAGAATGGAGCCCGCTGTCTATGGACTGAGACCTCTGAAACTGTGAGCCCCCAAGTAAACTTTCCTTCCTTAAAATTGTTCTTGTCAGGTCTTTTAGTCACAACAGTGAGAAAGCTGACTAAAACATGCCATTTGCAAAAAGTCACGTCAAAATCAACCATGACTACCCAAGCAGTATAGAACAAGATATCAGCAGAGGACAGAGTTGCAGATCATTAACAAAGACCCATATGGACAGGTGACTGGAAGAAGAGGGGTCTAGAAACAGGCATCAAAGACCTGGTCAAAAAGATTGAAAATCTAACCCTTGTGGGAAATTGGGTGAAGGCAAAAGCTTCCTTTTAGAAGGATGTGGTCCTGAGGTCAGATCATAAAGATAGGTCAAGATGGAGGAAAGTCAACCTGGAGTGACGTCCTGACTTCTGTTGTTCCTATCTGAGACCAGGCCTGGCTTTTGAAATGTGCCATGCTGTTGCTTAGCTGCTAACAGCTAGCTCACAAACATGAGTTGCAAAATTTCACAAGTTTATGATGAAATAAGATAAAAGAATAAAGTCTAGATAACTCTGGGATATTGGACCTGGATTTAAAGTACTGGATTTGAAGAAAGGATGTGGGAACTGCGTAAAAGGTGGAGCTAAATAAATAACTGCCAAGATTTCTTCCCACTCTTAAGATTCTTGTATTTCTTTTTTCCTTTGTTTTCTCTTCTTCTCATTCCTCTTCACATTTTCAACATACCACAATAAGTCTTACACTTCCCACTAGAATCCATTTCTATTGCTTTATTGATGAAAACCAAAAGCACTTCAGTTTGGCCCAAAGACTCTCCAAATCTAGTTTCTGCATAATTCTTCCACCTGAAAATCCAGCCTTTCTTAGTAGTCCAGAAAGTCAAGTACTGAATTTTCTTTTGCCTCCTACCTCCACTGCATCCCCAGTTGTCCTATATTTCAACTTGCCTTTCTCTGGAGGACTCCATGTGGTCCTGGATTTCACTTGTTCTACTTTCAACTCATCCCTTCTTTGTTGGATTAGTCAGGCAGCTACCCAGACATGAATCTATAAGTGGCACAAAATTTATCTAAAAAAAAGCCTGGAAATTTGGAGCTGGTGAACCTAGATTCCTCATTGCATAAGTGGAGAAACTGAAATTAGTCCAACTCTTACATTAGTGTCTATAATAATCCATTATTTTGGATTTGAACACAGAAGAGGAGAATTTATTGTTAATTATCCTTCACTGACTTCCAAGGTAAAAGGATCCTAATTAACTAGAGCACTGGTCTTAAGGGCCTTTGGTATACTGGCACAAGTGGTAAGGAAAGGTTGTTGTGCAAGTTTGGAACCAGAGGCTGGAGCAGAGCTGAAGAGTTTGGCATAGAAAAAATTTAGGCAGGAAGGGGGGAGAGGTCTGAGAAGGCAGAGGTAGCTGTCAGGAAGTCTTGAAGCAGAGGGAGAAAATCATTTGAAGGCCAAAAACAGATTTTTTTTTTTTTTTTTTTTTTTTTTTTTTTTGGTATTGGGGATTGTACTCAGGGTCACTCGGCTGCTGAGTCACATCCCCAGCCCTATTTTGTATTTTACTTAGATACAGGGTCTCACTGAGTTGGTCAGTGCCTCACTTTTGCTGAGGCTGGCTTTGAACTTGTAATCCTCCCTCTTTAGCCTCTGGAGCCGCTGGGATTACAGGCGTGCACCACTAGCACCGGGCCCCAAAAACAGATTTTGAAGGAAGAGAGAAGTAATAGATGACTAATTTCCTTCCTTTTTTTGAAAGGCTATGTATTATTGCCCAATGGGACTTTCAGGAAAAAATCTACTTGAATCACTAACGTTATTGTGAAATGAAATTTTATTTGGGGCTTACGGAAGAGGAAGGCATGAGTTAAAAACATGAAGAAACAAAGTACAATTTAAATTTGCAGAAAGTCAGTTTATCTCTGCGATGACAAAGAAAGTTAAGAAAATATCTTTAAGATGTTAGTCTAAGCTGGGCACAGTGGTACACATCTGTAATCACAGCTATTTTGGAGGCTGAGGAAGGAGGATTGCAAGTTTGAGGCCAGCCTTGACAACTTAGCAAAACCCTGTGTCAAAATAAAAAGGGTTGGGTCTGGGGCTCAGTAGAAGACCACCCCTGGGCTCAATCCCCAATACCAAAAAAAGAAGGAGGAAGAGAAAGGGAGGAGGAAAAGAAGAAGAGGAAGATGAAGATGAAGAAGAAGACCATGAAGGAGGAGAAGGAGTGGGGAGAGGAGGAGATGAAGGAAGAGATGGAGAAATGACAGGGTGAAAATCCCTAGTTGTCAGCATGCACCTAAAGACTAGTCAAGATTTGAGCATGGTTAGGGGGATCCAGAATAGGGAGCCTGCAGGGAAAAAATGAATTTGATTAAATAATTGATGTGCCTGGCATTTGGAAAATCACTATTATTAGAAGAAAAAAATTAAGAATTATGAATACTCAAAATAAAGCAAGTAAGCCTAGCATGGTGGCATATGCCTGTAATCCCAGCAGCTCAGGAGGCTGAGACAGGAGGATCTCCAGTTCAAAGCCAGCCTCAGCAACTGTGAAGTGCTAAGCAACTCAGTGAGACCCTGCCTCTAAATAAAATACAAAATAGGGCTGGGGATGTGGCTCAGTGGTAGAATGCCCCTGAGTTCAATCCCCGGTACCCAAATAAATAAAACAAATGAAAAAATAAGGTAGCGGTTAACTTTAGGAAAAATAAAAAGATGTAAAACAAAGAAAGAAACAAAAATTCTATGATCATGATATATTATTTATTTCAATAGTAAATAATACTCACGGGCTGGGGTTGTGGCTCAGCGGTAGAGCGCTCACCTAGCACGTGCACGGCCAGGGTTCGATCCTCAGCACCACGTAAAACTAAGCGCACTGTGTACAACTAAAAGCAAATAAATAAATATTAAAAAAACAATACTCACATAGTTATAGTAATACTATTGCTTTATTCCCAAATTGTTACCTAACTTTATTGAGTGAATGAAATTGGGGATGTAGAGTTAGACCTTTCTCCTCCATGAAAAGAAGTCACTAGATTTCTAAATCTGATAAATCTAGAAATAAAATAAAAGCATGCTATTTAGAAATATGCCAAAAGAAATAGAAAAAAAAAAAAAAATGAAAGAGTTGATGCCTAGGTCATGTTTTGGGGATTGGTGAATGGTGAGGCAAGAATTGCTGGTTTTCATTATAATCCTTTTTTTCACTATTTGATTGTTTTAACCATACATGTGTTACTTCTATAAAAATTAAATTAACTCATGAAGTAATAATCTTTTTGAAAAGCAGGTGACTACCTTCCCCTTCTGCCTATGTTCTAAGAAATTTAAGTTATCACATGCTAGTGTGTGCCCCCTTGACATGTAAAATACATGACACTGACAGATCTTGAATGAACTTTTGAAGATAATGTTTTAAACTGCCAGAAACCACCATTCAAGACCTACCTGTGTGTGTGTGGGGGGGGGGTACTGTAGCCCACCTATTAACAGCTAATTTTTATTTCTTCCCTGCCTGAGCGCTTTGGACTCTTGCCCTTAAGTTTGGATACTTCTGTTAACTCCAAAGTCTAGTATTTTTTCCAGTCTAGCTTTTCTGGCTTGCTTCTGTGAAAAAGTCCCTATCCTTCCTTGTGCAAACCAAGCTAAGTTTACTTTCTCATTCTCCTGTAAGCTTGTTCTCCTTTCCAAATTTCTTTTCAAACTCTACTTTGAAAAATATATAAATCAGTTACATATTTTATTAACTCATCCAACAAGCATTTTTTAAAGACTTTGGGTCAAAGAAGAATGCATGATTCCATCTTAGCAAAAGAGATAATGTTCCAAAAGTTATTGCTTGGATTTCTTTTAGAGAATGAGGTGTCCCTAACTCTTTTCTTCTAGGAACATTACAGGAAAACAACACTAGGCAAATAAAAAGATGGGGTCACCATTCAGGCAGTAGCCATACACCATCCTCAATGGAAGGCCATGGTAAGCTGTGGGATTAGAGGCTGAATTTTTAGTTTGGCTGGGGCCACAGTGGGGGTTTCTTACTGTCACCAAACAGGGGTTCTGAAGTCCCCCAAAAGGGAGATGGACCTCAACTTAGGCCATGAGGGTTCTTGATGTTGTCACAGAAAAGAAGTTAATGACAGGTGAAAGTGAGGCACAAATTGAATTTACTGAAAGAAAGAAATAAAGAAGTACATGCTCTGAGAGGGAGGTAGAGTGCAGGTGTTAGAAAGGAAGGCAGTAGATGTATGTTAGCTATAGTGCAAAGACATGATCTAGGAGGGTGTTTTTAGTTCTCCTGTGTGTTGGTAACAGGATGTGTTGACCCTTGAAGTGATGGGGTCATTTTCTGACATGTTGACCATTGCCAGGACACCAGGACGGGGGTTTCTTTTCTTCTTTGGGTTTTTTTTTTTTTTTTTTTTTTGGTACCAGGGATTGAACTCAGGGGCACTCAACCACTGGGCCACATCCCCAGCCCTTTTTTGTATTTTATTTAGAGACAGGGTCTCACTGAGTTGCTAAGTACCTCGCCATTGCTGAGGCTGGGTTTGAACTCTCGATCCTCCTGCCTCAGCCTCCCAAAGTGCTGGGATTACAGGAATGCGCCACTGCGCCCGGCTCTTCTTTGTTTTTGATGTGTTCTGTTTTGTGAATTTAAATAGTACACCATTGGATAAGGTCAAATAACTGATTTCATAATGCTGTTTGTGATGAAGGGATGTGAAAGTGACCTTCAAATCTGGACTTTGAGTCGCGGCCACTCTTGTATTGTCCTGCATACCTCCTTTCTGTCTCCTTGTGTCTTCTACGTTATACTCCTGTAGATCTTGGCACCTGTGGACTCAGACATGCTGCTAGCAAGACATAGGCAGGACCTTCAGAATAGACCCGAGTATTCTGACCCAACAGAGGATGAAAGGCCAGGACCACAGCCTCCTTCTAAACCATGGTGCCCAGGCCCTGCACATGGCTACCTGCCACTCCTACAGGAAGTGAAGTGGAGTCTTGTGGATCTGGGCTCATAAGGGAACGGGAGGACATGGCAGCCATGAGCATGGACCTACTACCTTCAGCAGAGGTCTAGCCCACCAGTGAAACTGGTCCAGTGAATGCCCCACTTTAAATAATCATGCAGGTCACTCCTATGGGGAGGAATAGAAAAGGGGTGAATTGAGCTAACAGAAGTACAACAGGCAAACCCGTGAGGAAAGAGTAAATAGGATTCTTCTATCTCCAGTGGTCATCCTAAAAACAGGATACTACAAGGACACAGCCACATCAGCTGCACAATTCACAATAGTTAAACTGTGGGACCAACCTAGATGCCCTTCAGTAGATGAATAGATAAAGAAAATGTGGTGTATATGTACACAATGAAATATTATTCAGCATTAAAAGTGAATAAAATCATGGCATTTGCAGGTAAATGGATGCTGGAGAATATAATGCTAAGTGAAGTTAGCCAATCCCAAAAAACCAAATGCCAAATGATTTTTTCTGATTTAAGGATGCTGATTCATAATATGCTGCGGGGGGCGGGGAGAAAAGTGGGGCATGGGGGTAGGAAAGATGGTGGGATGCGATGGATATCATTACCCTAAGTACATATATGAAGACACGAATGATGTAACTCTACTTTTTGTACAACCAGAGATATGAAAAATTGTGCTCTATATGTGTAATATGAATTGTAATGCATTCCGTTGTCATATATAACAAATTGAAATTTAAAAAATAAAAGCACAGGACAGAAGTGGCTCAGTGTTCAACAAAATGATTAAGTATCATTCCTGTTATTCATTAACATGTGAAAATGCTGGTTGGGGATATAGCTAAGTTGGTAGAGCACTTGTCTCACATGCACAGGGCCCTGGATCCAATCCCCACAGGGGGGGAGTGAAAATGCTAAGGAAGCATCTGTTAAACATAAATATAATCACCCCCTAAAATGCATACAAGGAGAGAATTGACCTCAAGGTCATAATCTCATTAGCTTGTTGAGGAGGTTGAATGAGTTAAAAGTCTTAAAAAAGTGTAAAACAATGCTTGGCATGTAAAACCTTATTGTTGTTAATTTACCTCTGTGGAGCATAATACAATAATTATCTTCTTTGATTTTTTGTTTTTTACAATAGCCTATGAAGGAAGTAAGAAGTAGGACAAGTCATATTACCTCCTTTACAGAAGTTCTTTAGAACAGTAGATGTTCTGATTTCTACTTCAAATCCTTTTCTACTATCATATGCGTGGGCAGCTACCTGATTTCCCTTATTCGGTAAAAAATTAATCTAAAGGTTGGGTGTTTTACCTTCTCATCAGGAACTCCCAGCTGATGATAAAGCAGAACTCTGCAATTCTCCTACTCTCCTAGGAAAATAACCTCTTGGCTTGAATTACATACAGTATTTGGCTTTGCAGTTTCTGGGACAAATCAATATATGCATTACATAATTGATAAACCTTTGCCTTCTGACTTACACACACACACACACACGTATTTCCCATGCTGATTATTTTATTCCTTCCAAATTAAACCATTAGGGGAGGAGAAGGAAATGAACTGGATGTCACTTTCTGTCTTCTTCCTGTAAGATGTTGCTTTAGCTCATTTGATTAGGTGAGTAGGTATCACCATAGCCCTCTTCTTCTTAACTATACCTTCTATACTTATGTAGACAAAGTGTGTTTTAATATGTGTAATATTGTATACAGAAGAAGTATGCAGATGTATGCACACATATATAACTGAGACCATGCTCCTCATTCCACTCTGTTACCTGCTGTTTTTGCTTAACAACACAGCATGTATGTTTTCCTATGAATTAGTTAGGTTTGTCCCCCATTGTCAAATTTGGCCTATTGTGTTTTAACCAAGTAAGGGAGTTATTTGTCCCCCAAAATAAGAAATCCAGAGGTATATAGCCAATGTTTCACAATGCCTTCCAGAACTCAGGTTTCTTCTCTGCCGTCCTCAGCATGTGGTTTTAGACTTTGTGCTTGTTACTTTATTGGCACAGGTGGTTGCTCCCCCTGCCCCTTTAACACATCTGTATTCTAGGTAAAAAGAAGGGAAAATATCAAGATCAAAAGGTGCGTGTTAGCAGAGACTGCCTCTGATAAAAGAATTTTCCTAGAATTTTACTCAACCATTTCTGCTTACATGTCACTGGCCAGTACTGTGTTAAGTGGCTGCCTAAAGCCACTAGAGAAGCTGGGTACCACTGTTCTATTTCTCAAGAAGTAGTTATTCAGATATAGTTAGGCAAGAAAAAGGTTTAACGGGGAGCAATACTTGTAAAAGATGCTAGAAGTAGGATGGGGCAGGTGGAGCCATCATTCCCTGATGCAAACCTGACAGTCTCTGCCAGCTCTGTATACAGCTCCAAAGCAAAGATTACCCATTGCAGAGCCCTAGTAGGCTGGATGTGGCCAGCCCTTTTACTATCATCTTGCTTAGTCATTGGCTGGAGATTGTCCCAGAAGAGCATGACCTCAGCTTGAGAGCTGCCAGAGTTAGTAATGGGAGGTTGTCAGTCAATTATATTCCTTGCAGTGGGTAGCAAGTCCTTTCCTGAAACAAGGGCATCTCAATGGCACATTTCTATGTATGCCACCCTGGGAAATAAGGTTTCTAAGCTGGGCTCATTGTCACCCTCAAAGAAATTTGGAGTTCTGTTAGTAAGGAAGAGAAAGAATGATGTGTAGGGCCACTGTTGTATCTGACACCCTTTGTTAAGATCCCTGTTTGGGAGACAGAAACAATCTTGCAATTGTTCTATTGGTGTGTGCCATGGTGGAAGGGAATTAAGAAACAGAAATATCATCTTCACTAGCAAGCTCCTTAGTGGTCCAACTTCATATGGCTTCAAGTTGCCTCCTATTGGGTAATTCAGAAAGAAATGGGTCTAGCTTACAACTGAAATGATGGACATGGGTAATGACAGAAAGAAATAAACGAGTGCTGCTTTTTGTTTATTCTTCTATGCTTTGTGCTTTTCTAGAAGTCACCAGCAGAATTAAGTTTTCCCTTTGGGCTTACAAAGATTTGGCTCATTGATATTTGGTTGCTAAACTGGGGAGAGGCCAATTATTCAGTTCTCTCTCCTGAGGTTGCATAATGCAGAGGCTCTTTGGATAATGCAAAGATCACCCTAAAAGGGAATTCTCCAGGGAAAAAGGAAACAAGTAGAGTAAGCGATTTAGGAGCTATAGGTTTGTTCAGTTAGGATATTTATTGCAAAAAAAAAAAAAAAAAAAAAGGATGTTTATTGCTTTCTATTTTGCTGAAGTGGTTTCCTCCAATTTGAATATTTCTGATGCCATGGGGAACAATTCTCTCTGTAGTAGCAGGGAAATATATTTGGCTTTCTACAGATAGATTCAGGAGTAATTATGAAGTTTAGGAAGGATACCCTGAGTCTCTCCCTGTCAGCGCCAGGAGAGGAGATTGTCATCTCATCTGGGTATCAGCATCTGTGCTCTGAACATGGAGCTGGTTGGTTGATTAATTCTGAAAGTCAGTTGTGTGCATGCAAATAAAGTCTCAAAATATGGAAATATGACATAATGGAGAATACATTTGGGTCTTAGCTAATCTTAGAAAACTGGTGAATAATTTATTCTCCTAATTAGTTTCCTTAAAGTAAACAAAGTTTGTTATTTACCAGTAATTAGGACCTCCATTTCAGCTCCTCTCACTGAAAGAAAAAGCATGAGGAGTTTTAAATTGGCTGTGAGGAATTAAAGGTTTTCCAATAATGTTTTTAATTTTAAATAAGATGCATTTACTGTAGAAAATAGAGAAAAGTGCCAGAATGATTAAAATTACCTCTAATTTCACCAACTAAAAGTAATCAACATTATAATGTATATTCTTTCAATCTTTCATAATATTTATACTTTGTGTTTTATAGAGATAAAATATGGATACTATATGTAAAATGTTTATAAAAAGGTGTTTGTATGTATACATATGTACACACACACACAATTAATTGGGACCATGCTCTGCACACTGTTATTATGCCTAATATGATACCTTAAATTTTTTTCATGCCAGTAAGTTTTTCTGTATAGTATACTTTTCAAAGCCTGCATGGTATTCAAAAGAATCTATACACCAACTTATTCAAATAATTTGTTACTTACTATTGGACACTTAAATTCTTTCTGGATTTCGGCTATTCTGTGAATATTGTATTTGGATATCCCTTGGCCTCTACCTGCTCAGAATTCCTTCCCTTTTACTAGATGATAGAACTGACCTCCTACCCCACTCACCCATTTCCTTTTAGGAACTAATTGCCTCATCCCACATGGTGAAGCTTTTCATTAAATGCCCTGCCTCCCATTGCCCCAGACACAGTGACTGGTGCAAGAGCAGGGCAAGTAGTGCCAATAAGAGAGATTTTTTTCTAAGTCTGATCTTATTAATGCAAGGATCAAAACATTTCTTTCCCTGGGCGCGGTGGTGCACACCTATAATCCCAGCACTTGGGAGGTTGAGACAGGAGGATCACCAGTTCAAAGCCAGCCTCAGCAATGGCAAGGCACTTAGCAACTCAGTGAGACCCTGTCTCCAAAAAAATATAAAAACGGGCTGGGGATGTGGCCCAGTGGTGGAGTGCCCCTGAGTTCAATGCCCAGTACCAAAAAAAAAAAAAAAAAAAAAAAAAAAAATCTCTTTCTTGGCCAGATGCAGTGGTGCATGCCTGTAATCTGAGCAGCTTGGGAGGCTGAAGCAGTAGGATCACTAGTTCAAAGCCAGCCTCAGCAACTTAGTGGGGTCCTAAGCAATTTAGCAAGACCCTGTCTCAAAATATTAAATAAAAAGGCTGGGGATGTGGCTCAGTGGCTAAGTGCCCCTGGTTCAATCCCTGGTACCAAAAAACAAACAAACAAATAAAACCCATCTCTTTCCTTCTGAAATTCCTAAATGGCACCAAAGACCAGTTAAGATTAGGACCAATGAGCACCATTTGGATACAACATATAAGAAAGCAGAGCTGAGCAATGGAGCCAGAAGGGGATTCCTAATGACAGCATTTGGGTTCCTGATTTCAGCAATGCCAGAAACAAGATGTTCCCTTAGACTCATTCAATTACTTGACCTGATAAATGTTTCTTTATACTTAAACTAATTTGAGCTGGCTTTCTATATTTGACACCAAGTTTCTTGATTAATATAGATATTCTTAAGGTTTTCACACATGTTCTCAAATAATCTCCAGAAGCAATTTTGCCAAATATACTTCTGAAATGTGAAAATTTTAACTTGGACTAACAATATTGCTGCCATGGATCAGTGTAGAATTACAGTATGACTCAATCACCTTTCTTCTTTTCATACCCCATCCTATCCTGACCAAAGCAAAGCATTCCCACCAATCATCACACTCAGGTCAGAGGTGGGGATTGTGATTACTAGGAAGCCCAGGCTCAGGTGAGTAAAAGCCCTGCTGTCATGGAGGAAACAAAAAACTTTGGCTTGTACTCAATAGCCAATTACATACCTGGCCTCTAATAACACTTTTTCTTTCTTCCCACCCCGAGATGTAAATCTAAACCTGAAGGGGGATAATTCCAAGAAGGGAGTTAAATTATTAAAAAGTAAGTTTTCAATTTCAAATCATGAGCCCAAGCAGAGCATTTCAGAAAGAAACTATGTGACTATACTAGGTGGGAACCAAAATTTCTAAGCCAGATTAAAAGAGGCAGACTAGGGAGAAACTGTGGGAGGTGGGCGGGTAAGGCCAAAATAGCGACTCTTTCCGACTCCACTGGAAAGAGTCGGAAAGCCAGTGTCCATTACTCTAGTGTCCCTATCAACTCCTATGTAGCTGTGGAAATGAAAATTGATTCCAGCCTCACTGAGGTAGACATTGTCCTATTAAATAAGATTTATAAGAGGCCATGGATTGAGACTGAGCGCCTACATTAGGCCCACAGATCAAACCAAAATGGAGTCACTTATGGTAGAGTTTCACATATGTCGCCAAACAGAAACTTAACTTTTTTTTTTCTTCAATATATATATTTTAATTCAAAGTGAATCAACAGTAATACACCATAAATTCTTATTTTGACACTCGCCAAAATAGTCACCTGGAAAACCCGCTTTTTGTGACAAAGTATAAAAGGCTTGGTCAAAATTAAATCACCGAGAACTAGAGAGAAATACTATCGAAACTATAATAGACATTACATCCATAAAACTTTTCCCAGTCCTTATTGTAATATTGCACAGTGCAATTGCTACATGGCAAACTAGTGTAGCATAGAAGTCAAAGCAAAAACAAATCAAAGAAAGAAAGCCACAAGTCTAAAATTGTTAAACAGTTAACAGTTCAAACTTAGTAATCAAATCTATACCATTGGGTTCATTAAAACAAATCTTCCTACACCTTACAGTGTATGATTTAACTTTCACTTAACACAAGTCAAGTTTAAAATTAGTAGTAGCAATTTTAAAAATGAAAAGATTTTGCTAACACAGTAACGTTTAATTAAACACCCTGAAAGAAAAAAAAACACTAAATATTAGGATATTTGATTTTAAAAAATTTGCAAATTAAAATAGTATGTAAATATGCAACCTGGAAATCATGCAGTCTTTTATTTAAGAAAGCATTAAACCAAAGAAAACTGTTAAAAATGGTTTTAAACAGGGTATAAATCCAGATTCTTTGTCAATATGCTAAATTTAGACTTTAGCAGGATTTCGAAATGTATAAACACTTTTAAAAGCCCAAGATTGCAATTAAGAGCAGTGTAACTTAACTGCGATATGCCTTTAACAATATTATTATTGTAGTATGAAAATGTCGACCTTTACCATTTACAGTCAATTGTTAACAAGACTATTTCAGCCTTGGAACTTAAATAACAGAAGATACACCATTTTCAGGGTAGTAAACACAGCCCTGAACAAAAAGAAAACTGCACTGGTACTTGTTTAACCAACTTAGATGCCCTTCAGTAGATGAATGGATAAAGAAAATGTGGTATATACACACAATGGAATATTACTCAGCAATAAGAGAGAATAAAATCATGGCATTTGCAGGAAAATGGATGGAGTTAGAGAATATAATGCTAAGTGAAGTTAGCCAATCCCAAAAAGCCAAATGCCAAATGTTTTCTCTGATATAAGGAGGCCAATTCACAGTCAGGTTGGGATGGGGAGCATAGGAGAATTAGAGGAACACTAGAATGGCCAATGGATAGGGAGGGCAAAGGAGGGGGCAAAAGAGTGAAGGAAAAAAAAAAGATGGTAGAATGAGATGGATATCATTACCCTAAGTGCATGTATGAAGTCACGAATGGTGTGAATATACTTTGCATACAACCAGAGATTTGTAAAAAAGTGCTCTATATATGTAATATGAAATGTAACGCATTCTGCTGTCATTTATAACATCTTATAATAAAAAATAAATAAATTTTTAAAAAAAGAGAGAGATAACAGCCTAATCCTCAAACAAGTCAGCTTTAGCCAGCACGATAAGGAGGTCTCTTCTAACTCTATAAGGAAAGTAACTTTGAAATGACCAAGCTACTTTTTTACTTTTTTTTTCCACTGGGGATTGAACTCAGGGGCACTTGACCACTGAACCACATCCCCAGCCCTATTTTGTATTTTATTTAGAGACAGGGTCTCACTGAGTTGCTTAGCGCCTCACCATTGCTGAGGCTGGCTTTGAACTCGTGATCCTCCTGCCTCAGCCTCGTGAGCTGCTGGGATTACAGGCGTGTGCCACCACGCCTGGCAACCAATCTAGTTTTCATTCTCTATTTTTTTGCTTTCTTCAACTGCTGTTTGCTTTAAAAGCTCATCTATCCTGTCAACTCATCTGAACATCTTTTCTAAATTTTTAGACATGCTGCCCCAACTCATGAATCACAAATAAAGGCCAATGAGATCATTTAACTAAATTTGTTGCAATTTTGTCTTTGGACAGCCCTCAAAAGGAAATGGAAATAACACTATTAGCAGCAGCCCATCTAGGGTGGGTGGTTTTGTGATGTACCACTCCTTAAGAAATTTCTAAGTCAACTAATGGGTAGCCCAGTGATGGTTCCTGAGAATGAGTGGTTTGTTTCACTCACCCATTCACATGTCTCTCAAATTTTTCTGGTTCATAAAATTACAAATGAACAAAATCAAAAGAGAAGATGCACTTCAGAAAAATGGGAACCTATGGGAAAATTGGAATCTTTTGAAAGAATGTTTTTTGTTCTTCAGCTAGTGGAAGTGAATTAATAAGAAATTCTGTTGCTTTCTTTTTTCTTTTTCTTTTCTTTTGTGTGTATGTGTGTGGTACTAGAGATTGAACCCAGGGCTTTACACATTTTAGGCAAGTGCTGTACAACTGAGATACACCACCAGCCCTTTGTAAGTAATTTTCGAGATAGGTCTTGCTAAGCTGCTTAGGCTGGCCTTGAACTTGTGATCCTCTTGTCTCGGTCTTCCAAGCTAGACTACAGGTGTGCCCACAACATACCTGGCTCTACATACATTTGTTATCGATTTTTTTAAAAGTTGCTCAGCCAGGCATGGTGGTACATGCCTATAATCCCAGGAGCCTGAAGCAGGAGAATCATAAGTGCATGGCTGGCCTCAGCAACTTAGAAAGACCCTGTCTTGAAATAAAACTTTCTTTTAAAAATGGGCTAGAGATGTAGCTCAGTGGTAGAATGCTTTGTCTAGCCTATGTGAGACCCTTAGTTCCAGTTCCAGATCAGAAAAAAGGAAAATATTTCTTCATATGTCAATCAAATCAATGTTGAACACACTATTTGTAGGACATTCAGTTGTAGGGGCAACTTGGCTTAGCCTAGGCCTGCTGGAAGGTTGGAAGTGAGGAGTAGGATAAGGTCTCCTAGATTGCTTCATTGAAAAAATGTCTCTTTATAGACCAGCTAGGTAGCCAGGGTTTGCAAAAGAGCACACTGAAGGACAAGCTAGCTCTGCATTAGAAATTTTGGAGGCACTGTCCAGATCCCTGAGAATAAAAAGACATTTCTAACCATCCATGGCTGTTTAGGCAAAGCAAGCAGTAGGTGGCTAATGGAGGTGGGTCAGAGAACAGACAAGATGCAGTCTCAACATCTGGAAAATTGGTCAAGTAATTGACGTATTCACCATTCAGTCTCCCTTCCACTCCCCACCCTTCCAGGAGCCTTGACCCAAACACAAACTGGATCTGAATTCTAGTTCTGAATTATAATTCTAATTCAGTCTGGGGGATGAGAAGGAAAATTACCTCTTTCCCTTCCCCCAAACTGTGCTGCTCCAATGGCAATAATTCAAACAAAACACAAGTGTAATAAAATATTTAAAATAGTCTATTTTAAAAACCAGAAACAATCAACAACAACAGAAAAACAAACAAACATAAAAAACCTCTGGAACTAGTGCAGGATAAAAATATAAAGGTCAATCACTTTCTTAAGTACCAGCAATGCACACGTAGAATGTCAAATTAATAATAAAAATAAAAAAAGACCATTTACATTAGCAACCCCAGAAATGAAATACTCAGATGTAAATCTCACAATGTATGCATAAGATATATATAAGTAAAAATCACAGGACTCTGATGGAAGAAATAAAGAAAGAACTAAATGAATGGAGAAATATTCCATGTACCTAAATAGGAAACTGTAATATGGTCAAGATATCAGCCTTCCCAGACTAATCTATTTTTTTCCAATATGATCTCAATCAAAATCCTAGCAATATATTTTGTAAATATTTACAAACTGATTCTAAAGTTGGTAGGAAGAAGAGAAAGACCCAGAAGAGCCAGGACAATATTGTAGGAAAAGAATCAAGTTAGAAAATAACCCTATCTGACTTTGAGGCTTACTATAAAGCCCAGTGGTCAAGACAATGTGATACTAATTAAAGAACAGACAAACAGATGAATGTAACAGAAAAGAGATCCTAGAAATAATTCACATAAATCAACTTATCATTGACAAAGGAGCAAAAACAATAAAAGGGACAAAAGAATCTTTTTAGGAAGTGGTGCTAGAACAACTGGACATTCACACAGAAAAAAATTAATCTAGACACAGTCCATCTACCCTTCACAAAAACTACTTCAAAAGGGATGTTAGACCTTAATGTAAAAATTTTAAAGCCTGTAAATTCCTAGAAGTTAACACAGGACAAAGTCTAGATGATATTGGGTATGGCAATGGCTTTTGAAAATACAACATTAAAGGTCTGATCTGTGAAATAAACAGTTGATAAGCCAGACTTCATTAGAATTAGAAACTTCTGCACTGCAAGAGAATAAGACAAGTCACAAATGGGGGAGAAAATATTTACAAAAGACATGTCTGATAAGGGACTGTTACCCAACATATACAAAGAACTCTTAAAATTCAGCAATCAGAAAATGAACAATCTTATTGAAAATGAGCAAAAGACCTTAACAGACACCCCATAAAAAGACATTAAGATGGCAAATAAGCACATGAAAAGATGCTCAATATCATTTTTCCTTAGGGAATTATAATTTAAAATAATAAGATACCACTACATACATATTTGAAAGGCTAAAATCCAAAACACTGGTAATGACAAATGCTGGTGAGGATGTGGACAGACAGGAGCTCTCACTCGTTGTCAGTGGAAATGCCAAGTGGTACAGCCACTTTGGAAGGCTGTTCAGTGGTTTCTGTAAAATTAAACATTTTTTTTGAACCAGGTATTGAACTCAGGGGCACTCAACCACTGGGCCACATCCCCAGCCCTTTTTTGTATTTTATTAGAGGCAGGGTCTCACTGAGGTGCTAAGTGCCTCGCTATTGCTGAGGCTGGCTTTGAACTCACGATCCTCCTGCCTCAGCCTCCCAAGTGCTGGGATTACAGGCGTGCACCACCGTGCCCAGCTAAATTAAACATATTCTTTATATATGATCCAACAATTGTGCTGCTTGGTATTTACCTAAATGAGTTGAAAAATTATGTCCACACAAAAACTCGTACATGGATGTTTACAGCACTTTTATTCATAATTGCCAAAACCTGGAAGTTACCAAGATGTCCTTCAGTAGTGAATGGATAAATAAACTATAGTACCTCCAGAGAATGGAATATAATTCAATGTTAAAAGAAATGAGCTATCTAGCTATGAAGAGACATGGAAGAACCTTACTAAATGCTGTAGTAATATGCACTCCTAAAGTTTCTTGTGTTGAAGGTTTGGTCTCCAGCCTGTGGTGCTGTTGGGAGGAGGTAGAACCTTTAGGAGGTGGGGTCTAGAGGGAGGAAGTTAGGTCATGGGGGGTGTGCCCTTGGAGGGACTATGAAGACCCCATCCCCTTCCTGTCTCTCTGCTTCCTGGCTGCTATGAGATGAACAAACCTTCTCCACCACAGCTTTTGTTTTTGTTTTTGTTTTTGGTACTGGGGATTAAAACTAGGGGCATTTAATCACTGAGCCACATTCCCCAACCCTTTTTAAAAATATTTTATTTAGAGACAGAGTCTCACTGAGTTGCTTAGTGCCTCGCTAAGTTGCTGAGGTTGGCTTTGAACTTGCAATCCTTCTGCCTCAGCCTCCTGAGCTGTTGAAATTATGGGTGTGTGCCACTGCTCTGCCACATGCTCCCACCATGAAGTACTGTGCTGCCACAGGCCCAAAGCCATGGGGACAAGTGATCAAGGATGGAAATCTCTGAAATGAAACCAAAATAATTTTTTTCCTTATAAGTTAATTTCCTCAGGTATTTTGTCATAGCAACAAAAGCTAACACACTAAGTGAAATAGCCAATATGAAAGGCTGTGTACTGTATAATTTCAACTATATGTCATTCTGGGAAGGTAAAAAATTATGAAGGCAGCAAAAAGATCAGTGGTCAAGGGTTAGGGTGTAGGACAGACTAGGCAGAACACAGGGGATTCTTAGGGCATTGAAACTAATTTTTATGATACTATAATAGTCAACACAGGCTATCATGCATCTTTGAAAACCTATAGAATGTATAGCACCAGGAGTGAACCCTCATGTAAACTATAGACTTTGGGTGAAAATTATATATCAATGTAAGCTCATCAATTGTAGCAAATGTGTCACTTAGGGGCTACGAGTGGATACTAGGGGAGTTGTGCTAATGTGGAGGCAAGGGATAATGGGAATTCTCTGTAAATTCTGTTTAATTTTTAAAAAAATATTATTTTAGCTGTCAATGGACTTTTATTTTATTTATTTACTTGTATGTGGTGCTGAGAATCAAACCCAGTGCCTCATACACGCTAGACAAGCGCTCTACAGCTGAGCCACAACCCCAGTCCCCATTCCACACAATTTTGTTGTAAACCTAAACTGCTCTAAAAATTAAAACTATTAAAAATGTTTTAACTTAAGAAAATTCTGTGATGAGTCAGTGAGAGAGGGATTAAAAAAAGTATTGAGTAGCAGAGGCTGGTTTTCAGCAATGTTGTCCTATTAAGGAAAGTTTGCTTTCTTCCCAGGCATCTTTCATTCCTCAGGGCATCCTACTTACACTCTTGTAACCAGTCACTTTGCTTTTCTCCATGTGCTCATTATAAACATTTGATCTCATATTAATATTTCCATATTTTTGGTTAGATACACTTCATGGCTTAAACCACAGACAGTCCATGCTGAGACAGTCACAGAGAGGTGGGCTCATCCCTAGCTGAGCACAATCCTATGTGCGGCTCCATCTGTTTGCTCTCACACTTCTCCATCCCAGATCCTCCGTCCTTTCTCTCCCAAACTTCCAGTGCTCCGGATCTAGAACTCTTGGGCCCACAGTATAATAGACATTCTGCCACTGGAGGCCAGTCCCAAGCCTCTGAATTTCTTTTGCTTTCCCTGACTCCCCCAAATCTAAGCCTGGTCTTTTTGGCAAGAAAGGGGCAGGAAAATCTTTTCCTCCCATCAGTTACACTCCATTTCATAAAGCTTGACCTACTCCTGCAATGAGCTGCTTCTGTAGGATTTCTCAGTGGACATATCATAGGTTACAGGTGTCTATGAGATGTAGGTAACTTTAAATTTTTACAGACTTAAAAAAAATTTTTTTAAACCATTTAGCCAGGCACCATGGGGCTTGCCTATAATCCCAGAGGCTCTGCAGGCTGAGGCAGAAGAATCTCAAGTTCAAAGCCAGCCTCAGCAATTTAGTGAGGCCCTAAGCAACTCAGTGAGACCCTATCTCTAAATAAAATACAAAAAAGGGCTGGGGGATGTTGCTCAGTGGCTAAGTGCCCCTGGGTTCAATACCCAGTACAAAAACAAAAACAAAACTTTTAAACCAATAAAAAACTTTACAGTGTTTTAAATTTTTTTCTTCCTATACTAGGGATTAAACACAAGGCCTCGTACATGCTATCACTGAGCTACATTTCCAACACTTCTTTAAAATTTTATTTTGAGAGAGGGTCTCACCAATTTGCCCAGGCTGACCCCAAACTTTTGATCCTCCTGCATCAGCTTTCTGAGTCACTGGGATTACAAATATATGCCTCCATGCCTAGCGGAAATTATTTTTGTATTTGTAGATAATAATGATATCATACAAAGAAAATATGTTTTCAACAAGACTCACATAGTCTCTCTCGAACATCTTCCAGATTACAAATGGTATATGATAAACTGAATTACTGCCTGGAAGTCAGCATACCTGAATGGAATCCCAGTTACTCCATGGAGAGTGTGTGGTGATTCATATTAAGTAACTTCTCCAGATGTTTGCTTCCTCACACATAAAAGGAGGGGGACAAGGTGATATGTCAACTCCCTTCCAGCTTTAACATGTTATGATTTCTGTATGTTAAATGCAAATACAAATGGTGAGTGTTTAAGGAAGTCCCGTATCCTCCTGTGTCATATTTCCCTCAAAGTGGAAACCAAAAGCCAGAAAAAGCTTCCTATAAAAGACCACACTTCAAATTTCATCAACTCCCAAAGCAGACTGTCCAGGTATCAAAAATTCTCATCCTGAAATCAGGCAGGTCCTGACTTATGCAAGTCTTTCCACTCAAATGCAGATACTGTTCTTGTGGAAAGAGAGTTTAGCCAGCCAGAGGCCTCACTTTGAGCAGACTGAAAGGTCTTCGAGGGCAACCACTTCCCAGAGTGGGCTGAGTTTCTGTAGCTGACTCCAGCCTGAACAAACAGCCCCTCCCAAGCCCTGGAGGCTGAACTGGTTCAGGGACCACCCTTTGGCATTTAAGTCCACTGCAGTGGCCAGCTGGCCCTGGACAAAAATAAATGTGAAAAAAAAGTAGTCCCTGGGGTTTGACTCCATGGCAGCCCCAGGAACAACATGGCTTTTTTAGTTTAGCAATAAATAACCTGAGTCTGTGCCAGGCTTAGAACACATCCCCTGGTCTATCCTGGTTTAAATATGAGTGTGAGACAGACAGAAATTGCCTTGGGGGAAACAGGAGCCAGGACTCCATTTGTTGAAGTCTGGTTTGGGGCCAAACTGTGAGCTTGTTTGTCTTAAGAGCCCTTCTTCTTGGTTCTCCTCTCCCTTGGATGCTTTCTGCTCTACTGGCAAATCAGCCCCTCCCCATCTCAGCTGCCTAGTCACCTGCCTTTGTGTTCAGACAGGGACCAGGTTTCAAAAGTTTTCAACAAAATCTCTAGTAATGGATTTTCATATCTATAGGAGAGAAAAATTTGTAAGGAACACTTCTTTTTTATTGCCCTCTAATTATATCATGTTTATAATCAAAAGAAACATGGACCAACCATGTACAGTCATTGTTTTGTCTTTATATATTATAAATGCCAACTTATTTATTTCTTATATGAGGTAGGTACTTTTAATATTCCGATATTACAGGTAAGGAAACTATAAAGAACAGAGTGGTTAAGTAAATGTCCTGAAATCACAGTTAATGACTGCCAAAAGGGGATTCAAATGCAGTCAGTCTCATCCCTGAGCTATTTTTTCAGAATCACTGTACTATTCTGCTAGCTCTGTTTAATGCTTCCTCCAATTCCATCTTCCTACTTCATACCCAGACATTTTCTGGATGGATCTTTAGAAGTAGACGATTGTATTTCACTTGGACCAATTAATGGATCATAAAATAAAATCTTTGACTTCATGTGGACAAATAGAAGTATGTTTTATGTGGGCTGGGGTTGTAGCTCAGTGGTAGAGTTCTTGCCTAGCATGTATGTGGGTTCAATCCTTAGCACCACATTAAAAAAAAAAAGGGTTTAAAAAAAAAGTAGATTTGGTGGATCTGGATTTAAATTAAATGCTTTTAAAGTTAGACTGATAAATGTACTATTTTAAAGAAGGAAAGAGCCAAGGACTTGCAAGAATAATTAATATTCCTCTTCCTCTTTCTTTATGTCTCTGTCCCCCTTTTAAGTGATACAGCTTATAATTCTAGTGGTTATCATGAAGCTCTAATAATATGCTGATACTTTTGACTGATTGATCAACTTTAGACATCATCTACTGACATCCTGCTGTGATTGTTGAGCATTTAGTTTCCTTCTATCAGCTACACTCTCCTTTCCTTTTATTTAACTAAATGGTTTTAGTTCTTACTTTTGAATTTTTAAATTAACATTTTTCACTTCATTGTCATTATAGTAAAGCTCTCCCAGCTCAGTACTCTGCTAGTACCTTAGTCTTCTCCTACCTTCTTCTGCATCCATGAGGAACTCTATCTTGTTTTTATTATAGTTTGATCCTAAAAGTTGAGTCAATAAAAATTATTTTCAATCATTTCACACATACATTCTAATGTATAAGGTCCCCATTTCCTCCATATTCCTTCATTTCTCGACTTCATTTTCATGCTCAAAATCCTCTAGCAATGTCTCATCACAGCTAACTTGGCAGGGGAAATGCCCCATTGTTGCCATAGTTGATTTCTTCCCACTCTTCAATCACCCCAAGCTGGTTTCTACTGCTGGGCCTTTGAACTTGTTGTTTATGGCCTAGTTGTTCCTTTCCTGTAGGCCTTAGTTCAAGTGTCACCCTAACACCGGTGATGTGAATCGGATCCAAGTCCCCTTTCTACCCAGTGTCTAAGATTGAACAGCCAAAAAACCCTGAGGCAAACACAGAAAGAAGAAGTTTTATTTAAAGGATAGGACAGAGACAGACTTCTCCTTTCTTCTCATGCCCCTTCCTTTCCTTATCTTGTTTATGTGGCCAAAAGGTGGGAAAGAAGCCTTCCAGGGGTGCCTCTCCATGACTGCCCAAAAGGGCAGGAAGGGAGCCACCCAGGAGGTGGTACTTCATCAACAATTTCTTGTTGGGAGGAACAGTTCCCTGGAGGCAGGTAACCTTGGCAACAGGTGAGGAGGAGAGGAAGTGTCCAGAAGATATTAGCTTTTTAATTCCTTTCCTTTGGAACCAGCTCCCATCTTCCCAACACACCAACCGAATTATCTATCTACACTAGATGCCTGTCCTTGTTCTTATTTCAACCCCATCAAAGAGGCTCCTCTTGTCCACCCACTGGAACTAGCACACCTCTCCTTTCCCTGCTTCATTCTTCATCATAGCATTTATCACTGCCCACAATTAGTTATTCACAGATTTCTGTTTTTCTGTCTCCCTCATTGGAAATAAGCATGGTAATGTCTTTCTTTCTTGTCCATTGCTGTATCCCCAACACCTAGAAGAGCACCTGCACAATAAACATTTGCTGATGGAGTTTCTCTTTTAAACTTGCTAAATAGATGCTGTTCTGCATTTCCTTTCATTGCTTTTCTTAATCAGACCATAGATTTATATTTTTTCCTCTTTTTTGGGAAAATATATTCAAGTAACATTTTAAGAAGGGATGCATTAGGACTGAAGTTTCCAAATTCTTGCATATTTGAAAACATTTGTAGTTGGCCTTCAACCTAATTGATAGCTAGCCTAGGTATAGGATTCAAGGTTTAAACTCATTTTCTCTTTGAATTTTGATGGCCTTGCCACTGATGAGAACTCTGAGGCATATCTGACTTTTATGCCTTTGACACTTAGACAGTGATATGTGTGTATATGTGTGTCTCTGAAGCAGTTCCAGTAGAGGCCTCAGCCTCTCCCACAGGGAGCTCTGTACATAGCCTGATAAAATAAGGCACTTTTCACAACCCTGACTGTTAGCCGCCGGAAAGGGATTGCAGCCTGGAACGGCAGCGCTGCGGGAAGGAGTCCGGAGACAGGATGGAGACGAAAAAATTCTTTAATCTTTCTGTCTCTGTCTCTTGTAATTTCTAACACTACATACACACTCTCACAAGAAACCAACCACGTACTCTTACAAGAATCTACAATGTATCTATACAATAGCGATAACCCTGTCCTTTCACTCTCACAAGAAACCAAGCCACGTACTCTTACAAGAAACTACAATGTATCTATACAATAGCGATAACCCTGTCCTTTCTCTCTCTGGTCTCATCCCATGCGCCCGAGCAGGAATGGTGCTTGCTCGATCTGCCGAGT
Source organism: Tamias sibiricus (assembly GCA_025594165.1). Taxonomy (NCBI): domain Eukaryota; kingdom Metazoa; phylum Chordata; class Mammalia; order Rodentia; family Sciuridae; genus Tamias; species Tamias sibiricus. The sequence goes on from CM046661.1 coordinate 90,794,414, forward strand.
CACTCCTCAAATCTCTCGAGATCTTGGGCCAAGTCCCGTGAGACTACGGAAGGCGACAATGCCCAAAAATGTCAATCTGCTGAGTCATTGCTCAAATCTCTCGAGATCCTGGGCCAAGTCCCGTGAGACTACGGAAGGCGACAATGCCCAAAAATGTCTATGGCCCATAGTCAACCGCAATCTTAGCTATCTCCCCAAACAGGGCTCCTGCACCTGACAAAACTCAGAGTGAAATCACTGATAAACTCAGAGGCAAGAGATCAGGGCAGAAACCACCAGACCAGATTTCCTGACCCTAGAGTGAAAGACATCACTGAGAAACATGGTAAAGGCAGATAGGGATTGAAAGTGCAAGTAGAAGCCCCCAAATTTAGCATAAATGATGGAGCAAAGGAACAGACATTCAGCCAGCCAACGCTGATGCCCACCTGCCAGAGAGCCTGATGAGGACCTTGACTGACATCCCAACTCTTCTCATCATCTGCCTGCTCCTCGGCATCATCCTTGCTGCTCACAAACCTTACAGCCACATCTTGACCCTGGTGAGAATGTCGACTTCTCCTTACAATCCTCTCCTCAGCCAGCTGTCAGCTCTACCCCAGGAGAAGTCTCCCTCCATTCCTGACCTGATCACTGCAGTCTGAGCGAAAGTGCATCTGCTGGACTTAAGACCTAAGACTCGAGACTTTAGATCTGGCACTTGAGCTTAGCATGCAGAGGGACTGTCTGTAATGAGTCTGTCATGATTAAGTATGTTTGCAGTGCTTAGATGCTTAGAATTAACTTAGAATTGTTTGTTTTGAATTGATTATGTCTATTGCAGTGCCTAGCATTAAGGATTGTCATTTTCTTGATTAAGAACCTATAGAGTGATTTGAGTGAATAAAGCATTGAAAAGGGCATTAGTGCATGGACATTCTTTATTGCTCCCCTCAACTGCATATGTCACACCCTTGCCCATCATGACACTCACCCAAAGCCACCTTCTAGAACTGAGGCTGTCACTATCTCAGCTGCCATGTTGGCTTCTGACTGCCATGCTGAGTCACTCTCCAGTTACTGCTCCCAGCCAAATGAGCTGTCTTTCCCATGTCCAACAGCTGGTTGAGGTAGGGGTAGAAAGGTAGGTGCTTCGTATGGGACAACTCTGCAGGGCTATCCCAACTCCAGAGCTCCCTGTGGGAGGGGCTGAGGCCTCTACTGGAACTGCTTCACAGTTTAGCTGCTCCCTCTGCCTAATCCCACGCCTTCTCTCTCTCACCTGAGTTGTTCCAGAGAGTATTCCCTAATAAAATCTCTTTCATTTAACCCGAGAGTTCCAGGGTCTTCTCCCCAGGAAAACTGACCTAGTACTGGGTCATTTTATATATGTGAATGGGCCTTTTTTTTTTTTTAATTTATTTGTTTGCTTTAGTTGTACACAATGTGTTTTATATTTATGTGGTGCTGAGGATCGAACCCGGGCCGCTATACCCGGGCCGCTATACCCGGGCCGCGATCTTGCTAGGCGAGCGCTTTACCGCTGAGCCACAACCCCAGCCCCCATGAGTGAGTGGGCCTTTTTATAAGCAATCCAAACATTAAAACAAGTCTATTTATAAACATTTTAAATATATACAGCATGCATATTAATCGTGTTATAAGAATTTTACTACATTGTTATTCAACCATAGAGACTGTTGTAGTCAGAGACTAACAACACAAAGACGTCAATAAGAATTGAGTCTAGACTGTTAAGGGTAGTCAGAGCTTGATGCTTAGCTTTGTGTGTCCAGAAGTTTAACTTTGTCAGAGGTGACCAAACTCAGAGAAACCAACACAAAGTAAAAGTAATCTAGCCAAGAAAAGAACAGGTGGCTATTTATATGAGGGTGGCAATTTAGAATGAGAACTATAATTTGCAAGCAAACTAAAATTTCTATTGGCTAATGAGTACACTCTCACCCCATAAAGATATGTACATGGGAAGTCAAATCAGAAATTTACTTGATGTGTAAGAGGTTTATCTAATTTTAATTTATCTAATTTACCGTGATCTGATAACCTCTGCACTACAAGTAGGCCAAATATTCATTTCTGCCTACTAAGGTATTCTTGCCCCAGACATTTTATAATATACAATTTAAAAGTTATAAAAGTTAGCCTACTGCCAGGGGCAGCAGCACATGCCTATAATTCCAGCTACTCTGGAGACTGAGGCATTGCAAATTTGAGGTAAGTCTGTGCAACAGAGACACAGTCTCAAAACAAAAAATAAAAAGGGCTGGGGCCGGGTGCGGTGGCGCACGCCTGTAATCCCAGCACTTTGGGAGGCTGAGTCAGGAGGATCGCGAGATCAAAGCCAGCCTCAGCAATGGCGAGGCACTTAGCAACTCAGTGAGACCCTGTCTCTAATAAAATACAAAAATGGGCTGGGGATGTGGCCCAGTGGTCTAGTGCCGCTGAGTTCAATCCCCGGTACCAAAAAAAAAAAAAAAAAAAAAAAAAGGGCTGGGGATGTAGCTCAATGGCAGAGGCCCCTGGGTTTAAATACGTAAATAATTCAACCTCCTAATGGTCCATCAATATCCACTCTGGCTCCCTCAGAGCAGTTTTCCAAACTAAGTGGCAGAGTATTTCTTTCTTTCTTTTTTTTTTTTTTTTTGTACCAGGGAATTGAACTCAGGGGCACTAGACACCTGGGTCACATCCCCAGCCCTTTTTTGTATTTTTTTTTATTTAGAGACAGGGTCTCACTGAGTTGCTAAGTGCCTGGCCATTGCTGAGGCTGGCTTTGAACTCCTCCTGCCTCAGCCTCCCAAAGTGCTGGGATTACAGGCATGCGCCACCCCCCCGCAGAGTATTTCTTTTTAAATGCAAATTTACCATGTCATCCTTTTGACTAAATCCTTACAAGAGCTGCCCATTGCTATTATTTATGTGAAGATAAATTCTTAACCTTATCTGCAAGGTCCTTTGTGGTCTAATCAAAAAAAAAAAAAAAAAAAAAAAAAAATTCCATTCTTTGAAAGCCCCATTTAGGTTACTTCCTTCAGGAAACCAAATCAGGACAGAATGCATAAGACTAACCTGAAAGCAACAACCCCACTCCTGGAGAGGGTGGAAAGTGTGGTAGAATGATAGGCAGATCTAGTTACTTCTCTTGTATAATCCCTATCTCTCCTCTTATAAAATGGTTTGGCAAAAAGAAAATTAACAACCTACTCTAGGAATGATTTTGCCTGCTCTAGACATTTCTAGAATTATTTATATTTAAACAAGCCACAAGTTTTGTGACTTACTTCCCTTCACAGTCTTGTCCTCAACCTTAGCCCCAGAGCTGAAACCAAGGAGGAACTTAGATTGCATGCTATGAGGTGACTGTCATTTTACCTCATCTCTTTAAGCTCTGGTGATAACTCTAACAAACCGTGAAAGAGGATACTTTTTATTTAGGTATTTATTATTTGAATCCCTAATTGTCACAAGATTGTGCCAAGAAGCAAAAGTCATCAAAACATGAAAATAATCTCTAACCAATTTATCTATTAAGATGAGTCTTCACACAAACTTAACTTCTGTTTAATGCTAGGACCCATCCCTGACTCTCATGCCAAGGTCTTAGACTCTTTCTTTACAGAAAGATTAAAAATAAGGACAAAACCTAGTGTGTAAGCAAGCATGCAGGGATATGGAAATTTTCTTTACTGCTTGATGGTAACACGGAAATTAGTGCAACTCTAGACTGTCGTTTGTCAGTAGGTTTAGAAATGTAAAATGTGTATTGCTTTTGAGTTACTCCTGGGGATTTTCCCTAAACTTTACATTCTCTGGTAGGAAGATAGAACCAAGAAGGAAATTATATATTATAGGTTGTTGCAAATAATAGTTTAAAATAGAAAACTGTGAATATCAAAAGATCTCAGAGAAATAGCTATCTTTCAAGAGTGACCCTCTATATGATTGTAATGTGTTAGATAATTCCAGGCAGGCAGGCCACACTTCCCAAGTACCATGGACAGGCCACACCTCCCAGGTGTCTTAAACTGGCCACACCTCAGGTACCTTACTGAGCCAATCATGGCACACGGGTTCCCCTTCTGACCCCAGGCAGCCTATGGAGTCAGGGGTCCCTCGGACCACCGGAGTCGCTATTTAAACCCCTGCCAAGCTGAAACTCGCCCCTTTTCCGCCTTTCCATCCTTTTCCCCCCTTTCCGTCCCATTTCACCCTTTCCGCCCCCTTTTCTCCTTTTCACCCCTTTTCTTCTTCTCTGTCTCCTTTCCTCCCGCCGGTTTTCCTCCCACCATCCACCTGTCCCTCGGTCCCCACAGGCCATTAGGGGCCGGTTAATAAGCCCCTTTTCTACACGGTCGTCCCAGCGTGTGTTCATCTGCCCTTCATAATGTCATATCAAATGTGAACTGTGGGTTATCCATCCATAATATCATGAAATTATGATTTTAAAAAAATCTCTAATGTGATTCAGCCTATCTTTCTCTTTTTTCTCCAGGATACAAATTTGTGGTTTGTATGGCTACAATTGTAACCTACATTTTTTTTTTTTTTTTTTTTTTAACCGGGGATTGAACTCAGGGGCACTCGCGATCCTCCTGACTTAACCTCCCAAGTGCTGGGATTACAGGCGTGCACCACCGCGCCCAGCTTGTAACCTAAATTTTAAAAAGCAAATTTATCTTAATAATTTTGTTTTATCTTTCAAGATAAATCTCCCCGAACCATCATTATTTTCACATTTACTATAAAATACTAACCCTCCTTCCAATATGTATATATTTTTCTGGCAACAGTTATCATCTGATAATAAAAATCTAAATTATCCCCACTACAGATGAGTAAACTCAGTAGAGAGTTTAAGCAACATGCCTAGGAGCAAGGATCCAGCCCTTAGTGCAAATGTGGACCCCAAATGTGATCGTCTTTCCATTATACAATGTGACTCATTAAGGACTTTCAACCCTGTTGCTCAGTTGCTCTGTCCTATATTCCATCTCCAAGCAGGGACCTCAGAAATCTGACCTTTCCTCCAGGCTCAGAAAACACTGGCACCTCAGAACACACCCAGGCCACTCCTGAGGTGTGAGTTAGAGACATTCTTCATCTGGATTGTCTGCTTAATACCAACTGCTTCAACATTTGAAAAATAAAAATAAACAGATAAAGCAGATGGCTGAAGCAGTAGAACTTGCACTTAGGGCCTCTGAGTGGGGTGGATGTAAGAAAAAGAAAGAAATCCCCACCCCCAAAGAAGGGAGGTGTATAAAGGAAACTCCCCTCTAAACTCATTTAAGTTTATAGATTTTTCTAAGACCTATCACCATCTCTAAAATTAACTCTTTAGAGAGTTAATTTTAACAATTCAGCTAGACTTTGAAGCAAAGTCATAATGACTTCTGTTAAAAATTAACTATTTTACATATCCATATTAAATAGGTAAATAAATGGTATAGGAAGAACCAAGTAAAGAATAGGAACTCTACCACAGATGCAGAAACCAAACTATACATGTAGGTGACTTCTGGTGAAAAACAGGAGTGATATCATTAATTCTTTTTTTTTTTTTTTTTTTTTTTGATGCTAGGGATTGAACCCAAGGCCTCACACATGCTAGGCAAGCACTCTCTCTCTGAGCTATCCTCCCAGACCTTAGAATTCCTCTGAAAATGAAAAAGCAACTGCTTTTTAAACACATGATACTTTAAAGTGCTAGAATCACAGGATATGAATGAATTCAAAAGGTGACTATAATAATTTCCTAGGATAAATTAAAGTTGTTTTTTTTTTTTTAATCTTTTCTTGGGTTTTCCACATTAAACATGAGTGAGTTTTTATAAGTGAGATTTTACTATTATAATCAAAACGGGGAAGTTTTCTTTCTCTTACTTGAGAAATAAAAATTTTGGACTTAACCCTGAAATAAGGAAATGAGGACTGACTGTGAGATTTTAAAAAGAAAAAGGAAATTTAATTATAATGCTAGTAGTGATTTTCTAATGTCAATGATGGTAACTTTTAGGAAAATGAAGACACCAAACAGAATTTTGTTTTCTCTTTTGAGATTCAAAATTTTAAACCATACCTAATATAGCATCTGTTATCACAAAATATTATAGTATCTTGCATTTTGCTTTTGCACAAAGTTTGACTGTCATATTTTCCTGAAGAGATAGAGAAGTGAATTATAATATTTAGCATTTGGACAGTTTTTTCATATATACAATACATGGTAATCATTTGTACTATTGCCAGATATTTCTGGTTTTCTCCCTTTCTTGGAATGTTGAAATATTGTACCTCCTAGCTCCCTTTTTAAAATTAACAGAATCTTCTGCAAAGCTTTAATGAAGTTGTATTGACTAATTCTAGCCAATGGGTTATGAGTGGAAGTCTCAATTGACACTCTCCAATCTTGTCTTTTCCTTCTGGTGTAGAGATTAGCAATATTCACAATGATACCTGCTCCCTTGTCCTGAGTCCTTGAGTGACTCTGAAAAGCAAAGCATTACTGGCCTGTGAAGGATATAGAACTTAAGCAATAAATAAATTCTTGCCATTTTAAACTGCTAAAATTCTGTGATTGTTACTAAAGCATCACTTAGCATGTTTCAATTTATGCATTATATTTCCTATTACACAGGTGGAAACTCAGTTGTATCTGTGTCTCTGTTAGTATTTGGAATTTGTAAAAACTAACAGATAGTAGATGAAATTATAGCAAGAAAGATTCTGACAATGGGTTTTTTCTCTTTTCATGATTTTGTTGTTGTTGTTGTTTTTCACTGGGGATTGAACTCAGGGGCACTTGACCGACCACTGAGCCATATTCCCAGCCCTTTTTTGTATTTTATTTAGAGACAGGGTCTCACTGAGTTGCTAAGTGACTCACCATTGCTGAGGCTGGCTTTGAACTCGAGATCCTCCTGCGTCAGCCTCCTGAGTTGCTGGGATTATAGGCCTGAGCCACTGCACCCCCAGATCGGCTCTTTTCATGGATTTAAATATTGTTTTTTAAAAAGTCATTAAAGAGAAAGGATCTATTTAATTTGTATGTAGCAAAAGAAAAAAGGAATCCATTCTGACACAGATATTTGTTATATAACTAATTATTATTATTAATGGTAATAAAATAGCTACCTTGCATTGAGTGTGAATATGTGCTGGGTCCCCTACTAGGTGCTTAATTTATATTATCACATTTAATTTCACTTGATCTTCACTGAGATCCTAAAAGGCAGTTATTATTTAAAGTGAGGTCTTTCTTCCAATTATTATTCTTTCCATATGGCAGTAGTGTTTTATGGTTTGCAAAGTGCTTTTTTTTCTTTTTTTGGTACTGGGGATTGAACAAGGGGCACTTGACCACTGAGCCACATCCCCAGCCCTATTTTGTATTTTATATTTAGATATAGGTTCTCACTGAGGTGCTTTAGCATCTCACCCTTGCTGAGACTGTCTTTGAACTCATAATCCTCCTGCCTCAGGCTCCTGAGCGGCTGGGATTATAGGCTTGCATCACTGAGCCCGTGCAAAGTGCTTTTACCATATAAAACAATATTTCATTTTTGTAGCATGTATAATGTTACTTTCCCATTTTATAGATGAGGAAATAAGACTTGAGAGAACTTTTCTAGTTTTGTGCAAGGTTATACAGCTAGTGACAACCAGGCCTTTGGAATATAGACCTTGTGTGATTCTTTGTTACATTTGCAGAGCAATAAACATAATGCAAAGAAATATTTAGACAATATTCTTTCCACTTTTCCTTAATGCTTTCCTTCAGTCTTCTGATTTACCAGTGCATTCACTTTGGGGGAGAAATAATTTAAACCTTGGGAGTGTAAAATTCTAGGGGAGTGTTAAATTCTCATGCCTGTAATCCCAACAGCTCAGGAGACTGAACCAGAAGGATCACAAGTTCAAAGCTAGCCTCAGCAATTTAGTGAGGCCTTAGGCAACTCAGTGAGACCCTGTCTCTAAATAAAATATTAAAAAGGGCTGGGGATGTGGCTCAGAGGTTAAGTACCTCTGGGTTCAACCCTTAGTACCCAAAATAAATAAAAATAAATAAATTATAGGTGAGTGCTATGGTTTAGATATGGTTTAAATTGTCCCCCAAATGTTTATGTGCTGGAAGTGTGGCCCCCAGTGTGACAGTATTTAGAGGTGAAACCTAGTGTAAGGTGATTAGCTCAAAGAGGAATTACCCTTGGAAGAAATTAATGCCCATCTCACAGGAGTGGGTTAGGTCTGTTGTGACTAGTTGTGATGAGTCCTTGAGAGAGAAATTTAATTTTTTCAAGTAAGGAAAAGAAAATTCTCCAAAAGACTCCCTCCTCTCTTTCTTCCTCTCTCACCATGTGATTTCTTTCAGAGGCACTCTTACAGTGTGGTGCCATCCACCATGAAGCCCTAAACAGAACCAAGCTGATGCTGATATTGTGCTCTAGTTCCTGCAAAACTGTGAGCTAAACAAACTTCTTTTTTTTTTTTTAAAAAGTACCTAGTCTCAGGTAATTAGTTATACGATTCAAAACAGACTAAGACAATGATAAATTGTTTGCCGTTTAGTGAAGTGCTACAGTTGGGATAAATGTCCCATGCAAGCCCAAGTTAAAGACTTGGTCCCCCGCTTGTCTGTGGCACTATGGAAGGTGGTGGAACCTTTAGGAGGTGGGGTTTTCTGGGAAGAACTTAGGTTACTGGGGGCATTCCCTTGAAAGGGATATTGAAGTCCCAGCTCCTCCTCTCTTTCTCTCTTTCACTTCATGGCTGCCACATACTCTGCTACATACTCTCACTGTGATGTACTGCCTCATCACAGGTCCAAAAGCAACAGGCTAAGTGCATGGGCTTAAAGCTCCAAAACTGTGAGACAAAATAAATCTTTCCTTCTTAGATTGTCTATCCCAGGTATCTTGTTACAGTGATGTAAAGCTAACTCAGTTAAAAATTAGAGTAGGTATCAATTAGAAGTTGTGGTTTCCTGATTTATAAAGTGATTTGCAGAATATAGTCTGTTAGTTCTTAATGGATTGTCATGTGTATTATTAAATAATCCATTGAAAGTTCCCTGCAGCTTGTTGACTAGAATCTTTATTTTTAAACAAACTCAATAGCACTTAGCTGTCTGATATGGACTAGAGTGCCTTTGAAACTCAGCGATGAGAACAGGAAGCAGGAGTCAGGTACTCTTAGTGTCAAACCTGAAAGGCATATTCATTTTCATTTCTTTTATCCCATCAACTTGCCATTTTATCCTCAGTAAAAAAAATTAATGGATTTCCATTAGGACAGCATTCCAAATGTGAAAAGCACATTTTCTGTCTATCTCCTCCTTTTCAAATCTATTTGTGTAACTCTGTACACCATAATCTTTTATGCTTTTTAAAATCTCCATATCTGTTGAAGGGCAAAAATCACACCGGAGACAACATGCAGCCAAGAGATTTATCCACCAGCCTCTACGGCTGGTCGGAGGCAGAAGAATTATGGGGAGAGAGGAGTCAGGGAGAGGGAAGCATGCAAGTTCTGGACAGAGGGTCGGTGCCTAGTAGTGCCGGCCACGGTCTCTGGAGCTGTTGGCTAGGGCAGCTGCCCACGGGCTGGACGCTGGAGCTGTCGGCTGGAGCAGCACCGTCGGGCTGGAGCCACTACAGCTGCTGCTTCCTCTTGGCAGGGAGGAGCTGTTGTGTGTGAGCTCCAGGCAGGCAGAGACTTAAATAGGGATTTCTGGTGGGGGAGGGTACCCGAGTGACCTTTAACACCATTAGCTTTTTTCCCAGTAAACAGGGTGACCTTTAAGCTGATTGGCTCCTGCCTGGGGAACAGAGCGACTTTTAGGCTGATTGGCTCCTGCCTGGGGAAATTGAAACCAGGTTGCTCCTAATGGAATTTTCCATGGGGGAGGTGGTCTGTCAGCTCAAGCCTATCTATCATCTGTAGTTACATCTTTATTATTATTCCTACAATTTGTGACTTTGTCCTTTTCCCCCAGGATTAGTCCTGCAAAGATTTTCCTGTTTCCTTGACTTTTCAAAGAATCTTGGTGCTATTAGTCAGTTTTAGTCTTTTATTTTAAATTGCAATTAATTTCTGCCTTAATCCTTTGAAATTGTGTTTGAAATAGTTAATCATAACAGAATTTATATCCATTTTAAAATAGTAGTTTGCATACGAATGACTTTATATTGCCTGGTGAACATAAAGACCATGAGCCCTGAGAAGGGCTTCTTTTCTAATTTTTATATCCTTCTACTGTCTTTGGATTTGTTTTGTTTTCCCTTTTAAATTTCCTCAATTGAAAGCTTGGTTCATTTGTTTTTCATTTTTCATGTTAATTGCATTTAAAATGATACATTGCCCTCAAATTTCTGCTTTGTTTATATTCCACAGATACAAAATTGTACATAGAATAGCAGCTTCATGTACTTGGTGGAAGTGTTTTATTAGCACTTTTCCTTCTGTTACTACTGCTATTTGACATTCATTTGCTATTTACTACATGGTAGGCCTAGGAGGGCCAAATACTCATGAGTCCCTACCACAAAGAAGCTAAAAATTTCATGTGCTAAAAAAAAAAAAAAAATCAGATGAATGGAGTACTACTAGAAAAGCTCACCATGATTTTTTCCTTTCTGGTCTACAGCTTCAGCTTCTCTACATATATTTAGCACAGACTTGGAGAAAAAGGAATAAGTAGAGGAAAGGAATAAGAATTCATATTAAACCATTGGGTAACAAGATTAGCAATGGTCATGATATGTATCTGATACTTGGATATACATGTAAAATTATTATCTGAACTTTAATTCTAATGTCTGAGAAAGTTGGTGAAAATAATTTTAGATGTTTCTACAAATGATTTATTATGTAGGTCAAGAAATTTGGCCTACTGATGGAAAAATAAATATAAAAATATGTATACAATTCATCTATTTAACATGTATTTTGTGTTATATTTATATTTTTTCACTCAATCCTTACTGAAAATTAATACTTCTTCCATTATAAATGTAGGCAGGAAACCACAGAAATATTAGCAATATCTGTGACTTTATTTTTTTACCACATTAAAGTTGCTACAGATATCTCAAAATATTCTTTATGTGTATCGCTACTGCAAAATTGCTGTGGGTGTTGATGCTGTTATTTAATGCATTAATAAAGAAGAAAATATACAACTCTTTTAGTTATCTGTGACTGTGCAACAGATTGCCTCAAAAGTTTTTTGTCTCAAACAACAAACATTTAGCTGGACAGGGTAAATGTGTAATCCCAGCAGCTTGCGAGGCTGAGGCAGGAGGATCATAAGTTCAAAGCCAGGCTTAGCAACATAACAAGGCCCTAAGCAACTTAGTGAGACCCTGTCACAAAATAAAAAATAAAAAGGTCTGGGGAATGTAGCTCAGTGGTTAAGTGCCTTTGTGTTCAATCCCTGGTGCAACAACAGCAAATGTTTATTATCTTATAGGATCTGTGGGCCAGGAATCTGGGCTTGGCTTAGCTGTGTCTGCTGGTTCATCATCTGATTTCACAGTGTACAGGTTAGGCAGGGTTATAGTCATCTCAAGGCTCACCTGGGAGAGAATCTGCTTTCAAGTTCCTTTAGATGGTTATTGACAGAATTCAGTTCCTCATGGGTTATTGGATGGCCTTAACTTCTTGGTGGTTTTTTACTTGAGATCTCTCACAGTTCCTTGCCATGTGGGCCTCTCCATAAGGCAGGTCTTAACCAGCAGCTGATTTCCATCAGAGTGAGCAGGTGAGACCAAGAGGGTGAGGGAGATGAAAGCCAGAGTCTTTGGTAACCTAATCATGAAAATGAAATCCCATCACATTTACTGTATTCTCTTCTCCAAGTTACACATCCAGCCCACACTCAAAAGAAGGGAATTACACAAGGTAAGAATATTAGAAGGTAAGGGCCATTGGGTGCCATCTTAAGAACTACCTGCTATATAACTATATCACAAATTCACTTTTTAGTATTTTGCTTATTTAACATTAATATAATCAATTTGCCTTGTAGGTTTAGGCAGTTTTATTTTATTCATTTCAGAATATTATTTTGTAAAGGGATCAATAGGCTTCACCAAGCTTCCCAAAGGTTACATATCTCTTAATTTGTTTCAGTTCAGGTACCTTCGACAACCTCCTGAGCTAATTTGTTTAGAATAGTCTCAATTAACAAACTAGTGGTCAAAGCTTTTTCTTGAATCTAGTCTGATAATATAGACTAGTTTATATTATCCTAGTGTTGTGGTAAAAGCATGGCATATTCTAAAACCCAAATTTGCTACAATACAAACCATAAACTCCATCTTACTTACTTGAATTGGTATGTGTATGTATGCAGTATGGGGAAAGCAGCATATAGGTCTCTGTCAAGTCAAAAATTTTTTATCACGGTTAAACCCCTTATGCTTGTATATGACAACTGTCATTTGAGCCTCAAAATGACCATGTAAGTGGAATTGATATCCTGAAAACTACTCTTATTACCAGACTAGTGCTTTTCCCAAACTATGTATGAAAAAGCACAGAGTGTAAGAAAAGAGAGAGAAGTGATGTTATGTTTTTTTCCTAATACTTAGGCATGTGTAATTAACTCTTGGCAAACCTAAAGATAACAATTGGCATTTTAAAATTATATTTTCTACAAGCACTATGCCAGCTTCATATATTGTCTTAGTAGTCTAAAATCTAAGGATATTTTATAAAACTTTCAATATTTTGATTAAGGATATGTTTGTCAACAATAATTGGGAGTGATTCTCTTATTTGGCTTTCCCAAAGGCCAGTTTTGTCCCCAAATGCAAACATTATCCCCATGAGTCATCCTACAAGAAAGTTGTTTTCTAAATATAATAGACCCATACCCATTTATCCACAGTTTCCCTTTCCCATGTTTCAGTTGCCAGCATCATTGTCCAAAAATATTAACTGGAAAATTCCAGAAATAAACCATTCATAAATTTAAAAACTGCATCCCATTCTGAGTGACAGTAATGAAATCTTGCACCATTCCACTCTATCTCATTCCATAAATGAGTCCTTCCTTTGTCCAGGGTATCTGCATGGTATATGCTGCCTGCCCAGTAACGAGTAGCTCTCTCAGTTATCAAATTAACTGTTATGGTATTACAGTGCTTGTCTTCAAGTAACCCTTATTTTACTTAATAGCCCCCAAAATGCAAGAGCAGCAACTTTGGCAATTGGGATTTCAAAAAAGCTGTGCACTACTTCCTTTAAGGAAAAAGTTGAAAAATTTTAACTTGGGAGTGAATGAAAAAAAAAAAAATAAGATGAGGTTGCTTAAAATCTATGGTAAGTTGTTGTTAATTTCTTACTGTGCCTAATTTATAAATTTAAATTTACCATAGGTATATATGTATAGGAAAAACATTGTATAGTATAGTAAATATTAGAGCTATTTTCAGTTTGGGGCATACATAAGGGGGGGGGGGTCCTGAAACATATTCCCTTTAGATCAGGGGAGACCGCTGTAATTCTCGGGTCCAAATGATATAGCTCAGTACTGTCATTTATTTTAGATTTTCGAAGACAAGCAAGTTTTTCATGTATGCTTCCATGTTTTTGTGGCCTTTCCAAATCCTAATTTCTCTCACGTCTCTAGAGTTCAGTCATGCTGAAATGGAAGAGTTATGGAACTTGGGTGGCTTCTAGTCCCCACAGCCACCCACTGGACAGTTGGTCAGCCAATCCATCTTTGTTGAGTACAATTTCCTAATCTGCAAATGGTGTGGATTTGTGATTATTTCTAAACCCTTTTCTATTTCTAATATTCTTTGCATATAATTGTAAAGTACTGAGGAAAAACTCTGACGACATTTAGGACATGTAAGTAATGTTGCAACAAAATGAGCCACTCTCAAGCGAGTTCTGAGTGAAGGGCAGTGATGTCAGGCTGGTAATCGAGGGAAGGGCTAACCTGTCAGTCTAATACATGACCAGTCCAGGTTCCATCAGGAGGAGGTGGGCGGGGCCGGGGACCGGCGTTGACGCCAGAAGGCTGCTTCCGGCTGGGGTGCGTATGACGTCAGGGCGAGCTGGACCAGCCCAGCCACCGAGAAGCCAAGGAGGGAGGGCTCGCGAGAGTTCAGGGCGGCCGCCCCGAGATTCCGGCGCGGCCGCAGGTCCCGCCTCTCGGGGGCGGGGCGAGGGCGGGGCGGGCAGTAGGAGCGGAGAGGCGCCCGGCCGGCTGCGGTCCGTGCGGAGGCTGAGCCGGCCGCGGGCGCGACTGGAGGCAGGTGAGTACGCGGATGCAGTGCTCTGGGGGCCGGGCTGCTGCACCCGCCCCAACTCTGTGAGCGAGAGCTGGAGGAGATCTTCTGTGTTTGGGTGTCCAGGGAAAGCTGAGCTAATTTCGGGGCTGGAAATGTCTCCCGGGAAGCTCCGGCGATGGCCTTGGCCCTCTTGTTCCCCGGGGTGATACCGGCCCGTGTGTCCGGAGAGGTGGCCTCGAGCTCGGGGAGGAATCTTTGTCCTTCCCTGCTCCTTTCTCCTTTCACTCCTCGGCCCCCGAGCACCCCACTTCAGGTCCCTGCCTGGGTTTCACAAACAATAACAAATGTCGCGGATGTCCTCCCGGTCGCCCCTGCCTCCCGTCCCGTGCCCTCCAGCCCATGTCACCGAGAGGACGGATTCTGGGCATGGCTTTTCACTTGTGGGGGCTGTTTGTGTACCATTCCTAAAAACTGATGCGTCAGATTGCTAAACATTCTCAGACACCGTAAAGCCGCCCAGCTGCCAGAAGCCACGGAGTGTTCAAAACTGGTCTTGAAATCGATCCCTACCTTCGGAACATAAACCCTTTCTTTCAACATGATTTTCTCTCTCGCTCCCCCACCCCTTTTTTTCTTACCTGTAGTGTCCAGAACAAACGAGTGGTTGTTTAGCATGGGAATAGGAAAGATTATACCTATTGAGTAGACGACGTTTCACCTTTAGAAAGTTGCCAGGTTGACAGCAAAAGAACAAACTTTGTTATCAAAACCGGTGGACTACCGTTTACTGATGCTACTTTTGTTTTAGAAGATCGCTTTTCGGGTTCTAAGTTTGGAGAAATGATATAAAAAGAAGTGGGAGGTGGGGGTGGGGTGGTGCTGAAAGTAGTGGCTTGTCTAAAGTGGGGTACTGTTGTTGTTCCTCAGTTATTAAAATGCAGAACCAACGCTCTTGCCTGTTTCACCTAACTTGTGATAAGTTTTGATAGAAGCCACTTACTTGGAAGTGGTCTGAGGGTTAGCTTTATTGCTACTAAAATCGGAGGAAACTTGAGTGGTTTAAGTTATGCTTTTTTATTTTAAGACAGGGATTGGTGAGTGAGACCTTGTCCTTTTTTTTTTTTTTTTTTTTTTTTTTTTTGCGTGGGGGCTTAAATTTGAACAGGTCTCCCTATTTTAAAGGAGGGGTCTCTTGTTCTTAACCCCAACTTTGCTAACAATTCAGATTTTTGAAATTTCTTTGTTTGATCTTAGATATACAAGATAATGGAAACCGCTTTGAATTTGACTGGCCTTTGTCTCTTTGCCTCAGGATATATAAAACAATTAAGATTATTGTACTCTGCAGTGTCTTTCTTGGAGGTATTGTATGTGATTAGCTACTCTTGTGACTATTTGGGCATAAAGTATAATGTCCAAAATATAATGTTAAATTATGGTATTTGTTCATATTCAGTATTATAATATTTATCTGAAAAATCCCAATCTCAAAAGAGATGCAATGGATAAAATTTTTTTTTTTGGTTTGACCTCACTTAGCTGTGTTCTTGTTAAGATGGCTGATAATGTTTCCCATTTGGTTGGAATGTGTTTAGAATGAAAAGTAGTTTTGTGTAGTTTTTGTATTCTTTTAAAAGGCCCTGCTATTGGGGAATGAACAAATAAGAACTAGAATAACTACATTAAATGAATATATATTTTCTCTAGCACTTTGTTCTTGAGTTTGTTGAAAAATGAATAAAAGAATAGAGACTAAGATTATTTGTGGAAATAAGTAGGAGTTCTCAGCAGTTTTTTATGCTGAAAATTTAATTTTGAGAGGTAGGATACAACAAAAATAAAGGAAAAATTCTACTTTCAAGAAAATGATAAAGCAATGGATTAAGTTTGGCCATTTGTTTTCAGAAAAGTTCTGTTCTCTCAGAGGAAGGGGAACATTGTTGTCCTAGCAAAGTTGGATGATTCTTTAAAAAGTGCTTTACCAGTGATCTGGGAGAAGTTGGAGACTTTTTTTTAAATTTTCTTATTTTTTCAGGAGGGAATAACAGGGCACAAATCAAAACCAGAAAGATTTGCATCTCATTTTAATGTTAAAATGATTTTATTTTACACAAATAAGTGTGGGGTGAATTAAGCAAACATATTGTCATCTAGCATCCCTAGGATTACGGTAAAATCAGCAGATGGGCAACTTATGATTAGGTTAGACTTGACATATGCAGAAAGTATGCTACTTATTTTTTATATTAAAATCATCATTGGAGCTGGGATTGTGGCGCGGTAGTAGAGTACTTGCCTTGCATGTGTGAGGCACTGGCTTCAATTCTCAGCACCACATATAAATAAAACAATGAAAGTCCATCAACAACTAAAAAAAATTTTAAAAATCTTTATGGGCTTTTAAAATGAGATAATGAAGGCAAGTTAAGCATAAGAAAAAAATTTAAATTAAAATGATATCTTTGGTTAGTGAATCTTCTTTTCCTTCCTCCCTTTGAACATTCTTGTTTAAATCTTTTTTTTTTTTTTTTTTTTTTTGGTACTGGGGATTGAACTCAGGGGCACTCGACCACTGGGCCACATCCCCAGCCCTTTTTGTATTTTATTTAGAGACAGGGTCTCACTGAGTTGCTAATTGCCTCGCCATTGCTGAGGCTGGCTTTGAACTTGCGATCCTCCTTGCCTCAACCTCCCAAGTACTGGGATTATAGCTGTGCGCCACCGCACCCAGCTCCTCTTGTTCAAATCTTAAGGGAATATTTAGAAATGTATGACCATTCCTTCTATGTACTGATTATATAAGCCTTCTGTCTCCAGGTAAAGGTTTGCTAGTTGACAGGGTATTTTTGTTTAAAGGGAGGGAGGTAAAAAGCCACAGTAGGCAATGTTTGCTGCCTGGTACTCGTAGATCATCTGTGGTCTCTGTCCTCAAGGTCTGTCATGTGTCCTAATGGGAGGAAAATGGGCCCACCCAAATAACTATAATACAAAATGTATTTTATGAGGAAGCCAAGCAGGGAGGGATTAAATTCTACCAGAGCAATTAAGGTAGGCTTTAAGTAGGAAAAGGCATTTATGTAGCTGGTTTGTTGATAATGTCAGTAGGGAACATTATATAATGCTGCTTGCTGCTACACTCTTTCCTGATATTACTTATTGACTTGGGTTTAATTCTCTCAACTGTATGGAGTAGGTGTTTTTATTATTCCCATTTTGTTGATGGAGTAACCGAGGTACCAAGGTCAGAGGCTAGTAAGTGAATCAGGATTTCAACCCAGGTGTTCTGGTTTGTACCTATATCTATAGCTTATCTGCTATCCTTATTTTCATTCTTTTTCTCAGGTCTATAGTTTCAAAGGGTTGATTGGGAAAATGCATTCCTCTATCATCTAAATTTTGGGATCAGTTTTCTAGAAACAACTCAAAATAATGAAAATCTAGGTAAACAAAATATATTTTTTGGCATGTTAAATATTTTAACCCATTTTCAAAAGTTGCTTTTGGTGCCAACTAAATGTAACCATTGAGTAGGACTTTCGTTAATGCTTACTGCCTGTCAGTACTCGTAAAGATTCGGAAATGAAAAGTTATAACTCCTTGAAAGAAGTATTAACTCCTTTGCTTAATGGGATGTTTGAATCATTGTGTATATTGTCTTATAATTTTTTAAAACCAGTTGGCACTGTGTTTTTGTATTGAATTATGAAGTTGAAATTTAGTTAATGATTGAATGGTCATCTTAGCCCTTTCAGACTTTATTTCCACAAATAGCTGTACTTATAATGGCTGAAATAGGGTTTGAATAGTGTTTTAAATGTACAAAATGAGAGAGGTTCAGTTACTGATACTTTATGTTGGGGCACCTTTGAAAATTCTTTGGGGTTGTGAGGTAACTGGTACTATAGAATGTCTGCTCCTTATACAGACCTCTCAGTAAATGGTTGTTGAAAGAATGGTCCAGCAAGCTGGGCGTGGTGGCGCACTCCTGTAGTCCCAGCACTTGGGAGGCTGACGCAGGAGGATCGCAGGAGGATCGCAAGTTCAAAAGCCAGCCTCAGCAATGGTGAGGCACTTAGCAACTCAGTGAGACCCTGTTTCTAATAAAATACAAAAAAGGACTGTGGATGTGGCCCAGTGGTCGAGTGCCCCTGAGTTCAATCCCCGGTACCAAAAATAAAAAGAAAGAAAAGAATGGTCCAGCAGAGGTTACTTTTGAAGTTGAAGTTGCAGGAATACTCCATGTTTGTTATTGATTGTCTAAAAATTGGAAAACAGTCAATGAGTATGGGAGTGAATGGTGATAAGGCTGCTGCCTACTCTTACCTGTCTAGTAAGATCTAGTCTCTTCAGCTCCTTTGGTTCCCTGTTTGACCATACTCAGAGCTATGGAGGACATTCTCTGTGAAGGAATAGAGTTGTGTTCTTTTCTTGACTGAGTGGGGTAGGTGGTAGAAAACCCCCATAGTAGGACAATTTATGGCTGATGCGCTTAAACCTAATGAGAAAAGTAGCAGAACTATGCCAAGATTTGAAGCCCACATATTTGTAATATTAAAATAAGACAAAGATAAGATGATAAAACAGAAAGCTTGTGTGTGTGTGTGTGTGTGTGTGTGAACACACCTTAAATTAGTAGTGATAGTATACTGTTTCTATTTACCATCCTCAGTTGACAAAATCTTCTAGAACATCAGCCTGTAATTTCATGGAGATGCTTATAAGTCAGGTTTTTTTTTTGTTATAAAAAATTTATAGCTTTCTGTAAGTACAGGTTGGTTTTGAAAGGTTGTTCTTAGTAAAAAGGAGTATGAGTTGGTCCATCAAAAGGAAACTACATACTTACAAAGGTGACATACTCTCACCTCCTTGTGGATAGAAATTTGAGAGGCATCTTTTCCCACAATAAAAGTTTTGTCTACAATGCAAACCCACTGAGGCAGTTAGCCTCCCTGTTAGATGATCTCTGCACAGATCTTAGGGAAGTCTAGCTTAGCTGTTACAGGTCATTTAGTGACCTGACCATTCATATTGATGCATAAATTTGAATGTCCCTTAGCCTTGTTAATTGTCTGTGGTCTGTGATAATGGTACTTGTACCATGCTTAGCTTTTAGATTCTTTTTTTTTTTTTTTTTTTTTTTTTTTTTTTTTTTTTTTTTGCTTTTAGATTCTTGAATAATCTCTTTGCCTTCTCCTGAATTAATACTAGACCATTTGGCAACCAAAACTGATGTTGATTCTTTGGCCACATGCATAAGGAGGTTTCTTGTTTTCCTTATCTTTTGCTGATTCTTATTGATCTATAGGCATACACTTTCAACATATAATAATATGTAAATCTCTAATCATATGCATGGACAACTTTCATTTTTTTTAATGTTTGTTTGTTTTAGTGATTTGCTATCTTTACATCTGGTTTGGGAGGAGAATTTATTCCCTCTTCTCTTATTTCTAGAACAATTTAACTGCTTTTTCAATTCCCGAATAGGATGGAGTTAATACTGTTTAGCACCTCATATCAACCACAGATATAACACACTTCCTTCCATTAAAGCACAAGATGGCAGCAACTAAAATGACTGTGCATAATTGCTAATACCATCTATTTTTGCCAGGCAGGGTTGCTGCATCTTTTCTATGGAACCTTAGCTTTCATTTGGTCTATGAAAGTTTAGAAAATTGAAAGGTTGGGAAAGACAAGCTTTTATACACATTAATGAACACTTTTTTTAGGGGGGCAGGGTTTGTTTTGGTCCGGTTTTCCTATTGCTATTCTGCTTTTGTGACTTGGAGATTTTAAAAAAATATTTATTTATTTGCTTTAGTTGTACACAATGCGTTTATTTGTACGTGGTGCTGAGGATCGAACCCGGGCCATGCAGGTGCTAGGCGAGCACTCTACCGCTGAGCCACAACCCCAGCCCCCGATGACTTGGAGATTTTTATTATAGTTCTCTAGATTCCTCAGTAATCCTGTAGACACAGTAATTTTTACATTTAATATGAAATATGACTTGTAATCTTTATTTATCAAACTTTGTCTCCCAGTGGTAATACGTGATTTAGCTAAGTATCATCGTCCCCTCTTACATGTTTTTGGTTCCTTTTTCTTCCTGAAGGTCACCCATCAGGGTTCATGTCAAATAATTTTTATAAACAACAGTATCTATGTACTTACAACTTACTGTATAGCAGACATAATGCTAAGTACTATCTCTATGTAAGCATATATTAATAAATATAAATATTAAAAAATGTGAATATCCATCCATCTATAGGAACCCTTTGACTTTTTATCTCTCTTTTGGGGTGGCAGGTATTAGAGATTGAACCCAGGGGTGCTTACCCACTGAGCCACATCCCCAGCCCTTTAAAATTTTTTTATTTTGAAACAGGGTCTTGCTAAGTTGCTTAGGACCTTGCTTAGATGCTGAGGCTGGCCTTGAACGTTGTGATCCTCCTGCCTCAGCCTCCCAAGTCGCAGGGATTACAGGTGTACACCACCATGCCCGGCTGAATTATCTCTTCTTACAAATGAGGAAACTGGATCCTGGAGAGGTGAGGTGACTTGGCTAGGGATAGATAGTAAGAGTTAGAGTTGGAAATTGATCCTAAGACCCAGGTTTGGTTTCTCTGGTATTCTTATTTTGTTACAAAAATTTATCCTTTGCCATTTATTTACCCACATGACTTTTATTTCTTCCCTCTCTTCCCTCCTTTCTTGGTAATTTCTTCTTTAAGGATTGTTTATAGTTTTGCTTGTCAAACACATTTTCTTGGGAAAAAGATACAGAAATAATTCAGCTATAAAGATTTCATGTAGAGGAGGACTTGCTCTTAAAGCTTATTTTAAGAATAATACTAGTAGCATCTTTGTATTATGCTTGATAGTTTTATGAAGCACTTACACATTTTAAAAAATTAATCCTCATAGCAATCATGTGATGTAAGCACAGTGAGGATATGACTGTCACACCTATTTACAGGTAGAAAGGAACTCCTAAGTGACTTGCCTGAGATCCCAAAATAAAAAACAAAACCTGAATTTAAACTTGGGTCTTTTGACTCTAATGTAAACACTATGTTTGACACAGCAGTCTTCCTAGTAGATTAAAAACCACGATAGGCAAAGTGTTTACTGATGACTACACAAAATTATTTGAGACATGGTTCTTGTCCTCAACAGTTTTCATACTGAAATAAATGATATAATCAAATGTTCTGACTTCATTTAAGCCAACTAGGAGTGGATGAATATCATCATAGCATAGTGGTTTTCTTAGAAGATGTTATGGTTTTGAGCCTTGACTTTGTGTTTTTGCTTTTGTCAAAATCATGAGGCTGGAATTTTATCTCTGCGTATTAAACCATGAAATGTAACGTCCTCAGTTCTTAGTTAAATTGCTGTCTACTTTATCCTCTACTCAACTGCTTGCTTCCTTACAAACAATTATGAAGAAATGGGATGAAGGAAAGACAGATATAAACATTAAAAATTAAAGTAAATAAATTCCTTCCTACCTGCAAAATAAAATTGAGGATCCCAACAGGTCTTGATAAGATACCTTGTTAGCCCTGTTGTAGGAAATTGCATATGAAATTCAAAGCATAGATAAGCGCCCCAAATTCACTTCTGGGAAGTTATATTCTTTGAGAGATTGAGAACTTATTTAATGATCCAGTTTTGAATTATCTTGTACTAGTATCTAGTTTTACTAAATTTAAGTTTTACTAGCTGTGGACATTTTTACTTTTGAATGTTTGCTCATGGACTTGCCCCCATTGTGGAAACTCCACACATTGTTTGCCCTTCATGATTTTTCTGTGTTTGTCAGCAGGGATTGGTTGCCTAGTTTATAGCACAAGGGAGTTGCCCTTTGTTGTGTTTTTGCAATAGAAATCCATTTCATTTGGACACATCTTTCAATCTGGTTGAGGATATTCTCCATATGTCCACTATTATCTAGCCAAATAGAATTTCTATTTTTGTGGCTAGAGTGGAAAAATTTTAGTACTGAATTGCATGTACTTGCCTCATTGATATTCTTAATACTGGCAAGTCCTAAAGGAATCATAGACTCATAATGTTTTAGTGAGGTTAATCATCAAAATTCACCATTTATCAGTGTTTGCAGGGTACTGTGTTAGTTACCTGGCAAAACAGAAACTAGTAAAATGTATTGCTCCTCCATTTAGAATGGTTCAGTAAGTACTGCAAGAGGTATAATGTATGGGTACAAATAATTGTAATTCAAACAAAAAGTGATAAATAGGTAACAGTGTTGCCGAAAGCTCAGTTCTAGTCTCCTATGTCAATCCAATATCAAGGATGCAGTTTTGAGAAAAAGTAAAAAGATGGTTTATTGCTCTGCTAGCAAAGGAGAAACACTGGGAACTCCTGTCTCAAAGGCTGTGATTCTGTCCATCAGCAGGAACAGGGGGCTTTTATAGAGGTAATTCAGAGAAAATGAGATTTGGGAGGAGAGATCAGGAAGAAGATCAGGGAGGAGAAGGTTGGGGAAAAGATAAAAAACTTGTGAGTTTCAGCCGGGCGCGGTGGCGCACGCCTGTAATCCCAGCACTTTGGGAGGCTGAGGCAGGAGGATCGCGAGTTCAAAGCCAGCCTCAGCCATGGTGAGGCACTTAGCAACTCAGTGAGACCCTGTCTCTAAATAAAATACAAAAAAAGGGCTGGGGATGTGAGCCAGTGGTCGAGTGCCCCTGAGTTCAACCCCCGGTACCACAAAAAAAAAAAAAAAAAAAAAAAACTTGTGAGTTTCAAAGCCATAGGGATATAGTGAAAGCATCAAGTGAACCCCTGTTAAAACAGGGCACTGTGGGAGCAGAGGTAGGAGAGATTACTCTTGGCTACACAGGTTAGGAAAGCTTCCTGTATGAAATGAAATATGAAATGATCATTTCAGAGTGAAGGACATGCCAGGTGGAGGGATTAGCATAAATTACTTTTCTCTCTGTCCTATTGGATTTGAGTCCATTGAGCTTAGAGGAAAGGTGTTTTTCAGCTTTTCATTCTCTGTATCACTAACTGCTCAGCTTGGTACATTCGAATAGAGTTGTACGTTAGTAATATTACTGTGGTAGTAGTGCATATGGAATTCAAAGGAGGAGAGACCAGAAATGGGAAGACCCGTGAAGGGACTAACTTAAATAATCTAGGAGGTAATGAAGTTTTTAACTAGATGATATTGGAAAGGAGAGACTGGAATGAATAGGAGTTGCAACTTAAATTTAGACTTAGGGAGTTTTTTTAACTCATGAATTACCAATGAGTGCCCAGGTGACATGTAGATGGAAAGACATGGTACTTACTACCTCAGAAAGGAGGAAGGTGACTGCTGAATTGCATTCACAGCTAGAGAAGCTGTTGGAGTAGGTAGGGCACAGCTGCTATAATGAAGGAGCAGTGAGAGGAACATCTAAGGAAAAGGAGCACCCATTGGGAGAGTGAGAAAAGCTTCCCCAGGAGGTAATAGTGTTTGAGCTTAGACTTGAAGGGCAAGGAGGAGTTTTTCAGGCCAACAAGCCACAGGAAGACGTTATCACATAATGATGTAAGAGACTAAAGCATATTTAGGGAGCCACAAGAACCTGGATTGTTTTAGTGTTGGGGCATGAGTCTGGAGAGGATAAATGAACCTTTTATTCGCTGTGCTTTTTTGATGTTTATTTTATCCAGCTTGAGTACTGTGACATTTTGAAAGGAAGCTTTTCTGTTGCCTCTTAGGCGTACTGGAAGCATCTCTGCTGTTTTTCATTCCTAGTCTGCAAGTGAAGTGCCAGTGAGAAATTTTCTCTTGCTTCCATTTTGTGAAATTAGACCAAAAGTAATGATACTATCAGCTAGAGAGATAAAGGGAAGAATAAATCTACAAAAGCTCCTTTTCTTGAATGAATGCCTAGAGCCACTAGGGTTGTTGTATAAAGAGAATGCTGCATCAAAGCATAGTTTCAAGAGTACTTGACTTGAGGGGAGGGGATTATGGTAGGAACATAATTATTTGCCTTTCCCATAGGGTTTTATGGAACCCTAAAAATTCCCAGGACTATAATACTGTAATACCTGAAGTCTTTTCAATGTGGTTCTAGCCTTGATTTTTTTTTTTAAATCTTCCCTGACCCTTATTATATTTTAAAATAACACAGTTTAATAACCGTTGCATGGCTTTAAACTTCAAATGGTGTGAAACATTGTCTCTAGCTCCACCCCTCCTCCCCCTTTTTTCTCATGCAGAGACCTGCATATGTAAATCATGATTCTGAGCTACATTTTACTTATGGAGATAAAAAGCAGTAAAGGTCTTTTACATACTTTTACTTTCTAGAGTGGTTAGTTTTTCTATCCTGTGGATTAAGCCACTGAAACAGAATATGGTTGTTTTCTAAGGACAACCAAAAAGTTAATGGTATACTCCAGTTAGAATTATATCCATTATATTTCTAGGCCAGAGGTTGGCAGCTGTGTTAACTTTAGTGCCATTACTGGTAATAGTAAAAGTTTATG
Source organism: Tamias sibiricus (assembly GCA_025594165.1). Lineage (NCBI taxonomy): Eukaryota > Metazoa > Chordata > Mammalia > Rodentia > Sciuridae > Tamias > Tamias sibiricus. Next base: position 90,819,181 of record CM046661.1, read on the forward strand.
GGCTATGGGCACTGTCAGGAGGAAAGTGAAAGACAAGAACAGAGAAAAGAAGGCTTGCAGAGTGGTGAGGGAGGCATTGGGTGGGACAGGAAGAAGCACACATGTTTAAAAGAGTTTAAGTACCTCTAATACCTATTCCAGGTGCCACTTGTGGGACCAGTGCCATATTTCTGGATTAAGTTGCACTGCCAACAGTCCTGTCTCAAAATACACTGGGTGTATTGTTTTGGCCAAAAAAAAAAAGTTTGTTTCAATCAATATAGATTTAATTTTAAAAATTTTGTGTCTACCAGAGTCTGTTTTTAGAATTAAGCAGCAGAAGAAAAAGAAACCAGTATGCTTTAAATATTAGTGGAAACTATAGATACATTTCTGAAATGTAGTAAAAAAGTAAGATTTAAGAGCTCAATCCATAGAGCATGTACAGCCCTAGTTGGGCAGAAAGTGGCTGAAAGTAAAAGCAAGAATAAATAGAAATGTGTGTTTTTGAGTTTTTCATTATAGTAAAATTGCATTTTGAAGCTGACCAAGAATATAATTGGACCCACAGAAGGGAAAATAGGGTAGAAATTAGATCTGGTGCTTGTGTTTCCCTGTCCAAGTAAACCAAGTACTATGTCTCTTTCAGAAAACAACTTTATGAAAACAACAAAACATTTCTCCTTTAGGATTTGTTTGTTTGTTTTTCATTATTGACTAAAAAGCCAAAGGATAAAAATACCCATGATTTTAGTTTTTCTGTAATAGTAGTAAAAAATTCTTTCTCAGAAATATTGAAGTTATCGATTCATTTTCAGAGTTGAAAGATGCTGTAGAAGTCTTCGTGTACAATTCTCTGCTGTAAATTCCCTCTCCATGATGCCTAACAAGTAAATGTCTAATCTTTGCCTGAATATCTCAATTCTGTCAGGTCACAAGGTAGCTAACTTGGATTCCCTTAAATGGTTGGTGTTCTCCAGCCTTCTGCCTCAATCTTCCTCTTCTCACTCCACTCTGGGGGTGTAGGTAATCTCAAATATTCTGTTATCTTCAATGGCCGCTTTGCAGTGGTAACTTTCAAACTGATATATCTAGCTCACAACTTTCTCCTGAACTTGATACTCCTTGGTGTGTTGGCTTTAGTTTGTCCAGAGTTGACTTTATGTTCTCCCTTCCCAGAGCTTTTCTTGCCTCTCCCAGTGCAAGGCATTTTTCTTTACCTAGTGACCTAAACTGAAATCCTGGAAATATCTTTGACTTTTCATTTATCACTCACACTGTCAGTGATAAATGATAAATTAAATTCACCTTGCTTCCCCTTCAGTACTATCTTTGTTACTTTTCCAGTGCTAGTATCTTCATTTAGGCATCAAATTACTAGAACAGTCGTGCCCTCTTCCAATACATCTTCCTGTTGGCTGCCACAGGATTCTTCCAAAAATATTAATCTGATTATGTAACTCCCACACTTAAAATTTCCAATGATTCCCTGTAGCCTTCTGCCAGACTTCTTAGCGTAGCATAGAGTCCCAGGGTCCCTTTATGATCAGGGCTTTTTAGTTTTCTCCCTTATCTTTCATAATTCCTACTCACCTCTTCAGTTACATTCCTTCTTTAAAGGAAGCCTTCCTTGACTTCTCAGCTACTGTGTCTTTCACATGTCTTTCATGATTTTATATCCTAAAGCAGAATAATAGATAGCTTGTTGAGCACTTATTGTGTTCCAGGCACAGGGCAATGTTAATCAGAAAGTTCCTCCTTACGTAATTTTCAACTGGTTCTTATCATAGAATTAAAGATAATGTATCATTACAGCAAGAGTGATATTTGTAGATGCCTATCATATATCCTCTTTGTTCCAAGCTAAGTATATTCATTTATTTTTTAGCTCTTATTTATTTATTTATGTGCTGGGGATTTAACCCAAGCATCTTCATTTAATTCATTCAAATACCATGGATTCCTAGACCTTTTACTTTCCTGGTCAAAACCCTCTGTGTATTTTAATTTGATAGTTTTCTCTCTTAAAATGCATGTTTTGGTTTTTGATAAAGTAGAGTTGTCATAAAGAAAGGCAGAGCTTCATAGATGTTTAGAACCTGGATGTGGATGGTCATATTTAAGGTATAAACCTAACTTTTCTAGGTTTATACCTGTTAATTTTTTTTTAGTCCAGAAGTCATCAGAATTATGTGGAAAAAATATATATGTACATACATATATAAATATATATTTTTATATCTTTTAGTAAATAAACATGTATTTTTGTGTGTGGGGGACTAAAGGGGGTTGAACCCAGAGTCACTCTACTGTTGAGCTATATCCCCAGCCCTTTTTATTTTTTATTTGGAGATAGGATCTTACTAAGTTGCCCAGGCTGGGCTTGAATTTGCAATCCTCCTTTCCTCAGTGCCCCAAATTTATTTATATTTAACAAGCGATTGAGATACTCAAGTAAAAACAAGAATGCTAATTAGTGAATTCGTTAATATAACTTGTGAGTAGAATGGAAGCTTGCAACATTTGGTCAGCACTGTCTTACCCCTACAGGAGAACCTACATGGGAAGCCAGTCTTTCTAATCAAATGGGTAATCTTAATGGTGAGTGTCACTAAGTAGGATAACCTGATGGATCTCTTTTATAAGGATGCACCTGCTCAGCACTGTTCTGAGTGTAGTCAGTGTACTTTGACCTGAGACAGTGTTGAGGACACACAGGCAAAGTCTTGCTTGTTAAACTCATGCCTACCCCATTCCAGACTAGCAGTCTTCTGATACCTCAGTCTTTACTTCAGCCAGAAAAAGAAAACACAATCAAAAAGGTTTATCTAAATGTTGGAGAGGATGTGGGGAAAAAGGCACACTCATACATTGCTGGTGGGACTGCAAAATGGTGCAACCGCTATGGAAAGCAGTATGGAGATTTCTTGGAAAACTGGGAATGGAACCATCCTATGACCCAGCCATCCCACTCCTGGGTCTATTCCCAAAGGACTTAAAAACAGCATATTACAGTGACACAGCTATCTCAATGTTTGTAGCTGCGCAATTCACAATAGCTAGGTTGTGGAACCAACCTAGATGTCCCTCAGTAAATGAGTGGATTAAGAAAATGTGGTATATACGCACAATGGAATTTTACTCAGCAATAAAAGAAAATAATTTAATGACATTTGCAGGTAAATGGATGAAGTTGGAAGACATAATGCTAAGTGAAGTTAGTCAGTCTCAAAAATCCAAGTACCAAATGTTCTCTTTTATATAAGGAGGCTATTTCAAAGTATTGTTGGATGGGGGTACATAGGAGGATTAGAGGAACACTAGAATGGATCAAGGGAAAGGAGGGTAAGGGAGGGAGTAAGAGGGGAGGGAGGGGGAGAAAAGAAAAAAAAAAAGGTGGTTGAATGAGACGGGTATCATTTTCCTTAATGCATGATTGAAGACCTGAATAGTACGAATATACTTTGTATACAAACAGTTGTATGTAAAAAGATACTAAATATATGCACTATGAGTTGTACATATTAAAAATTATAAAAATAAAATTAAAAAAAAATGTTTACCTTTCTTAGTTCACATTCCAATCCTTCCTCCCAGAAATGATACCCTACTCACACTTTTTTTTTTTTTTAGTACTGGGGATTGAACTTAGGGGCACTCAACCACTGGGCCACATCCCCAGCCCTTTTTTGTATTTTGTTAGAGACAGGGTCTCACTAAATTGCTAAGTGCCTCTCCATTGCTGAGGCTGGCTTTGAACTTGCGATCCTCCTGCCTCAGCCTCCCAAGTGCTGAGATTACAGGCATGCACCACCGCACCCAACTCTCTACTCACTTTTGATTGGGTTTGAGTGCTCCAGATTTTCTCTTTCACACGTTTTCTTAGAATTACTTATGTTAATGGGTAATTTTTACCATTCTTTTTGATTTGTGCTGGTGTTACTTCCAGGGGGTAACTTAATTTTTAAATGATGGGGGCTTTTGCATTGTCCCTTTATACTACTGCTGTGCCTTGCCAGTTGTTAAAAACTTCTTCAAATGCAAGCCAATCAGTATAGTTCACCTTCCTTATTCTTGAATTTATATGTCTATTGACTTGGTTGGTCCAAGATTAAAATTGCTTAAATTTGGGGGGTGGTCACTTTATTCTTTTAGTTTATGTCAAGCTTTTTTTTTATTTTGATACTGGGGATTGAACTCAGGGGCACTCGACCACTGGGCCATATCCCCAGCCCCTTTTTGCATTTTATTTGGAGACAGGGTCTCACTGAGTTGCTAAGTGCCTCACCATTGCTAAAGCTGGCTTTGAACTCGCAATTCTCCTGCCTCAGCCTCCCAAAGTGCTGGGATTACAGGCATGTGCCACCGCGCCCGGCTTATGTCAAGCTTTTATTCAGTGAAAATCTTGTTCTTTCTATTTGTGAGTTTGTCACTTAAATTTGTCACTTTGATTTTTTAAACCCAAACATAGCTCTGTGTATTTTCTGTATTAAATTTCATTTATTAAAATGAATCTGTTAAAATTGTTTTGGATTCTGACTCTGTTGCTCCACTTTTGATTATTCTTTTCAGGTTCTGGTCTTCCCTACATTTTGATAAGTATGTTGTCAAAAGTTTTTTCCAAGCCAGGCACTGTGGCACATGCCTATAATCCCAGCAGCTCAGGAGGCTGAGGCAGGAGGATCGCAAGTTCAAAGCCAGCCCCAGCAACTTAGTGAGGTCCTAAGCAAGTTAGCAATACCCTGTCTCAAAATAAAAAAGGGCTGGGGCACAGGGTGCAGTGGCACATGCTTGGTAATCCTAGTGGTTTGGAAGGCTGAGGCAGGAGGATGGTGAGTTCAAAGCCAGCCTCAGCAATTTAGTGAGGCCCTAAGCAGCTCAGCAAGACCCTGTCTCTAAATAAAATACAAAAAAGGGCTGGGGAGGTAGCTCAGTGGTTAAGCACCCCTGGGTTTCATCCCCAATACTCCCCCCCCAAAAAAAAATTTTTTTTTCCAGATCATTGGTATTTATGTTATCTAAGTCCAATGAGTCTTGGAGAACTTATTTATGAGCATTCTGAGTTTTTTTCCAATCAGTTATAAATACATTTATTATTTAGCCTGTTTCTCCCACAAAAGAAGTGGGAAGTGGAGCTTGTTAAGTATCTTTCAGGGTGTCATATGGATTTGTCCTGTATCTTTGTTAACAAAAGAAAGTACTTGGCAAGACTTGTTCATCCTGAGCCTATGTTGATTCTCAGGATCAGTCATTTTTGTTTGTTGAAAGACTTTTTTTTACAATCCTAGAATTTTCCTCAGGATAGGTGATAAAAGAGTTTTTGGTAATGTCCATATTCTTCTGTAATGTTCGTGTACTTTCCTTACTTTGAAAGATCAGTAGTTTGTCTCCTGTCTTTTAGCAAAGCTCTCTGGTCTTAAATTCCAAGGGTATTTACAGCATCCAGCAAAATTCACACGTAGCTGGCACAGTCAGAAGATTTGCAGTGCATTGGGGGCAGCTCTCTGTGGCCTCACCCATCTTGGTCTTTAGGTGTTCCCGGCCAACACTCCAGTTTGGGTTGTAATCTCCTGGGTTGAGAAGAGAAGGTAGAGTGGGTGGTGGGATGCTTGAGGAACTGGGAGTTAAAAAGGGGTGATCCCACCTCTTAAGGTTGTTGTAAAATAGAAATATATAAAAGTGGTATTCAAGTGTACGATTTTTTAAAAGCAAGATTGAGATGGAGGTTTTCCCTTTTCTTTTTTCCTGTCCTGCATCAACTATACAATTTACCTTAACCAACATAACCCGTTATGGCCTTTTGGAAATTTTCATTTCCAGACATAAATTTAGAAGCCCCTTTTGTAGTCCTTGGAGGATTTCTTAAGTTGAGCTCATTGTGGACATTTTACTTCCTGAAAGCACTCCGTTTCTTTTACAACCATCTATGTTAAATGTCTCTCCTATTTTTTCTTTCTTTAAAAATCTGAAGCTGGGCGCGGTGGCGCACGCCTGTAATCCCAGCACTTTGGGAGGCTGAGGCAGGAGGATCGTGAGTTCAAAGCCAGCCTCAGCAATGGTGAGGCACTTAGCAACTGAGTGAGATCCTGTCTCTAATAAAATACAAAAAAGGGCTGGGGATGTGGCCCAGTGGTCGAGTGCCCCTGAGTTCAATCCCTGCTACAAAAAAAAAAAAAAAAAAAAAAAAAAAAAAAAAAATCTGAAGTCATTGAAGAGCTCTCCAGTGAACTGCTAGTCTTTTCAGACTCTTCCCCTTCTCTGTCATTAATATTTTTTTTTTCAGTTTGCAGCCAGAATGCTATTTCACAGACCAAAACATGCCAAGTTTTAATCTCTTTGTGGCTGTAATTAATAGGAGCAACCCTGTTTGGTTATACTTTCTTCAAAAACATTTTTTTAAACTCATTTTCTTTCTTTCATACTCTCTGTTATCCTTTCCTGTATTCTTCTGGTGATGTAACTTTAGGGATTATTTATTCTAAAACCAGAAATTTAAATCTGTCATTTTAATCAAATGATGCATAGATATAGAACATTTCCCTTTTTATTCTTTTAAGTTCAGTTTTGTTCTGTAATTTCAACAGTTTAAAATGGATACTGTCTTCAGGGCAGTGATTATGTTTTCTATTTTCTTTGTATTTTCCTCACAATGCTTAGTAAAATGTAGATATTTCACAGGGAAATTTAGCATTAACAGTGCCTAATAAGTGTGACTTCTTATAATTCCTGAGTAATCTAAGGTCCTTACATCTCCACAAGATCTTACACATCCTGTCACCTGTTACTTTTCTGAATTCTTTTCTTACCACTCTCAGTCTCCCATTTTATCCTTACCATACTAAACTCTACTATTTCTTCAAGGTTTACTCCTACTCAGGGCCTTTGCTTGTAGTATATCCTGAATGGCCCCCTACCCTGAAGTTTCTGAATTATGATTTTTCATCTCATTCAAACTAACTTCCTAATGAAACCTTTCCTGATGACCTTATTTAAAATTTTAATACCACTCACAGCCTCCTTCCCTTAGAAGGTAAGCTTCGGAAAGGACAGTATCACCTGTGTCAAGAGCATACCTGGCATAGAGTGATATTCAGTAAGTATTTGTTCAATTAATTAATCAAGGCTAATTGAGCTAGAATTCTGTTCTTGAGAGCTTCCTAAAACATATGATTCATCTTTCATTTCAGAGTCTCAGACAGGATTAGCTTTTCTTTTCTCTGAACATTTTGTAATTTGTATTCCCTAATTGCGGCCCTCATTCTTGGTTTTTTTTTTTTTTTTTTTTTTTGGTACCAGGGATTGAACTCAGGGGAATTTGACCACTGAGCCACATCCCCAGCCCTTTTTGTATTTTATTTAGAGACAGGGTCTCACTGAGTTGCTTAGTACCTTGATTTTTTTTTTTAATTTTTATTTATAGTAGTATGTATTACAGTTCATACTATACATATATAACATCTTTTTACACAAAACAGTTTGTATACAAAGTATATTCGCAGCATTCAAGTCTTCAATCATGCATTTAGAATAATGATATCCGTCTTATTCAACCACTCTTTTTTTCCCCCTTCCCCCCTTGCGTCCTCCCTTCCCCTCCCTTCCCTTTGACCATTATAATGTTCCTCTAATCCTCCTATAGTACCTTGCTTTTTGCTGAGGCTGACTTTGAACTCATGATCCTCCTGCTTCGGCCTCCAGAGCTACTGGGATTACAGGTGTGCATCACCATGCCCATCTGCGGCCCTCATTCTTATTCCCAGGTATGGCAAGAAATTTCAAAATTCCCTGGTTAATTACTCTCCAGTTCCCACTACTACTTTTTTCAGCAAATCTCCTTCTGTGACATTCATGTCACATTCATGTCCAGAATATTTCTTTCCCTATTTGAGACACGATGGAAGGGTTAGCATGGTATTTATTTGTGTTGATTTTTAGCTGTAGAATTCTATAGTTGAGTTTTCTATCACAACTCATTTTTACATTACCTTTTGTCTGTCTAGAACATGGAAAGTTCTTTATGTTTCTACTTTTCTACCATTGTACTATTCCAGTTCAGAGGTCCATCCCATCAGATCTCAGTGGTGCTTCATGGTATCATATCAATTTATTTCTAAAATGTCTGTTTCTTTCTTTGTATAATACCCATATTCTGAGCTTGAGTTTGTAGGGACCTAAGACCCCATTGTTGCTGACTCCTTTACCATCTCTTTCTCTGTTCAGAGAAAAGTTCAGAGAAAAAAAAAAAATTTACTTAACCATTCCCATTATTGTAATTTTCTTTTCACGGTTACAGAAGTATCTGAACTTTTTCTACCTCTTTTTTCATTTTTTTCAGCTTATGATTTTCAAGTTTGTTTAATCAATGAAGCAAAATTGCATAGTGCTTTTTAAAAAAGCTCAGGATCTGCTATTTTAACTGTGTACTCTGAAACAAATCACTTAAAACCTCTAAATTTATTTTTCTTATTTGTAAAACAGTTGACTACTATTCTAGGCATGGGTTTGCAGGGACCTAGTACCACATTTTGCTGATATACTTCCTATTTGTTTTCTGCCACAAAATAATTTACAAAGTAATTTAAAGTAATGCCTGCAGGATTCATAAAGCATTCATCTTCTTTTTAAGAATTAAGTGAAACAAAGATGATGATGATAAACTCTGATGTAGGGTTTACTATTTGCCAGGCATTGCTTTAAAAGCCTCACATATTAACACACAGTGTATATGGTGTACAGTGTGTTTATTGGCATGTGGTTGGCCCGACAAATATGGAACATCCCTCTGTGCCAGGTATGACTCTTGACATAGGTGTCAGTAAATGTGTTTTTTGTTTGTTTGTTTTAGTAAATGTTAATTTTTATTATCAGCAGCAGAAACATGTCTTATATGAGGTATGAGCCAGACATTCATGTACCATTCATACTATTCTTTAATGCTTTCCTCTTCCTAGAAGAAACCTTACATTAGTCTCTTCTTTCAAAAAAATTATATATGTTAGGTTTGGGCCCAGATAATAATAATTCTTTTATTGAGAACATAGCCATTACACATTTAAATCATATTCAAATTATGTCTTCAATTTTTTTTTTTAAATTTTTATTTTTATTTGCTTTAGTTGTACACCATGCGTTTATTTTTATGTGGTGCTAGGGATCGAACCCTGGCCGCGCACATGCTAGGTGAGCGCTCTACCACTAAGCCACAACCCCAGCCCATTATGTCTTCAATTTAAAGTAAAATTTCAACTTTTAAAAATGGAAATGTTGAATATTTTTATAATTTACATTTACTGAATTCCATATATTTTAATTGATTCAATACAAATGGAGAGATTAAAATAGCTCTTTAGAAAGGGAGAAAGCACTGTGGAAAATTTCCAAGGTGTTCTAAAACATTACATTTTTCTATGGAATAAAACTGAAAATCATTGAGTAGTCAATTTTTGAACTAGATCTTAATTTTAGAATAATGTAACTTAGCATATTTAAAGTACACTCCAAATAAAACAAATGGTTGTATATAGACTCTGTTTAATAAGATACTGAAAATATTGCTTATTAATTGACAGTTACCATCTCTTAACTAATAGTAGGATGGCACCTCTTGAGTTAAGTTAAGACTCAGTGAGATTTGGTGATTATGTAGTGGCATCTTATGAATAAGCTGATTTGATTCAGGTCATTTGTTTCATTATGTGATTCTCTTTGACATTCACACCAGTCAAAGCTTGCTTTCAAAAGACCCAGTTCCTGTTCTCATGGAGATTAGAAGGTATTTGAGATCTGCCATTGCTGTTCTCTTGGAAGATACTTGGAGAACCCTAATTGCCATTCTCAAGAATTCTGTTTCTATTGTCCCTGGTAAAGGGCTTAGAGACCCCCTGTCATTTCTCCCCTTGTTATACCTAAAGGGCCTCCGTAATAATGTGCTTAAAGAGTTTTCTATTTTCTCTTAGGGTGCCCAAATTGTAATGTACATATTAAAGTCTAGAGCTGCAGTTGATCATTCCTTGCTGGGTCAGTCAACAAGATATGAGCATTTTGTGTGCTCTGCTTCCTTCTAAATATTGTAGGTGATATAATAAGCTATGGCTTCCTGCTTCAGGGAGTATGGAGTTTAATTGAAGATTACAACATATAAATCTGCCTACATGAGAGTATATAATTAAATGCCCAATTGTGAGATTCATAATAAGTGCTAGACAAGTTCTGAAGAGTGAAGCCAAATAAAGTTGGAGGAATCATGAAAAACTTTTCAGGGGAGGAAACATGCACTAGTTTCTTTAAATACAAATAGAGGGAAAAGGAAACACTATCTATCTATTTGTTTGTTTATGCAGGGAACAGAATCCAGGGCCTCACACTTGTGAAATACAATTGGCAATTGGGGTTCCCGTCCTAAGAAAGGAACATTTTTAAATTTAGATATTCCAAGGCTTGGTGGTGAGATTGATTATGACATGTCTATTGGTTGATGAGGGAGGAGACTGGTGAATAGTGGAAAATAAAACTAAGTAGTTAGGGGGAGCCAAATTATGGGGTTCAATAAAAGCCAGGCATAGGAGTTTAAATTGGAGTGACTTTAAATTTCTTGGAGCCAAGGAGTGGGTAGCATCATCCCAGTTCTATTTAAGGAGCAATGATTTAGAGATGGAGAGAATGGCATTGAAATGTTTAGCAAATAGTAGAAATATGAGACTGGCTGATGGAAGAAAAGATAGAAAATTCAGGTGTTTCCTAGTCTTGTGAGTATTGATTAAAGCCATAGGGAAGGATGAGCTATCTCAGAATTCACAGCCAGAGAGAGGTTCAAGGACTGGCATTCATGCATAATTTCTAGTGGATAAATCTGAAGAGTTCTTTGTATGCATGTCGACTCAAATTATTCTTGTCCTATGATAAAAACTATTTAGGAAATTGGAAAATGCAAAAACGTGTAAGGAAAAAAAGATAATAATTCATAGTACTTAATGACTTTCCTTTTTGCCCTTTTCTTATGCATATAAAGGGATATGAAACATGTACACACGTGTTGTATGTAGAATTATCCTTTTGTAGCTTTTTAAGTTTAACATTATATCAAGCTAATTTTCCTTTGCTATGAATTACTGCTTGAAGATACTGTTCTCAAAGGGCTCTATTTCCCCTCATCATTTGGATTTATTATTACTTAATTACAGCTCTATTGTTGAACATTCAGATTGCTTTTGAACTTTTTTGCTCTTACTAATAATATAATCAGCTCGTGAAAGATAGTCTTCACCTATTACTTAGATATGAGCTCCTGAAAGCACAGATCTCTGTATACCCACACCTAGATGACTACTTAGACATAGTAGTTGTTTAATTTTAAAAATTAATGGAATGAACATTTAATGTTTAGTTCCTTTTATTTCCTTTATTCTGATTCTCTGTGTACACAGGAACTTTTGATTATGACTTGGTTATCTGTGTAAGTCTGGCTGTAATGAAAGTATTGGTCAAACACACACAAATACATTTTTTAATTGAGTCTAGGGTACTTAACCACTGAGCTACATCCCCAGCCCTTTTTAAAAGTTTTTATTTATTTATTTATTTATTGGTACCAGAGATTGAACTCAGAGGCACTCGACCACTGGGCCACATCCCTAGCCCTTTTTGTATTTTTATTAGAGACAGGGTCTCACTGAGTTGCTAAGTGCCTCACCATTGCTGGGGCTGGCTTTGAACTTGCAATCCTCCTGCCTCAGCCTCCCAAGTGCTGGGATTACAGGTGTGCGCCACCACACCCGGCTAAGTTTTTATTTTTGAGACAGGGTCTTGCTAAGTTGCTTAGGTCCTAAGTTGCTGAGGCTGTCTTTGAACTGGCAGTCCTGCCTCAGTCTTCCAAGCCACTGCACCTAGCTGTCACAGTTATATTTGTCATTCTGTATTAATAAATTTGTGTTCTGATTTCTGTTGAATCTTGTTAATTTTGTTTGCTTCTAAAATATGGAGCTATCCTATTGATACTGATAAAATCCAGTTTCTGAACATGTAATGTTAAGGAATGGCTTGGGTTATGGGAAATAACCAAGATAAATGATTGTTACTCTGCCAAGAGCCCTTTTAACAAGACAGTCTGCTAGCCTTCGTTGGGCAGAAACTTCTGGCAATACTGTGTTTTCCAGTTCAAATCCCCATGGTACCCTGAAATGACAGAGGTTTGACTTTTTACAAGTCATATTTTAACATATTTTGAGATGGCAAAGGCATTATAACTGACAACATTTTTCTTAAAAATGTATTTTATTGCCACTTAGAAGTTATTTTCCAAGAGGAATTAAGTGGGTTTATGATGGTGATCTAAAATTGTTTTAAGAATAAATGTATGATATTTATGTCTTTTCTTTTAAGGTTGTTATCATTTTTTTTCCTATGGTAATAAAAGCACATTATGAAGAATTTTCAGATCCAGTTCACAACACATTCCTTGTACCTAGGGAAGTTTTTAGTAGAAAATTAGAGAATTCCTAATTTAATTAGATTAAATTATTGAAAAAACCTTTTTAACTGAGGGATTTGATTTGAAAAAAAATTCTTGCCCTGGAAGCCTCTGTTAAACTCAACCCATATCAAAAAGACCTTCTATTAGTCTATCATACCCTAAGTGCTAAAATTCTGATTTTCCATCTGGATCTTTTCTGTTGTATTTTATGTCTGTACCCTTTTTGGAGGGTGGGGGTGGGCAGGGAGCCAAGTTCCCAGAGGAATCACAGAAAAGCTGTGTCTTTTTCATACATAGAAAGTAATCATTCATTTGGTTACTAAAAATTTCTCTTTGGTTATGAGGTTTGATCCTAGTTTTCCAGGGTTAAGGCTGGATAGGTCAGCTACTCAGAATTAGGATGTCTGGGTACCTTTTACTGGAGTATTCGTCTATTGTTCTTCCCTTGCTCTGGGAGACAATATTCCATCTGGTATAGCCTGTTTATAAAATGTTTCCCAAATTGTGTTATATGAAACACAAACCCTAGAAGGATCACTGAGTTTTAGGATTTTGTTTCTGTTGCAGTATTTGAGTTTTTCTTATATAGTTTATCCTAAAATAGTTGCTTTCCTAGTTTGAAATGTATATATTATTCCAAAGATGAATTTATCATGTAGACTTGCCCAGGGTTCATCTAAAGGAAATAAGTACTAAGTTGCTTTTTTAAAAATATTTATTTATTTTCTTTTAGTTGTACAAAATGCATTTTTATATGGTGCTGAGGATCGAACCCGGGCCGCGAATGTGCTAGGCGAGCGCCCTACCACTGAGCCACATCCCAGCCTCTAAGTTGCTTTTTAAAATTTTTGAAGTGTGTCACATAGGAGAATGTAAAATGTATTTGTACATATGAAGAAAAATAATGAAATCTACATGGAAGTATCTACCATGGAGTTGAAGTAGAACTTTGACAAATATGACACAATGAAACCCACAGTTCTGTTAATTAGTATGCACTAATTCTTTTAAAAAGGAGAACTTGACCAGTACCCCCATGTATTTTTTCTACAAAAGCATTCCTTTGCTCTTATTTGTAGTTTCATCATTTAATGATATGGCTCACAAAGTCACTATTATTTTTTAGGTATGTCTGACAAAGTCACTATTACTTCTTAGGTTTGTGTGTTTTTGAAACTTATAGAAGAAACATACAGTGTGTATTCTTTATGACTTACTTTTTATTTCAATATGCTTCTGAAATTCATCTCTGTAGAGGTACTTTGTTCATTTTCATGCTCTATAGTTTTCAGTTATATGAATGTACCACAATGTTCTTTCTTTCTTTTTTTAATTTTATTCTGTTGACTGTCATTTGTGATGTTTCCTATTTTTTCTTCTGTAGAAACAGTGCTTCAGTGAGCATTGTTGCTCACTGTCTCCCTTTCCATATATGCAGGAGTATTTTAACAGTATATACTCATGAGTGGAATTGTTTGGTCCTAGAGCATGTACTTGTTCAGCTCCATGAGTAGCATCAGACTGTTCTCCAAGGCAGTGGTACTAATTTATACTATCATCTGCAAGGGATAGGGTTTCCATTGTTGTTCTTCCTCAGTGAAACTAGGTATTGACAAAAAAAATTCTAAAGATTTTCCAATCTGGAAAATGATTGTCAAGTATGAAATGATATCTTGTTGTTATGTTTATTTCTTTTTTTCTCTTCTGTGACATTCCTATTTGGTTTTTTTCCCCCCATTTAAAATTTGTTGTTTGTATTTTTTTTATTGATTCATAGAAATTCTTCATTTATTTTAGACAGTATATTGTTTAGAGCCTAAAACACAGAATTATACAAGAATAACTTATTACATTACTGTTATATTTAATACTTTCTATTTTTAAAATATTTATTTATTTGCTTTAGTTGTACACAATGCGTTTATTTGTACGTGGTGCTGAGGATCGAACCCGGGCCGCGCACGTGCTAGGCGAGCGCTCTACCGCTGAGCCACAATCCCAGACCTAATACTTTCTTTTTATGTGTAGCAAATATCTTCTACTAGTTTGTGGCTTATTTTTTATCATGTGATGCTATTTTTTTTAGGATTTATTATATAGAAATTAGATTTTATACACAATCTTGAATACATATTTGTAACTATGACATATTCATGGCATATATGTTATGTTTCATAACACATAGCTTTCAATCTTCAGTACCCATTTACTTCTGCTCTTTCCCCTCCACCCCCCACCCCTTCTTCCTTCTCCAGGAAAAAAAATTAACCCCATTTAATTTTCTGTTCAAACTGCTATATTTTTACCTTCCGTGTTTTAGGCTAGTTATAGATGCATCTGTCTCTCCAAATACCTTGTGATTACTTTAAAGACAAAATATTTTTGATCCTATGATTTGTTCAAAAGTTTAATATTCATTACAGGAACTGCCTGAACTCTGTAACAGTTGCTCATAAAGAGATAAAAATGAATCTTAAACTGTAATTTTACTTGGGGCCTTCTGATGTTAGATCACAGACCTAAGTTCTTTGGCATATGTAACTTGCTGATCAGACAGTGTATTATTTCCTTTACTGCAAATAGTTAATAGATTCACATTATCTTTTTTTTTAAAACAGTTTTAGTTATAGATGGACACAATAACTTTATTTTATTTATTATTTTTATGTGGTGCTGAGGATTGAACCCAGTAACTTTATATGTGCAAGGCAAGAGCTACACCACTGAGTTAAAACCCCAGCCCCTCACTTTATCTTTTGATAGGCATTTCCACTTATTGGAAGGATGATAAAAGGGACACGTTAACAAGGTAATTGTAAAGATAAGATTGATGACAGCAGTGATAATAATAATAGTTTCTTCTATTTGCCACATGTCCAGGACTGTCCTAAGTGCTTGAAATGTATGAACTCAGAGCAGTCCTTTTGATTGATGAAAAAACCAGGTTCAGACAGATGAAGTAACTTGCTTAAGATCACACAGCTAGCAAGAATGGAATCAGAAATTCAAACTATGCAGTCTAGTTGCAAAGTCTTAGAAGTACACTCTTATTTATCAGCTTGAAGGAACATTCATTCATTTTTAGTTTTGCTCTATTTTTAAAATGTGATGGTGAGGGAATGGGAAAGCACATTTGTAGCATGGTACGTTGGGATCATGAACTTTTTAGACGCAAAGCTTGGAGTGGGGGTTGCCTGATGGAAATGTATGGTAGATTAGGCTTCCATGTGAACAGCTTTGGATCTTTGTTAGTGGACCATGACCTCTGAAAGATTTCAGGACATTCATAGCCTGTACTTCAGTCCTCTGTATACCATATATAAATATCTGGAGTACAGTCAGTGGACAGTAGTTTAAAAAAATACCATAGAGGAGTCCAACCAGTTTTTGAACTTGGATAGTTACTCTCCAGTTGAGGTAAAAGCCATCCTAAAAGACTGCAACGTAGAAACTCTTGTATATACAACTGTTTGGGAAGTAGCTAACCATTTGATAAATATCTACTCAGCTTTAGGTTAAAAGTATATTCCTCAGTCAAGCACCAGGGCACATGCCTGTGATTCTAGCTACTTGGGAAGCTGAGGGAGGAGGGTCACTTAAGCCTACAAGTATCAGCATGGGGTACATCATGAGAACCCCCCATCTACAATTTCTTCCTCCCAGTTCTCATTTTGGATGTAAACATTCCAATTGGTTCATGAAGCAATTTTCTTTAGATTGCTGTTACTACTTTTGTTATTGGCTATTTTTAGGTAGTTTTCACTCTGCTGTAGTTTGTTTATTTAGCTATAGATTAAGACTTGAGTGGATAAAGATCAGTGTATTTACTCTAAGGACTATAGGATTCAATGAGTAAGCAAAAAGAATAAAACATGTTTTTGCTTCTTACCCATTCCGTTTCAAGGAGAATTAGCACAGAGTGGATGGCCATGTATAGGAAAGATGGTACTGAGGTGATGCACTGTGAGCTGTTAGGCCAGATGACTCAGGTAGGGTGTGTATATTAATGGAAAAATTTCTAAACTTTGCTGTGGGCATTAAATATTACACTTTTTCCTCTATTGCTTCCCCTTCAAGGAAGGACTGAGAAAGTAGCTCTTTTCCCCCCTTTGTATGGTCATAATAAAGGATTAAAAATTAATTAATTGTATTCAAAGCATCATTACAGATTAAATTCCATATTTGTCTTGGAAGGAAATTCAGGCTTCTGTTGTGGTGACTGAATCTGTGCTTTGTGGGACTGGGTGCAACTTCCGTGTATTCAAGGCGGGATCATCTTGTCAACAGCCAAATGCCTTAAGAGATGGAAGTCACTTGGGAGAAATTAGCCCCGTAAGTGTGGGGTTTTTATTTATTTATTTTAGTTGTACACAATGCCTTTATTTTTACGTGGTGCTGAGGATTGAACCCGAGCCACGCACGTGCTAGGTGAGCTACAACCCCAGCTCCAGTGTGGTTTGTTTTAATGCCTAGTTCACAGCCTGTTCGTCCCCAGTACAATCCCAGGGCTGCAGAGAAATGTTGCATCTGTGTGTTCCTCAGCAAGAGATTCTGTGAAGATTCATTGTAGATATTGTTTCTCATGTGGGTTGGGGGCAAAAAAACATCTCTTTAACCTTTTCCCATGTCTCTTATATATGCTGAAGATTTTGGCAGCTCTTCTGGACTGCAAAAGATGTATATCTAGAAATATTGGGAAAGCAAAACTAAACTCACAGAAAGCTGAAATGTGTGATTACATTAGCATGATTTCACTAGCTACCTTTAGGATCTGAGATAAAGGTGATCTTGATGTGTCAAAAGAGGCTGCATAGTTAATAAACAAAACCAAAAAAACTTCATGACCTTTATGCTGTGTTGACAAAGCTATTTGTGTTTCACTGTTTTCTTCTTTATTGTGTATATTTATCATTTTTCTTTTAAACAAGGGTGGAGATTTTCTACTCTGCTGATCCCTGTGGATCAATTTTGATTTGTTTCATGGAGCAAGTCCAAGCTTAGAAGTCAAGTGGAAGGGGTCCTGGATTAGGGGTCTTCTGGTAGCTTGATTTCTAAATGTGTTACCTTAGGTAAATCTTGTTAGCTTTCTGAGCCTCAGATTTTAAACTTTAAAATAATGATGATAATACCTGTCTGCCTACCTCACATGGTTTGGGAGGAGTAGCTACTGAATGGTGGGAAAGAGTCCTGAGCTGTTGAGTCTTTGGTTGTATAATGCTGGATAAGATACATATATCCCTTGAGCCCCAGTGTTTTCTACTGCAGAATGGCAGTAACATTATGTACCACTTCTCAGGGCTAATGTGAGGATCAAAATCAAATGAGATGGCATGGTGGACCACGCCTATAATCCCAGCAGCTCGGGAGGCTGAGGCAGGAGGATCACCACTTCAAAGTCAGCCTCAGCAACTTAGTGATGCCCTAAGCAACTCAGTTAAACCCTGTCTCTAAATGAAATACAAAAAAGGGCTGCGGAGGGCTGGGGTTGTGGCTCAGTGGTAGAGCGCTCGCCTAGTACATGCAAGGTCCTGAGTTCGATCCTCAGCACCACATTAAAACAAATAAATAAAATAAAGGTATTGTGTCATATTACAACTAAAAAATAAATATTTAAAAAAAAAGAATGGGGCGGAGGCTGGGGGTGTGAGTTAGTGGTTACGCGCCCCTGAGTTCAATCCCCGGTACCAAAAAAAAAAAAAAAAAAAAAAAAATCAAATGAGATTATGTACATCAAGTGTTAAGCATATTACCTGGCACACAATTAATGTTTGGTTAGTTATTATTAATTATATATTGTTATTATTGTCAATAACATTTGGAATGCTATTAAATTTTAATAAAGTTATAGAATAGAGTGATCAGATTTCTAGGTTTTGATGTTTGGTATAACACAGCTTTACTCCTGGGAAAATCTAGAAATATAAGAAATTAAAGATAGGCAGTTTTCTTTTTTCCTTTAAGTTTTTTTTTCTTCCTTTTTTTTTTTTTTTTTTTTTTTTTAGCTGTAGACGGACACAATACCATTATTTATTTACTTATTTTTTTATTTATCTGTGGTGCTGAGAATCACTCCCAGTGCCTCACACATGATAGGCAAGGCCTCTACCACTGACCCCAGCCCAGGCAGTTTTCTAGTTTCAGAAAAATTGTCATTAATAGCGGGGCATTGTCTAAATGATCTACCTTTCTATGTTTAACTTTGTATCTAATTCAAATAAAGATAATGTTTTTTTGAGGAAAAATTATTGCTGTCATTTTGTAAAAATTGAAACAAAAGTTTATGAAGTTCGTGGCACCTAGAACTGAGTGAGTGGTTCTTTCTGCTATTTCCCTTAGAAGTACCCTTTTGGAAGACTCAAATAAAAGATACTATGTAATTCATAAGGAAAAAAAAATGTGTCATCTTTTATGGTGTATGTGTGGGGAGCATTATAAATCTTAACAAGAAATTAATTTTCCTCATTGTTTTAAGAAATAATGGTGAAAATCATTGCTGAGACTGCAAAGATTATAGAAATATGCCCCAAAACAAAATTCTGCTTTTTCCTTGCTTGTGCTTTTGTCAAGTCACTACTGATAGGCCAGAAAAAGGGGATTTACCACCTATACCATGTGACAATGACCAGAGAGAACACATCCTGTTTCATGTATTTATGAATTTGTCACATTCAGCATATGACCCACATTCATTAAGCACCTGACTGTATGCTAGGTGTTCTGCTTGAAGCTTATAACCCCTGGATTATGAATAGATACTATCTTTTCATGCTGTGATTTCAGTGTTACCTTGAAAGAGGGTGGTGGTGGTGGTAATTATAATAGAGTACCTAAAATCTGCATTTCTAAAATATTTTCTTTTATACTTTGGAGGAGTTTATTACCTTTATTGTGTATCTGTCTTTTCCCAAACCCAAGAAAATGCTGTAAGAGGAGCTCAGAAATCTCCACTATTTCTC
Source organism: Tamias sibiricus (assembly GCA_025594165.1). NCBI lineage: Eukaryota > Metazoa > Chordata > Mammalia > Rodentia > Sciuridae > Tamias > Tamias sibiricus. The sequence goes on from CM046661.1 coordinate 90,838,585, forward strand.
CCTTGGTTCAAGCCCTCATCATGTCATGCTCGGCCAATTTAGTTTATCTCTTAACTACTAGGTAAACCTCCTTTCCCTTCCCCCCCCCACTTTCTCTGTTCTTCAAACATTGACAGCACCAGCAAATCTATTTTCCTGTGCCAGCAATTCATCTAAAATGTAAATTGGATCACATCATTTCCAGGCTTAAATTTGCTAAAATGGCTTCTTTGTCACTTTTCAAGATCTATTAAAATTCCTTGCATCACATTCATGTCCTTCTTAATAAACTGGTTCCAACTTTCCTATCTAGTCCCATCTCCTGCTACTTTTTCTCTCCCTCCCTCCTGCATATAAAACTATTTATAGTTCCCTGCTTTTATACATCAGGAAGTCCTTTTGGTATTTTCAGCTCCATCATCTCTATCATCATACTTATATTATATTGTCATTTGTTTATACATCTCTTCCATGATTAGACTGGATCTTGAAGGCAGAGATTCAGCGTCATTTAACTTTATATTCTACCCATATGTTACACTCCTTGGCATATAGTATGCATTCTCTAATGTTTGTCAAATAAATAAATAAGGAATTAAAGATACTCCCATGTGTTCACAGTGTATGATTAGTAATCCATTTCTTAAGTGTACTATACAATATCTATAGATCAGTTTTATAAGCCCAACAATCATATTATAGCTAAAAGGGTACTTATATATCTTAGCAGCCTTTTAATTTTTTCAGTGGATAAACTCAAAACCGAAGGAGACTATGTAACTTAGACAAAGGCACATGGCTCACTGGTGGTAGCATAGGGACTAACCTTGACCTAGCTGTGTGATCCCCTTGCTATAGATAAGCCTAACAAATAGAAATTAGGGCAAGACTTTTAATGTGATGAAAGTTAAGTCATTTATTTTAGCTTTGTGATTTTTGAAAAAAACTTTATTTTGGAAAAATTTACATATACACAAAAGTAAACAGAAAAGTATAATATATGCCCCCCACAACTACTCCCCTCTGTATTATTTTGTGGCAAATCTTGATGTTTTACTATTTCATCTGGAAATATTTTAGTATGTATAGGATGTGTTATTAGTCATCCAAATATTAATCCCTCTGGCATTCTGGGTAGTCATAATACTTCTATGTCTAAAGTTGAATAGCTTTAAAAAATATTTACCCAACCAGGCTCCATGATGCAGACCTATAATCTCAGCTATGCAGGAGGCCGAGGCAGGAGGATAGCAAATTCAAGGCCAGCCTGGACAATTTAGTGAGACCTTGTCTCAAAATAAAATTTTAAAAGGACTGAGAATGTAGCTCAGTGGATGTGCACTTGTGTGGGGCCCTGGGTGCAATCTAGCACCATAATAAATATAATAAAAATAAAAATCTAGGAAAAATACCCTTAAAATTACTTGGAATCTCTTTTATTTTTAATTTCTTGAAATGACATTATAAGTTTATGGTTAAAATTTTAATTATGAATTATACACGTACATAAGTTAGATTACAATATAAGGAGCATTCATGTGTGTACCTTATACAACTTTGTCAAGTGTTGATATTTTACCATGTGTGCCTTGGATTTTATCTAACAGAACATTACAGGTAGACTTGAAATGCCTTGGTAATCCTTTCTTTTCCCTTCTTCACAGAAATAATTAGTATACTGAATGTAGAATTTTAAGGATTTAGGTTGAGTAGTGCCTTGTCTTTTTTTTTTTTTTTTTTTGTGGTACCGGGGATTGAACTCAGGGGCACTCGACCACTGGGCCACACCCCCAGCCCTTTTTTGTATTTTATTAGAGACAGGGTCTCACTGAGTTGCTAAGTGCCTCGCCATGGCTGAGGCTGGCTTTGAACTCGCGATCCTCCTGCCTCGGCCTCCCAAGTGCTGGGATTACAGGCGTGCGCCACTGCGCCCGGCCACCTTGTCTTTTTTAAAGCAGTTTTACCCATCCTTTTATCTTCACAACTTTTGAAATTATTTAGGTAACTATATAACAGTATTTATGTGACTTCTAAAAATATACAACCCACCATATTCTGTTTCACTTAACACAAAGCTATAGGGTATGAAGTATAGTGTTTTGTAAATTATTTACAATGTATTTCATTAGAAGAGTCCTGAAGCATGTGTATGAAACCTGAACACTTGCTATGTTCTCTGTTTAAAGCATCACTAACAACCTTTTTAAAAAAAGAAAGAAGACAGGAAGGAACCTCAGAGGGTTAAATAGTCTTTATTTCCTGGTTTTAATGAAACTGCCTTTAAAACCAATTCACAGGTAAGTTTTCTGTCCATTTGCAAAGAAAATATTTGAAGAAGGAAGAGCTGTCTGTTCTCCTGAGTCATGTTTTCTGCAGTGTCACACTGGCAGAGAAATAATGGAGATGTCCTGCTTTGCATGTATGTAGTAATGCTTTAAAAGGTAAATGACTACCCTGATTTGAACATTACACAATATATACATGTGTCAGTACATTCACATGGGGGCTGGGGTTGTGGCTCAGCAGTAGAGTGCTCGCCTAACATGTGCATGGCCCTTGTTGGATCCTCAGCACCACGTAAATATAAACACATTGTGTACAACTAAAGCAAATAAATAAATATTAAAAAAAATACATTTACATGGTATCTCACAAATATGTACAATTTTGTATGTAAATTAAAAGAAGACATTTTAAAAAAGTAAATAACTATAGAGTTTGCATATAACTTAAAATTTTAAAAGCAGGTTTCCACCCCAGTTCCTTCTGAGCAATTTCCCCAGCTATGTTTAGCATTAGTTTTTGCTCCTTGGAAGGAAATATAGTGCTTATCCTGTTTATTCAACTTAAAAAAAAAAAAAAAAAAAAAAAACCTTTTTCCCTTTTTTTTTTTTTTTAAACAGACCCAGTGCCTGTAAAAATTTCTGAGTCAGTAATTTTGGAAAGAACTACCTCTTTCCACAAATAAATGAGCCCACATACTAGGTCTTCTGAGTGGATCAGTAAATTTCCATGATGTCAGGAGACTGGGTGCAGTTTCTGTGGATGTAAGTCCTAAGGAGTAGGGACTTTGCAGGTCATGTATGAAGAGAGCAGGATCAAGTTCCAGTATGGAATAGTCTATGATCCACAAAGCATTAATGTAATAGTGATGGGCACAGTTTATGGGTATGATCGAGCATACCCAGCTGCTGCTGCTGCTGCAAGAACAATGAAGTACTTGCTTACAAGATATCTGTGCTTTGATTAGAGTGCCGTTAGTATAGCCTGGCTTTGCTTTATAAAACAGGTTTCACTGTTTCTCCTCTCATGGGTTTCTAAAGAGCTGTCACTAAATTTCTAATAACCTCTAGCATTTAGTTAAGCTAGGGCTGATTTACCTGACTTTATTAGTTTTTCTGGAGCACTGTAGCCCTCCCTGATATTTCAGTTCTAAAGCCCTGCTTATTATCAGAAAGGCCCACCCAGCTGATTATTTTTGTACTAATTGTTTGTATGGACTAGCCTTACTTTATTTCAACAATATGATCCAGGTCCCTTTCTACTAGCATAGTGTGCAGTACATGATAGAAGCTATGGTGTAATTATTTGGTTAGCTTTTCCTAAAGCCAGGGGAACTATTAGCTTAACTAGTTTCTCTAACTTTTTCTATCTTTGGTCATCCTGAAAGCCTAAATGTCCTGTAAACATAATCTAATGGGAGTTTTAATATCTTATTTTCTGTAATCAATAATAAGATACTGTCAGTTTAAATGCAACTTTTTAAAAGGAACTTAACTGTAACCTTCAAATTGAATATTTGTTCCCCTGGTGGCAGAATATTTTTGCACATCAGTCTAAGGCTAAGACTGAGAATGGATAGGATGGTTTAAACCATGCTTTTTCTCTTTTCAAAAAATGGTACCAATGGGGCTGGGGTTGTGGCTCAGCGGTAGAGCGCTCGCCTACCACGTGCGCGGCCCGGGGTTCAATCCTCAGCACCACGTAAAAATGCATTGTGTACAACTAAAAGCCAATAAATAAATTTTTTTTTTTTTAAAATGGTACCAAATGGGCTTTGTGGCATGTGCTTGTAATTTCAGCTACTCAGGAGACTGAGACAGTAAGATCACAAGTTCAAAGCCAACCAGGGCAACTTAGACCCTGTCTCAAAAAATAAAAAGGCCTGGGAATGTAGCTCAGTGGTAGAATGCTCCTGGGTCCAGTTCCCAGTTTAACCAGAAAAAAAGAAACATGATACCAAATAAAAATCCCCAAAATATTTAAAAATTTATAAACAGGTTCTAAAATTCATATGAATTTTGTGGGGGGCTGGAAGGAGGGTCTTCACAAGTCAGAATATAACTATGAAAATAGTTTGGTTTAGCTGTGATGATAAATGGATAATTTAAATGGAATACACAGTAGTCTCAAAATGGATTATTTGAAATAATCACGCTTCTAAGTCTTAGGATAGTTTTTTAAGATAGTTTTTCTCTTTTAGTTTAAAAATGTTTGCAATATTCATTTTTTTTTTTTTTTTTTTTTTTTTTTTTAACTGAGGCACTCAACCACTGAGCCCCAGCCCCAGCTCTTTTTTGTATTTTAATTTAGAGACAGGATCTCACTGAGTTGCTTAGTACCTCGCTTTTGCAGAGGCTGGCTTTGAACTCACAATCCTTCTGCCTCACCACCACCCTCCAGCTGCTGGGATTACAGGTGTGCGTGCACCACCATGCCCGGTTTGCAATATTCTGAAGTATAACTCTTCAGTTTTATGAAACCTTAGGGTTGTAGTTTTCCACAAATTTTATAATGAAAAAAAAAAAAGGAAAATAAGGCTTATTATAAAGAACTTAGCAAAATACATGGAAAGTTTACGAACCTTTGGCTATGTAACGAAAGAATCAAAGAAAGGTACCTTGAAGAAGGTACAGGTTTCAGCTACCTTTGTCTTACTTGCTGGGAGAATTTGAGCAAGTTACTTGCTGCAGTAAAGTTTTTCATTTTTATGGAGAATATGAGAAAAATCAATGAGTTCAAACTTCAGTGGGAGAGAATTAGATTTAAGAATTTCTGACTACAAGCTGCACATAGATAACAGAGACTCTTTTGTCACCACTAGTAGACAGTGCCAGAGGAACTTTCCCTTTTTTGCCTTCTGAGGCTATTTCAGAGCTCCTGGGAACCTATCTAGATGTAGCCTCAGTCCTGGACTTCACCCTTAACTCCCAGCTGATGGCATCTTTGCCAGGATTCTGACTGGTTAATCTTCCTTCTCATGTAGTAAAGCATTCTGATACTTTTTGCCTATTTCATAGGTAAGTCAGTGAGGACATCATGCACAGACAAATATATATTTTAAAACTCTGAAATGATTGCAGAAATTCCTGACCGATTATCAAAGTTCTTTACAAAGTTTATAGAGCTGTTTGTGCAAGAGGACAGATTGAGTGGAAGGAATAGTAACACAACCTTGTCTCTGTTAGGAGACATAAGTTAATCCTTTTAAGTTTTTTAAAATCATGAATTATACAGTCATGTAAGATGTACCAAGAGTAAATAAGGTGATTCTCTGGAGTTGCCTTTAGGAAATTACAGGTTTAATTTTTGGCCTTAGCTTTGTTTAACTGAGTGAGTCTGGTTATATTATAGTGTGCCTAGTGGTTATAATAGCTTTAGAGTCAAGAAGGGTTCAAATCCCAGCTGTCTGCCACTTTCTAGTTGAGAGGCCTCTGGAAAAGTAGTACCTACCTCATGTGGTCATGAATATTGAGATGATGCATATAGCACTGTTGAACAGACAAGGTGCTTAATCAATGGTAGTCATCAGGGCTGGGGTTGTGGCTCAGTGGTAGAACGCTCACCTAGCACATGTGTGGCCCGCGTTCGATCCTCAGCACAACATAAAAATAAAATGCATTGTGTACAACTAAAGCAAATAAGTATTAAAAAAATAAAATAAATGGTAGTCATCAATAATGTTCATCATTCTTCCTTTTTTTCCCCTTCTTTCTTTTATACCCTCAGCCCCAAGAATAATAAGGACAGTGCTTATTTGATTTCCAGAGAATCATGATCAAAGCTGGGACATTTTCTGTTGAAAAGAAAACTGTCATTATTTTCACAAAAGACTTATATATGCTGGTCTAATAAATAAACAATGAAGTTTTCACATCACATCTGAATAACAGAAAAATCTCAATTTGGAAAACTATTTGTACTTACATTCTCAACCTTTGAGTTTTATGACAGTAGTATTGATTTATAGGAAAACACTTCTAATTATTACTCTTCTAGTATAATAACTATAGTTCCTGCATGATCTTAAAACATATTCTTTTTACTTATGCTGTATAAATTGAAGTTACTTAAATATTGGCATTATGGTATGATTTCAGTCATTTAAGAAGAACTGTGAGGTCTATTGTTGAAATATGGTCTGAATCTCTTTAAAGTAATTAAATTTTAGCCGGGCGCGGTGGCGCACGCCTGTAATCCCAGCACTTTGGGAGGCTGAGGCAGGAGGATCGCGAGTTCAAAGCCAGCCTCAGCAATGGCGAGGCACTTAGCAACTCAGTGAGACCCTGTCTCTAAATAAAATACAAAAAAGGTCTGGGGATGTGGCCCAGTGGTCGAGTGCCCCTGAGTTCAATTCCTGGTACCACAAAAAAAAAAAAAAAAAAAAAAAAAAGTAATTGAATTTTTTATAATGCAGAAGTAGACAAAAGAGTTAAATCAGGCAGGCTATCAGACTGGCAAAGTTTAAAAGAATAGGCAGTGCCCAGGATTGACTCCGTCATATAACTATATATGGTCAATTGGTACTCTCTTTGGAAAGGATTTTGGCAGTGTATATCAAATTTTTAAATGTGAATGTCCTTTGACTCAGTTATTGTACATCTGGAAGAGTATAAGGAAATTTTTTTTAAAAAAAGGGCACATAATCTGTGATCCAATATATTCATTGAAGCATTGCTATAAATACCCCCCAAAATGGAAACCATCTGAACGTCTGTTAGTGGACATTGGTATAAAACCTATGGAAGGTGCAATATGCCAGGTGGCTTAATTTCAGAGGACCCTAAATTTAAATCCTGCCACTTCATCTAACTGTATGATCTTACACAGGTGACTCAATACAGCCAAGTCTCACTTTCCTCTTTAAATGGGAATAATAAATGGCATACTCTTTTTAAGGTTAGTATGAGGGTTAAGTGAGATGATAATATGTAAAGTCCAGTGTCTAGCACAAAATGAGTCATTTTATATGTTAGAAAATATACTGTCACTTAATGACAGTTTCTATATCACTTGAAGATGACCAACCTCTGTAATCACAATTGACTTCCAAGTTCCATGATTCTAACAGTTTCGCCCCATGATAAACTAAGTTTGCGGGCTGGGGTTATGGCTCAGCGGTAGAGCACTCGCCTTGCACGTGCGCGGCCCAGGTTCGATCCTCAGCACCATGTAAACATAAAATGCATTGCATTGTGTACAACTAAAGTAAATAAATAAATAAATATTTAAAAAAACTAAGTTTGCCATCTTAGACTTGTAGTAGAGTCTAGAAAAATGCAAAACTGAATTGAACACATAAAGTGATTTATGGGAGGGTTTGCCAAAGTACTTTGTTGAATTACAGGATATCCTTGATGACAACCAGCTATACAATTTACTTTTTATTCCATTTTAGGTATTTTTTTTCTTCCTATATTTGTTTTCCAAATAATCCAGAATTGTGTTCTAAGTATCATAAGCCACCTAAGTGACATGGGTCCTGTTCGTTCAATGCTTAGGTGATGTTTTTCGTTAATGATAAAGATCATTAGCAGTTAAAAGGTTTTTGTTTTGTTTTTTCCTGTCTTGAAATTTTTTTTGTGTTCTGGTGTCTTAATGAGGTGGATACCTTCTGGATTTTCTCAGGGTTGCTAACACAATATCTGAGACTGATGAGTAACGTGGTTTGTCTGCTTTTATTTGGAAGCAATTTCTTCGGTCACTTGTGATGGTCAAAAAAGTCTCTTGGGAAAGTTTAAGTGACTCAAAAATAACTAAAAGTAACCCGTAGCTACTTAGGTCTTAAAACTATAAACTTGATGATATCATGTTCTAATTTTAGTCTTGTCTAATTTTTGCTCCCCCCTCCTCAAAGGACTGCTGCTTCTGACTCTTTCAGGGAGTAGTTTTCATTTAAAAGGAAGAGCAAACAAAATGACACAATAATCTTAAAGTTAAGAAGTTGGTACAACTGAGAAGTGCACACAAGTGTCTTCTACTTCCATATGTAGAAGCTTTGAATGGGAAATTAAAATATGACTTTGTATTTGAAATTAATATCACGTGTTTACTTGAGAAGTATATGTTTTACATCCTCACTTTTATGCAAATGTCTGTCTGTCCTTCCCTGTCATTCTTATTAGAAGTTTACTTTTAAGAAAATGAAAACCAAATGTTAAAGATGACCAAGCTTTTTATAGTCTGGCCACTGGGTGATTCATCTCTCCTGGCTGCTTCCCAAGCTTGCTCCTCCCTTCTTTTTACCAGGATGTCACACCACCTCTCACCACTCTTCGTTTTCCTGCCTTGTCCATTCATTGGTTGTTCTCTGGTCACACCAGCCTTCACCTTTTAGCACAAAATCTGCATTTTGGGCTGTACTAGTGTTTTGAATTAGACATTGGCTTCCTTAAAACAGGCAGAGGGAGTAAGAGGGGTTTGGCGACTTCTTTAAATCTAGAGGGTTCAATTTTTTCCTCTTTGCATATTTTGAAGGAGGATTTCTCTTGCCTAAATAAGATTTGAAGGTGATTTAGTTAAGATTTGTGTTGCCCTACTTTTTGGTTTTGATATGGGCCTTTCAAATCATCAGGAGAGTAGACAGCCATTTATATATATGCACAGATGCAAGCCACTACAAAACTATTTCCTAAAATGAGTCCCAGCTATGATTGAAAAACATTCTTCAAAATTCCCCTTATTAGTCTTGTTTTTCTTTTCCATGACATCCAACTCTTCATAATCCTCCACTAAGCCACCACTAAGAATTTGATTCATAGGAAAAAATCCAAGTATACTGTAAACCTACCTCTGTGTGCTGAAAAGTACAAGTTGATTCCTTTTTGCCACCCCACCTCCAGCACCCTCACTCCAACACTTAGTTTTTGTTTTGTTTTTTTCCTGATTGTAAAAATGGTTGTTTGCTCATTATGAGAATTTGGGAAATTGAAAAAATCATGAAGGACAACATTTAAACTGTCCATAATTTCACACTATAAGCGCCCCACCCCCTTTTAGGTAGTTAAGATTATCTTGTTTCTAAGGATGGAACTTCGCATCCTGCTTTTTTACCTAATATTAATTGTCATGTTGTTAATTTTTTTTGGGTGGGGGAGGAGTTTTCTTCAGTAGTCTTCATTATGCTGTCTTAATTCCATCAATCATTTTAACTAATTTCAAACAACTTGGTTTGTTTTAAGTGGTTTGGTGGTTTGTTATTTTAAATACTGCTTTAGTTTAGAAAAGATAACTCTATACAAATCTTTGCTGCAATTTTGATTATTTCCTTAAGCTAAAGTTCTAAAATAAAGATAAAGATAAAGATAAAGATAGATTTATTATGTCAAAAGATAAAACATGTCTTTTTTGGTTCTTGACAGAAAAGGTTGCGTTCTACCATTTAACACAAGCACAAATGATGTACCAGAAAGGTGTCCAATGACATGGGACCCCACCTAAAGAGCTTTTCCCCTTGAGTTGTGGCTACCTTGATATAGGGAACATACTGCATTCTTTTAAAGTTTCCATGTCTTTAATTTACTAGTAATGTTGAGCATTTTTCATATATTAAGCTATTTTTATTTATTTATTGTTAATCAGTTATTTACCCATTTATTATTTGGCCTTTGTTGTCTCTTTACAGCTTTGATTTTTAAAAATCTATGTATGAGCTTCATACCTAATAAGAAATTTATTTTGTTTTTTGAATGTATATTAGTATGTTTATGTAAAATATACTGTTATTTTAGTATTTGTCCCAAAATTACTATCTTTGAATTTTGTTTGATACATACAGTATATTCCAAATTTTTGTGTAAGGATACATAACTATTTTTCATTGTGATGACTTCCTTTTAAGAAAGTTCTTTCACTTTCAGATATCCAATATTTATTTATCTAATTTTTTTTTTTTTTTTTTTTTTTTTGGTACCAGGGATTGAACTCAGGGGCACTCAACCACTGGGTCACATCCCCAGCCCTTTTTTGTATTTTATTAGAGACAGGGTCTCACTGAGTTGCTAAGTGCCTCGCATTGCTGAGGCTGGCTTTGAACTTGCGATCCTCCTGCTTCAGCCTCCCAAGTGCTGGGATTACAGGCGTGTGCCACCGTGCCGGCTAAATTTTCTTATAAGTTTTGACATTTAATTTCTTTTTATTTTCTTTCCTCCCTCCTTATCGCCTTCCTTTCTTTCCTTTCAGCCACTCGTTTATCTTTATGTTCACTTTTTTGAACCAAATAGATGCACAGTTGTTTTAATAGCATTCATTGAATAATTCTTCCCTTTCTCCCACAGTCTCTGATTAGTTTTCCTCATAAAGGGTCAACACTTTCAAAAATCAAGGTTATTCTTGTTTTCTGGGGTTTTGTTTTGTTCTTCTTAGTTATACATGGCATCAAGATTTTTCTTTTTTGCTTTTTGGTACCAGGGATTGAACCCAGGGGCGCTTAACCACTGAGCCACATCTCTAGGCCTTTTTTTATATTTTATTTAAAGACAGGGTCTTGCTGTGTTGCTTAGGGCCTCTCTAAATTGCTGAGGCTGACCTTGAACTCACATCCCTGCCTTAGCCTCTCAGCCTGCTGGGATTACAGGCTTGGGCCACCTGCCTGGCTCAAGGTTATTCTTAACATAGTTTAGATGTTCTTTTCCATTTCTTCCTCCTTGCTACTTTTGTGAATAGGGTTATTTTTCCCTTTCTAAATGTCATCTTTAAAATTAACATTTTCAAGCATAAATTTTAAATTTTACTTCTTTTGGGGAGTACTGGGGATTGAACCCAGGGGTACTTTACTTCTGAACTATATCCCTTACTTTTTATTTTGAGACAGGATCTTGCCAAGTTGCTGAGGTTGGCTTTGAACTTGCTCTTGCCTTAATGTCTCAGGTCACTGGGCTTACTTCACCCAGTTTTATTTTACTTTTTATTTAAAAAATAATTAGTCTTAATTTCCACTGGCCATATTATTTAAAACAAATGAAAATTTTAGAGGAAATTTTACAATTTTGGGATATTGGAAGCCCAGGGAAGCATGGCTTTGCTGATAAGACAAAGGGAAAGATAGTTCTTCTGGTTGTATTAGGTATCTTCTTTGTTCATCTCATTCATCCAAACTCTTCAGTTCAGAGCCATAGGTTAACTCTGGTATCTTAGAATTCTCTAGAACATTGTAATCTCTTTCTCTGTCGCACTCATGCTATCCAGAATTTTCCTTAGGCTATTAAGTTCATGTCTATAAATTCTATAAATTTCTAGATATAAAAATTATACATATGAATAAAATAAAAGATATCTTAAATTACATTTGTGCCTTATAAATTGATGCTTTTCCCCCTGTTGTGTTGTTGTTTTACCTTTGAGTAATTCCTCCTTTACGAGCAACATTGAGATACTCACTCTGGTTCCCCTCACCCCTCAACCTAATTTTTCTCAACTGCTTAATGTAGGCCCTCATTGCTTTGTACTAAACCAAGAGTTGCATTCTGAAATGCTGACTAGCAGCAGGCAGGTACTTAAATGAGTGAAGGTAACGTGAAGGAACAAGTTGGACCCTAGTGGGATGTGGTATTTTAAAGATGCCCACTGTTTATGACTTCGGTTATCTTTATAGTTGTTGACAGTTCTGATTTTTCATGAGGAAAAAATTTTATGTGAAATCTTTCAATTTCTAAATCACAGCACAAGCCAAACAAAATATGACTGTGAACAACCAGTTTGTAAGCCCTGACTACTCTCATTATTGAGGCTTCTTGACCCGGTTTACACTCCTGGAATCTATTCCTAGGCCTTTTTGCCATTTTTCCTCTCCTAGCATAATCTATCCAGAGTGCAAATCAGATAAGATCTTAAGGCTGGTTGGGACTATTACATTAAAACAGGTAACATTCCCAGAAAAGTTCTTGATACTGGAGTAAACACTATAACTGCTTAAGTGGCTGTTTTTCATTTAATTAAAAGTCTTGAGTAACTCCCACTTATGCTTAGGGTAATTTTTTAACATGGCCAAAAAATACCTTATCATACCCTTATCTGCATTTCTACCTTGATCTTCTGCCATTTCAAACAAATATACTCAGTCTGTTCTGTACATGCAAATGTGTGTCCAGCACCTCCTCTGCTGAGTCCATCTGACTGGTCAACTCTTTCTACAGTCCCCTCTCCCACAAGATTAAGTTCAAGCATCTCATTCTGTTATTAAAACTTTGCCTACACTTTTCCTTAAAGAGCTGATTTCTTCCTGCTTTGTGTCCCCAATAGATCATGAATTCCCCAAGGGCAGGAACTATGTTTTCTCCATCTTCTACTTAGTACTTTTGCAAGGTGCTGGCACTTAGGGTAGTTCTGCAATGAACATTGGTTGAAGTTAATACAAGTAAGTTAGTGACTGTGAATTTCTTGTTCTTCGAGCTCCTCCTCAAAGAATAAAGAGGCTCTGGCTGCTCTGTCATTAGGGACCCAGCATATACAGTGTCCAGCCTTGGGCATTGAAAGCAAATGAAAGAGAATACAAAAAAGAAAAAGAAATGGAGTCTGACCTTGAAGGATATGGAAAACAACAACCCACCCGGAAAAAGGGGAACTACAACCCCCAGGGAGAAAGGAGGACAATAGGTCTGGGGAGAGAAGGAAAACAATGGGCTTTGGACTTTCACAGCTGCTCCCCCTGACTGCCCAACTGTCGCATTCTGCTAATGATTCAAGTCTCACTTAACCTCTATAAAGATCAGACCCCTGTTGTAACTAGTTGCCATTTTCTTTCCAAGGCATCACTGATCCATCGAGGTCTGTTCCCGTTTTGGTTATTTTTGGGTTATTTTTGCTTTCAGACCTCAGCGGATCAGCAGTGTTTTATTAAGCAACAGAGGGGCACATTTTCCAGAGAGAAAATGGCATCTGGCTACAAAGGTCTGGGTTTTATAGGGGTTAGCAGGGACAGGTCGTGGGAGGAATTTTGTCAGCTGCTGGTGGTGGGCTCATTTAGGGTGGGGCAGGAGGGCCGGCAGGGGGATAGTTGTGTAGATAAGGGAAGTTACTTGGGGCCTACAGTACTGGGGAGGTACTGGGGACAGCCAGTTCAGCTATAGGTGAGGGCCAGGTCCTTCTGTCCCTTCTGTGCTCTCCCCATTTTCCCTTCTCTCTATCTGAGGCCTGGGCTTCTATTTTATCGCACCGCAATGACAAAAGCTCCAGTTTACCACAGACATCTCCTCACACACATGGCCAGAGGGTGGGTAGGGGTAACAGTTACAGAGAAGGCCCTTCCCTGGGTTCCTTGGGGCCTATTGTCCATATCCTTTAGGCATTGTGATTGCAAGTAATGAATTTTAGCAAGGTGTTTATACTGTAAGGTACTAAGGTAATGGCATTAAGCATACTCTCCTCTGAAAGGCAGTATGTGAAAACTACCTTTTACTAGTCAGGTAAGAAAGTTGATTTCCCCTTTTAGAAGTTTGATGGTAAGTGGTTGGAGACACCACATCTATTTATAGGTGGCCTGAGTGCCAGATTTGTTATCTCCTTTCCCCAGGCTTGATAAACTAAGGAATGTTGGGCTTAACTATTGGTAGTGTCTCCCTTAATGAATAGGGGAGTCTGGAGAAAACATGTGGACAGGAAATTTAAGGGCACCTAGTGTTGTTTTTTATCATCCAGGAATTCTAGACTTGCAAATTGCATCCTGTTCTTTTTGTGGCTAAAGAAAGGGCTTTAATAAGAGACAAGGAACAGTGTTAAATCCATTAGAAGAACGAATTTGCAATATAACAAGTGCCAGTCATAGTAGATTAGATGATTAAATAATTTGAGCACTACACAGTTTTTGTCAGATTTAAAAAATTAAAATCTATTTGGTTAAAAGAAAAAAAATTTTTTTTTTTTTTTTTTTTTTTTTTTTTTTGAGCTAATCTCCAAAAAGATACTGTGTAATCAAGACTAAGGATGAAAAACACTGGCTTTTTCTGCAAATCTGCCTCTAAATAAGGTTTGATTCTGATGGTTATAACACAATATCAAATGATTCTATAGTGTTTAACCCAAGTGAGATTACTATGTATAAAATACACATATAATTTAAAATTTGTTAAATTCAGGTTGAGTTACATCATTTACAGAATGCTTACTGGGTGCTCAGTATGTTCCCCATATGATTTCATTACAAAGATAGAGATTTTGCTCTGATTATTGCTTTCATATATGTGTAACACAAAATGAACATATCAATCATGATTCAATTAGTGTCTTAAAGTAATGTTTCATTACTTGACATCTGCTTCTGGATTTTGGAGTCTTATGATGCAAGAAACCCCATCTTCTGTTTCCTTTTATAAAGAAACCAGGTTTATAAATATTTATCTAAAATGATCTCATTTATTTCTGTACTGTTAATGCAGACAATTTCTGTTGTTTGGAATGCCCTACTACTTTTTAGTGTTTCATAAAACGTCTCTAAAGGCTTTGTAAGGGACAAGTGGACAAGTACAAGAAGTTCCTGGAGAGGAGGGGGAACTTCAAGTCAGCATTGGTAGGGTACATCATAGAAATGAATTTAAGGACAGCTCGGTTAGAGGCAAATAGATTTATTTAGGAGAGCAGAGACATATTTAAGGGAGAATATGGGCCATCTCAAGAATGAGACACCTTTGGGGTTGTTAGGCTCTTCTTTTAAGGAAACTTGGTGAAGGGTGGGCATAGGAGAATATGGGGATGATCTCAGTCGGTTGATCATCAAATCGTTCATGGTGATCTGGCAATTCTCAGGATCCTTAGGTTGACATCTTCTCCATTGTGATCAACATATAACATTGGGAGAGTGTGCTATATCATAGGTTCTTGATAAAGTACACTATGTTGTAGATTTTGTTCAATCTATTCTAAAAATGCATACGTTAGTGGGATCATTTACAGTGTGCAGAGCAATTTTCATAAGTGGGCGAATTTCCAGTAACTTTAAGATTGTGAGTGAAGATTTAAAGATTTCTCAGAAATTTGGGAGTTACAGCCTGGGAGGGAGCACTGGCTTGGGAGTGAAGGTATGTGGAACTTTATCATAAGACTTACAGATTAAAGTTATATTTCCTTGCCCTCCTTTTGTCTCCTTTCTAGCTATCTTTTATTTCTTTTCTGTCCTTACTTCAGTTTTGCTCAGTCTTATGTCAGCCAGCCTCTGATCTATACAGTTCTGCTATATTTTGGGAAACCCAGGTTAATATTGCACATTTTCTCCAGTGGTCAGGGGGCTCTGGGCAAGACAGTAATCCGTCCCCTCCTTTTTTATTTTATTTTATTTTAAAATATTCCATCAGATCCTGATTCCATTAAATATTTAAATTGAACAACAGTCCCTTTGTTTGGATGCCATGCTCAGCAAGCAATGTTCTAAAAGCAATCTTCAGATACTAATGAAGGCTTTACATCTAGCTTGCCTAGAGGATAGAGTGCATTTGCAGCAAGATGTTCCTTGTTACTTGATTTCTTATTGTGTAAATCAGTAAATTGCTAGTCTGTCTTGAATATTCACCTTTTGTGAACTTGGTTAGGATACAGTAGCTGCCAGAGTTAGTTTGCTGTGAGACATTGTCAGCTGAAGATCAGACCTTGCACCTTGGCAGACTGAGCAGGGCAGCCTGTTCTACAAGGCCCCTTGGCAGCCAGCCAGCCAGCCAGCCAGCCAGCCAGCTCCTTCCAAGGCCATATCTTGAGTGCACCATACATCTTTTTTTCTGAGTTCCATAAGCATTACTTCTGAATCATATGATTCTGTAATTGATGTGTTATTTCTTTGTACTTTCTTCAAGAAGCATTATAAAAGGTTTTGTTTACAATTTTTCACTGTTAACTTTTTGAAAGGAATATATAGGCCTTGAACAGTTATAGTTGGATCTTGACTGTTTTTTCCTCCTAGGAATAGGCAAACCACTTTGAAAATTCTCTTACCAGATATTGATCTTCTGGACATTTCCCTGTTCATTAAGTACCTGCCTACTAGGAGAAAGGCAGGGCAAATCAGAAAGCAGATCTTTAGGTAATTGCTCTTGGTTTGTTGAGAAAAGTAGTAGCACTTGTTTATTAAAGAGTGTGAAACGCAGAGTCTATGAACTTACATTTTATATGTCTAAAGAAAGTTCTCTGGAATACTGCTGCAAATTATATACCTGTCCCTCTTTTGAGGATTTAGGATGCATGTTAGCATATTAAAGATGCTGGGAAGTCTTATGATAAGCAACTTGTCTAACTTTGTATGATCTGTGTTTCTTAAATTTACTTTAATTCCTATATTTCCAGTCTGCCTTCCTCCTCTCATCCTCAAATCCCAACAACAAACATAATTTGGGGAGATGTTTGCTATGTAACATACCTGTTCCTCTTTTCCTTCTTTTGACTTTTCTACATCTGATCTTGAAACACAGAAGAGCAGCTTAGTCCTTAAAAATCACTTGGCCATGAAAATTCTTGAGTTTAATTTTTTTATTGCTTTAAAAATAATACTCATCATTGTTAAAGAATTTAACAAGTTTTTTAAAAAGGTAACCTATTTTGAATTTATATTGGCTATTATGGCTTTCCTGTGTATTTCCTGTATATTATTTTGGAGAGCCCTAGACTAGTCTGTGAACTAGGTAGAGCAAATGTTATAATCACTGACTGAGGGGAAAGGGATTTGAATTCAGAGTGTTCTGGTGCTTTAAATAAGGCCTTATGATAAATTAACAGGAAGGCTGCAATTAGATCTCTGAATTTCTGACTCCAAGGTTCAGTAATTTCTTTTTCCACAGTTGCTTATTAGCCACATTTCATAGAGTGCTTTACTTTTTGCTAATTCTTTTAATTTTTCCCTCATTCCCCATTTGATATGTTGTCTTATTCATTCATTAATGTCTACGGTGTGTCAGATACAATGCTATCATGGCAATTGTTCAAAAATGCTTCTGGGAAAGTTCTTGCCCAGAGATGCTTCTAGTTTGGACAGAAAGTAAATGGAATGATAAGTACCAGTATGAGATATAGAGGTACAAATGTATGTCTTTTCTAGTAGAGAACGTTAGAGAAGTCACCACAGTAAGATTTGAGCTAACAGGATTCCTGCAAACAGGGTATAGGATGTAACTGGTTCAGAGGTAGGTAGTGGGAGGGGCTTGGAGGCATGCAAGAACCTTGGAGATGTTGGGAAAGGAGTGAGTGGTAAGGAATAGCAGCATATAAGACTAGAAAGGCTAGTTGGAGTCCTGATTCCATAGTCCACTACCTTTGTGACTTTTTCCAAGCTTTAGTTTCCTATTTAGAGGGCTATTAAAAGGACAAAATGGAAGTGCCACTGTCATAAGTCCTCAGGATAGAAAAGGGGGAAGTCGATGAATAAAATATCATAAAGATCTTGAGATACTGGCACTCAGTATGTGAATTGTGCCTTTTGGGGGGGGGGTATCGGGGATTGAACTCAGGGGTACTTGACCACTGGGCCACATCCCCAGCCCTTTTTTGTATTTTATTAGAGACAGGGCCTCACTGAGTTGCTAAGTGCCTTGTCATTGCTGAGGCTGGCTTTGAACTCGTGATCCTCCTGCCTCAGCCTCCCAAGTGCTAGGATTACAGGCGTGCGCCACCACGCCCGGCCCCATGAATTGTGCTTTTTATCATGTTAAGCTAATTAAGCTAATTTGACTTGCTATAATCAATGAGGAGCCATGAAAGACACAATCATCTTTTTGCTACAAAAAGAATTAAAGTAGTCTTCAGAGGAATAAATTTATAACATCAATGGATTTAGTTTCAGACAGAGTGAGTTCAAAGCTCAAGCAGTGCATCAAGTATAAACCCATAAGACAAAAATGGAACCTGGAGTTTTCCATGATTAAATTATTCCTTTCAATCTGCACTTGGCTTGCTAGACATTAAGGAACATGAAAGTTCTTTAGGTTAATTCTATCATCCCTGGAATCTAATTCAGTTCAGGTTCACATCCAGGGGCCTATATCTTCATGTAATTGAGGCATGGTGGGTGTTGAGGAGTAGGTGGCAGATTTGGGGGAATAGTTTTCTGCTAAGAGTGCAGTTTTAGATGGTCACTCTTGTCAAGCTGAATCTTCTTGGGTATGGTTTGTTATAGGCCTCATAAAGGTACACAAAAGCCTCTTTAATATATGAACTGTTCTAGTCATTTTGATCCAGACATGGCCTGTGGTAGGTCAGGAATGTAAAAGCCTCTTTAATAATGAACTGTTCTAGTCTTTGTGGTCCAGACATAGCTTGTGGTAAGGTGTTTTGGGGTCAGTGCCCACCTACAGCAAACATGAGAGTTCAGTCTGTCCCCAGCAAATCAGCCATTTTGCTATATTCTTTACTTATTTATTCACATTATCTTCTTCCAACCAGTACTTTGGTTGGTCTAGCAGTTTCTAAAAGTTGGCACTTGAATGTCTTTAAGACAACATAAACTGGCCAGTTAAAGCCACAGAACTTCTATTGTTACCTGGCTTGATTCATATGTTTGAGTTTCTTGCCTGTTCCTACAGGCATTCATTTCATTTGAAAAGGAAATATACCTTATCTAGTGTGGAGAAGTATGCTGCACCTTCTTGTAGCACCATCTGGAATGACATAGAATTAAGAATGAAAGGGGACAGTTATATGACCCCATCCTAAGGGACCAATTTTTAGCAGTTTTCTCCTAAATTAGCATATGCCTATATGAATGGCTTTAGACTGATGCTTGCATGCATATTTGATAGAACATTCATGTTTCATAGAATTTATGTGGCATATAGTAAGAAGTAAGTTACTTCTTACTACTTAAATTACATTAACTCATAGGAAACTTACATTTATCAGGGATGCAACTGTAACTATTAGCAAAATCTTGTAAATTTTATTTAATCATCAATAAATCAACAAAATGGACTGGAGTTTTGTTGTTTTTGGATGTTGCTGAATATGTCTTTTTGTTTGTGCCTATATTATGTGTGGACTGCTGCTTGTACTTCTTCACTATAATTTATCCCTGGCTTTGTCAATGCTTAATTAATTTATCTTGCTTTGAATATAGTGCTTCTTTTTCTTTCTTTTTAACTTTGTATTATTTATAATATGAAAAAAAATTGGTAATGATATCTATCTCATTCTACCATCTCTTTTTTTTCGTCACCCTTTTATTACCTTAAGTGCATGTATGAAATCACAAATGGTGTGAATATACTTTGCATACAACCAGAGAGATGTAAAAATGTGCTCTATGAGTATAATATGAAATGTAATACATTCTGCTGTCATTTCTAACAACTTAGAATAAAAAATAAATTTGAAAAAAAATTGGATATGTTAACTGTTAAGGTAGAATTTTTCTCAGAATTAAATATTTCCAGAGTTTGTTATAAGGAATAGAGTTTTGTTTTTTTTTTTTTCTACCAAACAATTTGTTTTTAACATGTCATTCCAGTTTCTGTTACTATGGCAATGACGGCAGGGACTACAACAACCTTTCCTATGAGCAACCATACCCGGGAAAGAGTGACTGTAGCCAAGCTCACGTTGGAAAATTTTTACAGCAATCTAATTTTACAGCATGAAGAAAGAGAAACCAGGTATAGTAAAGGCTGGTCAAAGTTTTGTTCAGTTAAATGAACTATTGTGCTATGAGTGGACTGTAATTATGTTTTTCATCAATAATCTTGAGTATTTCAGATCCCTTTATGCTGTTTTTATGTTTTCTGCACCAACAGTTCATCTGGTTACTTGTTTTATTTTCACAGAACAATTTTCTGGGGTACCCAAAGTCTTATGCACTCAAATTCCCACATTACATGTTAATCAATGTTTTAAGCTACAAAATTATGGTATATCAAGGGCTGGGGATGTAGCTCAGTGGTAAAGTGCTCCTGTCAGTCCCCAATACTGAAGGAAGAAAAAAAAAAAAAAAAAAAAGAGAGAGAAAGATTATTTTTGACTAAGATAACTGGAAATACTTCATAAATGGTAGTGGCTTTTAAACAGGACCCTCAAGGAAGAATACTATTTATACATACATAAAAGGAAGGAGAAAGAGGTACAAGAGCAAGAGGAAGGATATTAGAGATAGAACAAATCACTGTCAGATCAGGCAGTGTCCAATATAGCTCAGGCACAGGATGTGCTAGATTTCAATGTCCTGGGATTCTCAGATGCTTTGTTAATGTAGCTATTCTCTTGAGGGTGGTAAGCCTTGAAGTTTTTTGAGCAGTGATCACAAATGTTTCTTTGAAAGAGAACTTTAATTGTGATACACTGAGTGGATGGGCTGAGGTGGGAAATTAGAAACAGGAAAGGCTAGTTATGTAGTCCCAGCACAAGGAAAATTGACAACAACAGAGAAAAACTGACAAGTGAAAGATTGATAGAAAATAGCAACTATTCAAATACAAAGTATGAGGGAAATAAGTCAATGCTGGCCCAGAAATTTAATGCCTATGCAAACTGAGAGTGGTGCCATTTTGTGAAACAGAACTAGACTAAGAGTCAGATTTTGGACAGGCTTAACTGTGGATTAGACACAGGTATGGAAAGAATTAGTCAACTAGAAGATAAAGGGAAGGAAATAAAGCCTAAGCATTCAGAAGTTGATTTTAGAGAGACAAATATATGAAAGAGAATTAAGAAACATGGAGCATAGTGAGAAGAGCTGACATATTTCTAAAGTTCCTAAAGGAATAGAGGAACAAGGTTGGAGCAGAAGCAAACAAAAACTTAAAGAGTTCACCACTAGTAGAAATTCCCAAAGATTCCCTTTAGTCAGAAGGAAAGTGATCACAGATAGAACATCTAAATGGCTAATGCCTGGATAAATCTCAACAACTATTATACAGATGCTCCCCTACTTAGTGATGGTTTGACTTATGATTTTTCAGCTTTATGAATGTGTGAAAGTGATATACATTCAATAGAAGCTAGACTTTGGATTTTGCATTTTGATCTTTTCCTAGACCAATGACATAGGCGGTATGATACTCCCTCATGATGCTGGTAGTGGCAGGGAGCCACAGCTCCAGTCAGCCACACCATCACAAGGGTAAACAACCAATACTCTGTAGTGTACTATGTTGCCATGATGTTCAGAAGGTAAGGTGCACTAAATGCATTTTTGGCTCATGATATTTTCAATTTATGAAGGGTTTATTGAGATGTATTCATATTAGAACTCAAAAGCAATTTTCTAGTGACAGAATATAAGCCAACATAGAAATAGTTGAAATTAAAGATCTTTGTAGAAAGGGAATAAAGATTAACTTCAAACTTTGACAAATTAAGTATGTGTGTTGGAATATCTAGGGTAACCATTAAATGAATAAAAATAGTTTGTAACTTCCAAACTAGTAGAAGGAAAAAAATGATGTGAGACAAAAACATCAATTCAAAAGGACACAAAAGAAGAAAAATTGACTTACTAAAAACTAAAAAACTGAAATGCCAAAATAGAAGGACAAAATAGTTTAGGAATAAATCCAAATATACCAGTAAATGTAATTAAATTTGCTAGAAGTGATTGGGTCATCATAGGAGTGTGAATAAAGCAAAAGAGAAACAAGAAAAGAAAGACCTATGTATTTAAAAAAAAAAAGGCATTTAAGGTTATTCTTCATAATTTTAAATGGTCATTGTCTTTTTTTGCTGAAAACTTAGAGTGATTTCTATTCCCAAAGGACAGAATAAAAATATATGCTTTATTAAAAAAAAAAAAAAAAGGTAGATTCAACTTGGTGCCATGGAAGACAAATTAGCTAGTCAGCTCATGTTTTTAAAACATATACTTTAAGAACACGTGATGTATTTTTGGGACCTAATTGGATAAATGCATAAGTCTAATAAAGTATTTATCAGAGCAAAGTATAAGAGTGTTTTAGAGGGAAAGTTATTTTTAAAAGAGGTACCAGAGAAGTCATGGCTTTTTGTTTAGATATGGTGGAAATGGATAAGTTACAGTTATCTCTTCCTAGAATAAGGAATGATTTCATGAAGTGTAAGTCTTGGCCGGAATCTAGGGAAAGAGTTGGTAGTGGTGATTTGACATAGAATAAAGTTGCTTGTATACTGATAATCCTTCCCAGAATAATAGTTCTATTACTCTTTTCTACAGAGAAAACTGAAAATCATTCATCAAGCAACTCTGAAGTGCCTTGCTTGATGGCAGGCACAGAATCTGATGTTAGGGGCTTATTCCATTCTAAGGGATGGCCCCGGGGGGAAAAATATGTGAACAAAAGAAAAAAATTACTGTAATGGGCACTTCAGTAGGTGCCTATGACAAGTGTGGGGGAGAAAGCATGTGAGTGGAGAATATGTTGTTAGGTCTCATCTTCTTCTGGGGTGGTGATTTACCAACAGGCTTTAGGTACTTCTGTTATAAATTTTCCATAGGCAAAAAGAATTTATTTTAATGATGGTTTAAGAAATAGTTTACTTTTGAATATATTGTCATGAATAGTACATACCAAAAATAAGAAAAATGTGTCTGATAGTTTTCAATCAATTCTTACATTCATTTGAGCAAATCCTGAAATGTTAGTCTTATTTGGGCATACTCCAAAACTAATTAGGACAAGTCCTCCCAGATTTGTATTTAGGAAAAACCAATACAATAGAAAAGAAATATTGTGGGCTGGGGTTGTGGCTCAGAGGTAGAGCACTCGCCTAGCACGTGTGCGGCCCGGGTTCGATCCTCAGCACCATGTAAACATAAATGCATTGCATTATGTACAACTAAAAGCAAATAAATAAACATTTAAAAAAAAGAAAAGAAATATTGTTTACTTGGAAATGAATTGCAAAATGTATCTAATAATCATCTCTCTAGTTACTTTATCCACATACCTCCCCACATCACAAATGCTTGGCTTAACTGACTTCAGGAGTGCCATTTTTAAAAAATGAATAACTGAACTTGGCTATTTCTAGAGAAGAAAATATTCTGAAAGTGGGTTATTACATATATACCAATTTCCAAATAATTTTAATAGAATAAAATAGACTCAGTTGCACTGAACATCTTTTTATTCTAACCATTAACTCATATTAAGTATAGATTAATGAATTTCACTGTGACATGTGTACATCATGCTTTTGGACATCTTTCTTTGATTAGGAAAATTGAGTTTAAAATGAGGGACTAACAAGCTCAATCTTGCTAAAAAGTGTTAGAACCAGGATTCAAACACAGAGATATCCACCTTAAATTTTTATACTTTTGGCATTGTTACCTTTTTATTCTTTTATTATAAATGCTGAGAAATATTAATGTTTTAGGTGGATTGTACATTAAATAATAGAGTGTTTCACAATAGTACAATAATCACCTTTGCCAATAGTCATTTAGGCAGGAAAGCGAAGTAAGCTATAAAAGTAGAGCTTACAGATGGGGAATGTGGCTCGGTGGTAGGACTTGCCTATCATGTATGAGGTTCAGTCCCCAGCACTGAAAAACAGAAGTAAAACTTTGTCCAATATGATAAGCTAAATCTAAATTAATATTTTGAGAAAGAAAATTATTCTTAATGATTATTTTGATCCAACTTGATTTTCCTAACGTGGCAATCCGAAGCAGTTAACTTGAATAAGTAAATGTTTTTTTCTTAAATGGGAATAGTTAGGAACATACTTAATATTCCAATTTTTTTTCTTTTGAAAAGGCAGAAGAAATTAGAAGTGGCCATGGAAGAAGAAGGATTAGCAGATGAAGAGGTAATGTATTTTATTACCTGTAATTACTACATAAAAGTACCCCATTGATTTTTTTTCATTTATCAGTATCAGCTGATTTATAACAGATAATGTCAATTTCATCATTTGAGTATGAACTATATTGCAATCACAGCTGTCTTTAGAAAGAAGCAGCTCTTTTTAAAAATTCCAAAAACATATTTGGCAAACATTGTCTACAGTATTCTAGGTGTGTGAAACGAGAAAGTCAGTTGTCAAAGAGGAGTCAATTAATTGTTTAACTCTTCCCAATGTTTTTTCTAAATTTTTGAAAGTTTTTAATATATTTTGGTTGTTAGATGGACACTATTATTTTATTTTATTTATTTTTATGTGGTGCTGAGGATCAAACCCAGTACCTCACACGTGCTAGGTGAGCACTCTTACCACTGTTACAACCCCAGCCCTCTAAATTTTTAAAAAACTATTTACTTCTCTAGTCTTGACACTGCTACCCTAATTTAAACTACTGTATGATACCTGCCCTGAAGTGGTTTCACTACCTCCTACTTGCAGTTTTTTTGCACACTGCATCCAGAGTGATTTGTCTGAAAACAAATTTGATAATATCACTATTTTGCCTAATACTCTTCATTGAACTCTTGGGAAAACTCTGTAACATTGGTGTATAATACTTTACAAGTTGGCTTCTGCCCTGTCTCTAGCCTCATCCCTGCCTCCCCACCCCCATACCAACCATCACTGAATCACAGTCTCACCTTGGCCCTTTTCACATGTTATTTCTGCCACTTGGAACTCTTGGTTACTCCTCCACAACTCCCTTTACCCTTCAAGGAGCTTTTAGGTCTCACTTTATGCATCACTTCTACAAGGTATTGTCCTACCTTCTATCACAGCACATTTTTTGTCATTGTGGTACCCTTAAAATACTATCTTTCCAGAGAGCAGAGACTCTATAATGTCTTATTCAGCATTATATCTTCAGAGCTGGCAGGGGCTAGAGTAAGTATTTGAGTGAATAAATGAACAATGGGTCTTGCCTTCAAGGAGTTTACACATCAGGGGAGATTATGTATGTGTTTGTGTATATATTCAAAATATGTGTACATTATAGAGCTGGAGGTGTACCTCAGTAGTAGAGCACATGCCTAGCATGTTTGAGGCCCTAGATTGGATCTCCAGCTCTGCCAAAAAAGGAAAATAAAAACAGATACACTTTGAAAATACTGAGACTTCTTTTTTTCCCTAGTTAGGGGACCAGAAAATGTTTCATGGACAAGGTAACAACTGATTTGTAGCTTAAAGAATGAGTAGAATTTTGGCTGTTCTGGGTTTCTTATTTTTCACAATAGCCAAACTGTGGAACCAACCTAGATGCCCTTTAATAGATGAATAGATAAAGGAACTGTGGCATATATACACATTAGAATATTACTCAACATTAAAAGAGAATAAAATCATGGCATTTGCAGGAAATGGATGGAGTTGAAGAATATCATGCTAACCGAAGTAAGCCAATCTCAAAAACCAAAGGCTGAATGTTCTCTCTGATAAGTGGATGCTGATCCATAATGGGGGAGGGGGGTGGCATGGAAAAAATGAAGGAAATGTGATTGGGTAAAGGGGAGAAAGGGGAGGGGAGGGGGCATGGGGGCAGGAAAGATGATGGAATGAGATGGACATCATTACCCTAGGTAGATGTATGACTGCACATATGGTGTAATGCTACATCGTGTACAACTCGAGAAGTGAAAAGTTGTGCTGCAGTTGTGTACAATGAATCAAAATGCATTATGCTGTCATATATACCTAATTAAAATAAACAAAGAATGAATGAATGAGTAGAATTTACTCTTCAAACAAGGTATATACAAAATAATGAATATATATGGAGAATAATGAGTAATTTGTACTCTAAAGGGTGCATAAAGAAAAT
The DNA here is from genome assembly GCA_025594165.1 of Tamias sibiricus. Lineage (NCBI taxonomy): Eukaryota > Metazoa > Chordata > Mammalia > Rodentia > Sciuridae > Tamias > Tamias sibiricus. The sequence continues at coordinate 90,864,440 of CM046661.1, forward strand.
AGCAAGCTAAGTTGACAGCTCCAGTGGAAAGTAAGGTTTAGAATGGTTTACTAAGAAAGGTATACTTTATTTTATGGGTGGTAGGGAATCATAACCTAGATTAATTATCAGTTTTTAATCATCAGAAAAGTATCTCTGTATTTAAAGAGTAAACTACCAAGTGATGATTTGAAATCAACTTGTTATCTAATCTTACATGCACCTTTCCCAGGTCTGTATGTGTAATATCTTGTGATTTATACAAAAGGTGGTTACTTTGTTGATCACTTGATTCCATCTAGAAAACTCAAATATTTTTATATTTTAAATTATTATGTATATAAAATTACTATGATTAATATTTTAAAAGCTCATATCATTTATGCTCTTTTAATATTAGTGAGAATGGTAATAATTTAAGTTTATATTCCAATCCAGAAAGAAACAAATAAGACTGAGCATATCTTTCCTTATTTTTTAGTTGTACAGTATTAGGCATCTAGACATGCTTTGTTTGCATATCAAAGAGATTGTTTTTTTTCCCTTTTTCTAAAATATCTGATCTTCATAGTTTGTTAATAAAGACCTACCTACCATTCTTCACTTTACTGTATAAGAAACTAAGAGCTCCAGTCCAAGTAGACCTGTCCCCTGTGACTGTCATCAATGGTGGAAACAGTGACAAATTAAGGAATTATCGCCCAGCTAAAGAGGATTGTCATTATAGGCCCAGTGTGGCCAATTTCCTGTTTTTCAAAAAGAACTAGACATTTGGATTTTTATGTGAAATCACCTACTTTTAAAATTTTTTGGAAAGTCTTAGAATGTTTTACAAACAACTTGCCATCCAAATTAAATACATCTTTTTTTTTTTTTTTTTTTTTGTTCTAGTGTGTGTGTGTGTGTGTGTGTGTGTGTGTGTGTTTTAACTAGTCTGTAGGCACTTTTTATGAAATGATACAATCAGGTCATCTTCTCCATTCAGATTAGACAAGTTTCTGTAACTATACCTAAATGTACTCTGTTTTGTAAGCTATAAAGGGAAAGATTCAGAATTATCTTTCAGGATTCTTAAGACTATTTATTTATGTGATTAAAATTTTTTTAAACCCACCTTATTACTTTTAAGGACATGATGCTATAGTGCCACCAAGTGGCCTTTAAAAAAATTATAGTCTTAAAATTTAAAACAAGCTAATTTGGAGGGTTGTCTTTTACTAGTAATTCAGGCTTTTAAAATTATTCAAAAGGTATTTTTGAACACCTACTAGGTTCAAAAAAGGTTGCTGGCATTGCATTTTATGTAAAAAGAAGCAAAAATAGTCTTCACTGTTGCTCTAGGATCCACTTGTGTTTTTGTAATTATATAAATGTCATTTTAAGCTGCATTAAACTGATTTCTAAAAGATTAAAATCACTCTAATCGCATGATTAATTCATATTTTTTAAACTAATACATAGATACTAGATTTGGATACCTTTTTGGTAAACAGAGTAATGATTATTATATCTGTTTTAGTAACTTAATTTCTCTTATCTCCTGACTTCTTATCAAAAGAAAAAATTCTCTTTCATTGTTGCCTACTTACTTTTTCCATATTACCACTGGATTTTGTTATAAGTATTTGATGTGAAAAAGGACACTAGGCAAAGCTTTTCAATTTGTACATTTGTCTTATTTTCACAGTGTCATAATTTCTACCATTGATGTATCTGGTAACTTCATTCAGCTGTCTGGATCAAAGACATAATCTCTTAATTTTATCTGCTTATCTTAACTTTGTAAGAGGTATCAGAATTCCATTGTATTGATGATACACATTTACATATTTCTGATTAATTGTTAACCTAATTATTTAAAATATATATACAGGAGCAGAAAGAGATAATTCAGTGGTTATACCTTGAGCTTCATTTAGGAGCAGTATTTCTGGTCATTTTGATCTGTCTTCCCTTCTCAGCTGAACTACTGAAAGCGTGGCAGGGTTCAGTTGAAGATGAGCAGGAGTTTAGTTTTTTTCACTGATTTTGTTTATTTCCCACCTTCTACCTCTATTAGGAACTATGTCAAAACCAGAAATTTTTTTGAATGAGGTTTAGAACAATGAAATAAATGAAACCTTTAGGTATTTCAAAATGTTGCTTATTAATGCTAATTTTTATGATCTTTATATGATTAAAAATTATAAAATTATTTATTTGGATATTTTAATGCCTTATAATTTTTTTGCAATTTCATATTTTTAGGACATGGTGTGCCAAGTCTCAGTTTATTAAAATTTATACAAGAATAAATTCTATCCTAAGTAAATCTCTATGGAAACTCTGCTGATGTATGATTTTGGTGTCATAAGTCTCAGTAGTTGTGACAGAGCAACTCTGGAAGTTAGAGAATTCAAGCAAAATAGATTTCCTGACAAAATAGAAATCAGTATCAGAATACTGGCATTTTCTAAAGTTTAAGTTTATTTATGAATTAAGTTAACATAAATTCATTCTTTATATACCTATATAATATTAGATGAACTAGTTAAGATAAAGTGTTTCATGGAGTCTGTTTCAAGAGAGAAGAGTTTACATTGTTAAAAAAAGTTTTCTTAAGATAATTTTATCTGTCCACATTTAATAAACACTTGACTTTGGTAAGTAAATTATAGCGCTAGTATGTAATATCTAAGATACCTTATCCCTATTTTTATGTGTATCATCTTTTAATACTGTAAGCACCTTTAAAACAACTGATTATAAATTATCCTTTTAAACTATCTTTTTTCAATAGAAAAAGTTACGCCGATCACAACATGCTCGAAAGGAAACAGAGTTTTTACGGCTCAAGAGGACCAGGCTTGGCTTGGATGACTTTGAGTCTCTGAAAGTTATAGGAAGAGGAGCTTTTGGAGAGGTGAGCTACTCTGTTGAAGCCACCACTGATGAAATGTATGTCCTAAGATAGTTTAAAATATCTATTCAAATATATTATTCCTAAATACCACCAATGGCAAATACCAGCTTTCTTCAAAGAACCTGCTCTTCACTCTTGAATTAATAGTAGTGACTTGTGTATGTATGTGTGTGTGTCTGTATATGTGTGTGTGTTCATTTATTTTTACTGGGGATTGACTCCTGGGATACTCTACCACTGAACCACATCCCCAACCTTTTTTATTTTTTATTTTGAGACAGGATATCCCTCAGTTGCCCAGACTGGCCTCAACTTGTAGTCCCCCTGCCTCAGCCTTCTGAGTAGCTGGGATTATAGGCATGCATCACCATGCTTGGCTATAATGTGTATTTTTATATTCTAGGTACGGCTGGTCCAAAAGAAAGATACAGGACATATCTATGCAATGAAGATATTGAGAAAAGCCGACATGCTTGAAAAAGAGCAGGTATGGATTCTTTTACACATGCATTACAAAGGAATGTCCATGTCTAAGATGGTAGGATAATGTTTATATTGGAATTTTTAAAAATAAATCTGTCTTAATATATAATTGATAATTTTGATAGCCTGTTATAGTGTTTTCCAATTATTTATTTATATTTTGGTGGTATCTGGGCTAGAACCCAGGGGCACTCTACCACTGAACTACATTTCCAATCCTTTTTATTTGTTCTCTTTGGAAATAGGATCTTAATAAATTACTGAGGATTTTGCCAAGTTTCTGAGACTGACCTTGAACTTAAGATCCTACTGCCTCAATCTCCTGAGTTGCTAGGATATAGATACCCACCACCACGCCCAGCTCAATTCTTATATTTAAAATTTCTCCAAGTTTATAAAAATCTATGTATTAGTTTTCTTGAGCTGCTATAACAAAACACCATAAGCTGGGTAGCCTGTTTTCTTGTAGTTCTGGAGGCTGGATATCCCAAGGTCAAGGTTCTGGTAGTGTTTGGTTTCTGGTGAGGCCTCTTTTCCTGACTTGCAGAAGGCTACTTTTCACTAAGTCTTCACATGGCCTTTCCTTGGTGAATGAAGAGAAAAGGGGTGGTGGAGGGCCCAGGAGAATGAATACACATGCTTACATGAAAACTCCTAGCATCTCTTCTTATAATGACACTAACTTTACCCTTCATCCTCATTAAACCTTAATTACTCTTAGAGGGCCTAGAGGCCCTGTCTCTAAATATAGTCACACTGGGGTGTTAGGACTTCATTATAGGAATTTTGGGTAACTCATTCAGTTCATAACAGAATTCCTTCTGAAATACCTCCTTTTCTGATTTTGGGAGTAACAAAGAATAGTTCCCAGAACTCTCAATCCTGTTGCATATCAAATTAGCAAAACTAGTTTCCTGAGAATTTACTGGTTTTACCTATTTCCAAAATCTGTTCACTGCTCTTTTTCTATTCCTTGGCTCATTCTCTGTTTCCTGGGACTTAATACAGTTCTGTGGGGTGGCCATAATGTCTGAAAACACTGCTGATATGTTTTCATTTCATAGGTGCTCTGTATTCACCTGTATTTCCAGTCTGAATGGACACCTTGTAAAACTCTAAACTGAATACATATTCTGGTGAAGGACTCAACAATAGGGGTATAGGAAAGATGGCACCTCTCTGTTTCTTAGGTTTTGTTTTTTCATCTCCACCCAATTCTTACTTTGTCATTGCAATAGTAAAATATTGATTTTTATTTCACTATGACCCACTTGGATTTTCGCTGCTTTATTTTGCTTTGTTCTTTCTTTCATAGCATTTATTCAGTTATTGAGTATCTACAGTATACCAAATATGATTGTAGGTTCAGGAATTGTGTGTGTGTGTGTGTGTGTGTGTGTGTGTGTGTGTGTGTGTTTTCAGCAGTGGTGAGGATCAAACTCAGGGCCTTCTGAATGCTAGGCATATGTTATATTCCTGAGCTACCATCCCACCCTGGGATACAGTAGTTAACAAAATGAATCTGGTCCTTGTTCTTTTATAACAGTGGAGAGACTGGACAGACAGCTATATCAAATTGTCATGATTGATAAATATTATGCAAAAATTTCTTTAAAAAGGATAGGAGATACATATGATCTGGGTTAAAGAGGAAGAATTCAATCAGGGGAAGTTTCTCTTTGGAGGGAATATCTGATGAGAGACTGAATGATGAGAAAGAATGACATCATTAGAATAAAGGTCCCAGGAGCAAATCCAGAGACCCTGAGGCAGGAATAACCTTAGTCTGCTCAGAGACAAGGAAACCATGTGGCTAGAATTAAGTGAGGGAAAAGTGATTAGAAATGAAGTGGAAAAGGTAAGCAGTAACCAGGTCACATGGGACTTTTTGAAGGCCATGATCTAGAATTTGGATTTTATTCAGAGTGCAATGGGATGATATTAGAGGGCTTGTTTGTGTTGTTGGGGTTTTTTTTTTTTTTTTTCTGTTTTAAGCTGGGCAGTGGTGTATTTTATTTATTTATTTATTTTTACAAAAATGAATTCATCTTTTTGCTTGCTTATAGGCAAAGCAAGATTTGAAGCAGGGAGACCACCTGAGAGAGTGTGTATCATTTCCATCCAGGATGTAATTGTGGCTTACACTTTGGTTACAATAGTAAAGTTGAAGAAAAATTAAAATAGATTAAGTGTGTGTATGTTTGCAGGAAGAGTCAGCAGAATTTGCTCTGATGGACTATTGCAGAATGAGAGGATGGGCAGAGTTGTGAGGGGAAGGATGAAATAAGGAGAAAGTAAAGGGACAAGATGAAATTGCTTAGAGAACAAGTATAGATGGAGAAGAGGGCCTGGATCCCAACACCACACAGAGGAGGAAACCACAGAGGAGACAGAGTGTCTTGGCAAGGAGAAGTCTAACTGGAATGGTAGAAAAGAGAATTGGAAGCAACAAGTGGAGAAGTGAGTAGAGGTAAATTCTTCATGTGAAGCAGATTAAAGTATAGATTAGTAAAGTGAGACTTAGGGCCAAAAGGGATTTTGTTGTTGTTGTTGTTGTTTGTTTGTTTGTTTAGGATAAGAAATGTCTCAGTTGGAAGAATTCATTAGAAAGGAAAAAATTGAAGATGCAGGGAAGAAAGGGGAGATAACTGCAGCAGTATGCTGGAGGAAAGGACCAGAAACCCATCTATTAAAACAGAAAAAAAAAAAAAAGCAGAGAAATGGGAATATAGAGTGGTTGCTCTGGCATCGGGAAGTTCCAGGTTTCTGCCTGAGTGCAAATGAGCAGTCATTGGCTTGGAGTAAAGGAGGTGCAGCTTGTCGGAGGTCAAAAGAGAGAAGTGTGAAATAATCATCTGGAAGTGTGGGAGATTTGTACTCATTAATTTAGGGTGCAACCAGTTGGTAGTTGGGTGCTTTTCACCCTGGTTTTAGCTGGAGTGAGAAGGTAAAAGGAACCATCCAGAGAAGAGGTTTTAGGGGACTTTGTTGATGACAATCTATGATTCCAGAGGGAAGAGGTTTGGAAGGCAAAAAAAGGTAGAGCTGTCAAGCTAGAGCAGAGAATTATAGATAATGATTGGAATGTAAGTCTGGGTAAAGATGATAGCTTCAGAGACAAGGAGGTAAATAGGAATCGAACTTAGCCATAATGGAATAAGTCCGAGATATGGTTTTAGAGGAAGGACAAAAGGTTAGTTCAAGCTGTAGTCAAGCTACTAGCATATGTGGCTACTGAGCACTAGAAATGTAGCCACTCTGAATTGAGATGTACTATAAATGTAAAATACACACTAGATGAAGACTTAGGGTCAAAAAATATAAAATATCTCTAATTTTTATATCAATTAGATATTTAATTTAGATACGGCAGATTAAATAAACTATTACTAAAATTAATTTCACCTAGCTTTTTTTTTTTTATTATTTAATGTGGCTACTGGAAAATGTAAAATTGCATGTGTGACTTACATTATATTTGTATTGGACAACATGATCTCAAATATTTTGCTAGAATTTGAGGAGCCTCTGGACTATTGTCCTTTCTTGTACAAAGGAAGTCTTACCAGCTTTACATGAAGTCAGTTTTGCATTTTGGAATTGTCCCCCCTCCCCACCCCATAAACTAATCTGTATTTTTTTACCACTGAATTTCATTTTTTAAATTTGTTTTAATTAGTTATACATGACAGTAGAATGCATTGATGCACTTTGGTATATCATATATAGGTGGGATATGATTTCTCATTTTTCTGAGTGTACATGTTGTAGGATCACATTGGTCATGTAGTCACATATGTACATGAAGTAATAATGTTTGTTTCATTCTACTATCCTTCCAATTCCCACATCCCTTCCCCTCCCCTCCTTTCTGAATTTCATTTTAGAAAAACTTTTCCTAACAAATTCTACACTGTATTTCAAGGTTTGTCATGGATACTGTAGTGCTAAGCACCCCAAAATCAAACCTTAGCTCTCGTGCTGCCATATCACTGTACATCATCCTTTCCAATCTTGTGGTCCCATTTGGGAAACATACCATGTAATCTGGCTTTAAGATGTTTTAAAATGATCAAGCCAAGTTTATGATATGGTTATTTTTCCTGACAACATCACATGTAGCTCCAAAAGTTCAGGGCTTTTCCCTTACTGCCTTAAAATGCTTTGTAAAAGGAAATTGGTACAAATTTTTATTATCTTTTTTCCTTAATGAATCAATCCAGAAAAAATATAGTTTTTGGATGCCAGAAAGCAGGTTCTTAGTTCTTCACTCTTGTGCTGTGCTCTCAGCATTTACTGAAACAGGCAATAACAGTAATTCTCAAAATGATATCTCAAGCAGATCAGATTTTATTATCCTTAAAAGGCTTTTAAACATGTGTTTTCAATATACTTTGGACCAGAGTTTGTAGTAGTAAAAATATCAAAAGTATAAAATAAAATCTTGTTGATTAATCCTTGAACAAAGAATATACTAGTACTAAACATACTAGTACAAAAGCATCTGGAAACTGATATTATACAACCCTCATAAATTATTCAGTTTATGAAATTTGTAGTCTATAAAATTTTTACATAATGATATCCAAGTAATTATTTGTCTCACAAATCAGTAGTAGAAAAACCTCAAAAACTTATACTAATTTGCTGTAACTAATGATTAGAGATTTTCTAACAATAACTTAATATAATATAAAGTTATTACAAATGTTCCTCCATATAAAAACTAACAAATAAAGATCAAATTTGGCCCTTTGTTTAATGGCTAAAAGTAGTTTGATGTTTTTAGTAACCTTGGCTTTGTGATACTAATCTACAGGGCATTTCTTACTACTTTTAACATTAAAGTTAAACGAATGTCCTGAATTTATATAACAAATCCAGGATTCTGGCCCTTGTTGGAAAGATGGTAGACTAGTCATTACCCTATCTCAAAGGCCTCAGCTTTCCATAATATACCTCTTGATCTCATCTTTTCAACCCTAAAGATGACATTAGATGATTAGAGATTATCTAACTAAACAAACTATTTATTTCTAACTAAAACAAACTATTTCCTGAGGGTCTCCATATTTAATGAGAATGTGAACATGCATTATATTTGAAATCTTTTTTCAAATTCCAGTTTTCCTTTATGACAGTTATGGATGCATGATTTTAAGAGGGAAGCTTGAAAAGTGTGTAATGTGTTACAATTATTTTTTCAAAATACATTCCTCTAGGTGGCACACATCCGAGCAGAAAGAGATATTTTGGTGGAAGCAGATGGTGCCTGGGTGGTGAAGATGTTTTATAGTTTTCAGGATAAGAGGAACCTTTATCTGATCATGGAATTTCTTCCTGGAGGTAAAGAAAACATAATAGCAATGACAAACTGACCAAGCATATCTGTATATCTAATAATAACTTTGTATATTAGGTTTACTTTTATAGTTCTAGTTATAAGGCTTATATACTCACAGTTTTTCAGAATTTTCTTGTGTAATAATGTTCATTTTGACCACATTTGTCAAATCAAATCAAAGCAATTTTTGAAGGAATGATTAGATTGGTACATTTTAAAAACTACCATTCTGGGTTCACTGCAACCAATTAGATTGTCATAAGTATAGAGTTAAAACAAAAAGCCAATAAAATAAAAACAAAAACACCCAGTGGGCAAATGATAGACAGTGTACCGAAGAGAAACTCTGGCTGGTTCATATAGGAAAATGTTCGACTTCACCTATATTCAGGGAAATGCAACTTTTTTTCCTCTTTTTGGTTTTTTGTGTTGCTGGGGGATTGAACACAGGGCCTTGTGCATGCAAGGCAAGCACTCTACCAACTGAGCTATGTCCCCAGCCCCAGGGAAATGCAATGTAAAATAGGAATGATATATCATTTCACACTCATCAAATTATCAAAATCCTTCAAGTCTGATAATACTGAGTTCTGGTAAGACTGTAGAAGATACTGACCTCCTGCAAGCAGATCTCTCAATTTGATGGAAAGCAATTTAGAGATGTACAGTGAAGCTGAAAATGCATGTGGCCTATAACCCAGTACTTCCACAACCAGCTGTCCTCCCTGGAGATTCTCTCTACATGTGCACAAGAACCCACAAAAGAATACTTATGGCAGCATCAGCATAATAGTGAAAAACTACATGCAAGACAAATGCCCATCGGTAGAAATATAGAATAATAAAATCTGTCCTAATTATGTGATGGAAATTATTTTACTGTAATTAAAGGTTGTGGCTCAGTGGTAGAGCGCTTGCCTAGCATGAGTGAGGCACCGGGTTCATTTCTCAGCACCACATAAAAATGAAATAAAGAAATTGTATCCACCTAAAACTAAAATAAATATTTTTTAAAAAGTCATAAGCCCTATCTGATTCAACAGTAAAATCTCAGAAACAGTGGAATGAAATAAAAGCAAGTTGTGAAATCACATGTAATTTGATACCATTTAGGTAAATTTTTAAAAACCCAAAACTAAATTTATAGATAAATATATATGTATATGAAACCATATTTTATAAATAAGCTAGAAGGATACACATCAAACCAAATCTACCCATCATTACTCAGCAAAGAGGGAATGGGAAGTAGAATGAGAGTGGAGGACAAAGAATACTTCTATATAGCATTTTTTAAAAAACTCAAAGCAGATATGAGAAAATATTATCAGTTATCAATTCTGTGTTGCAAATGCACCAGTGCTTACAGTACTAAAAACTACTTATTATATGCCCCCCCCCTTTTTTTTTTTGTACCAGGGGTTGAACTCAGGGGCACTCAACCACTGAGCCACATCTCCAGCCTTTTTTGTATTTTATTTAGAGACAGGGTCTCACTGAATTGCTAAGTGCCTCGCCATTGCTGAGGCTGGCTTTGAATTTGCGATCCTCCTGCCTCAGCCTCCCAAGTGCTGGGATTACAGGCGTGCGCCACCACGTCCGGCATATGCCCTTTTTTCAAGGAAAAATTTTCTTGAAAATAAAAGACTGTCTAGAATTGACTTTTTAAAGTGGGCTAATGTCCTATTTTCTTTGGACTAAGGAGCTCAGGCTGTTTTTGAAACTTTAAAGAGTATGTCTGGTTTCCTGCTGTGTTTTTTTCTGATTCTTTTGCAGTTTGGCTTATTTTCTTCAGCAACTTATTCTGAATGTTGAGTGATATTACTTCATTATCAGCTCTGCTCTGATTTGGTTTCAAAAAACTCTCTACCCTAAAACTATTACATGTCATCAAAATTTGCTTATGCAACATGACTTTTGTTTGGCTCCAGAGATGGTTAGAGTTATGCTGGGTGGCTCATCAAATGCCAAATCAAACATACATTGTAAAAATACAAAGAAAGCTTTTGTAGGGTATCTCCCCTTTTCTTTTCAATAACATGGTACTTCCCTTTACTTAGGTGACATGATGACATTGTTAATGAAGAAAGATACATTGACAGAAGAGGAAACACAGTTCTACATTTCAGAGACTGTTCTGGCAATAGATGCAATCCATCAGTTGGGCTTCATCCATCGGGATATCAAGCCAGACAACCTTTTATTGGATGCCAAGGCATGTGCATAAACTGGTGAATTATGAGATTGATGATTATTTAATAGAGTAAAGCTCATTTTATGATAAAAAATGTACAACTGTAATTTAAATTATTACTAAACTACATTATTTCAGAACAGCACAATAGGAGAGGACTCTGGAGTGGAATATATCATGGGAATATGACTGCCTTTTTTTTTTCCTTTTTGCAGTGCTGGGGATCAACCCATGGCTTTTTTATCTCCTTCCGTTTTATACTTTTTCTCAAATATTTCTAAGTTTACATTTTTACCTGTATGAATTTCAAGCCAAAGATTTTAATCATAATTGCATTTAAAAGAGGAGTTTATAATAGGGCCCCCTTTTTTATTCAAAGTTAATATAATCTGGTTTTACTGAAATTTTTTTTAGGGACATGTAAAATTATCTGATTTTGGTTTATGCACGGGGCTAAAGAAAGCTCACAGGACTGAATTCTACAGAAATCTCACACACAACCCACCAAGTGACTTCTGTAAGTTGACTTTTTAAATTTTGGTTAAGATATTATAGCTGGTTAAATGCAGTACTCTTAAGAAATGATAATTTTCTCCCTTCCTCTCCCCACTCAACTGTGTTATAGATGTATATGTGTGATTTGTCTTTTGCTGAGAATTTTTCCCTCATGATTGTAATTCTGTCTTGTTGAAATTAGCATTTCAGAACATGAACTCGAAGAGGAAAGCGGAAACATGGAAGAAAAACAGGAGACAACTGGTGAGTCAACCACATTTTCAAGAAGGAATTTTGTGTGCTGGTCCTAAAATCTCATCTTTTTTCTACTTGATTGTTTTGTCTTCACAGTGATTAGTACTCCCTTCAATGATGGTGCTTATTCCGGGCTCACACAGTTTTCTGTTTCTTTTTTATGATTTCCTTGCCTATAAACAAACTAGATTTTTACTTTATGATTTAACTTTAGAGTACTTTATTGAGAATTCCCTGAATAAGTAATTCATCTGTTTAATAGTAATTAGTACTATAAATAAAACTTACTGAGTGTGTATAATGAATGGCATGAGATTTCCATTTCCTCATTTTCTGTACTGTGATATAAATCCAGATACAATGAATACCAATCATAAATAAAGTGGTTGTCAGTTTCTATGAACTTCTTTATAGATCAAGTAAATAGGAAATTTGGGATTTCAACAGTGTTATGATAGAATAGATACAAAACTGCCTCATGCTGAGTGTGGTGGAGCATGCCTATAATCCCAGCAACTTGAGAGGCTGAGACAGGAGGATCACAGGTTTGAGGCCAGCCTCCAAAACTTAGCGAGACTCTCAGCAACTTAGATGCTTTCTCAAAATAAAAAGTAAAAAAGGGCGCTGGGAACTGAGGTACATGCTTATAATCCCAGCAGCTCAGGAGGCTGAGGCAGGAGGGTCACAAGTTCAAAGCCAGCCTCCACAAAGGTACTGACCAATTCAGTGAGTCTCTAAATAAATACAAAATAGGACTGGGGATATGGATCAGTGGTTGAGTGTCCCTGAGTTCAATCCCTAGTGCGACCGCGCCCCCCCCCAAAAAAAAAAAAAAAGTAAAAAAGGGCTGGGGACATAGTGCCCTTGGGTTATATCCCCAGTAACCAATACCCCGCCCCCCAAAAAAAATTTGCCACAGGTAAACTTCATTATTCCATTTATGTAGAATTATACTGCTTTTAGCTGGGCGCGGTGGCGCACACCTGTAATCCCAGCACTTGGGAGGCTAAGGCAGGAGGATCGCAAGTTCAAAGCCAGCCTCAGTAATGGCAAGGCATTTAGCAATTCAATGAGACCCTGTATCTAATAAATACAAAAAAAAGGGGCTGGGAATGTGGTCCAATGGTCAAGTGCCCCTGAGTTCAATCCCTGGTACCGAAAAAAAAAAAAAAAAAAAAAAAGAATTACACTGCTTTTAACCCCATTTTAAGATGAAGAATGTGCCTTTTTTTAAAATTTATTTTTTATTTATAATAATTACAATTCATAGTGCACATATATAGCATCTTTTTACATACAACTGTTTGTATACAAAGTATATTCGTACCATTCAGGTCTTCAATCATGCATTTAGGATAATGATATCCGTCTCATTCAACCACCTTTTTTTCTTTTTTTCTCTTTTCTCCCCCTCCCTCCCTCCATTGCTCCCTCCCTTCCCCTCCCTTCCCTTTGACCATTCTAGTGTTCCTCTAATCCTCCTATGTACCCCCATCCAATAATACTGTGAACTAGCCTCCTTATATCAGAGAAAACAGAATGTGCCTTTTGACTTTGTTTTTATACATTATCCTACAATGCCTGGCACATGTAGATACTCTATAAATATTTGTTCACTTCAAACAAGTAATGACTGGGGATTCTAACTCACCATTCCTCTAGGGAAGTAAATAGACTGAAAAATAATAGTTTGACACCCTCTAAAACCAAATAAACAACCTTTGCTTTATTGAACTTATTCTCTTATTAGCCCAGGTAATTGAAAACTCTTGTAAAACAGTTCAGTGTTTTTTAAATGTATTGAGCTATGCATTGAGGAAAATTCCATTCTGCTTTTCAATGTGTCACTTTTAGGTCGGACTTTACAACTGAGAAAAGAATTGCAGTATTCCCTACTTTTAAAGGAAAATAATGAATACTGGTTAAAAATATCATGGGAGAATTCTTTACTTCCTATTTACAGAGTTTTCAAAGGTAATCATAGGTTACTGTTCTCATGGCCAATAGATACCCTGTGTTGTATCAGGGTTTCCCAAGGAAGAAGCAAAAAGTACTTTATTACTATTTAGGATAGGAAATTTCCTCTGCCCACTAACTGCCAATCATGTCTTCTCCTAGGTTCTTGAGATTACAAAATCTGCTTTGTACATCAGAAATAGCACCTAGCTGTCATTGAGAACTACTCCTTAAAGATAATTTACTAAGAATGAAGCCAGGTGCAGTGAAGCACGCCTATAATCCCAGAGACTGAGGCAGAAGGATCACAAGTTCAAAGCCAGCCTCAGCAATTTAGCGAGACCCTAAGCAACTTAGCAAGACCTTATCTCAAAATAAAAAATAAAAAGGACTTGGGGGTGAGGTTCAGTGGTAAAACTGCATAGCTTCCTGAATGAATAAGAACACCTTGGAATTATAATGAAAATACCAGATGCTTATAGTAGTTTTTAGTTTACAAAGTACATTCCTTTTCTTGTTTTATTCTCGTATCAACTCTGTTGTGGTAAGTTTTACTACCACAAATTTATGTAAGCAGAAGCTGAGGCTCTGAGAGCTTAAATAACTTGCCCAAGAACACAATAGTAGTGATGGGGCAGCCAGGGTCCAACCTTTTCATTCTTTTTGAGATGGACTTAGGGCTACACATACAATGACTTAGTTGAGCATCTTAGGAAGCAGAAATTATGTATTCTATAACATAGAATATGACTCACCTTGCATATGATAAACATGCAGAATAAGTTATTAAAGGGATAATTAACTTCTCTATACATTATTTTTTTCAGTAGTAAACCATATTCAGGTGGTTGGGATTTTTTTGTTTTTTAAATGTTGTGAATTTGGTTTGATAAGCTGTTCCTTTGCAGGCATATTCCACAGTTGGGACACCAGATTACATTGCTCCAGAAGTCTTCATGCAGACTGGTTACAACAAATTGTGTGACTGGTGGTCTTTGGGAGTGATTATGTATGAAATGTTAATAGGTATGTTCTGTCATTAACTTATATACATGATGTGTGCATTACCTTGAGTGCTATTGTTTGAACATGTTACAGATACCATGAGCTAAAGTATTAGTTGAGCTACTTTAAACCTATTTCTAACATTCCTCAATGTTAAATACATACTGACAAGTACCAAAGAACTCTTTAGGGATCCTGTTGAAGGAAGGCAGGTATTTACCTGAACATCCATGTATCTGCATGGCTTTTCAGGTAAAATAGGGAGGAGGGGGTACTTTAAATCCTTTATTGACTCTATTGGCATTTTTATTGTAAACTGATGAATGGTGGTATTTTTTAAATTAGATACAGCATTCAGTGTTGTTTCTTGTGGCACATATTTAGTAGGTATAATTTAATTAATCACAAAAGCTGATGAAGCTTTTGTTTTCCTTTGTGACATGTAGGCTATCCACCTTTCTGCTCCGAAACGCCTCAAGAAACATACAGAAAAGTGATGAATTGGAAAGAAACTCTAGTATTTCCTCCAGAAGTACCTATCTCTGAGAAAGCCAAGGATTTAATTCTCAGGTTAGTGTTTAAATACCTAGAGGAGTTCAGGGTGTCTCAAAACTTCATAAGTACCTAAAAGATCTATTTCACTTTTGTGTGTCAAGAGAGGATACCACTGATCTACATAGCCAAAGAGGTCAATAAAGAAAAAGTTTTTTTTTTTTTTTTAAATATAAACTCTTAAAAGGAAGTTTGCAGTGGAAAAAAGCAGGAATTAAGAAGAGGGAAGAAGTCTTGTATTGTTTCAGGGACTGATACACATTAAAAGCAAATGTCATTTCTGTTAGAATGCAATGACTTAATCCTGTTAAAGAGAAAAGGGAAAGGAAATTTGTTAGTGGTAGGAAAACTCCTTTTTATGAAAGTCTATACACTTCATATGAAATCATCTAAGCAAAAGATTCTATTCTGGTCTATAACTAAGATGTGTTTTAGTACTGCTGTGAATAGCTGGAAGGATTATAAATAGAACAGCCTGTGGGAACAGCCTATCATTTAAAAAATCTTTAAACTGTATATGACCTTAGACCTAGCAACTCTGCTTCTAGGAATTTTGCTTATGCAGATAATTAGATGTATATAAACATTTTTAAGTATGTTTATCTTGGTATTGTTTTAGTCATGAAAAAATTGGAAACCACCTAAATGTTCAACAATAATGGACTGGCTAAATAAATTGTAATACCTCCATATACAAATTTTAGTACATGAATTTATAGAAAAAAATAACAGGGAAATTTTCTCAGCATAGTAAATGAAAAAAATAATCCTAAAATAATCACTACTTGGGGGCTGGGGTTGTGGCTCAGAGGTAGAGCACTCGCTTAGCACGTGTGCGGCCCGGGTTTGATCCTCAGCACCATGTAAGCATAAATGCATTGCATTGTATACAACTAAAGCAAATAAATAAATATATTTTTTTAAAAAATCACTACTTTATCAACACAGTGTTTTTAATATCATTGTAAAAGAACAGAAGGAAATAGCTTCAAAATATTTATAGTAGTTATCCCTATATAGTACAATTATGGACGATTTTTATTTTCTCCCACATTTTCTACAATAAGCATAGTAAACTTCAATAAACAGAAAAAATTATAATGCTTTAAATAAATAAAACATTTGAAATAATGTAACCTGAGTACTTTAGATATAATTTGTATATAATTTGTTTCCTTGTTGTAGATTTTGCACTGATTCTGAAAATAGAATTGGGAATAGTGGAGTAGAAGAAATAAAAAGTCATCCCTTTTTTGAAGGCGTAGACTGGGGGCATATAAGGTATGTTCCTAGACTTTGAATGCGAGAAATCTGAGTATAATGAGTTTCTAGATTTAGTGATTAATTTACCTTCAATTCTGCTAGATTACCCCTAGCAGAAGAAATACCACTATTATAATGTTACCAAGTCAGTGTTTTCTGGGTTATATAAGTGAGACTATACTGGCTATAGCTAAATGACTTATTTTAAGCTAATGTCCACTGTAAAGGAGAAAAACACATTTGCCTCTTAGAACCGTCTACTTAGTACGTTAGTACCGTTTATATAATCTGGTAAACTTGACACCCAATGGATTCATTAAAATATTTGTTGAAAATTCCTTAATTTAAGCCAGGTGTGGTGGCACACACCAGTAATCCCAGCTGCTTGGGAGACTGAGGCAGGAGGATCTTTAGTTCAAAGCCAGCCTCCGCAAAAGTGAGGTGTTGACCAACTCAGTGAGACCATGTATCTAAATAAAATACAAAATAGGGCTGGGGATGTGGCTCAATGTCGAGTGCCCCTGGGGTCAATCCACAGTGCCCCACCCCCCAAAAAAATACAATAAAAACTTTTAATGGTTCTTATAGCCAAATGTTCTTAGCGTGATAAGAAGGCATTTTCAGGGGCTGGGTTGTAGCTCAGTGGTTGGGCCCTTGCCTCACATGCCTGAGACACTGGGTTCGAGCCTCAGCTCGAAAAATAAATAAATAAATAAAAATATATTGTGTCCATCTACAACTAAAAAAAATTTTTAAAAAAAAGAAGGCATTTTCATGACTAGTTTTTTATAAACTTAATATCCCTGATGCTCTTGAAATTCATACAACTGAAAAGTTTTTGCATTCAGATTTCATCACAAATATGTAGTACCTTGTTTTCCCAAATAACTTTGAATTTATGGAACTTCTACTAGAAGAATTCTAGTCCTAAATCACCTAAGTAGGATCCAGTCCTCACAATATCCTATTTTATTTAACTGTAAAATCTTTTAAATAAAATGCCTTCTGTTTTCTCCCCTCATTCACTCTTTTTCTACTTAAAAATAGCATGAAAAAGTCTTGGTATAAGAATTTTAAAATTCTAAGTAAATGAAAACATTTTTGTAAAAAATTATACTCAACTATTTTGAAATCCACTTAACTATCCTCATATCCACAATAAATATTATTGACCTTTCTAATATCTCAAAAATAGCATGCAAAATTTGTAAGAATTATTTGTTGGAGAATAAAGAATTCAAGAAAATTTACCATGGCTACTCAATACCTTATTTTACAGGGAAAGACCCGCAGCAATCCCTATAGAAATCAAGAGCATCGATGACACTTCAAATTTTGATGACTTCCCTGAATCTGATATCTTACAGCCAGGTAAGATAATCTTGTAACTCATGTTATTAAAAGTCTATGAAGATGACATTTTGCTAATGAAATTTTTATATTCTTAGTTAATTTTTCTATCTTTCTAGTGCCAAATACCACAGAACCAGACTACAAATCCAAAGACTGGGTCTTTCTCAATTATACCTACAAAAGGTTTGAAGGGTTGACTCAGCGTGGCTCTATCCCCACCTACATGAAAGCTGGGAAATTATGAATGAAGATCACATTCGCCCACAACCAAGAGAACTCAGGTAGCTGCATCACCAGGCTTGCTTGGCGTAGGTAACAAGACACTGAAATACCCTGGAGACGGTGGTGCTTATTGACTACAAGAGGAAATTCTACAGGATTAGGATTTCTAAGACTACTACTACAGGATTGGTTGGCAGTGCCAGCTGGCTTTTTTTTTTTTTTTAATATTTTATTGGTTTTGTTAACTTTATTATACGAAGGTACTGGAATAAAAGGAACGTA
Source organism: Tamias sibiricus (assembly GCA_025594165.1). Lineage (NCBI taxonomy): Eukaryota > Metazoa > Chordata > Mammalia > Rodentia > Sciuridae > Tamias > Tamias sibiricus. The sequence continues at coordinate 90,882,725 of CM046661.1, forward strand.
CATCCCTTCCTAACTGCACTGCCTATGTGCATATTAAGGTCCATTCTGCCTGTGTGCTTTGGCTTTGAACTGTAACATCTCTAATCAATTCAGGAGAAATACATATCATTTAAAGCAGCATATGCTAACCTGTAGGTAACACTGCAGTATTGCTGATTCACTGCAAATCTTATGGGTCTAGATAATCAGTAAAAGCCATCTTCTATAGTTGGTGTTAGAACATTTGCCCCATTGGTTTGGACATCTGTAGAATATATATGAAGACAATTTCTGTAATGGTTTAAGAAATTTAAAAAGAGATACACTGGTTCTTTAAAAATAGAATTTTATCATCAAGTTATTACACAAACTCCACTGTAGGGAGTGACGTTTCTAATAAGGAAAAGGAAGTTTTAATATCTTCACTCAACAACTCCACTAAGATATTTACTTTGTGGTCAGAAATACTGATGACCTTTATATACGTAGTCTGTATACTCATAGGGAGATGTACTGTATTATACAAAATGTAAAGTTGCTTTTTTTGTGACAAGAGGACTTCTTTTTTAACAAGAAGACATGGCATTATTTTAATTTGATTATGGTGAGCTGAATTTCAGAAATGACCATAAAGGCTGCTTGTAGAACCTAGTGTATTTTTATTAAACTATTTTTTTAAATGTCAGACTTCTGATTATGTAAATGGACTTATAGAGAACAAAGAGCTATTTACTTTGGTTTTATAGAAAGTTGTTACATATCATGGCTAGTTACCTTTTATTTCTTTTGATGAAATTTTTTCCTTTGATAGTACTTGTATTATTGTGCTATTATTTTCTTATGCTCCAAATGTACCAAAGATCCCAAACAGAGTGGATGCCCACTGCGGAATAGAAATTTACTTTCCTGTGGGAATGCTGTATTCAGCCATGAAAGATCTCTCTCTGATAGAGGTCAGCTTATTTGAGGGCAGCACTATTTGGGTTGAGCTGCACTACTGTGGTTAATATCAATAGAATTAAGGAAGTAAATGCAGGCCAAGAGGTTGTGATTAGAGGAAGAAAGAAAGATGTCAACATAAAATTCTTTGGGTATTTCCCTAAGAATTAAATAATCTTTTCTTGCTCAACATTTTAATTCTAAAATGACTTTCCAAGGTTTTGGTTTCATATGTACTAGTTGAAGATAACAATACTTTATTAAAGAATGGCCTAATGTTTATCATAACTGTTAATTGATAGAATTATAAATGAATGATCTGTGATCAAAATCTAAAGTGATGATTTATTTGTAGGATGTCTTTCCTAAGGGGAAAGAATTTGCATAGGAGCATTATACAAATCTACAACAACTGATAACTGTTGCTGCTAAGTAACTCCCAAAGTTTCAGTAAGGCCATCCTAGCATGTCCCCCTCCTTTTGTTTGTTCCTTTATTTTAAAGTATTTGTTGAGTACTTTTTATGTGTTCATCTAGTAATTCATCTCCATTTTTCTAGTCAGATCATGTGACTGAATATTTAGGAGAGAAAATTATGAAAACTCTGGAGTTATCTCAATTTAACCAATCTAACTGCCTTTAATTAAAAAAAGAAATTCTTTAACTCCTGCTGGGGTTCATGAGATTTTCTCACTCCAACACATTCCCTTCTAAAAGGGATTTTAATCAGCAGAGATCCCTGGCTACTAGACACATTCTGTCTTTGAACTGTTAAAATTTAGAACATTCAAAATGACTGTTTTGCTGCAACCATGATTATTTCCTGTTTTCTTTATTTAAATTTCACATTTCCTTTTTAAAAAAGGACTGTTTTTGCTAGTGTGCTAATGAATAGTTAAGACACAAAGAAACTACAAAAGTCTCTAGTTCAAGTATCACAACTATGCTAGAAAAGAAAGAATACCACTAATTCCAGTTGACTGAGAGATTGCAATTAATATAAGGAGCATATAAAAACAGAGCATTTTAGTTTTATTCCCTCATTATTATCAGAAAAAACTTGGAAATAATCATGATTTCTTAGCATTAGAAGGGACACTTTGGAAAGCTTGCTTTGTTTAGAGCCTCATTCTTTGCTGGAGTTAATAGAGTGGTTCACATCTTTAGGGATTTCTCCTCATCAAAAGCGTTTCTTAAGTGCCTCTCTCAAAGCAATTAAAGACTGTGTCTGCCCTCTGGAAGCTACAAATTTGATTCATGATGCAAATTAGCTAGATAATTTGCAGAGTACCCTTGGGATTGAATTTCCTCTATTATACATTTCCCATATTTCAGGTGAATCATTTAATTTAAATAACAGAACCCTATCTAATCAACTGCGCGTAATGACTTTTTCTTTAAATTAGACTCTATTTTGAATTAAAAGAATTTTATTATAAATTGTGTGCTTTTGGTTTTTTTTTTAAGTATATAGAAAGCTTGTATAATTCAGATTTTTTGGTTTCCTGATTTAATGTAGACATTGACTTTTTTTTATTAAACCTTTGTATTAAATCAAATTATGATATTTTTCTTTTATGAATTTATTATGTTAACATAGCTTTAATTCTTTAACTGTATTAAAGCATTATGTTGTCTGAAAATAAGGAGTCACTTACAAATCAGCCACTTCTAAAATGGAATATATAGTTGATGTAAGAAGCTAGTTAACTTAATGGAAAGTACCAAATATGGACTATATAAAATGTTCTTTGCTAAGGCTTTAGATGGGGTTTCACTTATTTCCATAAAAGCATCATACTTTAATGTTTTTTTTTTTAAAAAATGCTTGCATATCTTTATGTAAATCTAAGTTTTAAAATATTTTAAGTACATTTATTTTTGATGTTTTAGTGTAGAAAAGCTTCAGACAATCAATTAGTCTCAACTGGTAGGAGAAACCAATATCTTTTGATGGTCTGCAAATAAATTAATTGAGATTTTAACCAGTAAAGCGCCCTGGCTATTAGAAACATTCTTTGAATTGTTAAAATTCAGAACATTCAAAATGACTGTTTTGCTGCATCCATGATTATTTCCTGTTTCCTTTATTTAAAATTTATTTTCTCTTTAGAAGTGCACTTATTTCTGAAAACTCTTAACGAAACAAACACTTAGAACAAATATAAATACAAGACATTTGGGACTATTAGAGATATTTTAGATTTTTATGACAATGTAAGGGGATATTGCTGCTTTAAAAAGGAATAAAGTAATAAAAATATATCTTAGTTATTTTTTTAAAAGCAATACAATCCAGCAATTGTCTAGAAAAATAGTCATCAGGCTATTGAGTTCAGTGTTTCAAAAAAAATGTTTTGGTTGCACGAGGGCTTTTTCATTGAAGGTAAGACAAAAATAAAAACTATGTTTACAAAATTTCTGTTGATGAGGTGTTTTTGGTTTTATTTTTGAGTTTTGAGATAGGTGTTATCCAAAACTCAGGAAACACTGTTTTGTGAATGTAAATTACAGAATAACTACTATACTTGAGGATCATATCAAGAACAAAACAAACATTTGAGTTTCATTTATATTCCATTTAAACTGTCAAGAGAGCGCTGGTGTAGCTCAGCAGTCGAGCACTTACTTGCATCACAAACAACAACAAAAATAAATCAAGACAAGTTTATGTTTGAAATTGTTCAAATCTGTAGCTAAAAACATAACTGTACAAATTACAAATTCTACTTTTAGGCACTTGCTGGGCATACAGCTTATATACCCCACTATAGCAAAACCAATTAGCAAGCAGTATATTGAAAATGTCTCAAAATAACATGGAGGAGACAGATACTAAGTGGCTCCGATACCACTACATTCTGTCCTGTGGAAGACGCTGACAATCAATCAATCATGATCTGTTCCACTGAGCCCAGAAGGAGCCAGTCAATCCTGTTCAGCCTTGTTGCACTCCAGCTATTCCCGGACACACATCATTTTAATAATGCCATTGTAAGACAAAACAGTAAAAATACTGAATGTCAGAATTTGGGCAAGAGAACAAGCTTGGAGCCTCTACAATTCAACTTTCAAAAGAAAATAGTGATACAAAGAACTTTATATACAAAATGCTTTCACTTAACATTTTTTAACAACTATTCTATAAAGAAAATTATCATTCTATAGATAATAATCATAAGACTGCCTGATTGTGATATCCAAAATATAGGTAGTAAACTGCTCTCGAACCTAAGTCCAGTGCACTTTCTCCTCCAAAACATGCAGCATGCCTCATTGACAAATTACCCCACATACTTCTCAGTGTACAGAAGAACACATGGGGTAATGTGTCTCAGTTGTTACTTGGAGTGCTTATGACTTCAAAGACGGAAGACAGGTAAAAATGACTTCAGCAATAAGGAAAATGAATATCTCACTAACAGGAAGACACAAGACAGAGCTTCCAAGGCAGTCAATTCAGCATCTCAAAAATATCACTGACACAGGTTCTTTCCATTTTTTTACTTTGCCATCCTCAAAGTGTTGGCTTTGTCCTTGGTCTCCCTTTCTCAGAGACTAGATAGCTGCAGGGACTCTGCATCCCATAATGTTTAAGGTCTTAAAAAGAAAATGCTGGGTGTTTGTGTGTGTGTGTGTGTGTGTGTCTTAGTAGTAGAGCACTTGCCTAGCATGCACAGGGCCCTTGGTTTGACAAATGACCTTATGTACCCCTTTTTTTGAAGAGCAAGGTAAATCTTCCAAGAACATTTTAAGCAAAGTAACCCTCACATCTCATTGGCCATGATTGTGTCACCTGTCCCTTACTAAGTCAGTGCTAGGTCTGAGGATTGACTTAAATCAAGACTCAGGTTCCTAATATTGGATGAGGCTCACCTAAAGCACAAGTCCACCTGGTACCAAATTAGGGTTCTTCTGACAAGCTACAAGGTAACCAAAATGGTGTCAGACAGATCTATAGCACAGTGGTTCTTACCTGAAGCCGTGCTCCTAGATTCTGTTGCTGGATCTACCATTGCCTATAAATGAAGAGAAGTCTGGTTCAGTGACATCTTTCCTGACCCATCTGTAAAACTGGAGTACTGAGAACCATGGTGCTAGACCATAGCTCAGCAGCTTGGATTTGTTGGGTCTCTGGACATCAAACAATGAGGATGGACGTATGGTCCAGTGACCAAGGCTGCTCTCTTTAGTACTTTTGCTATTTCTCCCAGCTCCTATTCATTAGAGCAGATTGTGTCTTTATTGGTCTATCTCATCTAAAGCTGTCAGTGGAAATAGAGACCCTTGTCAATTTTGTTCCTCCCCAGACCCAGCAGGGGTACAGTGGTCTAATTACTGGTGGCTCAATTGCTTTATCTAAATTGGGAAGATGTGTTTTGACTAGCCTTTGAATTAAAAGATTCATGTTCAAACCCCCAGACATAGAATGACTTAAATCTCTGACAAAGGGAGAAACTCCTAATAGGAAAGGGAAGCTGTCCATGTTGGGCCTAACATCTTTACTTTTCCTTGTCCTGTTGGGTAAAATAATCTTGAACATAACTTGAAGAAACCTCCTGTACCGGAGAACTGAGGAACCCCTGAGACACCAGGCCTGCTTTAAGTGTCTAGAACCCACAAAAATAGGTATTTGTGCAGGCTTTGACATACACAATCCTTAAGGGACAAATGACAGTAAGCAATAATTCCACATAGAAAGACTTCTGCACAGTGATTTCCTCGTTCTTGTCCTAAGTTTTGTTCCTTCCTGCAGTTTTCTCAGAATTTTGGTGTCTTGCCACTCAGAGAAATACCCCTCCCCCAACACACACACACCTACTTTGTCCTCTGCAACAATCTAGGCTTAAGAATATTCATTTTGTTAAGAATTTTATTTTAAATATTTTTTAGTTGTCAATAGACCTTCATTTTGTTTATTTATATGTGGTGCTGAGAATCAAACCCAGTGCCTCACACATACTAGGCAAGTACTCTACTAATAAGCCACCACTCCAGCCCCAAGAAAATTCATTTTTTTATAAATACTTTTTTTAGTTGTAGATGGACACAATACCTTTATTTTCTATTTTTTTATGTGGTGCTGGGGGTTAAACCCAGTGCCTCACCCATGTTAGGCAAGCGTTCCACCATTGAGCCACAACCCCAGCCCTTAAGAAAATTTATTTTTAACAAGGTTATATATTCTAGAGTACTCCGATCATCTCAGAATTGTTTCAAAATCAACTAGGATAGCAATTTGAAATAAAGATTTAGTGTGTCTCACTCCACACCTAACATCAGAATCTCTGAGGGTGGTTTGAAGTTCTGTACATTATCCTGTACATTGGCCTTCAGGGATCACTGAGCAAAAGGGAAAAGGTCATTGTTGGACTTTTCCAAAAGGAAATAATGCATGCCTCATTGGTTATTGTGAGAACATCTATATCTATATAAAGTAACTACATAGTAGGTGAGGTTAAAAAAAAAAAAGATCAGTCAGTGTTTATAGTAGTGCCTCAGACATAGTAGCTGCTCTATAAATATTTGTGATCAAATGAATTCAATAACTTCATTTTGTGGGTGACCCTACTTTCCACCTAAGGCCAATCTCAATATTTTCACTTTTAATAAAAACAATAACTCCAAAATCATTAAAAAGGATGTTACCTGCTGAAGTTATTTTCCAGGAAAGTAACATGAAAGGTTTTGCATTACACAATGAAGCTCCCCCATAATCTTCTAGAAGATCTTCCTTGAATTTCCACTCCCTATGGCAACTGCCACCACCTTCCCCTAACCTGTCACTCCACCTTTTCTCTCTCTTGAGTGCATTCTCCTCCAAGGACCTCTGCTTTCCTCCCCTTCTTAGGCCAAACTCCTTCCCACACCAGAAGCCCACTAGAGGTCTGTCCCTCTAAACACACAGGGCACTTGTGGCCTCATGGCCTTGTTTCTCCAAATTGTACTCCCATTCATCAAATGGCTCAGCAAATTCAAGCATCTTCCCCAGGATTCACTCTCTGCAGGCTGCTGGAGACAGGGTAGGATGAAAGAGGGTTTTTTTTTTGTGTGTGTGTGTGTGTGTGTGTGTGTGTGTGTGTGTGGTGCTGGGGATTGAACCCAGGGCCTTGTGCATGCAAGGCAAAGACTCTAACAACTGACCCCAATCTGAACTAGTAGGTTTAAATATTACTAATTCAGTTATTTTTCCCAATCTATTTAGAAGCTTAAAAATTCTTTTTATGCATCATTAGAAATAATGTCTTCGGGATTGTAGTTCAGTGGTACAGCACTTGCCTAGCATGTGTGAGGCACTGGGTTTGATCCTCAGCACCACATAAAAATAAATAAACAAAAGTATAAAAAATACAATAACATTTAAAAAGAAAAGAAGAAATAATGTCTCCAATTTAACTCTAAAGCAGATGAATATTTTTGCCTTGAACCAAATAAAAAATTTCCAAGTGGCCTTAGGGGAACCCATGTAAATAAATTACACTGTTACAATCCCAGCAAGAGGTTGAAAAGGATGGAGTATATAGTTCCTGAGTTACAGATAGTTACAGGTTCCTAATTACAGATAGGCAAAAAAATATATGTTCTACCTCGAAAACAGTACCATCCTTGCCTGAATACTTAGCAGTGAAACAAATTAAGTCCACTCAAGGATAAACAAGGGTTCCTGGAGAGCAAGATTATTCCTGGGCTTTTGGCAAGGGGATAGTGTTGACCAGAAGGTTCTGGGAATCATATTTCAAATCACTTTTATCACATTTTCCCCAAGGAGAAAATGAGAAAACAACTGGTTGGAAATAAGAGATTACCTTCCTAGCCATCTGGCAAGATATTGTGTAGCTCCTTATCTATTCCTTATCCTGGGAGGTATTTTGTAACTATTCCTTAAAAAAAAAAAAAAAAAAAAAAGAAAAGAAAAGAAAGAAAGAAAAAAGGAAAAGAGGCAGACGTGGTGGTGCACACTTGTAATCCCAGTTACTTGGGAAGCTGAGGCAGGACTGCAAGTTCAAGGCCAGCCTGAGTGATTTATCAAATTGTCTCTCAAAAATAAAATTTTAAAAAGGCCAGGCCTGGGCTAGGGTTATAGCTCAGTTGGTAGAGCACTCACCTAATGTAAGGCACTGGGTTCAATCCTCAGCACCACATAAAAATAAAATAAAGGTATTGTGTCCATCTACTATAAAAATACATACATATATATATATATATATATATATATATATATATATATAAAGGCCAGGCCTGTGAAAGGCTCTGGGTTCAGCTCCGAGAACCACAAGAAAGAAGGGGCACTTCCCCCACCATGTTTTAGAAAGTAAAGCCCAAGAACATAAAGAAATAGCAAGTAGGATATAAACCTGACCAATCAGGAAAATACATATTAAACATTGAGAAGGATTTGTCCCACAAAATCCGATGGGCCGGCTTTACTGAGTGTTATTACACTTCCTGCTTTCATAGTTCAGTGTCTGGATTCCTCCTTTCCTGCTTCCAGGCTTTTGGTGGAAGTGAATCATCATTTCTAAGAAATGAAGACTGCAATGATTCACAGGCAAGTTTATTGGACACCTCACACTGTAGGAACTCCTAAGAAGGAGACCTGAGTTTTATGATTTTGCTTTTACTATTTACTGCGTGACCCTGGCCAAAATACTCATCATTTCAGAACCTCTGTCTCCCTACTAAGAGGAATTACAGGTGTTCAACCACCTCACCAAGGATTTTGTGAGGGTCACTGAGATGACAATTGGAGAAATGCTTCATAAGCAAGATGACTAAAACAGTACTGCACACATTAACCAGGATCCTAGCAATTCTGCCTCAGCGTAAAAATGGCATTTAACACATACCCAGGTGTAAGATTCCCGCCCCTCTCCACACCCTTGCCAAACCATCTCAAACCCAGGCACTTGCTAGGAAAAGCCAGGGGTTGAACACACATTCTGGGAGACCTAGGGCAGATCTTGAGACTATCCTCCAGATTCTTGGTGGAATTACTCTTTTTGAATGCCTGCACAAGTTACTGTTGGTGAAATTTGGGGTGGAGTTGCAAGTAAAAGCTAGGAATGTTTTAAGAATGGTTTTGATTAGGGTGTGTCTTTGAGAGTGATTGGAGGAGCCGTTTTTAGCAACTCATTCTAAGTGCATGAAGACCCAGTTCCCACTTACGATGGCAACAGTTATCTTGTCACCTACTTCTGCTAGGGAACACACTTCCAACCCCCTTGTCCAGACTCTACTAATGGCCATGTGTACGCCCTCAGTACATACAACAGCTAGTTAAGACTGTGTACTTGTATCCGGGTAGGAAAATTATTAGATTAAGGCAGGTTGATTTCAGGCTTTAGTGTTTTCTCAATTGTTCCTTTGCTCCACTAACCTCTACTAAGAAAAGGACTCCATCCAGAGACCAGTGGAAAGAGAGCATTGAACCAATGTATTCTAGAAATGTCACAGGATGTAGGACTGTCAAGAGATCTCCAAGGGATCTTACATACGGATTTACCCAACAGTTCTAGGAGCCAAAGCGGCTTCCTCAGGGAGCCCTATCTGACATCGGCCTGCCCCTGTCTGCAACTAAGAGCTGGGTCGTGGGAAGACTCTTCCAGCACTCCCCAACCCGCGCCTTCCGCTACTCCACCATGCAAACATCTTAATTCACCATTACCACCACCCCCGCCAAGGATTCACAGCTCCAATAAAACATGATCGTGGAAGCCTGTTTTCAACAGGCGGGTTCCGAGAAAGGTTCTATCTGCCTTTCAGCAGCGGGACTCCAGCGGAGGGGGTCGGTGGGGCGGGGTGGGGCGGGGCGGGGCCCGCTGTGCTCCGCCCCTGCCCGGTCCCTTTCTCCCGCCCCGCAACCCGAGGCGCCCAGACCCGCGGGCGGGCGCGCCCCAGTCCGCATGCCCAGTATCCGCAGTCGGCGGGGCGGTGAGGCGGCGTCGGCTGAGCGCCCCGGGGCTGCGGTGGCTGCTGTCGCGGAACCGGGCAGAAGCCCGCAGGTGCCCGGCTCCGGGGCCGCCTGGACCCGGGCTGGGCGGGCCCGGGGCTCCTCCATGCAGCCGGCTCCGGGGCTGCGGAGGTGGCCGGGAGGCTCCCTAGATGGCGGCAGAAGAGGAGGCTGCGGCGGGAGGTGAGATTGCGGGCGGGCGGCGGGCGGAGGCGGCTCCAGGTTGGGCGCGCGGCGCGGGGTCGTCCCGGGCGAGGGCTATGGGCAGCGAGCGGCCAGCACAGAGACGCCAGATCTGCCCACTTTGCCCCAGGGAAAGGCCGGCGCGCGTTCCCTCCGGCCAAACATCTCTTGGGATGGTCACTGGGACCTAGGCGGTCCCTTAGGGCACAGGTGCTGCTTGGCGCCCGGGGTGTCCTCCTGGGCAGTGGGACTTAGGGAGCGGAGCCCGGGAACGCCGCCGGCTCTCAGCAGCCTGCAGCGGGTTTCGAAGGTGAGCTGGCGATCCTCCTGCCCACCGTCACCCTGCGATGGTGATCGAGCTTTTTGCGCCAACCATTAGGCGCCCACTGGGGCGTCTGCCTGCAGTGCCTCATGAACTTCAGATTCTTTTTTCTTTTGAACAAAGTAATTGTCTTCAGTACTTGGAAGGAGCTCGGGTTCTACGAGCCCATCCCCTCTAAGCTGGCAAGACTCGCTTCCAGAATTGCCCCCGCGTGGGGGCAGGTCCACCACGTTTCTCACACTCCAACACCAGCCGGTTCCGCGATGTACCCTCAGCACACCCGGCGGGCGTCCGGCAGCCCTTACCTTTTACCATTACAGCTTGGGTAAACCGAGGAGTGGAGCTGGCTCTCCCCTCCCCACGACCCCGCGGTGCTGGGTCCCGCGCACGCTAGGCAAGCGCTCCACCACTGAACCGAACCCCGGCCCACCTTGTTTTGTATTTTTGAGGAGCTTTTGTGAATCGAGCCGGGAGTTACACTGTCTTTTTCCTCTTGCTTGTACTAACTGGTAATATTCTGTGGTTTCTTCATGGGACCGTTGTGACCACTACTTGTAATTATAGAATAATTATAAAAAGCTGTTATTTAAAGCAGATGGGAGGCAGAGGAAAAAACCAAATAATTAAACGAAGGCAGGCAGAGAGAAGTTCAAGAAGCATTTGTTTAAATGACCACTTTCCTTGTGGAATATGGTGATGGAGTTTTAGATTCTTCTCTGAAAAAATGGCATTGAGAAGAGGTAGCTTTCAAAATTTAGTGCAGTGGTGGGAATGTAAATCAAGGGACATGTAAAAAATTGTATGGTTTGAATGTTTATAGTCTTCCCAGATGATGCAAAGACATGGGTAAACTTTTCTTGAAAAGAGAAGACCCCCTCTCTGTTCTGGCTTGTGACTAAGCTCTACCTTATTATGTCAGTAAAGCTAAATCCTTTTGCTTTAGTTTTCTCATCTACAAAATGGGGCTAACTGTAGTTATCTGCTTTATGGGATTGTTAGGATTAAATGAGATATAAATGCATATAAAATGCTTAGGCTGGTACTTGGGAAATAGTAAGTGCTCTGAAATATTAGCTTAATGTAATTATTCATTTATAGCTTCAATTTTCTTGGTGAAATTAATGAGTCCTGTTTCTTCCATTAAGAAAGTGTTGTCCCACGTGAGTTAAAATTGGCCAAGGTAAAAGAACATTTGGGCTAAAAAAAAGAAGAAATAAAAGTTCAGCTAGTAGTTCTAAGAGCAGTTTCCTCAGATAAGTCTTATGGACTTGTGAGAAGTTTTTAGATAGTGTATTTCTTTCTTTCTTTCTTTCTTTCTTTCTTTCTTTCTTTTTTTTTTTTTTTTTTTTTTTTTCTTGGTACCAGGGATTGAACTCAGGGGTGCTTAATCACTGGGCCACATCCCCAGCCCTTTTTTGTGTTTTGTTTAGAGACAGGGTCTTACTGAGTTGCTTAATGCCTCGCCATTGCTAAGGCTGGCTTTGAACTTGCGATCCTCCTGCCTCAGCCTCCCAAGTGCTGGGATTACAGGTGTGCGCCACCGCACCCGGCTAGATAGTGTATTTCATTTAGCTGAATACCAAAGGTGAAGCTGATAACAATCAAAATTAATCTTAGTAAATGGTTCCATGGAGGCTGAAATTATTGAGAAACTACTATGTCCTAGGCCTTTTACAAAAGGTACTTTCCTCAGTCTCACAGCAACCTTGTGATATTATCTCCATTTCACTGGTAAGAAAACTGAGACTGATCTACGTGCATCCTCTAACCCTGGGGCAGGTGCAGCCTGAGAACTACAGACCTGGAGTTAGACTCTATGGTTGCTGCCAGCGCTTTCCCTTTTTCTCAGCTCTCTGGGTGGCAATGATAAAGTGTGCTTCCTTCCAGACACCTCTTTATATTAGGAGGGTGAAAAAAATGTTTTTGTGGGCACAGTGGCACATACCTGTAATCCCAGCAGCTCTGGAGGCTGAGGCAGGAGGATTGCAAGTTCAAAGCCAGACTCAGCAACATAGTGAGGCCCTAAGCAAGTTAGACCCTATCTCAAAATAAAAAATAAAAAATGGATTGGGGATGTGACCCAGTGGTAAAGTGCCCCTGGGTTCCATCCCCAGCGCCAAAAAAATAAAAACAAAATGAAACGAACAACAAAAAACTTTTTACTATTTCTCCTCATACCTGGAGGGAAAACAAAATAAAAGCTGGTCTATATCTGACACAGGGGTCATATTTTCCTTACACAAAATCCCTGAAAACTCCTTTTTTCCTAGGTATTTTGACATGGAGTTCTCATGGTAAAATTTAAAACTGGTGATGGTGGCAGGGAACCAAGGGTTTAGCTTACACTATTGAAAAAAAAAAAAAAACAAAACTGATGACTGGCTTTGAAGATGCCATCAATGTAATTGCCAGCTCATTTAACATTTTTTGACAAGTTGATGGTGTACACTGAGACTAGTTAGGCATGCTGCCAAGTGACTAGGCATCCTCCTGGTAATGACTCCAGAGTCCTTGGAGCTAGGGAGAGGACTCCTTGAGGGAGCCACACATGTCCAAGACTGCCAGAGGTGGTCTTGGCCCTGGGCATCTCTGGACAGCTTTGTCACCTTCCTTTTTCTTACCATCTCATGTTTTCATCCCTGACATTATCAGACTCAACTCCTTTGAGGTGTAGTTGTACAATTATAGTGACTTAAATTCATTTTTGTGACTCAAACCAAAAGTCATGTCCCAATCCACATTGCATAAGCTCCTGTTCCTAGCCTCGATTCTTAGGTGGAATTTCAACCACAAGTGTTTTATTCAAGATAAACTAGGATGGACTAATTATTTTTCACATGTGGAAGGGTTGAATTACTCAGTGCTTGGGATCTGGGTCATTAGTCAGCATCAGCACTGTCATCAGCATTATCAGGGACTCAGAATGTGTCAGGTGCTCTGCAGGCGGCAAGGGCACCTAAAACATCTAAGACATCTGTTCTGATGCAGTGATTTCTTGTCCTGGTTTTTGCAAATTTGCCGCCTAGAGTGTCTCCTCTGGTTCTCAACATCCCAGCCTTCTAGAGTCCCTTGCCTGACCCAGGGCCCCTCCTTCCCTGTGGCAGAAGGCTGTATAAGTTAAGAGCCCCCAAGTTTAAGCTCTTATTGCAGCTGGTATCTCAGGTGGCATATGTTCTGCGTAGTAGCAGGTAGTATTTCTAGGTATTGGCTGATATTTATGAAACACTCAGCTATATGTGTGTGCCCCATACTGTTTTCTTCTCCTACTTGGGCTCTGTCATGTTTACTAGTCCCTGGTACATACTATTTCTGTTATGTCATGTTAGACTAATATTACCTATCCAACTTTTTGACTTAAAATATTTTAAAGCTTCTTTAAAAAATTAGTCAGTTACACAATATTATAATTCTTATTTGGAATACTTAAATGTTGGTTGGCATGATAGGAAACTGGACATTTATTTATGTTTCTTTAGTCTTTAATCATCTGGCTTAAATCTCTAGGTAGTATCTTTACAGAAAGTTAAAAACAAAGTCGTCTAAAGGAAAAGGAAATGTAGAGAGAATCATCTTTCTATCTAATATGGCTTGCATTGTAGGATATTTAGAATTAAAGGTTAAGATGGTTGTTGTAAAACAATAACTTCCAAGACATACAAAATGCTTTACTTAAACAATGTTTTTGGCAGGGATGTAGCTCAGTGATAGAGTACTTTCCTATCATTTGCAAGGTCCTGGGTTTCATCCCAGCACTGCAGAGAAAAAAAGAAAGAAAGAAAAATGACTCTTTCTGGAGGGGTTTCCACTGGCCAAACAATATTTTGTGTATATTTTTAAGAGGTTATTTTATATTTTCCAAGCACATTGCAGGAAAAGTGGGGAATCGTCCAGCCTTCTCTTTCAGAGCACCTCCTATTTGTCCCCCTGGTGTGGCTGTGCTGTTATATGGGAGGCTCTGCCTTTCTCCAACAGGTCTCTGGCTCAGCTGTCAGCTGCTCCTGAAATGCCCTGCTCACCCTAGACAGGTCTGAAGAATTTTGTTTTTGTTTGTTTGTTTGGTGGTGGTCAGAATTGGACCCAGGGCCTAATATATGCAGAGCATACACTATACTACCCCTGAGCTACTTCCGTCCCCATAGACACTTACCATGCCAATTGAGTGCTGTCAGTACAAGTGACATTGCTTTTGCCTGTCTGTGGAGGTGGAGATCTGGTGTGGGACAATGAGCAGGAGCTTGGAACCACACCTTTGGGTGTGTGGTTTCCAGTTTCATTATTTGTCAGCTATGTGACCATGGCCACAATATTCAGCTTCTCAGAACTCCAATTTCTGTATCTATAAAATGGGGGTAAAAATACCTAACTCAGAAGGTGGTTGTGGCGATTAAATGAGATAATGTTGACAAACTGTTCAGCGCACTCTGACCTTCAACAAATGCTTTTCCTCCCCCAAACTCCCCTCCAAAATTGAAATGAGTCTCCCCTCCTGTTTTCACACTGCAGTATTTTTGTGTGTCTGAGATAACACTTGTGCCTGTTTGCCACAAGTTATTTATGCAGGTTTCTTAGCTCCACCCTTAGATTGCAAAAAGAAATCTACAGCCTAGGAGGGCAGGGTTGGTTCTTACTCATCTTTATAATCTCCAATTCCTTGCACTTATTAAGTGCTTAATAAAGGTTTGTAGATTTTGAACGAATGGATGATGGTTTGTTTAAGGTGTGGACAGGGTTGGTTCATTCATAAAGGATCCATTAAATACTTGCTTACTATTTGCTGGGCAAACAGAGATGGATAGATGGCTAATGGGAGAGGAGTGGTCAAAGAGCTGTGTGAGAAATGCAGCCCAAATATTTGTAGTACAGAACAGACCTTGGTAAAACACAGGCTTACTGCTGAGTGTCAGCTGACTCTCTCAAAGTTGGGAAAAATTGTGGAGGGTATATATTAGTATTGATGCTTAGATAACTCTCAAGAGATCAGAGAAGAAGAGGTCTTTCAGGGGACAGAATAGCCATATAAGTGGAAAGTCACCAGTGATAAGCTTGGAAGAACTGACATTAGCATTCTTTGGTTTGGACAGGAAAACTGCAAAAGATAAGAATTGGTCTGCTTGGGGCTGGGATTGTGGCTCAGCGGTAGAGCGCACGCCTAGCATGTGCGCGGCCCGGGTTCGATCCTCAGCACCATGTAAAAATAAATAAAGGCATTGTGTACAACTAAAATAAATAAATATTAAAAAAAAAAAAAAGAATTGGTCTGCTGAAGTTGCATTGCTCATGTTCTGTAGGGTTTTCCCTGCCACGTCTGTGAGGTGACATGGACAGTTAACACAGAAAACTTGTCTTGGGGGAAGGTGGTTTTCCAGAAGGAAAGATATGAACATCTTCTCTTTGGTTTTAGGGTGGCAAAGGAGCTTTTCTATCACCATGAAAGGCTAATGAGAGCAAGTTTCTGATGAATACAAAAGCTGGAGAGCAGAGTTCCTGGTTCCTGCTAGTGCTTCTCATTCATCTGGCTGCTGGCTTTCTTTTCTTCTCTTCCCTGAAAGAGCAGCTACCTCTATCTTTAAATACATTTCACATTGTTCGGAAGAGCATCACAAGAGCTATTTAGTTTATTCCCATCATAGCCTGTTGGGAAGCAGACATCTGCCCTTTCCAGGGCTGTTCTACATAATGACCCATGTCCCACTGTTCCCATCATTTGTGTACCCTGGATATGGGCATGTGCTCCAGGCATGCTTTGAGAAAAGAACATGCTGTGCTCAAAGATGCTTCCCATGCAGCTCCATGGGACAAAGCTGAAGACCTCAGCCATGACTTCCAATACAAATGCTTAATGAAGGTTTGTTTATAAACAATAAAAAAGTGCCTGCTACAGGTTCTGATGTGGAAAGAGCTCTTATGGAAACACCTGCATGTGGCGACGTCAAGTGTTCTTAGGTTGATGGTAAAACAGTGCAGAGGTTCTGTGGCTTAGAAATTACTTATAAGCAGCAGCTCTACTTACATCAAAATATACCTTCAATCTTTTGGAGAGTACTTAAGCTCTAAGTGTATTTTACAGAAATACAGATTTTTAAAGATAGGTGGTCAGTAAACTATAAATGTGATTGAAATTGATTGAATACAGAATATCAATAGTTGCTTAAAGGAATCAGAGATTGTCAAGATTAGTAATTTGTTTTGTCAAAGACCTAGGGATAACTTTTGATGAAATGTGGACATGATCACCAGATCAACTTTCATTTTCCCTGGTTGGAGAATTAAATTTCCTGAGTTTATGAGGTACCCAAAGGTAGGCTGTGCTTACATTACCATGGAGACAGATAATGCTGCATTCTAGTTAGGCTGTCTCTTCTATAACCAGTCACCCAGGCAACCACACTGACCTAGAGAGAAGAAACCAAACCCAGTTTTCCATGCATGTGGTGCTTGTGGCTTCTTTAGGACCAGACTGCTTTTTTTTTTAGTGCTTTTTTTTCTTAGTGCAAGCAGGGGCTTATCACTTCCTTTGAATAATTACAGACCATAATCAAAACAGTCTTATCTTAGAGGAATGTTCCAGTCCCACACCTCCAACCTCAGAAGTCCCCCAGGGAAAACTATCAAAAGATTTAGAAATAATTTTTGTTAGTGATTTCTTTGGGAGAGCCTGCGAGCAGCTTGTAAAGTCAGATCATCACTGTTACCTGGTCAGTTAGGTCTGGATGGTATTAGAGCCAGTTTGGATTTTATTGCTGTTAAAGTTCGTGATGTTTCAGTTTGTAGAACTTTAACATTTGCTTGTTGTGTTGTCAGGCTTCCTTCCTTTTTCTTTTCTGGTTCTTTCCTTTTTGTAGAATAATAGCCATTCAGTGAAAAGATACACAAATGTTTTTATGAACACTGATGAATTTTTCCTCCCAAAGTTAAACTGAAGGTATATATTTTTCCATACCTTCCATGTCAGGAACAATATATATGTATGTGTGTATATATATTATATATGTATATGTGTGTGTGTGTGTGTGTGTGTGTGTGTGTGTGTATTTTTACAGATTCTGCGTAAGATTTGATGGAGCCAGTCATGCCTGACTCATCACGATAACATCCTGCAGCGTGTCCTCTATGGACTTGACCTGCAGGAACTGTATTTTCTTGGGCTGTATTTTCCCACTGTAACAATGATGGGGGTATAGACCATCTACATCTTAAGCACATTTTTGTGCCTTTTGGAAAACCCCACTGATGTTGAAACTGTTAAACCCTGAATTCTTCTTTTTCGTGGGGATCAGTAAGTCCCAGAACAAGTTAGGGGACTTTTCTGTTTCCACATGGAACTGAGATTCTGATGAACTGCTATTTCTTGCTTTCACCCATCCCTGGATTAGGTAGAATGCCTGTGCAATGTTGGCCTCTGGAATAGTCATCATCAGGAAAGCATTCTTTAGTGCTTATATCACCGATGACATTCTGCATCACAGTGAAATGTTTCCTGTGATTTTAATTTCCTTACAGTCATCAGGGTTGTTTCTGCTTTCTCATCGCCCCATTGCAAAAGTTTAGCATGCTTCATTCTCACTCTTTGTTTCTGCTAAACAGAAATTGTCCTCCTTTATTATTCACTGTGTGCTGGGTATTCTCAGTGCTTTGCATGGTGCAATTCATTGAATCTGTGTCAACTCTCTGGAAGGTACTATTGTTATTCCATGTTTCTGATGAGGAGACTGAGGCCTAGGATGGAGGTTGCAGAGCTTGGACTGGAACTCAGGCCAACTGGCCTCCAGAGCAATTCATCTCTTCACCTCCTGCTAGTTGGTGTTCCTTCACCACCCGGGAGGCATTTGAATGGGTGCCATTTCTTTGAAGTGCTGATGTCTGAAACTGAGCTGATCCTCTCTTGGGAGGGAATATGGAATTCTGGCCTCCAGTGACATTGAGAGAATTTGAGCTCTTTCACATAATAATTGTAGGATGTTTGGTGGGTGTATTAGTGAGGGTTCAACCAGAGGAGCAGAACTAGTAGGAGACATATCAAGATATTATTGGAAGGAATTGGCTTATGCAGGTATGGGGCTGGCTAGACAGACTGGAATCCGCAGGGTGGCTGTCTGCAAGACAGGCTGGAACTCTGCTGCAACTGCTGTCTAGAGGCAGAAGTTCTTCAGGGACCCCTCAGCTTGGTTTTTAAGACCTTTCGACTGATAAGATTAGGCCCATCTTGATTATCTAGGATCATTTCCTTTATTTATGATCAACTGATTGTGGATTTTAAACACATCTACAGAGTATCTTGCCAGCAGCACCTGGGTTAGTGTTTGAATAAATGAGGACGGTACCTTCCCCAAGTTGATACAGCAAAAAAGACCACCTTAGGAAGTTGCTCAGTTTCTTTGCAGTGGTTGATTTCAACTGGTACTCTTGCTTAAATCTCTTTTATCCCATCTCTCTCTCTCTATTTTTTTCTCATGGCCATCATGAGAGGCTTAAAGTAGCTTACTACTCTCCATCTGTGAAATATGTCTTGCTGAAATTCAGACACTATGCTTATTGCTTTCCTGGGCACATCAGTGTAATACTATCACTGCCTCCAAAAAAGCTCCCACACCCTGCTTGCTAAACACTAGTGGGAGGGAGGACTGCATTCTGCTGTAGCCCTGACACTCCTTCTGTTTTTGTTCCTGTAGTGATTGAGGGTGGGACATGCTTGAGCACTATTTCTCCAAAAGAGGCTATCGTGTCTAAGTTCTGTTTCTTTCTCTTTTATTTAAACTGAGACATAACTCCCAGCTGGGCCTATTATTTCACCACTCTGATTCTCAGAAGTAAGATGAGTAGATTGGACAAGATGATTTCTCTGGCTCCTTTTCCCTCCAGTCAATCTGTTATTACAAATTAAGAAAACTAGATATTGTTTTAGGATTTTCTCCAAATCTTTTATAATAATTTTTATTTTTTTATTTTTTGGTACTGGGGATTGAGCCCAGGGGTGCTTTGTCACTGAGCTATCTCCCCAGTCCATTTTCTTTTTTATTTTTATTTATTTATTTATGTATTTTTTTGGTACCGGGGATTGAACTCAGGGGCACTCGACCACTGGGCCACATCCCCAGCCCTTTTTTGTATTTTATTAGAAGCAGGGTCTCACTGAGTTACTAAGTGCCTCGCCATTGCTGAGGCTGGCTTTGAACTCTCGATCCTCCTGCCTCAGCCTCCCAAAGTGCTGGGATTACAGGCGTGCGCCACCGCGCCCAGCTTCTTTTTTATTTTGAGACAGGGTCTCACTAAGTTGCCGAGGGTCTCACTAAGTTGCTAAGGTTGGCCTTGAACTTGCAATCCTTCTGCTTTAGTCTCCTGAGTTGTTGGGATTACAGGCATGTGTCACTGTGCCTGTCCAGTAATTTTTATCTTTAAGGCATAACTAGTTTTTTTTCCATATCAACCCAAATATTTGAAAGGCAATACTTCATTATAGTTGAATGAAGTAATAAACAAAAATTTATCTGGGAAAATTCTCCTCTTTCCTACTCCATTAGACGAGAAACAATGTGTGAAGAAATGAATGAACTTGGGAACTGTTATAGTCCATTGAACTTGATGACTTTTTCTTTTGGGTCCTTTCCTTAACTGATTGTATAAATTCAATACATACTAAACTATTTGGCATATTTCTGATTTTCCTGGCTCATAAACTTTTATTCATCTTCCTACGTATTCCTACTTTATCTCATATCTTGAATGTTATCCTAAACCTTGTTTTCAAAGTTTTTCTTTTGTACCATGATTCTGGCTTCTCCTTTGGTTACATGGCTGTTAGCCACTGGTGCTACAGAAGGTATTCTGTTCCCATGGCTTTTTCACATGGTATCATGTTTTTGAAGATAAATTTTAAGACACTTTAAGAACAAAAACCGCAGTTTTCTAAACAAGCAAGAGATGAGTCACACCTTCAAATAGCCGCTTTGGGGTTGAATGCCATACAAGCAGGTGATATGTCATGTATCTCAAAAAAGAGTGTGCATTAGGATTTTTTTTTCCACTGATATGTGTAAATAATAACATTTCTCAGTGATTTTGGCCTCCCCTCCATGCCCACATCACCAGTGGCACTCAAGCCTTTGGTGTCACCAGTTAGAAACATAGGGTTCACAGGAGGAGCTGTCAGCCTCAGTTCTATGAGGAGTAGTGTCTTTCTTTGGCCACTGTCCTATTTTCAGCCCCTAGCACAGCCTCTGGTTTATAGTAGGTGCTTCACGAATATTCATTGATTGAATTATTTGCAGGACATTTTAAGACCACAGTGACAAACACTATTTGCCAGGCGGCCATACAAATGAGGGAATAGCTAGCTCTTGTTTCCCTTCCAGGTTGTGCCACAAGCTGGTTTTTGAGTTCCTTCTCTAGTTTAGAAGCCATAAACATCTTTTCTTTCTGCCCCCAGCTTCTCCCATTCACACCCACGCAGTTGGTTAGTTTCACCGTGAACGCCACGCCCTCATGAGGCGCCAGAGAGAGCATTCGTGTACACCATTCAGGAGATCCAGAGCACCTGCTGATCTTCAGTGAGTGATCCAGTGTGACAGCATAAGCCAATCCAAGTCTGACCTCAGTCACACTCTAGAATACATCTGCCTGTGCACATAGCAGACCTGGGAAATCCCTGGTCCTTCCTGGTTAGTGGGAGGGATGTGTCACGTAGGTAACTAGATCCTCTCTGGTCATTTTAAGCCCAGTGTAATCCGCAAGATTCTCTGACACCCTGGCATTGTTCACAGTCTCACTCTCTGTTTTCCCCAACCCAAACCAGTTCAGTTTTCCTACCTGCCAAGTGGTTGTGTGGGCCCATTCACATCCCATCCTCGGTATCTTAACTCTGTACTGTAACTTTTTTGTCTAATTCTACATTGGGTTCTCTCTCTGCCTGTGGTGTATTTGGCATAGCGAACACATTCCCTGCTGTTCTCTTTGGTTTTTTTTGTTCCTCATGACAACCAGTCATGTGGTTGGAAGATGTAAATGTTATGCTGGTCACTTTTGCAGATGGCATATGTTGATGAGACTTAGGGAGAAGTTAGATATAATATGAACCTCAAAAGGTGTTGATTGATAGGGAGATACCAAAGAGGAAAAAAAGAAAAAATACAGCACTTAAGTATTAAAAGGGGAGGGGCATGAAATGGGAATGAGTGGGTTAAAAATAGCCCTGTAGGTGATTTGGATCACCTCAAGGAAAGTCCTATTTGGGAGTCAGGAGGCCTGTACAGAGTTCCTCCTATATGATAAAGTACAGAAAACTTAATCAACTTGAACTCTATTTTGGAAAAAGGGTATTATTTAGACTGTCTGCAATGTCAATTCCAGTTCTAAAATTATATAAATAAATGGATCAGCAGTGTGAAGTGAAGGCCTAACATATAAAATAAAAGCTTATATGGTCTTGTGCATTATGAAAGTGTAACACTCAGGCACGATGGATCCGTTTCTCGTCTTCCCTCTGGACCACACAGTGCCAGGTTGCTGTATTCCAGTAGTGCCATATGTCAAAGGATCCATCCAAAGTATGTCTAGAAGAGAGCAGGCTGACTGGTGATATGGCCTCCTGTGAGTTATGTTTGGAAGAGCCACATGGTTTGGTTTAGGAGAAAGAAGAATGCGGGACAAGTGTGCAGGTGTCCAGCTGGTCAACATAAGTGTGAGGAATTCTGCTCCATACAATTTCTCTCAGATGCCAGCTCCTTCCTTTGTGGAGCCTTGCAATCCAGGCTCCCAGTAACACTTTCCATCCTGCTGTGTGTGTGTGGCGGCGGGGGGGGGGGGGGGGTTTGTATGTGTCCAACCAAGTTCTTTGAAAGCAAATGCTATGTTGTATTCACTTCCTCTCTAGCCTTGCACAATAGCAGGTAAGCAAACACTTGGAACTGAGTTGAAAGCTTATTCAAATTCTCAGACATAGGGTTGATGGGTAGAAATTACAGAGAAATATTTTGGCCTTCCAAGAAGTAAACTTTTCAAATAACTGAACTGTCTTCAGTTTACATGGATGAGGAGGTAACACAGCACATTTGTTCAAATGAATACACAAAGCAGGTGTTGGTAAGGATGGGGAGCACCTGGGGCTGTCACCACTGCTAGGAATAGCACTAGCACCTCATGGGCACCATGGGGCCATTTTCCAAAATGTAGATACTTACCTCATAACCCTTACTCTCCCAGATGTTAACCCAAGATAAATGGAAACATTTATCCACAAAGACATACATGGATATTTGTAGCAGCCATATTTGCAATAGCCAAAAATTAGTCATCAACAAACGAATTAAATGGATTAAAAGAACAGGATATGCTTACCTGGTGGAAAATCACTTGGTAATAAAAGGAACAACCTGCTGATACACACAACATGGACGAATCCCAAAATCATTATACCAAGGGAACAAAGCCAGACTCTCAGGGCATATGACTTATGATTCTGTTTATGTAAAATCCAGAAAATGCAAATATTTAAGTAAACAAAGCAGGTCAGTGTTTGCCTGGGGTAGAGGGTTGAGAGAGAGATGGACTACGAAGAGACATGAGGAAACTTTCATTTTTTTTTCTCTCTGTCTTAATTTTGGCATTAAAATAGACACAAATTCAAAATTTAAACGTTCTTTAAAATTTATTTATGTATGTTTTGTGATGCCGGGTATCAAGCCCAGGGCCCTATGTGTGCCGGGCAAACCCTCTACCACTGAGTTAATTTTTTTTTTTTTTTATGTAGCCATTTCTTTTACAATTTTTACCTTTGGCATTGGACTTCAAAAGTCCTCACTTGAAGATTGCGTAAATATTCACTGATTTGTTTTTTTCCTTATGCTATTATGCTTTAATTTCCTTATGTTTCGCTCATTATTTCACTTTTTTTCTCCTTGGTTAATATAAAGGAAAAATAGAGATCTACCATCTGAAATAGTGACTCCAGCTACTGAAGAATCCACCGTTCCCTCAGTTATTGAATGAGGGTGATGTGTGAGGGATTGTGTTAACTGAGAATACAAACTGGTCCCTGCCTGGGGAGGGAGTTAGTAAAGAGGATTACAGAGAAGTGGGTTGAGCTCAGCGATGGCATTGATTACAGAGCACTACTGTAATATTTAGAAGTGGCCCTGATAGGGTGGCAAGTTTTGGCGAAAGTGGTTAGAGAGCTTCTAGTAGGAGATAATATCTGATCTGCCTGACGGTTAAGCCTTGCTAACCTGATTTGGGAAGAGGGCATTTCAGGTGAGGGATGAGCATGCTCAGAGAAGCAGAGCCATGGGGGGAGGGGGGCGCCGTGGGGCAGATGAGTGGAGAGTCTCATGTCGCATGCTTCACTGTCGCCTGGGCATGGGATGAGGCTAGCGGACAGGCCATTATGTGCAGGGCAAGTCCTTATATTTTGTGTCATAAACTCATAGGAGCCACAGTTGGATTTTAAGCAATGGAATGAAATAACCAAAGCTGCTGTTCATTAGTCACACTGCTGGTGGTTTGCATATTGCATATGCTCTTAGCACATGTCACAATTTTGCATTATATGTTTGTCTGATTATTGATTTGTCTCATATTGCCTTGTTTAAAAAGGGTAGGTAAAATTTATATTTCACTATTTATATGAGGACTTTCTGTGGAAATCAGAATTATCTGGCACAATTGTTCTGATCTAATCTGGCTCCAAAACAGGCCTCCCCCTGGGTTTGACTTAAACCTCTGTCATCCTTAACAACATCCTTCAGTCTGATCATTTATATGAGGGTAGGATTGCTTCTTGGTGTCTGGATCTCATACCTGGCCACAAGCCCACTATACCCATTTCAGATAAGTGATGAATTTACTGCCTAACAACTGCTCAACAAAATTTCATAGGTTCAACATCTATCTCATTTAACATTTTTACAGGTATTTTTATTTTTATCTCATGCTTTGCATATGAAAGGTCTGTAGGGTAACTCTGAAATTTATCATAGTTTCTACTATACAGATCAGAAAATGACTTACCAAGAGCCACACAATAAATTAGGAGGTGATTGGATGAAAATGTTCCTGTTGAGAGGTGCCGCCTTATTGTCATTCAGTCCCCTGGTCTACCAAGGTCTGACCTATTTGTGTGGAATTGTGTTCTCAGTGCAGCAGGGGCCTGAGCTTGAACTGGGAGTCCTGACTGGTGGATATTTTATGAAATGCTTTTTTTTTTTTGCACCAGGATTGAACTCGGGCACCAGCCAGCCCTTTTTTGTATTTTATTAGAGACAGGGTCTCACTGAGTTGCTAAGTGCCTCACCATTGCTGAGGCTGGCTTTGAACTCGTGATCCTCCTGCCTCAGCCTCCCAAGCGCTGGGTACCACCACGCCCAGCTATTTTGTGAAATGTATGTCATCAGGAAGTTTTTTTCTCTGGAAGAGTCCTCAAGAATCTGGAAAGGTAGTCAGGGTCTACTTGGTCATTTGCTATAACAAAGCAGATGCCTTTGGCAGATGATGGGCTGTTTGTTCCCTGACACCTCAACAGCCCTATGCTGCTGTCAATCCATTATCCAGTGCTTGCTTACATGGATGCCATTGGTGCCAGATGACTGCTGTGTTCCAGAGTCGTGTGTTACCCTTCCCTCACAAGGGAATCTTTTTTTTTTTTTTTTTTTTTTTTTTTGCACCAGGATTGAACTCGGGCACCAGGCCACATCCCCAGCCCTTTTTTGTATTTTATTAGAGACAGGGTCTCACTGAGTTGCTAAGTGCCTCACCATTGCTGAGGCTGGCTTTGAACTCGTGATCCTCCTGCCTCAGCCTCCCAAGCGCTGGGTACCACCACGCCCAGCTATTTTGTGAAATGTATGTCATCAGGAAGTTTTTTCTCTGGAAGAGTCCTCAAGAATCTGGAAAGGTAGTCAGGGTCTACTTGGTCATTTGCTATAACAAAGCAGATGCCTTTGGCAGATGATGGGCTGTTTGTTCCCTGACACCTCAACAGCCCTATGCTGCTGTCAATCCATTATCCAGTGCTTGCTTACATGGATGCCATTGGTGCCAGATGACTGCTGTGTTCCAGAGTCGTGTGTTACCCTTCCCTCACAAAGGGAATTTTTTTTTTTTTTTTTTTTTTTTTTGTGGTACTGGGGATTGAACTCAGGGGCACTCGACCACTGGGCCACATCCCCAGCCCTTTTTTGTATTTTATTTAGAGACAGGGTCTCACTGAGTTGCTAAGTGCCTCGCCATTGCCGAGGCTGGCTTTGAACTCACGATCCTCCTGCCTCAGCCTCCCAAAGTGCTGGGATTACAGGCTTGTGCCACCGCGCCTGGCTTCAAAGGGAATCTTTAGTAGGCAGGTAACTCTGGAGGAAGATTTTTCCTTAAGTCCTTTAAATATTTTGCCATACTGATCCCTCTGTCCCACGCAGGTCAGGACAAAGTTAGTCCAAGCCCTTGTTATTTCATGAGAAACTCCCTGTCCCTTCTGCTCAGAAAAACATGAAGCTGCTCCGTGGGAGTGGCACACAGCACGCTCATATCTTTAGCAACACAAAGTTCATGGCATCAGCGATTGGTATTTGTTCCTTGGGTTTAAAAAACAACAGAAGGACTTCATACCTAGCTTTTTGAATATGGTATAAATTTGTCCATTCAAAGACATGTCCAAGATTGTGAATAACACAAAATTTTTTATTGATGTATTCATTTTTTCTGGATTAAAAAAGTAATATGTGTTATTATAGGAAAATTGGTAAATTAAGAAAAAAATTAAGTGTACTAACCAGGTCTTTTATTTTCCATACTGATGCTTTGACAAGTGGGGCCTTGCTGACCTTGGAGGGACTGCCCCTTCCAGGGTGAGCCAGTTCCTAGAGATTGTAAACAACTCGTCCTTGAGAGTACTTTTCAAATGCAAAACAACCAATCCTGAGTCTACAACCCAACCCACCTCACAGTTTGGGCCACTGTCCATCTGCTCTAAATCACCCCACAGCCAGACAACTAGACACAGCTCCTATGCCCCAGATCTTGCTCAAAGTATTCAGACTAGCCAGTCCTAAACTTGCTGCCACACCCATCCCTGCAGAAGCCACAGTTAAGGCTATTGCCCACAGTTCCCCCATCCCTTTGCCCAACCCTGTGATCCCCTTGGTGGCTTAACATGCCCCCTCCTCTTGGGAGCTGTAATAACCTACCTTTTCAGTGGCAGTGATATCCTGATCTGTTGGCCCTACAGTGCTGTGGTTCCCCTTATCCAGGGGGAACTTCGTCCAGGACCCCTGGTGTATGCCTGAAACCATGGGTAGCACTGAACCCTATACATGATGTTTTTTTTCTCATATATACATATCCATGGTAAAGTTCAATATATAAGTCAGGCATAGTAAGAGATTAACAATGATAATAAAAACAGAACAATTTTGACAATATAGTGTAATAAAAGTTTTTTTGAATGTGGCCTCTTGAAAGAGTCAAGGCAAATATTAATATTTAAAAAATTTTTTTTAGTTGTAGATGGACACAGCACCTTCATTTTATTTATTCATTTTTATGTGGTGCTGAGGATCGAACCCAGTGCCTCACACATGTGACACGAGCACTCTACCACTGAGCTACAACCCCAGCCTTAAATATTAATATTTTAGGACCTTGGTTGACCATGGGTAACTGAAACTACAGAAAGAAACCCGTGGATGAGGGGGTCTGCTGTACCTCGCATTTTCCATTAACGCACTCTATTTTAAAACAAGAGCAAGGAACATACAAAACACAATATTTTGTAAAGCACTTAAGTTTCATAAGTGGTTTGAAACATTTAAAGGCTACATAGTCATTCATCACATGATTGTATCCCAATTTTTTAACTGTTCCTTTGTTTTCAGGTTTAACTTGAAATTTTTTCTTGAATTTCTATGTAGAAAAGTCTTTATGTACATTTTTAAATTTTTGGATAAATTTAAAGAAATAGCACTTCTGGATTAAAAGACAGCATGTCCTGTCCCTTGATACAGTTTCACATATTGCATTCTGGAAAAGTCATACCAATTTCCACTCCTACCAAAGGTGTATGAAATTGTGAGGTGCCACCTCCTCTCAGCCCCTCCCTCCCTGAGGCACCTTTGCCAGTACAACAAATTATCAGTATTAATCAATTTGATGGGTGGTGGGGGAACTATCTCTGCTTTTTGAATCTAGTAATTCTCAGGTTATATATAATGTGAGCAGCCCAGATTTTAGGAAATTGACCACCACGGTGGAAGCCAGTCATTCTATGGCATGATTCAGAACCAGGAAGTGAAGTTGGCATTTACTTCACTTGCCAATCCTCACTGCCATTTAGTTGTCTTCATTTAGTTTTTCTGTTTATTGCATCCTCCTTCCATTCTTGTTTTCATCATCCACAGACCTCCAGGATGCTGCTGCCTCATATTTGCAGAGTCATTTTCCTTTCTTCCCCACCCCCGGTGTCATCCAGGGCCACCCTGGTCTGCCTTCTCTTTTCCAGCACACTCACTCCATCCTCACTCACTGCAGACAGCCCTCTCGCATACCCCCCTGCAGTCAGCTGGAAATGCTTCGCCTCCAAATCCCCAGTCTGAACTTCTCCCTACTGACCATGGCTTCATGTTTGTATGACTCACGTCTGATCTGTTTCCACTCACCTTGTTGCTGGGCATGCTGTCCACCTGCCAGCTCTCCTGCCAGCTCCTCTGGTGTCTCTCCCTCTCCTGTCTAGTTTGTACTCTAGGATGCCACATTTTACTGTGATGTTGCAGTCATCACTTATTCCTTTGTCCTCTTGAACTTCCCAGTGCTTTCCTGGGCAGTGGACTGGCCTCGGGTAAGCAAAAGCATGTGTTTTCTGTGCTTTGGTTCTTCAGCTGTTGGAGACTGTAGTCGTCTGAAGCGCTTGGAGTAACGGAGCCGCGGGAAGAACTTCAGAAGCAAACTGGAGACAAACAGCTTTTTATTCTGATAACTTTTCTCTCTGGTTCTAACAACAACTAACACATGCCAAACACACCACTAAAATGGCGCTGACCCGATCAGCAATTTCGGCCAAGTCACTCGAGATCCCGCAACAAGTCCGTGAGACTACGGGTGGCGACAATGGCCAAATCTCCACGGCTCATAGTCAACTACAATTCAAGTCAATCCCCAAACAGGGCTCCTGCATTTCCCCCTTTTTGTTTTAAAAGAGGTAATGCTCTAGGACGTCTATGTGCAACCAACATTCTTACCCATCATTGGATAATCAAGGCTGTGCCCTTGACTCCTGTCTTAGGTTGATATGTCGGCCACATGAGACTGTCCCGTGCGACTGTGCCTGTCTTAGGTTGTCCCCCTCTGGGGATCTTACCCGTCATTGGCTAACCAGCCATCCAATGGAGCCCTTTAGGATCGACTATATATGATGACTAACAGCCGTCCAATTGTGAGGAGATGTTGCGGCTTTAAGGCAACAAGCCTTTTGGTGATGAGCCAAATTGCATAGCATATCAAATTGTTTAAACAAATCAGCTGCCCTAAGTTCCATCAAGTAACACACTGAATTCTCTAGACAAATACCCGCAAGGCATTGTCCCGTAAAGTCCCAAACAATGAAAGATCAAAATGTCCATTTGTTATAACATGTTGATGTAGGAGGCCCCATGCATGTAGAGCAGAGGCCACACTGTTGGTGAGGTTGTTTGATGTTTGAGCAGCAGACGTCTTTTTTATGTTTAGACAATGCCACCGGCAAATCTTCAGGGCCCGCTACCTAGAAACTCAAGCATCAATTATTAAAGGAAAGGCAGTGCTATTGCAGCACTGAGTCAAGAGGCGAGTTGTCAAACTACAAAATAGAATAATTAGATTAGAAAATTAAAGTTGATTTTTGTTCACATACATCGCTGGTTGAGCTTCTACAAACATAAGTTGGAAAAATGTCATATTTAGAACAAAACAAAGAAAGACTGAGGGTAATTACTGCATTAAAGATAGATTAAAGAAAAGGTAAAGGCACTTGAGAGAAATAATTTGTTAGCTGGAACCCTTGAGTCTCTGTATACAGAGCAATCTTTTACCTGTTGAGATAATTGAAATTAATGAGCTATTAAACAAATGAAGTTAATAACAAATAAACAATCTTAAGTCAAAACACCAAAATATCAGGTTATATAGCACTAGTCATATTGTTTGCTAAAGAGAAGTCCCAGGGACACCTATAAATCAAAATTGAAAGTACCTTCATTTATAAAATTATTTACCTAAATTGAATACTCTTAAACTAAAATGAATTAAAGTTATTTGGATCCATACATATATATATATTTTCTTTTTCATAAGTGCTTTGTTCTTTGTGACGTCACACTGGACAGACGAACAAACATACAAACATATATTTGTGACGTCACATTAACATGAAATATAGACAAATGTACAGACATAAAGACATGTATAAAAAGAAAAGAAAAAAAAAATACAATTGTGTGCACACTAAAGAGAGATCTCCTCGTCCCGGCCGGGAGGAATGACACTTAAGTTGTGAAATATTTTGAAGGACTCTTTTGAGGGAATCATTCTATACCTTCATCTTGGTCCTCTTGATTTTGTACCTTTTTTATTAATCTTGATTCTTCAATAACTTCATCTTGATCATTTTGATGTGGTACCTGTTTTATTAATCTAGATGGTATCCATATTGGAGAGGATTCGTCTTTTGGAAAAACACAAACAGATCCTCTTCCCCAAATTAATACTGGATCTGGACCCTTCCATGTACCTGAAAGAACATCCTTCCAGTAAACCAAAGGTTTATGTTGTTGGTGTGGATTCCAATGTCTGTCTCCAGCAGAATAACCATTAGAGTCTAAAGTTAAAAAATTTAAGGTAAACAGGGCAACTGCCAATCTGTCCTTAGGACTTTTCCAATTTCCTTCTTTTTGTTTTAATAACATAATTCTCAGGGTGCAGTTTGCTCTTTCAATAATGCCCTGACCCTGAGGATTGTATGGGATGCCTGTTTTATGGGATATATTGAATTTTGCGCAAAACTGTTTGAAAGATGAGGACGTATATGCGGGGCCATTATCTGTTTTAAGCATTTTGGGGATGCCCAATGCAGCAAAAGCTTGCAAACAATGAGATGTAACATCTTTAACTTTTTCTCCAGAATGTAAGGAAGCAAAAATCATGCCTGAGCATGTATCTATGGTCACATGAATAAATCGCAATTTTCCAAAACTTGGCTCATGAGTAACATCCATCTGCCACAAATGATTGGGCATTAATCCTCTAGGGTTAACTCCGAAATGAGGATTGGGCAAATGTGTCATACAAGATTTACAATCTTTTACAATTGTTCTGGCTTGCTCCTTTGTGATTTTAAACCTACGTTGCAAGGTGGTGCTGTTGACATGAAACTGGGAATGAAATAAAGTAGCTTGTTGTAGCGCTGAAAGTATAAATACTGTTTTTGTAAGTTCATCAGCCTTTTGATTACCTTCATGGAGGGGACCAGGCAAATTAGTATGTGCTCTAATATGGCCTACGAATAGAGGTTCTTTTCTTGCCCACAAAAGTTTTTGTATTTGATAAAACAATTTAAAGGCTGGAGTATGAGATGCTATTGGTCCTGCTAACTCTAATTTTGGGACGGCTTGTACAATATAGTGGCTATCTGAAAAAATGTTTACGGGCTGGTCCCTAAAATTTTCCAGAGCTCTTACCACAGCTTCCAATTCCACAAGTTGAGCTGATTTGTGTGTGCAGTTATGTAAGTCATATTTTCTTTTTTAGTGACTACTGTAGCAGTACCATTTGAGGACCCATCTGTAAATACATTAAATGCCTTAGGAATAGGTTGATTTTTTATTACCTGTGGAAATATAATAGGATGATTAATACAAAAAGATAATATAGGGGACTTAGGAAGATGATTATCAAAATTTGCAGAAGTAGAGCATTTAGCTATAGCCCAATCATTATCATTGAAGCATAAGTATTCAATCTGTGATGATGAATAGGGAGTAATAATAGTAGCAGGGTGAATGCCAAATATTTTAGTAGAAGTTTTAAGTCCTTGAAGAATAAGTTTAGCCACCATGGAGGCATAAGATTCAATTATACTTTTAGGAGAGACGGGCAAATGTATCCATAATAAAGGCCCTTGTTGCCAAAATACTCCTGTGGGTGTATATTGTGAAGAAATAATAATCAACATCAGTGGTTGAGTTAAATCAAATCTATCACAATGTGCTCCTTCGATGGCTTTTTCTACTAACTTTAAAGCTTTCCTAGCGTCAGGAGTCAATGTTCGTGGTGAAGATGGATCAGAATCTCCACGAAGGATGTCAAATAAAGGTTTTAGTTGGCCAGTAGTGAGATTTAGTGTAGGGCGAAGCCAATTAATGTCTCCCAGTAGTTTTTGGAAATCATTGAGGGTGGTCAAATGTTCTTTATTTATTAAAATTTTGGGGGGTCTAACAAAAGTATCCATGATTTTAAATCCTAAATATAATATGGGAGATCTGGTTTGAACTTTTTCTTCTGCTATATATAATCCATATTTTTTTAAATTTTCTACCACATCACTGAATATATTAAATAAGATTTTTTGATTAGGGTGGGCCAATAAAATATCATCCATGTAATGTAGACGCATGAGGTTTGGATATTTATTTTTAATGGGTTGGATAGCCTTGTCCACATATATTTGGCATATGGTGGGGCTATTAGCCATTCCCTGTGGTAAAACCTTCCATTGATATCTCTGATCAGGGCCATTATTGTTCATAGAAGGAACGGAAAAAGCAAACCTGGGGGCATCCAGAGGATGTAGGGGAATAGCAAAGAAGCAATCCTTTATATCAAGAGTAATAAGATGGAAATTTTTTGGAATAGCTACGGGACTAGGAAGTCCAGGTTGAGTAGGCCCCATAACTTGCATGGTTTTATTGATTTGTCTAAGATCATGTAACAATCGCCATTTTCCTGACTTTTTCTTGATTACAAATATGGGGGAATTCCAGGGAGAGGTGGAAGGTTCTATATGACCTGCTTCTAATTGTTCCTGAACTAATTGGTGGGCCGCTTGTAATTTCTCTTTAGATAGGGGCCACTGAGGGACCCACACTGGCTTATCAGAAAGCCATGGTATTTTCAAAATTATTTTCTCAGTGGCCCCGAAAAAAAATATCTTTTTCCTTTATGACAATTATTACTTTTAGGGTTAAGATTACTCTGTACTTTTTGATAATAAGTTCTTTTATGGTTAAGATTACCCTGTAGGTTTTCACATTTAACATCTGCAGGCTTGGTTGCAAGGTGTACTCCCATTTGTTGCAAAATATCTCTTCCCCATAAAGTAACCAGTAGATTAGGTAAAACATAAGGCTGAAATGTTCCTTTATGGCCTTCATCATCCTCCCATTTTAAAATTACTGCACTTTTATCTGGGAGGTTATTATATCCCAAGCCTCTTAAACTGGTTGAAGCTTTTTGCAGAGGCCAGTGCTTGGGCCATTGGCGTAAATTAATAATGGAAGAGTCAGCTCCAGTATCTATTAATCCCTCCATTTCTATTCCTTGGATTTTTATTTTACACATAGGCCTCCTTGAACAGTCTCGAACCCAGCAAGCCATGGGACTTGAGTCAGTGGAACAAAATCCTCTATTGTTCCCTTCTTGAGGCATACCCATTTTAAATGAATTATGTAAATTGGGAAGGAGAAGCAACTGAGCAATTCTATCTCCTTGATTAACAGAAGTTATACTTTGGGGTGAGCTAAGCATTATTTTTATTTCCCCTTTGTAGTCTGAGTTTATTACACCTGGGGTCACTTGCAAACCTAATAAGCTTTTAGGACTACGCCCGATAATAAGTCCTACAGTCCCTGAGGGAAGAGGTCCCCTGACTCCTGTGGGAATCAGTTGAACCCCCATTTCAGGTGTTAACACTATTCGGGCGGTGGAACAGAGGTCTAATCCTGCATTTCCTCTTGTTCCTCTGGCGAGGGAGTGGATGGGTAGTAGGGATTGTGTCGGGGAAGCATCTGAGTGGATGCTTGAGGATACTCCTTCTGCAATGCCCCGTACATTTGTGGGCCCCGGGGTATTGGGCCCCGTGCCCCGTTTTTTGAATTCCTGAACAAAGGATTTCCATGGATGTCAAATTTTGAATGGCATTTATTGGCCCAATGATTTCCCTTTTTACACCTGGGGCAGCGGCCTGGGGCACGATATGAGCTTGGTCTTATTTCTCTTTTGGGATTTTGCCTAGAATTGCCTGATTGATTATGATAATTTTGCCTGGAATATCCTGATTGATTATAATATCTACGTTTAGCCTTTGTGAAATTTCGAGAGGAAGCACCTCTCATTGAGGCTGCAATCACATTTCCTGTGACAAAGGCGTCATTTATATCTTTACATAGTTGTATATATACGGAAAGATCCTTTTTAGTTCTCCATGGCCTGATGGCTGCTTGGCACCATTTATTTGCATTTTCATAAGCTAATTGAACAACTAATGGCATAGCTTGGTCAACATCTGCAAACACACTACCTGCAGTTCTCAAAAGTCGATCAGCAAAGTCGGCATATGGCTCATTAGGTCCTTGAATCACTTTTGACAAGCTACCTTGTAGATCCCCAGGTCCTTGTACAGTTTTCCATGCCTCTAAGGCAGCTGCATTTATCTGAGCATATATATCTGGGTCATAATCTGTTTGAGCCTGTAAGTCTGCGAATTGCCCTTCTCCTGTGAGCATGTCTATATTATAGTTTTCAAACCCTGCAGCCGCGTTTCTTTTAGCCGTTTCTATACAAAGTTCTTGGAATTGCGATCGCCAAACCAAGAATTGCCCCCCGCTTAATGTTGCTTTACATAGACTTTTCCAGTCTGAGGGGGTTAAGCTAAAGGTGTTAAGGGACTCCAGCATACTCAACGTGAAAGGAGCTTGGGGCCCATAAGTCATTACTGCCTCTTTGAGATTTTTTATTGTTTTGAAATCTACTGACTGATGGACACTCTGTCCATTTTTCTTTTCAAATGCTGGCGGTTCCCAATGTATCTGTGAGTTGTCCTCGAGAGCGCATAAGCGATCAGAAAGACTTTTTATTTCTGTTTCTAGGGTATGCAAATGCCTAGTAATACCCTTCATATTTTCTGTAATGGATTCCACCCATGGGGGAGTAGAGGACACAAGTGACTCCTCTGCCTGACGGACCTTTTTCTCGGTCTTTTTTAATTTCTTTTTCTCATTTTCTCAGGATCACTTTTACTAGATTCCTCACCACTGCTAATTTCACTGACAGCAATATCCTGAGGCCCAGGTTCCAGTGAGAGCAAGTATCCTTCAGCTTTCGCCAATAACTCCCGAATAGCTTTAATAGCTTGGATTTTTGTCATTTTTGGGTCTCTTCTAATACTCTCTTTACTGGTCTCAGTTGGCCCAGTGGAATCTACACTTTTTTGATCACTTTCACTTTTGTCTATATACTCCTCACTGAGAACAGAGTCAGGTATATCAAGGAGTCTTTGCATAGCCTCTATCACTTGGGATTCAGTTATATTCGAACCCATCTTTAGAGACCTTTCAGTTCTTACCTGTCCGCTCCGAAGTTCCCCGTACGGGCCGCCACCTGTAGTCGTCTGAAGCGCTTGGAACAACGGAGCCGCGGGAAGAACTTCAGAAGCAAACTGGAGACAAACAGCTTTTTATTCTGATAACTTTTCTCTCTGGTTCTAACAACAACTAACACACACGCCAAACACACCACTAAAATGGCGCTGACCCGATCAGCAATTTCGGCCAAGTCACTTGAGATCCCGCAACAAGTCCCGTGAGACTACGGGTGGCGACAATGGCCAAATCTCCACGGCTCATAGTCAACTACAATTCAAGTCAATCCCCAAACAGGGCTCCTGCAGGAGACCATGGACAAAGTCATAGTCCAGCAAAGCTCTGGGTCCCTGGAATCGAGGAGTGTATGGTTCCCCCTTTATTATTCAGAGCTCACAGAAATCAACAGTTTTGTAATAAAATGTGTGAGAGAAAGTAAACCTAAATACCTTTTAGTGTGTAACGTCTGAGATGGTTATACGTTGTCCCAGAGACGTCCACCTGGGTTCCTTTCTCACATCTGAACCTTCCTCTTATAAAATGATTTAAGAATGAACCATCCTGAGGACTTCCTGTTTAGACATCTTGCTCCTTTTGAGGCTAAAGCCAAGAGAATCAGATTTCCTCCCTATAGTCTAGGTTGGAGAGGAAGATCATTCTCTGACCTTTCAGTATCACATCTGAGATGTGCCTGGGAACCTGACGTCTGGAAGGGTTTGGGCCTTCCCTGTCCATGACTAGCAGCAAAGCCATATTTTCCCAACCAAGCTGGAGAAGGATCAGAGTACAGCTCTGAGTTTGATCTTTACTACAGAAATAAGCAAGATTCCAGGGGAGGGGCCAGTCACCCAAGGTAGGCAGAGGAGGAGTACCTTGGGATGCAAGCTGTGGCTTTTGTTAGGAAGACTAATTCTTGCACTGATATGCAGATATTCCTCCTGCCTTGGTGAGAGTTGACCCACAAATGAATGGGGCCGACATGCGGTCCTAGGTGACTACATTAACTCCCTGCTACCTGCAAATAAAGATCAGACTGTTCACATAACATCCATGGCCCTCCATAAACAAGTGCAACTTACTTTTCTGGTCTGATTTCCCAGTACATTTTTCACTATGTCCAGTGATGGGGATCTTCTTGCTGTTCTTCAATAATCCATATGAATTTTTTTTTCTTAAGACATGCTACGTGCAAAATTTTGGAACAATATGGAAAAGTAGGAAAGAGAAAAATCCTTTGGCCACCCAGATGAAATGCCTGGAAAGATTTCAGTGTGAGTGTGTAAGAGTGTGAATATACGTGGTTTCCACCTGCACATTCATTATCTTTGTTTCTTATTTTTCTTTTGTGTGTCTTTCATCCTGCTTTTTCACTAAGCATTTTCTGCATTTATGAAACTCACCATAAATGTCATTTTAAATCATGGCATACATAGGATTTTACTGAATACATTTGCTGCCTCCTATCCATAGTGTTCTCTAAGTTTAACATACCTATCCAAAAATTGCTTTTAAATGTTACTCCTACCCAAAACAAAATGAAGTGCCCTTCTCTCTGCATTCCTGCAACATAAGTTTGTATCTTTATTTAGGTCTGAGTTCATTCTGTGTTTGGTGTGTATGTCTGTGCACCTACACAGCACATGCGTGTATAACATTAGAAAATTCTTGAGGGTAAGTGTGCAATATTAACCTTTTAAGATATATTGGGCTACCTAAATTAGATACATTAGAGTATTTCTCTTCTCTCTCTCTCTCTCTCTCTCTCTCTCTCTCTCTCTCTCTCTCTCTTTCTTTCTTTCTTTTGGTACCAGGGATTGAACTCAGGGGCACTCAACCATTGAGCCAAATCCCCAGCACCCCCTTTTTAAAAAAATTTTTTTTAGTTGTAGATGAATAGCATTAAATTTTTTTTTTAGTTGTAGATGGACAAATTTATTTTATTTATTTATTTTTATGTAGTGCTGAGGATCCAACCCAGGTCCTCACACATGCTAGGCAAGTGCTCTACCACTGACTGACCCACAACCCCAGCCCACCCAGCCCTTTTTTGTATTTTCTTTAGAGACAGGGTCTCACTGAGTTGCTTAACGCCTTGCTTTTTGCTGAGGCTAGCTTTGAACTCATGATCCTCCTGCCTCAGCCTCCCAAGCCCCTGGGATTACAGGCGTGCGCCACCATGCCTGGCTAGAGTATTTATCTCTTAATAAATACTGTGAAATAATATTTTAAGTCTCTGCTAAGCAAAAGTATTCTTTATAATTCATACATAGTATTATGTATTGATGGCATTGTTCTTGAACCATGCCAGTCAGCACTTCATTTCTATCAGGTGTATTATTGAGGATCTTAAAGCAGTGTGTCATTGGTGAGGAACAGCATTTGTAGCGTATTAATACAAACCTACAGTGCTACCTGCAAATAGAGATCAGACTGTTCACATAATATCCATGGCCCTCCATAAACAAGTGCAATTTACTACTTGTTCCAGAAAGCTCCAGACTGCCAGATCCCATACTATGCAGCACCTTTTCCCCAGCAGATGACCAAGTATCTGTTTTCTTCTATGGAAAAAGAATGGTAAAAGTGATGTCATGGTAGGAAGTGGGCCTGTGTGTTTGTGAAGTAGGTACAGTAGGGACTTCCGTGTTCCTTACTGTGAACTTGAGCAACTGTGGCCTCAGCAGCCCAGGAAGCCATGTGAAACTGGAAGTTCTGGTCTCACATCTTTCAGATCCTCCTTTGGATGCCAGGGATAATGAAGTGAGTGTAACACATTCTTTTACCAAACTCTGAACACTCACTGTGCTGAGATTGGGGATAAAAAGATGACATGGTGCTCAAACCAGTCCCAGGGTTGGAGCTCATAGCCTTATCAAAGAGCTCATTAATCTTCCCTCTGCCACCTCTGTTGATTCCATGAGCTGAGCACCATTTGGAATCCTGATGAGCAGGATCTGAACAAAGCAATTAGAAGTACAAGCAACAGAGTTTAAAAGTGGAGGATTTTGCACTGAGGAGAAAACGGCATTACTTCTGTGATGTTTTTGATGAACATACGTATCTGAATTTAATTGTGAGGGAGTATCAGGCAAACTTAAACTGGAGGACATTCTGCAAAATAACTGCCCACTACATTTCAAAAATCTTGAGAAAGTCAAAGGAAGACTGAAGATTTGTTACAGGTGAAAGGACACTGAGGACACAAGACAGACACTAAAATGCATAATGTGATCCTGGATTAGATCCTGGATCAGAAAGGAACATTAGGAGGACAAATGGCAAAATTTGAAGAAGGTCTATAAATTAGATAATAGTACTACATCAGTGCTAATTTCCTGGTCTTGATCATTATACTGGGTTAAGCAAGACCTTACCATTGGGGAATCTGATTGAAGGATAGATATATGGGGATTCTTTGTATTTTGTTTGCTAGCCTGAAATTCTTTCAAAATAAAAAGCAAAGACATTTCACTCAGTGCATTTTCCTGACCAGCACCTTAGACATCTACAGTGGCTTACCAACAACAACTCCTTTTTGCTGAACTGGTTTACTTAAGTAGTTAGCATCACAAAGCCTTTGGATTTCAGATAGATTTCAAATACATTTTCTTATCTGACTCCCCAAATAAACAATTGGCAGGAAATTGCCTCAATCTTAAAGAAACAGGCTTAGATATGTTAAATGGCTTATCCAAAATAGCCAGTACTAAAAGGATAGTTGGTAGAACAGACTGAAAAGATGTTCTGGGCATAGACTCGCAGAAGTTAAGAAGAGAAAACCCCTTTCATTTTTAAAGGAAATCATTAAATAATTACACAGGATAAATCATTTTAACAAAATATTATGTAGCAGATAATGATTATTTATATCAATTTTAATGTATAGCATCCTACTGGCAATGAAAGTAGGTAATGAGAAAGTTTTTAAGGTTATGAAAAATATATTTCTCCTATTCTGCTATGGCACCCCTTTGAATGTGTTGTGCAAGTGCATATATTTATTCTCCTTTGAGCGCAACCACATGTGGAACTTGATCCCCTGGGTAACCTGGAACCTAAACCTGGCTACTTGGCCTCCCCTGATTCTGACTCCTTGCTGCTCATTCATTTCCCACCATTTGTTTTCATTCTTGAGTTGATGCTAAATGTCAGCCTTTAAATCACTGTCCATGAGTGGGCTTGGTGGCATGTGCCTGTAATCCCAGAAGTTTGGGAGGCTGAGGCAGGAGGATTGTGAGTTCAAAGCCAGCCTCAGCAACATAGCAAGGCCCCAAGCAACTCAGTGAGACCCTGTTTCTAGATTAAATATTTTTAAAAGGATGGGGACATGGCTCAGTGGTTAAGGGCCCCTGGGTTCAATCCCTGCTACCAAAAAAAAAACAAAAACAACAACAACAAAAAAAAAACTGAGAGTACTCACCATCACCAGATACACATAGAATGAAGTGAGAGTTAATGTCTCATGTTAAAATCACAAACTTCCTCTGTAAAAGACAGTCACAGTGTCTTTGTTCAACCTCAATTCTGGATTATTTTGTCGGGTGTTAAATAACACATACTATGTTCGTCACTGAGAAGTGACTCAAGTCAGCCAGGAAAAAACAATATCAAAATATTAAATCATACACCCCCAAAATGAGTTATATAAAAGCAGGGCTGAATTTCAAATTGGAACACATGGTGTCATCTTTTTATAAAGGTATGTGGAGGCTGAAAGTCAAGTAAACTAGAAGGTTAAAAATGAAATCTTGATGTTTCTTCCTGAAAAATTAGCTTCCATTCCATGAAGGTTGAATTGCTTCCAAAGAACAGATCCTCTAATCCAGAACTAATTAGTGCTACTAGCCCAAGTTTCCCTTTTGTTTACAGAAAACCCTCTGCTTTGAATACAGTTCTAACAGCAGACCTGATAGAATGGTGGGTGATGGGGCATTGCCCCCTCCCCAGTAAGGTACATAAAAATAAAGACCTGAGAGCTTCAGATTTTGATGAAAAGATTATTCTGCTTGCCTAAAGATAATCCATTTCTTATTTTAAAGGTTAATGAGGAAGTAGGAAAGA
Source organism: Tamias sibiricus (assembly GCA_025594165.1). Taxonomy (NCBI): domain Eukaryota; kingdom Metazoa; phylum Chordata; class Mammalia; order Rodentia; family Sciuridae; genus Tamias; species Tamias sibiricus. Next base: position 90,922,739 of record CM046661.1, read on the forward strand.
AATATGTGAAGATCATGCCTCCCAGAGCGAGAGGCAAAAAAAAAAAAAAAAAAGGTTGAAATGAGAAAAATATCTTCATTTATTTCTGTCTCTGACCTTATGTGAAGGAAAGAAATGTGCTTGCTGGCATGTATATTGGAGGCATGGAGCGGGCTGTTGGGGTGCCTGGGATTATATATAACACCGTGAGCTGTTACTGTTTTTCTTTTAAATATTTTTTAAGTTATAGATAGACATAATACCCTTATTTTATTTATTTTTATGTAGTGCTGAGGATTGAATGCAGTGCCTTACATATGCTAGGTGAGCACTCTACCACTGAGCCACAATCCTAGCCCATTGATTTACTGTTTGGTATAGAAGATTCCCTTGATTTCCCATGAAAATAGATGGTATTCTAATATTTAGACTTCATTAGAATGAAGTCTAGGAGTTGAAACCATAATTAATCTCTTGTGGTAGGTGGTGGTCCTGAGTTGGCCCCATCTGGAGAGTGAAGGCCTGAAAAGTCATGGATATTGTAGATTGGAAGCAATTCCCAAGTGGCCAGCATTGTTGGTAAAAGTGATTCTCCCTGGATCTACCATGCTTACAGAGGATGGTAAAAACTTTATGTGTGGGCTAAAGAATAAAAACAAAAAAGTCAGCTGTGAAAGGAGTAGAATGTGAGTTCCTCGGAAGTCCAGCATGTCTATTGCCGACAGCGCGCCCCCCCCTCTGCTCTCCCAGAGAACTGCTGTTCCCACTCATGTAAACTATGCCCCTGCTTCTCAGTATAGGGTGGCAATTTATGTTTAAGTAACTTTTAAAAACATTGATTCGTTTTACTTAGTTTTGGACTTTCTGTAAAAATTTTTTAAAGTGCTATGTGTTTTGGGCTGTGACATTTTTACTCAGCATTGTGTTTTTTTGCGATTCAGTCTCTGGTTAATGAGTATGACTGTACTTCATTTTCTGCTGTTAGCACTCCATTCAGTGAACAGACAATTTTTCCATTCTGTTAGTGGAAATTTAAATAGTTTCCAATTTTCTCAGGGTTGTTTTTTAAAATTATGTTATGGATAACCATTTGTTGTTCATGTCTCCTAGAAAACATTAGAAATCCTACTGGGTATGGTAGCACACACCTATAATCCCAGTGATTTAGGAGGCTGAAGCAGGAGGATCAAAAGTTCAAGGCCAGCCTCAGCAACTTATTAAGGTCCTATGCAACTTAGCAAGACCTTGTCTCAAAATATAAAGAGGGCTGGGGATGTGGCTTAGTGGTTAAGTGCCCCTGGGTTCAATATCCACCTCCCCACCCCACCCCCAAAATCATTAAGAGTCTTTCCATATACCTGTTAATGGAACACTCATTTTTTTAAACTTTATTTTATTTATTCTAATTTGTTATATATGAAAGCAGACGTCATCACAATTCATATTACACATAGAGAGCACAATTTTTCATATCTGATTGTACACAAGTAGAGTTAGACCATTTGTGCCTTCATACATGTACTTAGAATAATGATGTCCATCTCATTCCACTATTTTTCCTACCCCCATGCCCCCTCCCTTCCCTTCCAACTCCTTTGCCCTATCTAGTGTTCATCTAATCCTCCCATGCCCCCCCAACACTATTATGAATCAGCCTCCTTATATTAGAGAAAACATTCGACATTTGTTTTTTTTATTTTTGCATTGGCTAACTTCACTTAGCATTATTTTATCCAACTCTATCCATTTACCTGCAAATGCCATGATTTTATTTTCTTTTAATGCTGAATAATATTCCATTGTGTATATATGCCACAGTTTCTTTTATCAATTCATCTATTGAAGTGCATCTAGGTTGGTTCCACAGTTTAGCTATTTTGAATTGTGCTGCTATAAACATTGATGTGGCTGTGTCCCTGTAGTATGCTGTTTTTAAGTCTTTTGGGTATAGACTGAGGAGTGGGATGGCTGGGTCAAATGGTGGTTCCATTCCTAGTTTTCCAAGGAATCTCCATACTGCTTTCCATATTGGCTACACCAATTTGCAGTCTCACCAGCAATGTATGAATGGAACACTCATTTTATGCACGTGTTCAAATCTACCAGTTAATGCAAAAAATGGTTTCCAGAGTAGTTCTAACAGATTACATGCCCACCAGCAGAGAAGAGTGCTCTATTGCTCTGTATCTGCAGCAACTTTGGATCATCAGATTTCTCCATTGTAACCATTGTGTGTTAGTGTATTGGTGTTGCTTACTTTGGATCTTCCTTATTACTATTGAGATTGAGTAGCTATTCATTAGTTTCCATAAACCTGGCACGTCTTTCTGTTTATTTGGATGGATTTTTGTACTTTGGTTTTTTGTACTGGAAGTTGAACTTGGGCACTTTACCACTGAGCTAGATCCCCAACCCTTTTTATTTTTCATTTTTAGACAGGGTTTTGCTAAGTTGCTAAGGCTGACCTCAAACATGGATGGATCCTTTTGCCTTAGCCTCTGGAGTAGCTGGGATTATGGGCATGGGCCAGCATGCCTGACTCACTTATATGGATTTTTGAAAATTATTGTTTTGTGGGGCTGGGGATGGAACCCAGGGCTATTATGCATGCCAGGCAAGCAACTCTACTGCTGAGCTATATCCTCAGCCCCCTGCTCCTTTTTGGGGAGAGGGTACCAGCGATTGAACGCAGGGGCACTTGGCCACTGAGCTACATCCACAGCCCTATTTGTATTTTATTTAGTGACAGGTCTCACTGAGTTGCTTAGTGCCTCACTTTTGCTGAGACTGGCATTGATCTTGTGATATTCCTGTCTCAGCCTCTGGAGCTGATGGGATTACAGGTGTGCACCACCATACCTGGCCTCAGCCCCTTAAAAAAAAAAAGTTTTGAATAAAATTTTATAATTTTCTACATAAAGATCATACATTTATTCTTTAGGTACTGCACAATTATTATAAATTATTTCTTTTGGGGCTGGGGTTGTGGCTCAGCGGTAGAGTGCTCACCTAGCACGTGCATGGCCTGGGTTTGATCCTCAGCACCACATAAAAATAAAGGCATTGTGTACAACTAAAACAAACAAATAAATATTTTTTAAAAAATCAAAACAATAAATTGCTTATTTTAAACATAAGTTTCTGGAGCTGGGTTGTGGCTCAGTGGTATAACACTTGCCTAGCATGTGTGAGGTACTGGGTTTGATTCTCAGCACCTTTTATAAATAAATAAAATAAAGGTCTGTCAACAACTTAAAAAAAATTATAAAAAAATAAGGACACCTGCGGAGCACAGGCAGGCCAAGGACAGCCACTGGGTGGAGATCTGCGGTGGAGTCCTCCCTGAGGTTACCTATTTACCAAGACTGTCGTCCACCCTGCCTGCCCTCCTCCCTCTTGGAATACTGCAGCCATTGCCACAGCCCTGCTCGCATGGGAGCCTCCACCTTCTGACAACTGACAGGGCCTAGTGACCGCTGCCTGTTGCAGCATCACGCGCCACAGTGCTGCATCTCCGAACAGGTCTCCCAACACCATTTGACGGCCTGTCCTGTCAGCCCCATCTCTGAAAGTGGTCGCATCCATCTCGGGATACGTCCATCTTGGGACACCTCTGCCACCATCTCAGGTTACCTCCTTGGCCACATCACCATCTTCAGTTGTGGCAGCTTCCATCTTGGGACACTGGTTTGGGATTGGAAGCCCAACACCAAGACGAGACATCAGTAATCTGCAGGGACACTGTAAGATTATAGGGTAGAAACCATAACACCTTGAGTTCTAGGCACTCCAACCTGTGTGGGACCCAGGCTCAGAGTGGGCCCTGGTCCATCCTACCACCAGCAAACACCCACCAAGCTCAGGCTTTGCCATAGGACCGCCTCTTCCGACCAGCAGACCACCATGGGAGCTCAGATTCGGCCAGTTCTGCCCAGACCAGCCCGCACAGGACCTGGGCCCAAGGTAGGTCCAGAATCCGCCACCCCACCTGGGAGCACAAGCCTAACCCACTTCCATCTTGAGACACTGCAGGCATAGCCATAGCCTTTCCCACGCAGTAGCCCTTACCTTTTGACAACAGACAGGGCCTAAAAGAAGCTGCATCTCAGAGCAGGCATCCCAAAGACTGTAAGGCCCACCCTTTCAGCCCCATTTCTGGAAGACGTTGCATCCATCTTGGGGCACCTTCACTGTTATCTCAAGTTACCTTAGCTATTGCCGCCACCATCTTTGGTTGCAGTAGCATACATAGAGCGACACCCGCAGGATCTGAAAGCCCAACATTAAGGTGAGGTACAGACAATCTGCACGGATACTATAAGATTATAGGGTAGAAACTGTAAAATCTCAGATCCACACTGCAAGAAAGGAAGGCAAATAGACAATATGAAAAAACAAGGGAGGAAAGTACCCCAAACAAACCAAGATACTACAATGACAAAACCCATGCTCAGCAAAGTTGATGAAATGTCAGAGAAGGAGTTCAGAAGGCTCATAATTAAAATGATCTGTGAATTAAAGAATGACCTAAGTGAGCAAATATAGGCAAAAATTGATCACTACATCAAAAAGATAAGAGAATAAATACAGGTAGCAAAAGATTACTTCAAAAAAGAGAGACTCTGGGGAAAAAAAAGTCAGGAATTCTTGAAATGAAGGAAACAATAAACCAAATAAAAATCACAATAGAAAGCATCACCAACAGACTAGATCAGTTGGAAGAAAGAACATCAGATAATGAAGACAAAGTATACAATCTGGAAAATAAAGTTGACCACACAGTGAAGATAGTAAGAAACCATGACCAGAATATCCAAGAATTATGGGACAGCATCAAAAGACCAAATCTAAGAGTAATTGGGATAGAGGAGGGCATAGAGTTTCAATCCAAAGGAATGCACAATCTCTTCAATGAGATAATATCAGAAAATTTCCCAAGCATGAAGAATGAATTGGAAAAAACAAATACAAGAGGCTTACAGGACACCAAATATACAAAATCACAACAGTTCTACACCAAGACACATTATAATGAGAATGCCTAGCATACAGAATAAGGATAGAATCTTAAAGGCCACAAGAGAGGAATCAGATCACATATAGGGGGAGACCAATTCGTATCATAGCAGATTTTTCAACCCAGACACTCAAAGCCGGGAGATAATGGAACAACATATACGAAGCTCTGAAAGAAAATGGATGCCAACCAGGAATCTTATATCCAGCAAAATTAAGCTTTAGATTTGAGGATGAAAAAAAAAAACCTTCCATGATAAACAAAAGTTAAAAGAATTTACAACTGGAAAGCCAGCACTATAGAACATCCTCAGCAAAATATTCCACGAAGAGGAAATGAAAAACAATGATAAAAATCAGCAGAGGGAGGTATTACACTGAAGGAAAAACTAATCAGAGGAGCAACTATGACAGGTTAAATACCAAAAATAAACCAAAATAGCTGGGAATACAAATCATGTCTCAATAATAACTCTGAATGTTAATGGCCTAAACTCACCAATCAAAAGACATAGACTAGCAGATTGGATCAATAAAAGACCCAACAATGTGCTGCCTCCAAGAGACTCATCTCACAGGAAAAGACATCCACAGGCTGAAAGTAAAAGGTTAGGAAAAATCATACCACTCACATGAACAGCAGGAACAAGCAGGGGTTTCCATTCTCATATCAAATAAAGAATTCAAGCTAAAGTTAATCAAAAGGGATAAAGAAGGACACTACATACTACTCAAGGGAACCATACACCAACAAGACTTAACAATTATAAATATATAGCCCCAAACAATGGAGCATCTATGTTCACCAAACAAACTCTTCTCAAGTTCAAGAATCAAATAGACCACAACACAATAATTTTGGGTGACTTTAACACACCTCTTTCACCAGTGGATAGATCTTCCAAACAAAAGCTGAACAATGAAACTATAGAACTCAAAAATACAATAAATAACTTAAACTTAACTGACTTACATAGAATATTTCATCCTTCAATGAGCAAATACACTTTCTTCTTAGCAGCACATGGATCCTTCTCTAAAATAGACCATATATTATGCCACAAAACAACTCTTAGCAAATATAAAAAAATAGAAATACTACCCTGCATTCTCTCAGACCATAATGGAATGAAATTAGAAATCAATGATAAAATAAGAAATAAAAGCTACTCCAACACGTGGAGACTAAATAATATGCTACTGAATGAACAGTGGGTTGCAGAAGACCTCAAGGAGGAGATTAAAAATTTCTTAGAGGTGAATAAGAACACAGACACAACATATTGAAATCTCTGGGACACTATGAAGGCAGTTCTAAGAGAAAAGTTCATTGCATGGAGTTCATTCCATAAAAGAAGAAAAAGTCAGTAAATAAATGACTTAATGTTACATCTCAAAGCCCTAGAAAAAGAAGAACAATCCAACACTAAAAGCAGTAGAATTAAAATCAGAGCTGAAATTAATGAAATTGAAACAAAAGAAACAATTGAAAAAATTGACAAAACAAAAAGTTAGTTCTTTTAAAAAATAAATAAGATTGACAGACCCTTAGCCAGGCTAATGAAGAGAAGGAGAGAGAAAACTCAAATTACTAACATATGTGATGAAAAAGGAAATATCACAACAAACACTACAGGAATACAGAAGATAATTAGGAATTATTTTGAAAACTTTTACTCCATAAAATACAAAATATTGAAGGCATCAACAAATTTCTACAGTCATGATTTGCCCAAATTGAATCAGGATGATATACACAATTTAAACAGATGAATTTTAAGCGATGAAATATAAGATGCCATCAGAAGCCTACCAACCAAGAAAAGCCCAGGACTGGATGGATACACATCTGAGTTCTACAAGACCTTTTAAGAAGAACTAATACCAGTACTCTTCAATTTATTTCAGGAAATAGAAAAAGAGGGAGCACTTCCAAACTCATTCTATGAGGCCAGTATCACCCTGATTCCAAAACCAGGCAAAGACACATCAGAGAAAGAAAACTTCAGACCAATATCTCTAATGAACATAGATGCAAAAATTCTCAATAAAATTCTGGCAAATCAAATACAAAAACATATCAAAAAGATAGCATACCACAATCAAAGTTCATTCCAGGGATGCAAGGTTTGTTCAACATACAGAAATCAATAAATGTAATTCATCACATCAATAGACTTAAAGATAAGAACCATATTATTATCTCAGTAGATTCAGAAAAAGCATTCCACAAAATACAGCACTCCTCATGTTCAAAACACTAGAAAAACTAGGGATAACAGGAACATATCTCAACATCGTAAAAGCTATCTATGCTAAGCCCCAGGCCAACATCATTCTAAATGGAGAAAAATTGAAAGTATTCCCTCTAAAAACTGGAACAAGACAGGGATACCCTCTTTCACCACGTCTATTTAACATAGTTCTTGAAACAGTGGCCAGAGCAATAAGACAGGCGAAAGCAATAAGACAGTGGCCACAGAAATAAGAAATTAAAGGGATACAGAAAGGTAAAGTAGAACTCAAATTATCACTATTCACTGATGATATGATTCTATACCTACAAGACCCAAAAACATTGCACCAGAAAACTTCTAGAATTCATAAATGAATTCAGCAAAGTAGCAAGATACAAAATCAACACCCGTAAATCAAAGGCATTTCTATATATCAGTGACAAATCCTCTGAAAGTGAAACGAGGAAAACTACCCCATTTACAATAGCATCAATAAAATTAAAATACTTGGAAATCAACTTAATGAGACTCGAAAGACCTCTATAATGAAAACTACAGAACACTAAAGAAAGAAATTAAAGAAGACCTTAGAAGATGGAAAGATCTACCTTATTCTTGGATAGGCAGAATTAATATTGTCAAAATGACCATACCACCAAAAGCACTATTCAGATTTAATGCAATTCCAATCAAAATCCCAATGAAATTCCTCATAGAAATAGAAAAAGCAGTCCTGAAATTCATCTGGAAAAATAAGAGACCCAGAATAGCTAAAGCAATCCTTAGCAAGAAGAGTGAAGCAGGTGGCATCACTATACCAGACCTTAAATTATACTACAGAGCAATAGTAACCAAAACAGCTTGTTATTGGCACCCAAATAGACTTGTAAACCAGTGGTACAGAATAGAGGATACAGAGACTAACCCACATAATTACAATTATCTTATGTTAGACAAAGGCGCCAAAAATGTACATTGGAGAAAAGATAGCCTCTTCAACAAATTGTGCTGGGAAAACTGGAAATCCATATGCAACAAAATGAAATTAAACCCCTATCTCTCACCATACACAAAACTCAACTCAAAGTGGATCAAGGACCTAGGAATTAGACCAGAGACACTGTGCCTATTAGAAGAAAAAGTAGGCTCTATTCTCCAACATGTTGGATTAGGCCCCAACTTCCTTAATAAGATTCCTATAGCGCAAGAATTAATATCAAGAATCAATAAATGGAATAGATTCAAACTAAAAAGCTTCTTCTCGCCGGGCGCGGTGGCGCACGCCTGTAATCCCAGCACTTTGGTAGGCTGAGGCAGGAGGATCGCGAGTTCAAAGCCAGCCTCAGCAATGGTGAGGCACTTAGCAACTCAGTGAGACCCTGTCTCTAAATAAAAAACACAAAAAAGGTCTGGGGATGTGACCCAGTGGTCAAGTGCCCCTGAGTTCAATCCCCGGTACCACAAAAAAAAAAAAAAAAAAAAAAAAAAAAAGCTTCTTCTCAGCAAAAGAAACAATCAGTGAGGTGAATAGAGAGCCTACTAATTGGGAAAAAAAAAATTTTTTTTAAATATTTATTTATTTGCTTTAGTTGTATACAATGGGTTTAAATGGGTTTATTTGTACGTGGTGCTGAGGATAGAACCCGGGCCGCGCACGTGCTAGGCGAGCGCTCTACCACTGAGCCACAATCCCAGCCCTATATTTTTATTTAGAAACAGAGTCTCGGGGTTGGGGCTGGGGCTCAGCTGTAGCACGCTTGCCTGGCATGTGTGAGGCACTGCTTTAGATTCTCAGCACCACATATAAATAAATAAAATAAAGGTCTATCAACAACTAAAAAAAAAATTAAAACAGGGTCCTAGTAAGTTGCTTAGGGCCTTGCGAAGTTGCTGAGGCTGACTTTTTTTTGTTGTTGTTATATTTTTTTAAATTTTATTTTTATAATTTTTAATATGTACAACTCATAGTGCATATATTTAGTATCTTTTTACATACAACTGTTTGTATACAAAGTATATTCGTACAATTCAGGTCTTCAATCATGCATTAAGGAAAATGATATCCGTCTCATTCAACCACCTTTTTTTTTCTTTTTTCTTTTCTCCCCCTCCCTCCCCTCTTGCTCCCCCCTTACCCTCCCTTCCCTTGATCCATTCTAGTGTTCCTCTAATCCTCCTATGTACCTCCCCATCCAACAATACTTTGAAATAGCCTCCTTATATAAGAGAGAACATTTGGTACTTGGATTTTTGAGACTGACTAACTTCACTTAGCATTATGTCTTCCAACTTCATCCATTTACCTGCAAATGTCATTAAATTATTTTCTTTTATTGCTGAGTAAAATTCCATGTGCGTATATACCACATTTTCTTAATCCACTCATTTACTGAGGGACATCTAGGTTGGTTCCACAACCTACCTATTGTGAATTGCGCAGCTACAAACATTGAGATAGCTGTGTCACTGTAATATGCTGTTTTTAAGTCCTTTGGGAATAGACCCAGGAGTGGGATGGCTGGGTCATAGGATGGTTCCATTCCCAGTTTTCCAAGAAATCTCCATACTGCTTTCCATAGCGGTTGCACCATTTTGCAGTCCCACCAGCAATGTAAGAGTGTGCCTTTTTCCCCACATCCTCTCCAACATTTATTGTTGCTTGTGTTCTTGATGGCTGCCATTCTGACTGGAGTGAAGTGAAATCTTAGAGTAGTTTTGATTTGCATTTCTCTAATTGCCAGCGATGTTGAACATTTTTTCATGTATTTGTTGATTAATCGTGTATCTTCTTCTGAGAGGTGTCTTCTCAATTCCTTAGCCCATTTATTGATTGGGTTATTTGTTTTATTAGTGTAAAGTTTTTTGAGTTCTTTATATATTCTAGAGATTAGTGCTGTATCTGATGTGCGTGTATTAAATATTTGTTCCCAATTAGTTGGCTCTCTATTCACCTCACTGATTGTTTCTTTTGCTGAAAAGAAGCTTTTTTGTTTAAATTTATCCCATTCATTAATTCTTGGTAGTAATTCTTGCGCTACAGGATTCTTATTAAGGAACTTGGGGCCTAATCCAACATGTTGGAAATTGGAGCTTACTTTTTCTTCTATTAGGTGTATTGTCTCTGGTCTAATTCCTAGGTCCTTGATCCACTTTGAATTGAGTTTTTTTACTACATGCTCTTCAGATAGAGCACTAATCTGTAGAATACATAAAGAACTCAAAAATCTTAACACCGAAAAAACAAATAACCCAATCAATAAATGGGCTAATGAACTGAACAGACACTTCTCAGAAGAAGATATACAATCAATCAACAAACACACACACACAAACAATGTTCAACATCCCTGGCAATTAGAGAAATGCAAACAAAACTACTCTAAGATTTCATCTCACTCCAGTCAGAATGGCAGCTATTAAGAACACAAACAACAATAAATGTTGGATAGGATGTGGGGAAAAAGGCACACTCATACATTGCTGGTGGGACTGCAAAATGGTGCAGCCAATATGGAAAGCAGTATGGAGATTCCTTGGAAAACTGGGAATGAAACCATCTATGACCCAGCTATCCCACTCCTTGGTCTATACCCAAAGGACTTAAAAACAGCATACTACAGGGACACAGCCACATCAATGTTTATAGCCGCACAATTCACAATAGCTAGACTGTGGAACCAACCTAGATGCCCTTCGGTAGATGAATGGATAAAGAAAATGTGATATATATATACACAATGGAATATTACTCAGCAATAAAAGAATAAAATCATGGCATTTGTAGGCAAATGGATGAAGTTAGAGAATATAATGCTAAGTGAAGTTAGCCAATCCTAAAAATCCAAATGCCGAATGTTTTCTATGATATAAGGAGGCTGATTCACAGTGGGGTTGGGACGGGGAGCATGGGAGGATTAGAGGAACACTAGAAAGGCCAATGGGGAGGGAGGGGAAGGAAGAGGGAAAAAAGGTAAAAAAAGTAGAATGAGATGGATATCATTGCCCTGGATGCATGTATGAAGACACAAATTGTATGAATATACTTTGTATACAACCAGAGATATGTAAAAATGTGCTCTATAAGTGTAATATGAATTATAATGCATTCTGCTGTCATATATAACAACTTAGAATTAAAAAAAGAAAAAAATGAATTATGAGCTTTAAATTAAAAAAATAAGTAAATATAATTTTCTAACAGTTACTATGGATAGAAAGGGAGTTGATTTTTATTGATTTTTGCAGACAGCAACTGGCTATATCTCTAGTTTTTATGTGTTGATTACTTTTGATTTTCTGTATAGTCGATTATAATTACAACAATAACAAAAATAACAAAATTTTTTTCTCACATTCCTGTTCATAAACCTCATTTCTTTTTCTTGCCTTATTCTACTGGCGGATCCTCTAACGTAGTACTGAAAAAGGGTGTGCTTCTTTCTGGTCTTTTATCCCCTGGATCTGGGGAACTAAACTCAAAGTCTTGAGCAATTATTTCTGATCTTAAACCACTTTCAGTATTTCTTCACTATTATCTCTATGTTTATTGAGATAATTGAAATATTCATTGATTTTTTTTCATAAATTTCTTATTGTAAATGATTTTCATTAGTTTATGAATATTTACTACTCTTGCATTCCTTGGATAAAACTCTTGGTCATGATGGATTTTTTTCTTTTATACATTTCTGAATCTGGTTTGCTGAAATTTCGTTAAGATTTTTGTATCTTTGCTTATGAATGAGATATTTTCTTCTGTTGTACTGTTATTGTTAGGTTTTAATATCAAAATTAAGTAAGCCTTGTTTTAAAAGATTGAGAGCCAAGGTAATTCTTCTGTTTTTGTATATTGAAATAGTTTTTGTGTAAGAAAGAATATAGGAATATTCAGGGTTGTTGGCTTTTTTGCTTCAGTTTTGGTAAATTAGGAATTTTTCCTTTGCATCAAAATTTTCAAATATTTAGCAAGTTGTTCATGAGAGTTTATCTTTCAAATCTGAAGTTATGATGCCACCTTCATTCCTACCTTTATTTGATTTTTTTATATTTCTTGAAAAAAATCTTCCTATAAAGTTATTAGAGTTTTTTTAATATTTATTTATTTGCTTTAGTTGTACACAATGCGTTTATTTGTATGTGGTGCTGAGGATCGAACCCGGGCCGCACACGTGCTAGGCGAGCGCTCCACCACTAAGCCACAACCCCAGCCCTAGAGTTTTTTTTTTTTTTTTTAAATATTTATTTATTTGCTTTAGTTGTACACAATGCAATACATTTATGTTTTACATGGTGCTGAGGATCAAACCCAGGCCGCGCACGTGCTAGGCGAGCGCTCTACCTTTGAGCCACAACCCTAGCCCTAGAGTTTTTAATCTTCTAGAAAAACCTATGTTTACTTTTTTAAAAATGTGAATTCTTTTTGTTTGTTTGTTTTCTGGGTAGTGGGGATTGAACTCAGGGACACTAGACCACTGAGTCACATCCCCAGCCTTATTTTGTATATTGTTTAGAGACAGGCTCTCACTGAGTTGCTTAGCACCTCTTTTGCTGAGGCTGTATTTGGACTCATGATCCTCCTGCCTCAGCCTCCCTAGCTGCTGGGATTACAGGCGTGCACTACAGCACCCAGCTAAAATCTGCATTCTAGTATATTTATTTTGTTTCGTTACTCTTGGCCTTAATTATTATGATTACCTTTCTTCTAATTCTATGAGTTAATTTTATAGTTCTTTTTCTAATTTCTTAAAATATTAGCTCATGAAATTTTAATCTTTGTTCTTTTTAAAACACTTAGGGTTAAAATTTCCCTATAATACTTTTGTATTATCACACATTTTGATGTATAATAATTTAAAATTATTTAGTCCAGATATTTTATAACTTTACACCTGTAATCCCAGTGGCTTAATCCCTGGTACCCCACTAAATAAATAAATAAATAGATAAATAAATTAATTAATTCTTCCTTGTCCTGTGAGTTGTTTGTATATTTCCAATTTTCCAAAAATGGAGGGATTTTCTGGCTATCTTTGCGTTACTGGTTTCTAGTGTTTTTATATGGTAGTCAAAAAACATTTTATGTGATAGCAATTATTTGAAATTCTTGAGACTTGAGCATTTTGGTCCCATATATTTCCAGTTTTTACAATGCCCCCTGGTGTTCTAAAACAAGCAACACTAAATTTTGAAGCTCTGAAGTTCATGTATCTATTATATCATTCTTGTCCATCATGTGGATCATATCTTCTATCTTTTCTTTTTTAGTGCTCAGTTTATCATCTGTTTTTAGATATGTGTTGAGTATCTCATCATTTTTGAGATTTACTACATTTTCCTATAAATACTTCTTATATTTTCAGTCTATTTTGTTAGGTACAAATGAATTTAAACTTGTTATATCCATTTTAATATAAAAAATACAGTCTTTAAGGAGGCCCATGTGTGGTCTACTAGTTATTTCTGTATTCTGATTTTTATATTATTTAAAATATTGAATAAGGCACACTGGAAACAAAAATGATTTTACTGTCATATTTGGCAATTCAGGGTTAAAAAATAACCTTATTAACTCATTTCTGATATACTAGCCAAAAGAAATAACCAGAAGTAGGTAAAAAGCTTTATGTACCAAAATATGTATTATCTGTGGCAAAATGAAAGCAAACAAGATTCTAACAATAGGAGAGTGGTTAGGTAACTATGAGCTGGCACATGGTGATATATGTAGACATTAAAATAATTTGTCATGAATTTGTAATAACACTGGAAAGTTGTGTTACAATAATATGTAAATAACAAGCCTGTACTTTGATTTATTTACTTTAATGACAATTGTAGAAAAAGTTCTAAAAGGAAATATCTCAAACAAGCATTGGTTGATACCCCATTAATATGTATAATTTTTGTTTTTATGTAACAGTTAAAAATAAAGAAAAATAGTAACATTGATTGGTAAAATTTGTCCTCATTCCTCCTACTTTTTTTTTGTGTGTGTTTTCTGTATTTTTCTACAATATTCAAATTTCCTTTACAATTAGATAGGGAAGAGTAAACTTAAAAATATGGATGAATAAATATGTTTCTAACTAATGTTTGAATGTACCTAATGAGTCTTTCATTGTTATGCTGTTCTTAGCTGATATTTTTTTTTAAAAAATATTTATTTATTTACTTTAGTTGTACACAATGCAATGCATTTATGTTTACATGGTGCTGAGGATCGAACCCGGGCTGCGCACGTGCGAGGCGAGCGCTCTGCCGCTGAGCCACAACCCCAGCCCCTCTTAGCTGATATTTTTTAAAACATCAAGACAGAAAAGTTATTTAAATTGTGAGATACAGTGATATATAAAGTACAAATCAGCATTTAAAATACTGGGATTGTGACTCAGTGGTAGAGCACTTGCCTAGCACACATGAGGCACTGGGTTTGATCCTCAGTACCACATAAAGATAAAATAAAAGTATTGTATCTGCCTACAACTAAAAAATATACATTTTAAAAAAAATAAATTAAATATACATCTTATTATGCTTTGTGTCTCGTAGGTAAAGTGTTGCTGGAGGAGAAGCAGGGCATTGCTCCTGTGGTTTCCAGTCACGTGAGCCAAGGGGTAAAACCAGCAGTGGTTGGGTCCTTAAGCTCACACATGATGGAATTTCCAAGAAAACGAAAAGGAAGTGATTCAGACCCCTCCCAGTAAGTGGATTTTTGCTCTAACCCGATGAAATTGTTGACTATAGGAAAAAGAGAATAAGATTGCTATTTAAATTACTATTTCAAGATACTGTACTTCACTGCATAATTATCACCACTGCATTAATATACAGTTACAAGTATTCCATGCATCCTAATCTGGCAAGAAGGACAGTTTAGTAATAAATGATTGTTAAATAATACTGGCACCATTTTTTTAAAGCTTCACATAATGTTTGCACCCTGCTTTTTTGCCAAAAAAAAAAAAAAAAGCTGGCATAAAAACTGGGAAATTATGCCAAGAAATAAAGTACATGGCAGCATGATTATCCACCCAACTCTACCCGACATTGAGTGAGGTGGAACTTCTCCATCCAACTCTGATGATTATTAGGTATGTAGGAGGGTCAGCTGAGCCTGAAAGAGATGTAGGTGCATGAGGTTAATTTGCTTAATGTTTATGGTTGCAGCTAGATTCTTGCCTTCTTTATTGAAATACTAACCATGAAGAGAACATCTTCTTGAATATTTGGCTTAAAATAATAAATACCACTTACCACCTTACTTATCATTTACATTATAACCAATGAATCCTTGATTATCTGTGGTCAATTTAATCAGATAAAACTTTTGTTTCCATATTTGTTAAGCCATGTGGATGGGAAGGTCAATGCTAAGAATACTTACTGTGTCCTTGTCTATTTTTGTTGTCCACTACAGCTTATAGCCCGAAATATTCTTTAGTGACTTCTCTAAAGCTTATGTGATGAAAACATGAGGACAAAATAAAAGTAACAATTCATCTAATATTAAAGCAAAATAAAGTTAGCAACTCATCTTAGAGTAGCACTTACGTAAGTGTGAAAGTTGATGATAGGTCCCCACCGTAATTGAAGGGGACAGTTCTGAGTTGGGACAAGATGAGGACATAATGCAGCATCCCATCTCTTTTTGATGTAGTTCTTCCCAGTATGCTTCATAATTTAGCTTTGATTCTCAAGACAGCAGAATGAGTATAACTCAGATGTAAGGACCAAAGCATTTCCCAAACCATGTATAAACGACTGGAAGATTTTTCATTGGTTTTGGTTGTCTGTTCTCTTAGCACTTCCATTTAGCTGATGCTCAGGAAAGCTGCGGTGGACCAAGTGACAGTCTGTCTAAAGCGGTTGGCTGTTTTTCATCCTAAGTCAATTGATAGTCCCTACTCATCCTGAACTAAAAATGATTTAGTCTTTTTTATTTCTTCCCTCCGTCTTCAGAATCACAAGCACTACTGTTCATTGTTATCACCTCAGTTGAAGTGGGAACCCTGAGTACCATAGGTACCAGTATATCCCACCATAGGGGCCATGGTGGAGGTCTTAGGCAGTTTTGGGGGTAAATAGGAAAATAGAGTCAGTCCCAGAGGAAAGATCAGAAACATGCCAAATACTGCCAGTTTGGTGTTTGTTTGTTTGTTTGTTTGTTTGTCAGCAGGTAGCAGTAAAGATTATTTACTTAATTGCCCACATTTTAGAAAATGAAGAACCTAGGATTCAGAAGTATCAGCCCGAGGTGAATTGACTTAATGTTTATGGTCACAGCTAAATACTCGCCCTTTTTTTTTTGGTGCCGGGGATTGAACTCAGGGGTGCTTAACCACTGAGCCACATCTCCAGCCCTTTTTATTTTTTATTTTGAGACAAGGTCTCACCAGGTTGCTCACAGCCTCGCCAAGTTGCTGAGGCTGACTTCGAACATGCGATCCTTTGCCTCAGCCTCCCAAGCCACTGGGATTGCAGGCATGCGCCACTACGCACAGTGATACTTGCCTTCTTTATCAAAATACTTAACCATGAGGAGAACATTATACATGGATTAGAAAGCCTGATTCTGAGTGGGGCATTTCTTCTCCATGCCTGGCCTCCTGTCACTCTGCTCCTGGATGTGGTTGGGTGACCTGTAACAGTCATGCTGTTTCCAGGCATATCTGGGTAGGGGGTGACCCAAGGCCTCCTTCCTTCCAGGTCAGAAATCATGACAGAAAAAGTGGTGGAAAAGCTTTCTCAGAATCCTTTTACCTATCTTCTTTCAACAAAGATAGAAATATCAGCACCCAGTGGCAGCAGGTAAGTCTTGGACTATGGTTTGACATATTCCCTCCCCTCCTCAGAGGCTGTGTGGTGACAGTGGAGGTGTACATCCTCCTGAATGGCTCTCTGTCCCATGGCTTCTCCGTTCTGCTGCAGTCCTTCTTTTATCCCACCATTTCCTGTGCCCTCTAAGGAAGTGATGGACTACAAAGTCCTTTATAGATTTCATAAAGTGCTGATTACACAGTATCTTTTCCAGAGGCTCAGGGAATGAGTCTCTGGACTTTTCCAGAGATTTGGGGAAGCCAGTCAGTAGAGATGAGGTTGATTTTATTAATGTAGGCTCAGAGTGTATAATTTTTTAATTTGTCTTATTTTATTTTTTAGTGGTGCTGGGATTTAAATCCAGGGTCTCGTGCATGCTAGACAAGTGCTCTAACACTGAGTTATACCCCAAGGCTTAGGAGTGTTTAATATTTTTTAGAAAAGAAGAATGTATGAGAATGATCAGCCTTTCTGTGGCACTGTTGGTTTTGAGTGGAGAGCTGAGTCTTTAAAAGGATCTTTGATGAAGATTTTGTGGAATGTAGTCATTAAGTATCTATTGAGAACCTGCTATGACACCCCATAGAGAGAGGAGAAAAATGGGTAAGACACAAGGAACTTACATAAGCTGGAAAGATACAAATCATGCTATTCATCCTAACTGTTGTAATAGGGTCCTGGGGTGTGTGGCAACAGAGAAAGCTGGCCTTTTAAGGCAAATTGGGCTCAGGAGTGAGGACAGCCTCCTGGAGAAGTTGAGAAGCTGTTTTAAATGAAGAGGAGAAATGAGCCTACAGAGCAGAAATGGCGAAGGCATTTTGGGTAGAAGGAACAACAGTGCAGAAGTACCAGGCATGAAGTAGCATCTGGATGAGCAGGAAACAGGTGGTTTTCCGAGTGGAGTCGAGGGTGCACACAGGTGGGTGAGCAATTTCAGGGATGAACAGGGATGAGGTCAGGAAGGTCTGCTGAACTCAAGAACCTAAAAATTACCTTGAATGTAAAATTCTTCAGGAAACTGAAGAGTTTTAAGCATGAGACAAACTTGATCAGATTTATGTTTTTTAAAAATTGCTTGCCTCTGCCCTTCCCAGCCCCCACCCTTCTTTTTTGTATTTCATGAAATCAGACCTTTGAACCACTTTTAAGCATACAGTTCATCGGCATCACTTACATTCACAGTGTTATGAACCATCAACCACTGTTTAGTCCCCAAACCTTTTCATCATGTCACACAGAAACTGAACCAACTGAACAGTAGTAAGTTCCCAGCCCAGCTTTCTGGCTCTATAGATTGACCTATTTTTATGTATTTCACACACGTGAAATCAAGTGATATCTGTCCTTGGGTGTCTGGCTTATTTCAGTTAGTGTAATGACTTCAGGGTTTGCCCTTGTGTCACATGTATCACAATTTCATTTCCCTACAGAGCTGGATGATAATCCATCATAGGTATGCACTGCCACATTTTATTTATCCATTCATCTGTTCATGGAAACTTGGGTTATCTCCACTTGGGGGCTCTTGTGAATAGTGCTACGATGGACAGAAGTACCAGTTTGAGTCCCTAGTTTTAGTTCTTTGGGGTATATACCTGGGACTGAGGTGTTGCATCAAATGGTAGTTCCATTTAGTTTGTATAATTGTTTCGTTTTTAAGGGACTGCTAAGCCATTTTCCACAGTAGCTGTATAATTTTGCATCCCACCAGCAGTGTACAAGTATTCCAGTATCTTCACATCCTCATTGATACTTAGTGTTTGTTTTTTCTTTCTTTTTCTTTCTTTCTTCTTCTTTTTTTTAATGATAGCCATCCTAGTAGGTGTGAAATGTGCAGACTTACATCCTCAAAGAATCACTCAGGAATAGCCTGGAGGTTGGGTGGAAGGAGAAAAACTAGTAGGCAGAGAGAACAGGTTGAGAAGAAGCTTTTGCTGTGAGTTAGGTTTTCTGAACATTAGTCTAAAAGAGTAGCCCTGGACAGGAAGGGCATTGAAGGAAGGGACTATGGCACATTTGCAAGACCGAATCTCTGAGGCCTCATGACTGTTGGTTGGGAGAGAGGGAATATAAAAAGTATCCATGTTTTCTAATTTGAGCTCCTTGATGGAAGGTGGGATTTTCATTTACCAAGACTGAGGGAAAAGGAGTTCAGTTTTGGACACACTAAGAATGGGGTATTTATGGAACCTTCAAGTAGGCAGTTAGATATAAAGATCTGGAACTCAGGGTTGAGGCTGGACTTGGAGATAAGATTCAGATATCATTATTGTACAAGAAATAATGAAGTGACAGGCATGGATAACATCCCTGGGAGAAGTGTGTGGAGTGGTAAAACAGGGAGCTGCAGATGTACCCCAAAGACAGTGAAGGGAGGGGAAGAGCATATCCCAAACATGAGGAGGGGTGGTTCTGAGTGGGGGTGGAGTGGTAAGCGCCAAAGAAGCACGTTTGAAGAAGAGAGACACAAGAAAAGTGGCAAATCTGGAGAATATTTTTGAGATTCCTTCTGACTTCATTTGTTTTGGTAAAATGCTTACATTTTATTCAAAATGCAGTGAAAGTAGTTTTCAAGGAGACCTTGCAACTGCGTTTTAAAATAATTGTGTTACTGTTGTTAAGAGGCCACACTAAGAAAATGCATTCAAGTAATGAGAACATTATTACTAACAGAAAGCTTATTAAAATACATTTGTGAAAAATTATGACTATAGACCCAATGCCAGCATGAAAAATAGACAGAGCAAACTCACTAATTATCTAGGTTTGTGCTGCAAACAAATGGATGCAAACAAGATCTTGCCTTTGTCCTGTTCTGCCAGAGACCATTAGATAAAAGCATGTTTGGATTTCATGACTAGAGTATATTTGAATTTTGCTAAGGAGATGAGTTCACTCAGTGGGTTCATTTGATGAAACCCTGATAATCAAGCAAAACCACGATTCTAAGAAGCTGAAGTTTACCTTTTGAAATTGAAGTTCTGTATATGTATATTAATTCCAGGCCACTAGGAAGAAAATCATTCACCTACATAATTACTTTCTGTTTTATTCATTTAATATGAATGAAGTCATACTCTTAAAGAGAAACAGGGAAAGAAGCTGGCTTAATCTGACCCTCTCTTTGGTTTCAGAGAAGCTGTTTGAGTTTTATGTGTAGCAACCACACTGTAGACTGACAGTGATGAGAGAAATAGCAAGTATCTTGGAAGGGACCTGACCTAGTGCAGAGTGAGCTTCACTTGGCTGCTTGTAGTTGCAGGACCTTGAGTAGCAACTACAGTTTCAGCCTTGATTCCTTCATCTGTAAAATGGGCATAGTAATAACTGCACTGTGTTATGAGAATCAAGTTGTGAAAATGTGTTTTAAAAAACGGTTTTTTATTTAAAAGTAAGTAGGAGAAGTACCACTTGATTAAGCTTCTTAGTGGTCTTTTTTTTTTTTCTTTCAATACTGGGGATTGAACCCTGGGCCTCACACAGGCTAGGCAAGTCTATCTCTGAGGCCCAGGCCCAGCCCCTTAGTGGTTCTTTTTATTTAGAATGTTTATAAGCATCTCTTCTTGAATGTGATTAAATTTTCTATAAAGAGCATTACCTTAAGAAGAAAAACACTAAAAATTCAAGTAAAAGAGTTCAAGTAGGGCTGGGGTTGTGGCTCAGCGGCGGAGCGCTCGCCTTGCACGTGCGCGGCCTGGGTTTGATCCTCAGCACCACATAAACATAAATGCATTGCATTGTGTACAACTAAAGTAAATAAATAAATATTTTTTAAAAAAAGAGTTCAAGTAAATAAAATAGCTCACAGATAGACCAAACTTTTTTCAAAGCCTGGAAAATGATCATTGTTAAATTTGTCAAGAGGGAAGTTGTCTAAGGTGAATCAGAAACATCCAAACAGCTCTCTGTAAGTTATACTTCTAGGAATTTATCTTAGGAGAATAATTGGGATGTACTCACCACAATGTTATTAGCCATATCATTTATAATGTTGAAAATATTAGAATGTGGATATATCCAACACAAGGAAATGATTAAGTGAATTATGGTATAGCTAATCAGTGGGCCACTACTAATTATTTCAAATCATGTTCCCTAAAAATACTTAAAACTCTAGGAAAATATTCATTTTGTAAAGTGAAAAAATACAAGACTAAAAAGTTATACACTGTGACCTGAATTTTGCTTATTATATCTGTAAAATACCCAGAAATATCTGTACAACTTCACCACACACACACACACACACACACACACACACACACACACACATGCATACACACACACGCGCACACAGACCGTAGCTAAGTTAATAATCGGAGCTGGTTTCATATGTGTCTCTACATGTTTAGGAAATAGATTGGAAGGAGACACAAAAAGCAAAATAATACATTTGGAAATATGTATATATATTATATATGTGTGTGTATATATGCATGCATATAAATATATTTATTCATTTTTACTTTTTTGGTACCGGGGATTGAACTCGGGGGCACTTGACCATTGGGCCACATCCCCAGCCCCCCCCTTTTTTTTTTTGTATTTTATTTAGAGACAGGGTCTCGTTGAGTTGCTAAGTGCCTCACCATTGCTGAGGCTGGCTTTGAACTCGTGATCCTCCTGCCTCAGCCTCCCAAGTGCTGGGAATACAGGTGTGCACCACCGTGCCCAGCTTATTTTTATTTTTATTATTTTTTGTACCATGGATTGAACTCAGGGCCATTAACCACTGTGCAACATCCCCAGCTCTTTTTTTTTTTTATTAATTTATTTAGAGACAGGTTTTGCTGAGTTGCTTAGGACCTCACGAGGTTGCTGAGGCTGGCTTTGAACTTGTGATCCCCCTGCCTCAGCTTCCCGACTGACCTGCTGGAATTATAGGCATGCACCATTACACCTGGCTTGGAAATGTATTTTTCAGTACATATTTTTACAAACTGCTTAGCCCGAATAATTTTTTACTGTTGAGAATCGCCATCAATGTATGTCACTTGTTCACTTGGTGATGGACTAGTGAGTATACTTCTGATGCCAGGGACTGTACTAATGTGAAAAATAGCACAATTAATATTACAAGTGATCAGAATTTCCTGTTTCATAGTATTTCTTACTATCCACATAGATTATTAGACAAAAAAGTTATTTTTGATTGAAGGTCTGAAAATTTTATTGCATTTTCAGACTGTTTTAGTACTGCTATCATAAAGTTTTTATTTAAGCCATCAATTGTTTTGCAAAAGAATACTATTTTTCTATTTAAAAAAATTTTTTTTTGTTTTTTTCAGTGCTGGGGATGGAACCCAAGGCGCACGGTCATGCTAGGCAAATGCCTTACCACTGTGCTGTATCCCCAGTCCTATTTCTATGAAAGTTTTATTCTTTCTCAAGATTGGCATGAGATTATTTCCAAGTAGCACACCAATTATTGTTCATTGTTCGTTAACATCAGTTCAGTTACTGTGATGGGAATGGCATTGCCCAGCAGCTTTGGTAGGAAAGCAGCTCAAGTGATATAGTACTCATTTTGGATTCTTACATGTTTAAGGTAGCATTTATAGCTAAAGGTTTCATAGGAATTGAGATGATCATCTTAATCTCACATTTATTTTTCTCTCAAGAATTACAGGAGAGCTGGGGCTGGGGTTGTAGCTTAGTGAGCACTTGCCTCGCATGTGTGAGGCACTGGGTTCGATTCTCAGCACCACATATAAATAAATAAAAATAAAAGTCCATCAACAACTAAAAAAAAAAAAAAAAAAAGAAGAATTACAGGAGAGCTATTTCATGTACCTTGACATTTTATCCTGCTCTTTTGTAGAATGGAAAATGGTGAACAACAAGTAAAAATGAAGTCTTTCAGGTACATTGAATAGTGAGATGGTACGTGGTAGGTGGAAAAAGTCACACACACACCCCTTTGGCTGAACTAAAAACAATGTAAAGATAGAATTTATTTGTGAATTTCAGGTTTGCCTCACTTGCTATGCTCTGAGAGCAATGTTATCAGTAACTTGTTACCTTTTTATCTACATGAATAACATTGTGACGTTTGTGCTTTTAAATGTCTCTTAGAATAGCTGTTTATTAAAAACAATGATTAGTTTAAGTACTGGAGAACAGCAGATTCATGCTTTGAGCAAATCAAAATGCGCCTGAGGAGCATCTGATGTTAGAAACCCTTCATCATAAACCCTTTGTCATTCATTTCCACATATTCTCTTTTTCTTTTGGTACCAGGGATTGAACCCAGGGGCACTTAATCACTGAGCCACATCCTCAGCCCTTTTTTGTATTTAATTTTGAGACAGGTTCTCCTGGAGTTGCTTTGGGCCTCACCAAGTTGTTGAGGCTGGCTTTGAACTTGCAATTCTCCTTCAGCCTCCCGAGCCAGTGGGATTATAGGCATGTGCCACTGCTCCTGGCTCCACATATTCTTTAAACAACAACAGAATTGTTTTCTACATGTGGCAAAATGTCCAGGTCTGAGTTTTGCATTTTCTCTATTTATTCTGTTTTCTGACTTGATTCTACAAAACACTTGCATAGTTCAAAGTAGTAGCCATTGCTTTACTTAGAATTGAGTGCTGATAAATTATCAATAAAAGAACCAACCTCTTGATAAGTATGCCTTTCTTTAATACCCACCCCTCCCCCCCTGCCCCCACAGAAATCTTTTCAGGTGCAGTTCCTTCAAGTAAACCACCATATTCAAAACTGGTAATTTTGCCTCCCTCAGAGTTTCCTGGCTCCTGCCATCTCTGTTGGTTGTTCTCCATGGTGGTCTTGTGCCCACCTTGCACATACCTCCCTCTAGGCCATTGCTGCTGCCCATGCTGATGGGTAGCTCTGGGAGAAACAGGTGATCATTTTCACAAGAGAATAGCTATGACATTCTTTAAATCAGAAAATTTCAATTTAAAAGTTGCTTATGAGTGGATCAAAGAAGGAGTAGATAACTAAATTTTGTGTAAATGAAATTTGAATTCCATCCAGTTCACCCCCAAAGTACCTATTTTGTCTCCAGAATGGCATTGCTAAGTGTGAGTGACTGGGTGGTGGCAATGTCAGCTCTGGCAGTCTCTGTCAGTGCTCTCCCCCACTGTCCCTCAACCCCTAGCAATCTGGAAAAATTACATTTTTCCATTTGACTAAAAGTCTCTGTAAAAACAGATCAGAGGGGCTGGGGTTGTGGCTCAGTGGCAGAGCGCTCGCCTCGCACGTGCGCGGCCCGGGTTCGATCCTCAGCACCACGTAAACATAAATGCATTGCATTGTGTACAACTAAAGTAAATAAATATTAAAAAAAAAAAAAAACAGATCAGAGCGAGCCTTTCACTTTTCCTGTTTCCCATCAAATTGTTCCCCTCTCCGTAAACTCTCCTTCCTTCTCCTCCCTCCCTCCCTCCCTCCCTCCCTCCCTTCCTTCCTTCCTTTCTTTTTGTTGTAGATGGACACAGTACCTTTATTTATTTATATGCAGTGCTGAGAATCCAACCCAGTGCCTCACACATGCTAGGCAAGTGCTCTACCACTGAGCCACAATCCCCCAGCCCCTCCCCAAATTCTTCTTACATAGGATTTCCAGAGTTACCACAATCTGAATGTTGTAGGAGAAACAGACAAATGTTTAGAGCAAAATATTGGAAATAAAACAGCATAATTCTTGAAATATAAAATCTACATTTTTTTCTTGGGACATTTTATCATCTGTGGAAATGTCTTATCTGTGACATATTCGTGCTAATTGAGGGTGTTTTTCTTTCCTTGTGAGTACATCTCACAATTGATGGTGTTTAGGATGGGATGAAATGTGATGGTGGTATTAAAGGTACTGAGGTAGCTGAGAAAGGGGAATGGTTGATCAGGGAGTAGTCAGAGAAAGCTTTCCAGAAGAATTTTGAGTGAATTTGGTTTTGAAAATAAAATAGATTTTTTTTTTTTTTTTTTTTTTTTTTTTTTTAAGAAAGTGGCAGGCAAGGGAAAGACATTCCAAGCCTGGTAAAGAATGAGGCGTGGAAGAGGTGTGTGACATCGTGACAAATGTTTTGGGCATTGATGCCATATGATGTTTGGAGCTGTCAGGAAAAGATGTGGAAAGATGGAACTGGAGAGGAGGGCACGAACCAGGTTGTGAAGAATCTCAAAATGGAACCAGGGAGCTTGGCTCTTCCTCTGGGACACTGCAAATGGGCTTAGAGAATTGGGAAGCTGATTTCTGGAAGACGTGTGTAATAGGCTAGAAGAGTGAAACACTGGAAAAAGGAACATCAGACTAAAAACCTTTTGGGGCCCGTGCAAAGAACCTAAAGTAAGGCAGGAACAGAGGGGCTGCACTGGGGATGGAACCCAGGGCCTTGAGCATGCTAGGAAAGTGCTCTACCACTGAGCTACATCCCCAGCTGAGAAACAGGAATTTTATGAGGGCTTTTCCTGTTCCCAGCAGCTCTTTCCTTTTCCCTGAATGGCACTGGCAGGGCCAGAGTTGGGCAGAAGAGCACCAGTGCTTGCCTGGCTCATGATGCTCCAGGGAGTGCCTCTGGGGTGGTTCTGGGTCTGCTGAACATTAATGTAAAGAAGATTCTTTCTCCCTCTTAGAGAAGCTCATAGCCAAACCGAAAAGCGGAGAAGAGATAAAATGAATAATTTGATTGAAGAACTGTCTGCCATGATCCCTCAGTGCAATCCTGTGGCCCGTAAACTGGACAAACTCACAGTTTTAAGAATGGCTGTTCAGCACCTAAAGTCTGTAAAAGGTGAGTTTGAGAAGGGCTTCCCCATGAAGCTTCTGGTGTCTTCTCTAATCGATGTCTCTGGTTGGTTGGTTTTGTTACTGGCTGTTGAGATTCTATTCCAAAGTATCTTTCCACTTTACAGGCATTGATTTTGGTGTTTGTCCTCACTCTGTATGTGGCAAGAATATTAAATTGAAAGTCAGAAAACTTGGTTCTAATGAAAGCTTTATCTCAAGCTTACAATGTGAACTCAGAGTCTTTTATTCTGCTTGTTTTCCTGTATGCAATCTGAAGAAGATCTTACTTGCCTTCTTATTTCCCAATACTTAAGTTCTGAAGAACAGTATTAATTATTATAATATAAAGGCATTGGGAGGTTCCTATTTGAAAATAGTCTCCTTGAATTCAATTTCTCTTAAAACATCATTTAGATTTGTCAGTAGCACTTTAAAATGCATCACGCCTTACTAGTCTCAGGTATCCTCATCCTCCCATGTACCAAGTTTTTTGCCCTTGCCTTTTGGTGTTTGTGTGTGTACTTGTGTCTAACATTAGCAGTCCCTAAGTTAAGCCTGACTTTTAAATTGAAGCATAATAAATGCATATGTGTCTGTGTATAGCAGAGACCATGTCTGGTTTGGGAATAACTCCAGTCTAATTTGAGGGGCTGGGTAATGGAAGTAGAAAATTGAGTTTTAGATATTGTAATATTAAAAATTTTTTTTTGTAGTCGTAGATGGACAGCATGCCTTTATTTTATTTGTTTATCATTTTTATGTGGTGCTGAGGATCAACCCCAGTGCCTCACACATGCTAGGCAAGTGCTCTGCCACTGAGCTACAGCCCCAGCTCGAGATATTGTAATATTTTTGATACAAACTTGGGTTGAGAAGATAAGACCTGGCAGAGTAGCCAGCTGAAGACCACAAAGGAGACTCTGAAAATTTGTAAAGATCTAAAAGATGATGGCAAAATTTGGCTCAAAATGTATAAAAAGGGAATGAACAAAGTTTGACCAAGATCTCTGTCCTACACCGCAAGCCGTCTTTTTCAGGGAATATCTGTTTCAGGGAAAAGGAAATTATATGGACTGCCTTCAGGGACTTTGCCAGGTCCAGCTGAAGCAACTTAGAGGAGAGCAGTATTATTCCTGGGGCTTCCTTTTGGGAGCGTGACTGGAGTTCTTACTTTCATAATAGTCTATTGTGCAATAAGGTTCTTTTTGCCCACAAGTGGGACTTGCAAAAAGTGTATGCAGCGTTTCCCTTGAATCTTGTAGCAATGAAAATTTGCAGGCTCAGCTGAGGTCATTGGATTGCAACCTTGAAATTACCCATGTATTTTCACATTAGCAGTGTCCTGAGAAAGGAGAACCTCTGCTAGGGATCAGACAATGAATTGAACTACATGCCTGCTCTGTGCTAGGGTTTAAAGATGAACGAGTCAAGGTCTCTGCCCTCTGGGGGTTCATGGCCAGACAAGGGGGGCAGACTGATGGCAAAATCATTAAAACCTGATGTGGTAAATGTCCCAGCAGAGGTCTGAGTGCAGTAAGAGGCCGTGGGAGCTTGGCAGGGAGGAGGCACTCTATAAATCCACGGGGGAGTCCTTGGAGCAGAGTGTCAATTTTTGCCTTCAGTCCTTCTGAGCTGAAGTGAGTGGTCAGGTGCTCGTCCACACAGCCTCACCAGGTCCTTCCCTCAGAGCTGCTCCCACTTACATGAGATGACTTAGGCCATGGGATCTGCATCCAGTGCACTTGGTTCAGTATACTGGGCTTGCTCTGCTGAAGCATAGAAGCTGGGTCTTCAAGGGCTGCATGTGAACCATGTTATCTTGGTCCATACCGTAATTACTTTAAAGGCAGACAGTAGGTGAAATGATTTTTTTTTCCCACTACACTCTCCAATAGTGCTTTTCAAACTAAATGGGTGGGGGATCAGTGTACCCTGATGTTGCTCCCCACCTGTTGTAGAATATAGTTGATAACTGGAAAAATAATCAAGGGCTTAGATGATATGAAAATGTTAACATTTCTGTAAAACTGTCTAACTGCTTATTCTTAAGTTCTGACCTCATCTCCCTGTGGTTTGCTGATGACTGTGGTCTGCATACCACATCTGGCGAGGTCCAGCTCTGTAGCATGTGCTTTCAGAGAGCCCGCGGGCATCCTGTGTCTGCAGTCTGTATGCCAGTGGTGGCACAGTGGTTCATGTTTGTAGGCCCTGGTGACAAAGTTCCTAATCCAGGCTCCTTGACTTGATAGCTGTGTGGTTTACACAAGTCATGTGACATTCTAATCCTCAATTTCCATGTTTCCAGAATGGGGGTGATGCATCTGCCTTTTGGGGTTGTTTTTAAGAGTAAAGAATTAGGGGCTGGGGTTGTGGCTCAGTGGTAGAGCGCTTGCCTAACAAGTGTGAGGCTTGGGGTTCGATTCTCAGCACCACATTAACACATAAATAAATAAATTAAACGTCCATAGACAACTAAAAAATATTTTTTAAAAAGTAATGAATTAATGCATATGAAGTGCTAGCATATTTTTCTAATGGGAGAGGTAGTAGTAAGAGTGTTGGTAATTGTCATTTGGGGTCACTTTGAGCTCCGCCACCCATAACCAACATTGTGGGAAAGTGAAGCAGTCATGATGCCTTGTTGTTTTTGCTGTTGGGATTCGGGAAGCAGGTGTGTTAGAGCTTGTGGCAGGTGCATGGACTCTCTCAGCCTCTGTGGCGTTGGCTGACCTGCGTAGCCTCAGCCCTACCTGTGCTGCCCTCTTTTCTCTTTAGCGTGTCCTCCCTCCCCTGCGTGGTCAGGCCACTCATTTTGGTGATTTTCATTGGCAGGGTCTCCCTAGCTTGCTTCTGCTGTGTGTGCTCTGCCAGCCTTGCTTCAGGCCAGACCTAGAAATGTCCCCACTGTGCTCAGAATCTCTCCACTGCTATATCCTGGCCCTGTACCCTGAGTATCTTTCAGTCCCTTCTCAACTCTCTCCTGCTACAGTCCACCAGGCTGCTGTGTCATAATAACAAGGAGAAATCATTCAGGGGAATTCTTTGAGGCCTATGGCGCATGTTCTTTTGGACAGAGGAGATTTCCTTTTGCTTATGCTGGGCTTTTGGGGATGCTACTAGTCTGGGAAAATGTAACCCACTTACCATGAGGTACTTTTGGTTTTCTACCCCCTGTCATTTAGGCAATTAGTGAGTGTGGGCTTCAGGTCTATCCAAGGGCCAATTTTTGGTTAAAATGTCTTGGGGTGTTACCCCACCCATCTCTTTCAAAGGGAAGTTGGGGAAAGTGGATTTGCTTTTGCATCGTGATTGCCCTGGGGAGCTTGCACTTTGGCTCTGTGGCTTGGCCTCTGCGCCCCCTTGTGGCCACGAAGGGATATCACATATCGGGGTTGGATGTCCTCATCATTGGTGGTTTGGGTTCTTGTTTGTCTCTGGTCAAACTTTTACCTAGATTTTGGTCTGACGAATTCCTTCTCTTTTTGCCAATGTTTCAGTTGCTTTAGAGGCTTTAATTTCAATATAATAAGATCTGTGTTAGGGATTTAAAATTAATTGTTTCATTTGTATTTTACATATTTTTGTATATTATTAAAATCTCCATGTAATCTTTTAAGGAGTTTCCTTAGTTGAAAATACTACAAATCCATAAAATTTGTTTGTAATTCCAGGCTTTCCCCATCCAGGGGAATTCTTATGATAAGTTTTAATAAGCTTAAGAAATTATTTAATAAGCTTAAGAAATTATTAATTAAGCTTAAGAAATTAACTCTTCTATATTCTTAAATGTTGTTGCACATGCATTTTATAATGCTTTTTAAAGCTTTTACTATTTGTGAATTTGAATACAAAGGAATAAGTAGTTCTAAGGATTTATAACCCGAAGGCAAGGTTTTTATTCTAGTAGTAATAGAAGAAGAGGAAGTTTACAGAAGAGGTCTTAATGTGCCAGAAGCTCCCCCACACCATCATCCTCAGCAGCAGCAGCAGCAGCAGCATTGCTAGGGCTTACTGAGCACCTACCTCGTTTCCCTCTCTTCTCTATTTTCAATAATTTTTTTGGTCTGTTTATTTTTAGGCATGACAAATTCTTATTTAGGAGATCATTATAGACCTTCATTTATTCAGGATAATGAACTCAGGCACCTAATCCTTAAGGTAAGTGAAGAGATATATGTCTAAGTTGTATTTGTCCTTTCATTTCTGAATGGGAGGCAGATTTTCTTTGCTTCTGTTCAAACACACAGGACTCTGTATTATACCACATTTCTTTTAATATAGAAGTTGAAGACCGAAATTGGCATGCCTTATTAGTGAAGGAGAGATGAAGGATGGGCCCTGTCGCCTGTCTGTGACGTGATACACAGCCTGATGGTCCTCGAGTCCTGTAATGTAGGGTGTGTCCCCACTACTGTCATCTCTTTCAAAGCTTTCCAACTAGTGTCCTGTTCCTCAGGATCTTGTTCTCTGATCATTAACAGTCACTGCTTGCAGAGTGGGTTGTTTTAGTCTATGCATGAATATTCAGAGTCACTGGAGATTTGTCATGGAAGATATGACATGTGGCTGGCTTATCCTGGGCAGATAATAAGTATCTTGGTCATCTGCTATGACTGCTTTGACATGAGCTTCAAGCTCTACTCTTATTAAGCAGTCTTCGTATATGTTTTTCTTCATTTTTTCTTTTTAAGGTTTTTGTTTTTGCTTTCAGCGCTGGAGATTGAACCCAGGGCCTCGTGCATGCTAGGCAAATGCTCTACTATGAGCCACATCCCCAGCCCTTAGATTTTGTTGTTATTGTTTGTTTTTTAGAAAGTTGCTCTTTTATTTAAACCATTAAATATGCATAGAGTATTTCTAATAAGAATAAATAGGGTTTTTTGCAGATAACAAAGTAATAATTTTTAAACATAGGGAAATGTATTTCTGGGAAACTTTCTTACAAATCTTTGTACTTTTTTTTCAGTCATAACTTTATGCATATAACTGTGGGTCCCCCCCACCCCCAGAATATTTCTGCCTAATTCACCTCGCTTATTTCCAATTGGTAAAAATAAGTTCAAGGAATGCCAAGCAGGAGTGCCAGACTCCTGTTCTGTGTCTGTCCATCTTCGTTTCCCTGTTGGCTGCATCACAGGGGAGTTTGCTGGGTAGATGTCATCGGAGATGAGGATGTGTTAGAATTTTTAATCTGTTTTTGAATGAGTGAGAGCATTATTCAGAAGTATGTGAAGGTGTCCAGTGAAGCATGTCCAGCCTTTCCTGACCTGCACAGTACCCCCACCTCAGCACAGCCTCCATCCTCACTATGGGTGTTTTTTTAATTTTTTAAAATTTTTTTATGGGTGTTTTTTTGATGACTAGAGTTCCTGTATGTAGGAGAAGAGAATTCCATCAAGGTAAATTTTTTTGTTAATTTTTTTTCAGTTACACATGGACACGGTATCTTTATTTTGTTTATTTATTTTTATATGGTGCTGAGGATCGAACCCAGTGCCTCACATGTGCGAGGCAAGGACTCTGCCACTGAGCCATAACCCCAGCCCAAGGTAATTTTTATATTAGGAAATATCTCAACTGAACGTTCCACGGCTGAAGTTTCCATGTCAAAAACATTAGTTTAGACTAGGATTCAGTTTGATAATCTGTCGATCTTTAAATCTTAATAAATTTTCTTAAAATTGATCTTTACCATCTCAGTAACCACTGTTGGTTTTATTGCCACATATTTTCCTCAACATCTGAACTAATGTAAGATGTAAGATATTTTACACTTCATTATTATTATTTTTTTTAATCCTAGACCGCAGAAGGCTTCCTGTTTGTGGTTGGATGTGAAAGAGGAAAAATTCTCTTCGTTTCTAAGTCAGTCTCCAAAGTACTTAATTATGATCAGGTATTCAAAACTGAGGATGTTTTCCAGTGTTTAATTTTTTGAACAAATACATATTTCTGAAGCTGTTTCTAAACATCTAATCCATGGGATGTAGGATTAGGTTCTGCTAAGTTAGAAGAAGGTATTTGGAAAGAGGGTAGGTTTTTATTACTGACATCTGTGTTCGTTTCTTGACCTTTAGCAGGTTAATTTCCTGAACCTCAGCTTCCTTCTATGCAAATACGGGAAATAATAATTATACCTGTCTCTCAGGGTATAGTGACTAAAAAAAAATACCAAAGTGGAGTGTCTGAAAAGTGTTATTCACCCTTCTGTATGTCAAGAGGCAGCATTATTGCTCATTATTAAGTGATATATATTGCACAATAGCTTTTTATTTCAGCTCTGGCAACAAATCCAAAATATATCTTTTATGTAACTGGCTTACCTCATTCCTGACCACTGTTTAATTTCAACTAGCTACTCAAAAACTACAGTACTGAAACTAATCTGACAGAGTGAATAAACTAGCAATAGAAATCAGGTAGACCACATCTTTGATCTTGAGTAACTTCCATTATTTCCTCTCTGTTTTCAAGGTTGGGGGAATATGAGGCATTTATAGGTAATGGGTTAAATAATGGAAAAGATGTATTATGAGCCTTTATGCAGAAGGATTGAGAACCAGTTAATCATGCAGCTGATGACAGCTGGGGGCACAGGAGTGGTACAAGACCTGATGACTCCTTTGAATTGGAGTTGGAGATCAGTATACACACACACCAAACTAAGATAATTGATGATACAGGGTAGCATTTAAGTTCCAAATTAGTGGCACAGAGTTCAGTTCCACTGGACACTGACTTTTGCACATCAGAGTCCATTTAAGAGGCTCACTGGCTACTCAGGAAAGATGTTGGGGATTCCTGTGATACAGGGTCTAGTTGGCTTTTCAGATTCAGAAATATGACTTGCTCCAAAGTAGAGAGTTATGGACATACACTTATATTAACCAAACACAGAACAGACTGGTATATAAGTCAGGTTGCTAGTTTTTTAGTCTGTCTTCTTGTATCAGTTGGTCCATCTGTTCCACCTTCTACAGGAATGTCTGCTTGGGTAATATGGAGTTCAGAAGAGGTGTGATCATTGTGGTCAGGCAGGGCTTCACATGTAAAGTGGAAGGGGGTCTTTAAGAGGAGCGGAAAAGGAGAGGAAGACATTGGAGGCCGAGAGTCTAGAAGTTCAGAAAGCCTAGAGAGTAAGAGGCAGTTGGTTGAGTGGCCATGGAATAGAGAGTAGATCTAGGTGTAATCTGCATGTGGGAGTCATGGAATGGGAAGTGAGAGGTTTTCTGAGTTGGATTTTTTTTTTTTTTTTAGTATTATGTTTGTTTAGAGTGTAGCAATATCTTTGAGTCATACCATAAAATCAGATATTTTGTGATTTACCTATTCTATGATGTAATCTCTTTGCTTTTATCAAGGATAAAAAAGCTCAAAGTAATCATAGTGATTTATACATAATACGTGAATTGGGGAATGTTAAAAACAGTAATAAGATTTAACTGAATATTGGGAATTAGGCATTTGTATGTGATTTGTGTATATCCAAGAATAGTTCTGAGTGCATGTATTTTTATTCTGTCTACAAATATCGCCATGCTTCTAACATTGACTTAGTCAATATCACCATGTAGTGAACATATATCTTTAAGCTTAAGAAACTCAGCCTTTAACAGAGAATATTTATCATATGCCTGTGTGAGGAAATGTAAAAAAAAAATGTGGCACTGATTTTTAAATGTACCTCTGCCTTATGAATAGGCTAGTTTGACTGGACAAAGCTTATTTGACTTGTTACATCCAAAAGACGTTGCCAAAGTAAAGGAACAACTTTCTTCTTCTGATATTTCACCAAGAGAGAAGCTAATAGATGCCAAAAGTAAGTACTCATTTATTTAGCATGCTTGCCATTTTCTGTAAATATAATTGTTACCTGAAAGTACAGCTGTACAATTTTTTTAACCAGCTAATTAAGGTTTTATCAAGAAGAGAATTAGTGAACTTTATATTCACCAGCTCTAGACGTTGAAAAATACATAGCTATATAGAGAATTCCTAGACTTATACAGACACCTGAAAACAAGTTCATTCAAATGAAGGTGCTTTGGGAAACATATGACTGATTAATATTCATTATTTTTATAAGCAAATGAATTTTTCTAAGAAGATATTGTTTGGGGTAAAAACAGTTGTTGCAGTTTTCATTACTTAGGTATATGCTGAGAGACAAAATACCTGAGTTCGTTCTTCCCAGTATGAAAGACCTTGTATAACTGGTCTCAGGAAGTAGAACTATTCTTTCTATTCTGTGATACTTAATCTCTGAAAAACACTGAGTGCCAAATAGGATATAAAAATAATGATGTTCTATGCTACTGATTGTGGTTATAGTGGAGTTTTTTTCTTTTTTTTTAATTCAATTTTTATTTCATATAAGTTTATTATCTACCCCCAGTGGGGGGGGGGGGGATAGATAAATTGCAAGTGTTTTGAATTGTCAAAATGTGATTGCTTGACAACCACACTTTTTGGTATGTTCAGTTCAACATTTATTGTACAATCATGTTGTTGCTTTAAATAATCATTTATTTTCTCAATTTATTAAAACACTGTAGATAATCAGAAAACATTAGGAGGTAAATTTTAAAAGTATTTGAAAATATTTCTTTCCACCTCTTTTCTTGCCCCCTTCTGCTATGGAAGCTGGTTTGCCCGTTCACAGTCATTGTCACCCTGGAAGGACACGTGTGTATTCTGGCTCCAGACGATCTTTCTTCTGCCGAATAAAGAGTTGTAAAATCTCTGTCAAAGAAGAACATGGATGTTTACCCAACTTAAAGAAGAAAGGTATGATCCTTTTGAAATGTCAAGTAGTTTGTAGCATAGATGCAAATTTTTATGTCCTAAATACTTTCCATACAGAAAAAAGTAAAATGTATAGTCAAGGCTAATAATCGAGACCAAAAACACCTAGGAAAATAAGATTTTTTTTAATATTTATTTTTTAGTTTTAGGTGGACACGATATCTTTATTTTATCTTTATGTGGTGCTGAGGATCAAACCCAGTGCCTCATGCATGCTAGGTGAGCACTCTACCACTGAGCCACAACCCCAGCCCATAAGATTGTTTTTTAACCATAATTATTTAGATTGGTTCATCATATCTTTCAGATGTATCAGGTAATTACATATTTTTTTCATTGCCCAAAATTTTAATGGTGCTGTTGAAATTATAGTTGGGGAGCTACTAAAGGAGAAAAAAATGACCAGAGATGGAAATGAAACTTTTGTTATGATACTCCACTGTTACTTTTTATAATATAAAAGATCTTTAAAAAAAAAAAAAAGTTTAAAAAAACACACAAACGTTAATGGCACAATAGCCTTGTTTGATTAATTTCAGTGAAAGTTTCTTAAAACATTCCAGATGTGGTTTTAATTCTCGTAACATTGTGGTTCTTTGGTAAATATTTGTCTTATGATTCTTTTCTACATTCACCTTGCAGATACTTTTTGAATTGGTTAAAAACTCATTTGTTTAACTTTGTGAGGGAATTTTAGGACCTGCAAAATATCTTATAACTTTTTTTGCCTTAGAATATACTAAGCTGTACAGGATTTTTTATTCAAATTTCAATTTGAGATTTGTTTTCTTATCCTTTAAGAGGATATTTATATGGAGCTACAGGATTTAACTTACAAATTTTGGTCTGAATCGTTTTTGACAATTGCCTAAAATAATAATCATTCATATCTACTCAATAAGCATTCATTCTGTGCCAGATACTGTGCTAAGTAAATTAATCCTCATGAAAACCTTTTTTTTTTTGTTGTTTTTTGGTGCTGGGGATATGCTAGGCAAGCACTCTACCCCTGAGCTCTCCCTCAGCCCCATAAAAATACTATTCTTACATCTATTTAGAATCAAAGACACTCCAGGTTCTCGTTCTGGGTTCTGCCTCACAACAGACACGCTGGTGGGTAGACTTTAGGGCAGAGTTGGAAGCACATGGGTTTTAATGTTGGGTCTGCCACTTAAGAACTGTGCAACCTTAGGCAAGTTCCTCTTAATTTACAGAAAGTGAGTGTTATGGACTGAATTATGTTTCCCCCAAATTTGTATGTTGAAGTTCTGACCCCATGTGACTATATTTGTAGTAAGAGCCTTTAAAGAGGTGATCAGGGTTAAATAAGGGCTAATGGTGCAGCCCTTGTCCAATAGGACTGATGTCCTTAGAGGAAGACTCGGAGGCACTAGGGGTGTTCATCCACACAGAGAAAGGCCATCCATAAGCCAAGGAGAGAGGCCTCAGGAAAAAACAAGCCTGCCAGTTCCTTGATCTCAGACGTCTAGCCTCTAGAACTGTAAGAAAATTTTGATTGTTTGAGCCATGTGTGTGGTATTTAATTATGGCAGCCTGAACTGAGCTGATGAAGACTAGGAGTCGGTTACACTTTCATGCAGCTCTTTAGTGCTTGGCTCCCAGTAAGCACTCAAACAATAGCTAACATTTGTGGCTCAGAAGGAAGAAAATGAAAAATGAAAGAGAAAAAGGAGAGAATGAATACATTGGAAAGGTATTTCTTGTCCCTGGCCCTTGGTCACACTTGTTTTGTGACCTAACATATGGTCTGTTCTAGAGAAAATTACATGCATTGATGGAAAAAATGTATATTCTGCAACTGTTGGATGGAATTTTCTGTAAAAGTTCATTTGATATATAATTTAGTTTCTTTGTTGACTTTGTGAATGAATCTGTCTATCAACGAGAGTGGGTACTAAAATCCCCTAGTATGATTGTATTGGAGCCTCTCTCCCCCTTTAGGTCTAATACTGTTTGTTTTATAAAATCAGGTATATATGGTTTTACATTTGTCTTCTTGGTGAATCAATTCCTTGATCATTAGTGACCTTCCTGGTCTCTTGTTAGTTTTTGCCTTAGTCTCTTTTGCCAGATCTAAGTGTAGCTACTCCTACTTGCTTTAAGATTCCATTTGCTTAGAACATTATTTTCAGTTTGTCTCTGTCTTTACTGGTATAGAAAGCTTATTATAGACAGCATATTGTTTTATTTTGTTTTAAATTCATTCCGCCAGTCTGGGTTTTTTGTTTGTTTGTTTGTTTTGGTACTGGAGAATGAACCCACAGGTGCTTTACCACCAAGCTATATCCCCAGTCCTTTTTATTTTTAGACAGGGTCTTACTAAGTTGCTGAGGCCTCCAACTTATACTCCTCTTACCTAAGCCTCCCAAATAGCTAAAATTACAGGTGTGCACCTATAATTTTTGACTACCACCTAATTTTGTTAATATGATTGAAAACCTTATATATATGCTTATCCCTGTTTTAATTCCTTTGAGGTATGTTGGATATTATGGTGATATAAAGGGAAGAGCATGGAATAATTCCAGGTTTCTCATTTAACTGCCTGAGTTAATTGTGGTGGCATGAATCAGGCTAGGGAAGAAGTAATAAAGACTAGGTCTGAGGTTGGAAGGGATCATGAGTTTTGTTATTTAAGGCATCCATAGACTGTGGAGAAGATGATGTCTATTGGGTGTTTAATGCAAGGTCTTGTGCATGGTTTATGAGACCTCAGCTGTGTTCCCTGCTTTATTCTCCAGCTGCTGCTACCCATGCAGCCACATCTGATTGCTGTCTCATCTGTTTGCTCTGGCTGTTCCCTCTGGCTGGGAACACCCTTTTATACCTGTCCTCTCCATCTCAGGCAATTCCTGTTTGAGTACCCCACACAACAGAACATTCACTGTCAAACAGCATGGCATAGGTAGCTCTGGACCAGCCTGTTTGGATGTAAACCTCAGCCGCATCCTATACCTGCTGCGATTTTGACATTAACCCTGGTTCCCAAGACAATGAGGTTAATATTAGAACCTCACACAGGAC
The DNA here is from genome assembly GCA_025594165.1 of Tamias sibiricus. Classification (NCBI taxonomy): domain Eukaryota; kingdom Metazoa; phylum Chordata; class Mammalia; order Rodentia; family Sciuridae; genus Tamias; species Tamias sibiricus. Next base: position 90,960,389 of record CM046661.1, read on the forward strand.
TCTGAGGATGGAATGAGTTATACATTTAAAGCACTTAAAACAGTGTGGCATGTGTCTTCTAATGATGTTTGCTATAATCACCTTGCTCTTTTTAAGATAACCCATATGGTCTTCCATTTAAAAATATTTTTTCTTTTTCAAGATTTATTGTGGTATCAATCTTTCCAAATAATGCCAATTTAAAACAAAGCTTGTTCTGGACTTTTCTAAATCTAATCACAAACAACTGGTTTAAAAGACTTTTCTTTTCTCCCCCTCTACTTTTTAACTCTTAAATCCCTTTTTTGGAGGAGTGCTATGAACTGTATACCACCCATCTTTTAGGCCTGTGTTGTATTTCATTGTTTTCTTAGGCATTTCCTGATATTTGAGCATATGGATTATTTCCAGTTTTTTATTCTAGTAGACCTGTTTGACAGGCTGTTTCCTATGAATTCATTGCTTGGGATTTTTCTGAAAAGCAAAATTTTTTAGTCATTTTTATATGCCTTATTACATTTTTATTACATTTCTCCAAATATTCCCTAAAATATTTCTATAATATACCATGTATATCTATTATTATAAGTGCTAACATAGGGAATTTAAGAATGTATGCATAATTTTTAAATGCCTTTTTAAGCTTATGAATATAAACTATAATATACCCCCCAAAATTAATAAGTCAAAGGACAAAGGACATGAAGTTTAACTCTTTCTAAGATGTAATTATTACAACTTAAAACCCTAGAAAGCTGGGAGCATTGGCACACGCCTGCAGTCCCAACTACTGGAGGCTGAAGCAGGAAGAACTCTAATTCAAGGTTAGCCTCAGCAACTTAGCAAGAAGCAAGACTTTGCTGAAAATAAAATGAAAAGATCTAGAGATGTAGCTTAGTGATAGAGCCCTGGCCTAGGTATAGCCAAAGCTCTGGATTAGACCCCCAGTACCATAAAAACAAAACTGAATTGGAAATATATGAAGTATAGGCCTACTTAATCCTAAATCAAAGCAATCAGTTATCGTTCTGATGTAATTTAATTTAGTTCCTAAGGGAAAAAAACCCTATCAATAAAATCATTAAATAATAAGATCAAATATTTTGCAGGGGTGGGGGGGGTGGTACCAGGGATAGAACTTAGGGGCACTAGACCACTGAACCACATCCTCAGCCCTATTTTGTATTTTATTTAGAGACAGGGTCTCACTGTGTTGCTTAGTGCCTCACTTTTACTGAGGCTGGCTTTGAACTCTCAATCTTCCTGCCTCAGCCTCCCAAACCACTGGGATTACAGGCATGTACCACAGTGCCTGGCCCTTTTCTTTTCTTTATTTTTTTTTTCTTTTTAAAGAGTGAAGGAGTAGGATTTATTCAGGTGTGTAGAATAGAAACAGAATTCTTGCAGGGGTGAGAGAGGAGCCCCCTAGGGGTTGCCCTCCGTGGTTTATTTTTTATGCAATTCCCTTCCCCTTTCATTGTAGCATATTTAAAGAACATTTCACAGCCATTATAATTACTGTAAATGCCAATGTAAGAAATTTTAGAGTTTATAATTATCCAAATGTCCTTTTCTAAAAATGTTTAATTAGATCATAGAAAATTCTGTACCATCCACTGCACTGGTTACTTGAGAAGCTGGCCTCCAAATATTGTTGGAATGGAAGAGGAAAGAGACAGCAAGAAAGACAACAGTCACTTTACCTGCCTCGTTGCCATTGGAAGATTGCACCCATACATTGTCCCACAGAACAGTGGAGAAATTAAAGTGAAACCAACTGAATTCATAACACGTTTTGCAATGAATGGGAAATTTGTCTATGTAGACCAAAGGTAAACATTTACATAATATAAAGATCAGCATTCAGTGGGATGTTTGAGACTATGAAAGCTGTAATTTAGTAGTACTGCTGGGGTTTTTTTAAGGCTTTAGAGCAGAAAATAAAGTTTAAATGAAATAAGGGTATGGATGTGTCAGTAAATTTGTTCAAACAAAAATATAAATTAGGAAAATATTTGTTAACCAGTAATACAGAGACTGGGCCTGGTTAGTGGCCACAGTTTTGATGGTGAATAGTAAGGGCGCTCCTGGGGTTGGGGGTGGAGAGGCTGTGCCCATGTGACTATTCTGGTTTGAAGCTCTAGTCCTGGCTAGAGCTGCCAGGGGCAGCCCAGTGGTACACATGGGTTACTCATCCCCAAGGCCACAGCCCCACTATTCTGACCACAGCTGGGCTTCCAGTATTCTGGGAGGGAGTATATTCACCAATTCTGAAGTTTGTTTTCAATCTTAAAACCAGGGCAACAGCAATTTTAGGATATTTGCCTCAGGAACTTTTGGGAACTTCTTGTTATGAATATTTTCATCAAGATGACCATAGTAATTTGACAGACAAGCACAAAGCAGGTAAGCTATGCATTGAGTGTAATACTTTTTGGGTGATTTTTTTATTATAACTTCAACTCTTAAATATATCTCTTCCTGTGAAATTAGGAATGTGAATCATTCTTCAAGGAATTGATTTTTATGGTGGCTTACTGACTATTATTTTATTAATACTTAATTACTATTTAGTTTTTAATTATATGTAATTTTATTAAATCTTAAAATTTGTTCTAATTAGTCATACATAACAGTAGAATGCATTTTGACACATTGTACACAAACGGAGCACAACTTCTCCTTCCTCTGGCTGAACATGGTGCAGAGTCACACCCGTAGTAAAATCATACATGTAAATAGGGTAATAATGTCTGTCTCATTCCACCCTCCTTCCTATCCCCACAGCCCCACCCCTCCCTTACTCCCCTCTGCACAATCCAAAGTCCCTTCATTGTCCCCCACCCCTTCCCCACTATGGATCAGCATCTGCTGATCAGAGAAAACATTAGGACTTTGGTTTTTGGGGATTGGCTTATTTCGCTTAGAATGATGTTCTCTAGTACCATCCATACCTACAAATGCCATAATTTTATTGTTCTTTAAGGCTGAATGATATTCCATTGTGTATATGTACCACATTTTCTTTATCCATTCATCTGTTGAAGGGCATCTAGTTGGTTCCATAGTTTAACTATTGTGAATTAAGCTACTATAAACATTGATGTGGCTGTATCACTGTAGTATGCTGATTTTAAGTCCTTTGGGCATAAATCAAGGAGTGGGATAGCAGGATAGCTGGGTCAAATGGTGGTTCCATTCCAAATTTTCTGAGAAATTTCCATACTGCTTTCCAAAGTGGTTGCAATAATTTGCACTCCCACCAGCAATGTACGAGTGTACCTTTCCCCCACACATCCTCACCAACACTTATTATTGCTTGTATTCTTCATAATTGTCATTTCTGACTGGAGTAAGATGAAATCTCAGTGTAGTTTTAATTTGCATTTCTCCAATTGCTACAGATTAATCTTATTAAATTTTTAATTTAATATTTAATTTTACTAATATTTAATAATGGTTTTTTCTTATTAAGTCCTACAGAGTAAGGAGAAAATATTTACAGACTCATACAAATTCAGAGTGAAAGATGGCTCCTTTGTAACTTTAAAAAGCCAGTGGTTTAGTTTCACTAATCCTTGGACCAGAGAACTAGAATATATTGTGTCTGTCAACACACTAGTTTTGTAAGTACTTTGTTTTTAAGACCTTCATATTAATTTCAAATGGATGCAGTTTTTCCCCCTAAATATTTTCAATCTGCAGTTAGTTGAATCCATGGATGCAGAACTTGAGGATGCAGAGGGCCTATATTCTGAGTCTTTCTTTGGCATTAGTTCTCCCGATTAAGCTAAAAGTTTGCTCTTTTGTAGTATACTTTTTGCTTGGTGTAATACATGATGATAAAGTCATTTATCCAAGCATTTCCTTACTAGCCTTCATGATCTTGTCTTGTCGTTAAACTGCATCTTGTTTTGCATGTACATCTTCGAAGTCTGGGCGCCACATGTGCCTGAGCAGGGCATGTGGAAGAGTGAGTTGAAATCCAGCCCAAGTGTTGCTAGGCAAGCCCTGTCTGGCTGTGTCAGCCTGAAGGAAGAGCCCACTTTTCCTGACTAGCAACAGTATGTTAGCATGGCCCTGTTCTAAGTTTTACTGTTTTTCTACAAGTTTCTCTTTGACAATGCTATAAGGTTTTATTTAACTTATTTTTATTTATTTATTTATTTATTTATTTATTTTAGTACTAGGGATTTGAACCCAAGAGGGGGGCTTCACCACTGAGCCACATCCCCAACCCTTTTTAATTTGAGATAGGGTCTTGCTAAGTTGCTGAGGCTGGTTTTGAACTTGCAATCCTCCTGCCTTAGCCTCCAAACTGCTGGGATTATAGGCATGTGCCACCATGCCTGGCTATTCATTTTCTTATCTGCAATATTTGGTATAAAAAAAAAGCACCAAAAATTTATCTCAAACATTCCCTGCCACCCATTCCAGTAATCTTTGCCTTCTTATCACTAGGACAGGAACTGATAATTTGTTACAGTGAGACCACACACTTAATAGGGCATTTGGGAAGGGCCCTGATTATTAGCACATCAATACCTTGATTTCTGGTGGTGATATTAACAATATGTACATTAATATGTACATAAAACATTAATTGGGCCAAGAATTGACAAATCAAATGCATGGAGTTTAATGTAGTTGTTTTAACAATTTTCTTTATCTTAGGGGAAAACTAATCACCTGTTATTTCTAAATTCTAGGGGACGTAGTGAGACCAGAGGAGCATCATTATTTCACTACAGCTCTCAATCATCAGAAGGTAAGCTTAAGTTGTAGTTGGTGGAAGACTTGTTGCTAAGTCCATTAAGACTATTACTTAATAGTATTGTGCAGTTACTATTTTTTTCTGTCTTGAAGAGGAGAAAATTTCAAGGTGACATTAGAAGACTTCTGTGGGTTGGCTTATAGGCATCCCAAATTTGGGAGTAAGTTCACAGGGAAACAGGTACCCCCTTGGAAACTCCCAGGAGTACCACCATGTCCCCTCTAAGATGCCCACAGCACTTTGTTCACACTTCTGTTACAGCCTTCACTGTGTTGCAATGAGTTGTGTGCTTGTGGGGCTCCCCCTGGCTTCAGGAGCAGGAATAATGTTTTAACAGCCTTCCCTGGCAGCCAGCGTCCTCCCTTGTCTGTTGTGGTGCTTATTAAACATCTAATGCCGAAATTAAAAGTATTAAGGACAGCTTTTGCTTATCTGTTACTGTATTTCACCACATAATTGTCACCACCTCATTGATGTATATTCATGAGTATTCTATGCATCCTAATATTGCATCAATGACAGTTTAGTAAGGAATGATTTTTAAGTAATACCAACACAATTTTCTATTTTTTTTTAAAAAAAAACTTTACATAATGGTGGCACCCCCACTGTTTTGCAAAACAAATTGGCATAAAGTCTGTAATGATTATTGGTGAAATATGGTAGTGTTTTTTTTTTTTTTTTTTTTTTTTTTTTTGTGGTACCAGGGATTGAACTCAGGGGCACTCGACCACTGGGCCACGTCCCCAGCCCTTTTTTGTATTTTTATTAGAGACAGGGTCTCCCTGAGTTGCTAAGTGCCTCGCCACTGCTGAGGCTGGCTTTGAACTCCCGATCCTCCTGCCTCAGCCTCCCAAAGTGCTGGGATTACAGGCGTGCGCCACCACACCCGGCTGAAATATGGTAGTTTTTAACCACAGGGTTGTACTAATATATTTGTATAATAAAAGTTTTAGGAAATATGAGAAATAAAGTAGTATTTCTCTGGCCTTAGTGTGGAGATGAGAGTAGGAGGAGACTGTGCTAAGGATTATAGGTCAAAATGGTGCCCCTTAGTGACTTCTGCACATTTGATTCGGATAACTGCTCTTCGGATCACTGCTCTTTGCTATCTCAGAGCATCATGACTTATGTGTGTAATGCAAAAAATAAATATTTTCTAACATTTAGGATGCAGCTGACCTGTTTCTTTTAAGATAACTAGAAAATTATTTGAATTGAAAGTTATTAACCAAAGTTACATACTTTTTTTTAAAGTCTCCAATTGAATTTTCTTTTGCTATTGCTTAGACTCCCCTAAACAATCTTGCATCCATGTGCCTGGAATGTCTACTGGAACTATACTTGGTGCTGGTAGTATCGGAACAGACATTGCAAACGAAGTTCTGAATTTACAAAGGTAATGCTTTATTGCTGCATATATTTTCACAAGTAAATTTATCATTTACAAAACCAATATACAAAAATCAGTTTTTCTATAAGCAAATAGCCAGTTTACTAACATAATGGAAGAGATTATCACTAGAACATAGAAAAAAAATATTTTAAGTTATAAATTTTTTTAAAAATGTCTTAATTGTCAATGGATCTTTTATTTTATTTATTTATACGCAGTGCTGACGATTGAACTCAGGGCCTCACACATACCAGGTAAGCACTCTACCACTGGGCCACAACTCCAGCCCTATAAATTTCATAAGAAGTGTACATGGCTGAGGCTGAGGTAGAGCTCAGTGGTAGACTACTTACCTGGCATGTATAGGGTCCTGGGTTTGACCAGCACAATCCAAAGAAAAATGGAAAGTGTCCAGACCTACATAAAACAACCACCACCTTTAAGATTTACAAAGGTACAGAAAGACTGACCTGAATCCCGTCAAAAATACTATTATTCATTTGTTTTTAGAATTTGACAAATGATACTAATTGTATTAAAATGTCCAGAAAACTTCAAAAATAAAAAGAGACTAACCCTATCAGATACTAAAAAATGTTTTAAAGCTATTATCACTACATTTTGGTACAACCCACAAATAGATTAGCGTAAAAGAATAGTTTTCCAAATTAGGCTCAACTGCATATGGAAAGTTATTGTATGGTAAAAGTGGCATTTAAAATCAGTAAGTGGAAATAAGTCATACTGTGCATCAATTTTAATACATAGGTATAAACTTTATAAGAATTTACATATTAAAACTTTTTATTCTTTATGCTATAAAGCTCCTCATATTTAAGATAGTCAAACTATCATGAAATGAACATTTTCCACAGTTTAATTTCTCTTTTTTTTTTTTTAATTCAGGGTCACTCGACCACTGGGCCACATCCCTATCCCTTTTTTGTATTTTATTAGAGATAGGGTCTCACTGAGTTGCTAAGTGCCTCGCCATTGCTGGGGCTGGCTTTGAACTGGCGATCCTCCTGCCTCAGCCTCCCAAGTACTGGGATTACAGGTGTGCGTCACCATGCCCGGCTTTAATTTATCTTTAACTTTGTTATATACATACATTTTTATAAAAGTTCACATATTAAAATTTATATAACTGCATATTAAACTTCATAGTATAAAAAGTTTTAATAATCAAATTTCATTTTTTAAAAAACATTAGCAGACATGAAGAGAATTTAAAAATCAAATGGCTGAGAAACTTTAAAAATTGCTCATCTCAGTTAAATATACACACACAAAATTAAATGAGGTGGGTCCTTTTTCACTTAGAAGATTATCAAAGATTTGAAAGTTGATACTCAGTATCGGTGAGAGAGTGAGAAAACAGACATCATAAGGTGTGTGAATGTATATTACTACAGTAACTCTGGAGGACAATTAGACAATACTCATAAAAAATGTAAATATATATATAACCTCAGACTCACCAATTCTACCCCAGGAGCAAATGTCCTTAAACATCTGTGTAAAGATCCATGATCAAGACTGTTTTTTGCTTTACTATTTGTTAAATATTTATCATAACCATAATTCATAATTCTTGGTATATCCATACAGTGGAATACTCTGCAACTGTTTAAAGAGGGGTAGCTCTATTATGCTACTATGGAAAGATTAAAATATATGGTAAATAGCAAAAGGCACAGGAAGAGGGAAAAAAAGAATAGCATGTATAATAACAAACTTGTATGAGGAAAATATGTGTGTATATATGTGGGTATGTGTATGTATAGGTTTATAATCGCCCACCTAAATCCCTTGGGACCACATATGTTTTGAACTCAGACTTGTTTAGAAATTGATTTCTTTGGATTTTAGAAAAATCATGTTTTGGGGTCTGGGGCTATAGCTCAGTGGTAGAGCACTTGCCTAGTACACATGAGGCACTGGGTTCAATCCTCAGCACCACATAAAAATAATTTAATTTAATTTTTTAAAAAAAGAGAAAAATCATCTATGGGAATTCCCAACCACCACACCCCTTTTTTTAAGGGTTATGTGTAATACCTCCAGGGAACAATTGAATCATGGGCAAGAGTGCAGTCATTTGCATCAGTATTTCTGCCATGAGAGGTAGTTATGGATTAAATGGAAAAGTAGGATATGCTTCAAAATAAGCATAAGGGCAGAAGGGAAATAAGAGCTTGTGGTTATATACATTCAATAAAATTGAGAAAGAATAAGTATTGAAGCTGTTCAATGGGTACATGAGATTTATTCATACCTTTATTATCTGTCTCTTTTATTATCTGTTGGAAATTTTCCATAATAGAAGTTAAAAATACAGTTTTGAAGTGAAGTGTGTAAATACTTATTAAATAACATAAAACAGAATTTTTAAAAATATCAGTCAAGGTCAGATTTCACTGAGTTCAGATTTTGCTACTAAATGATTGTGGAAAATCTTTTTGTTTTCAGGGTGTTTGGGATTTTGCAGTTATAGAGAAGGAACCTCAAAGTCTATAATATAATATATGGCAATAGGAAAAATTTGTTCAGACTGGTTACCTTTCGTATTTGGGACTGGGCATTAGGTAACAGGAGATGTAGAAGAGTGACATTTTTTAATCTTTATATTTTTTATTTGACTTTGTACAGTTTTAATTTTTAGCAATTTTTAAGAATTTTAAACTGGAAAAATCACTACTGAGACACTTTCCGTTTGCCTTTGATCTGCCTATTTAGTGAACAAATACTTATTGAATACTTAAACTGTGTGCTATGTACTTTAATACTTCAGTTGTAAAACATGCTTCATCATGTGCTTTGATCATAAATCTTTTCACAAACATACAGTGTAAAACTGATCTTACCACATAGTACGTGATTAGTTGCTCAAATGTGTGGTTTGCATTTTTGGCATCTAATCCTAGACTGACTTTCATTACAGGATCCAAGTTTCCTTCCCATCTTAACAACTCAGTGACATAGACAATGGAAAAGACATTAGTGGATCTGGGTGTGTGTTTTGTTTTTTAACATAACAAAATTTACCATTTTTAAATGTACATTTTAGTAGCATTAAATATAGGCACATTTAGTGCAGCTATCACCACTCCTGCCAGAACTTTTTCATTTTGCAAAAAATGAAGCTGTGTACTCTTTAAGCAAAAACTCCTATACCTCTCCTTCTTCTAGTCCCTGGCAACCACCATTCTATATTAGATCTATGAATTTTATTACTCTTAGTACCTTGTGAGTGGACTTGTTCTTTTGTGACATGATGCTTTCAAGGTTTATCCATGTTATAGCATGTGTAAGAATTTCCTTTTAAGGCTGAGTAATATTCCATTGTATGTATATGCCCCATTTTGTTTATCAGTGGATGAATAGACACCTGGGTTGCTTCCGCCTTTTGGTTTATTATGAATAATGCTGCTATGAACATGGATGTACAAATATCTGTTTGATTCCTTGCTTTCAATTCCTTTGTGTATACACCCGGAAGTAGAATTGTTGGATTATATGGTATTTCTTTCTTTTCTTTTCTTTTTTTTTTTTTTTTTTGAGGAGCCACCATACTGTTTCCATAGTACCTACACCATTTTACATTCCCACCAGCAAGGCACAAGAGTTTGAATTTCTCCACATTCCCACCAATGCTTGTTATTTTGTTTTGTTTTTGATAATAGCCATCTTAATGGATGTAAAGTGGCATCTGCTTTTGGTTTTGATTTGCATTTGCCTAGTGATTACTGATGTTGAGAATTTTTTTCACATGTTTACTGGCCCTTAGTATCCCTTCTTTGGAGAATTGTCTTTTAAGGTCCTTTTCCCATTTTGTAATATGGTTGTTTTGATGTTGAGTTTGTACAAGTTGCTTATATATTCTGGACATTAGCCCTCAATCAGATAAATGATATGCAAGTATTTCCTCTCAATCCATGGTTTGCCTTTTTGCTGTTTTTTTTTTCTTTCACAAAAGTTTTGTTTTCAATGTCCATATTTATCCACTTTCTTTTGTTATCTCCTTTCTTTGTTTTGGGTGTCATATAAAAAAAAAAAAAAGTGCCAACTTCAATGTTGTGGAGATATTCCACTGGGCCAGAATCTATGGGGTAAGGCTCTACAACTAACAGTGTGGACCTGGACTCTAGAACTACTTCAGTGCACAGCTGACCCCTGTATACTCAGGCTCTGAATTCATCCCATGGACCCAGGACTATACCAGTAGAGCTAAACATACCTCCTGAACCAGGATCCTGGAACAGGATGAGTTATATGTTAGGCCACAAAACCAGTCTTAGAAATTTTGAGAAGACTGAAATAAATCATACCTCAAATATATTTTCTGACCACAATAGTATAAAACTTGAAATTAGGAAATTTTTTAAATTAACAGATGTGGAAAATAGATGGTGTATTACTAAACAACTAATAAATCAAAGAAGAAAAAGAAAAATTCTGGAGACAAATGAAAGTTTAAACATAGCATAACAAAATTTATGTGATGCAGTAAAAGCAATTCTTAGGAGAAATTTTTAGTGGAAAATACATATTAAGAGGGGAAAGAAAAGAATATATGAAACAACCTAGCTTTATACCTCTAGGAACTAGAAAAAGGAGAGCAAACTAAGCCCAAAGTCAGCAGAAGGAAATTATCAGAGCAGAAATAAATGGACGCTAGAAAAATAGAAATTAAATGAAACTAAAAATTGGCGTTCTGAAAAGATAAAACTGAAATGTCTTTACCAAGAACAAAAAGAAGACTCAAATTATGAACAATGACAACATGGTTGAACCTGGAGGGCATTATGCCAAGTGATATAATCCATACCCAGAATGAGAAATATAATGTATTCTCACTTAATGTATTCTTACATGCAGAATCAAAAAAAAGGTGAAATAAATAGAAACAGCAAGTAGAGTGGTAATTTCCAGAGTCAGGGAGGGGAAGGAAATGGGGAGAAGGGGTCAAAGTATGTATATTTTCATTTCTGTAGGTGAATAAGTCTAGAGAGATAATGTACAACATAAAATACGAGTTGATATTGTATACTAAAATTTTGCTTAGATTTTTGGTGCTGAACACATTCACAACTGGAGCGTAATGAATATGTAAATTTGACTGCAGTAATCCTTTCACTGTGTATATCAAAAACATTGTACACTTCAAATATATACAGTAAAAAATAAACTAAAATTTGTAAATTAACACTGATACCAAAGAAATACAAAGGACAATAAATTACTACTTTGAACAATTATATACCAACAAATTGGATAACCTAGAAAAAATGGATTAAGTTCCCTGAAACATACTATCCACCAAGACTAATCAAGAAGAAATAGAAAATCTGAATTGACCTGCCGGAGACCAGCTCCAGTAAGGAAGGGCGAAGAAGTCGACGAAAGGATGAGAGAGAAACCACGCAGCACACAAGTCTGGAGGCTTAACTCTAACTTTACTTTTTTTACCCGAGTTTTTATAGCCCAGACAGCACAGTCTTTTACATTACAGCTTTTGAAGTTACATTAAAGAATTTCAGAGTTATACGTTCTGAGGGAAACAGGATATTTTTCTAAGTACATATTACTGATTAAACTTATCTAAAGATGTAAGAAAAGCATACATTGATCAATCTTAAATGTCAAGAACAATCGTATAGTAATACAAAACATGTTTTCACCTAAACCTATCTCCGTAACCTCTTAAGTCTACTCATAATTTCTCACAGCTAGATTGTTCCAATATATCATAGCTAAACCTTAACTGAACTCAACTTCCTAATGTTTCCTATAATAACTTTGTTTTGAACTAGAAAGAAGGAAGTATAGTTATTATTCAGAAATCAGGCTAACAGGTGTTTTTCCCTTGATCAAGTGTCAGATCTAAAGGGTCTCTACCATGGAAAATTTATATTAATATATCTTAAACTAATATCCTAAACTTAATTAAAAGAATCCTTATCAATCACAAGAAAGCCTTATAACTATAACTTAAAACCTTATCACTGTAACTTAGAAAAGTCTGAACTATGGGGCACAGCAAGAGCCACAAGTTTAATCATTATTTACAAGCCTAATGTCTAATTATAAAGAAACTTGTTCTACTGGTGTACTTAAGAATTTGCTATAGCGCTCCTGGCTCAGATTCCACAGTGTCAGATTTATGCTCAATAGCTAACTTATGAGCCCCTAGTGGTCACACAGAAATACAGTAAGAATAGGGAGATAGAATTAACCATCGTGGCGCCATACTTGTATTACATCGTTCCTTAGAAGAGGGAAAGATGCCTTGCTTTCTTTCCCTATTTTATCAGACAAGGAGCCTTGCTTACTTGTCATAAGGAAGATGTCCCATTGACCAAAACAGATAAGTAGATTAAATCAGTGATACAAACTCAGGACTTGATGGATTGACTACTGAATTCTACCTGACATTAATATCAATCCCTCTGAAATTCTTCCAAAAAATTTAAGAGGAGGAACCACTTCCAAACTTGTTTTATGAGATTAGCATTACCCTGATACCAAAGCAAGATAAGATCACCATAGGAAAAGAAAACGGGTCAGGATATAACTCAGTGTTAGAACACTTGCTTCATATGTATGAAACCCTTGCTTCAATCCCCAGCGCTGCACATGGAGAGAAAGAAAGAAAAAATTACAGACCAATATCCCTCATGAACATAGATACAAAAATCCTCAAAATATACCAGCATACTGAATTCAACAGCATATTAAATGGGTCATACCCCATGATTGAATGAGATTGATCCCTGAGAAGTAGGGATCATTTAGCACATGCGAAGTCCATAAATGTGATATACCACATTAACAGTGAAGGATAAAAATCATAAGATCATCTCAATAGATATGGAAAAGGCATTTGACAAAATTCAACATCTCATGATAAAAATACTCGAACTATAGAAAGAATGGAACTAAACTTAATGGAGTCCACATGTGAGAAGCCCACAGACAGTATCATGCTGATACTGCATGATACTGGTGCATATCTGAAAACTTCCTCTAAGACTGGGAACAAGATAGAAATGCCCATCACTCTTACCACTTCAATCCACATAGTGCTGATCCAGAGCAGTTGGGCAAGAAAAAGACATGAAAGGCATCCAAGTGGGAAACAAAGAAGTAAAACTGTCTTTTTTGCAAATGACAAGATCTTATATGGAGAGAACCCTGAAGACTCCACCAAATTTTTTTTTTTCAAACAAACATTCAGTTTCAGGACACAAAATCAGCAGTGGTTCTATATATTCACAAAGAGCTATCCGAAAAGAAACAAATAAAACAATCCTATTCACAGTATCTACCAAAAACAAACAAAAACCAAAAAGACTTAGGAACAGTTTAACCAAGGACATGGAAGTTGTACACACAGAAAACTGTGAAATGTTGTTGAAAGAAATTGATGATACAAGTAAATGGAAAACTGGGTCAGTGGATGTTCATGATTTGAAAGAACTATTATTAAGATATTCATATTTCCCAAAGAAATACACAGATCCAGTGTCATCCTTATCAAAATTCCAGTGACATTTTTCACAGAAGTAGAAAAAAAGTCTAAAATTCATACAGAACCACCAAAGCAATCTTGAGCAAAAAGAACAGAATGCGATACATCATACCACTTGATTTAAAAATCAACTGTAAACATTGATGTGGCTGTGTGCCTGTAGTATGCTGTTTTTAAGTCCTTTGGGAATAGACTGAGATGTGGGATAGCTGGGTCATAAGGTGGTTCCATTCCCAGTTCTCCAAGGAATCTCCATACTGCTTTTTATATTGGCTGTACCATTTTGCAGTCCCACCAGCAATGTATGAGTATGACTTTTTCTCCACATCCTCACCAACATTTATTGTTGTTTGTGTTCTTTTTTTTCCTCAAATTTTTATTCTAAGTTGTTAGAAATGACAGCAGAATGTATTACATTTCATATTATACTCGTAGAGCACATTTTTACATATCTCTAGTTGTATGCAAAGTATATTCACAGCATTCGTGACTTCATACATGCACTTAGGGTAATGATATCCATCTCATTCTGCCATCTTTTTTTTTTTCTTCACCCTTTTGCCCCATCCCTTTCTTTCCCTCCCCATTGGCCATTCTAGTGTTCCTCTAATCCTCCCATGCTCCCCATCCCAACCTCACTGAATCGGCCTCCTTATATCAGAGAAAATATTTGGCATTTGGCTTTTTGGGATTGGCTAACTTCACTTAGCATTATATTCTCTAACTTCATCCATTTTCCTGCAAATTCCATGATTTTATTCTCTCTTATTGCTGAGTAATACTCTATTATGTATATATACCACATTTTCTTTATCCACTCATCTACTGAAGGGCATCTAGGTTGGTTCCACAGTTTAGCTATTGTGAATTGTGCTGCTATAAACATTGATGTGGCTGTGTCCCTGTAGTATGCTGTTTTTAAGTCCTTTGGGTATAGACCGAGGAGTGGGAGAGCTGTGTCATAAGGTGGTTCCATTCCAAGTTTTCCAAGGAATCTCCATACTGCTTTCCATATTGGCTGCACCATTTTGCAGTCCCACCAACAATGTATGAGTGTGCCTTTTTCTCCACATCCTCGGCAACATTTATTGTTGTTTGTGGGTATTTTTCTTTTTTTTTTTTTTTTTTTTTTTTTTTTTTTTTTTTTTTGGTACTGGGGATTGAACTCAGGGGCACTCAACCACTGGGTCACATCCCCAGCCCTTTTTTGTATTTTATTTAGAGACAGGGTCTCACTGAGTTACTAAGTGCCTCGCCATTGCTGAGCTGGCTTTGAACTCGCGATCCTCCTGCCTCAGCCTCCCAAAGTGCTGGGATTACAGGCGTGAGCCACCGCGCCCGGCTTCCTATTTTTCTTTTCTTAATAGCTGCCATTCTGACTGGAGTGAAATGAAATCTTAGAGTAGTTTTGATTTGCATTTCTCTAATTGCCAGAGATGTTGAACATTTTTTTCATGTATTTGTTGATTGATTGTATATCTTCTTCTGAGAAGTGTCTGTTCAATACCTTGGTCCATTTATTGACTGGGTTATTTGTTTTTTTGGTGTTAAGATTTTTGAGTTCTAGAGATTAGTGCTCTATCTGAAGTGCATGTGGTAAAAAATTGTTCCCAGTTAGTAGGTTCTCTGTTCACCTCACTGATTGTTTCTTTTGCTGAGAAGAAGCTTTGTAATTTGAATCTATCCCATTTATTGATTCTTGATATGAATTCTTGCACTACGGGAGTCTTATTAAGGAACTCGGGGCCTAATCTGATATGTTGGAGATTAGAGCTTACTTTTTCTTCTATTAGGCATAGTATATCTGGTCTAATTCCTAGATCCTTGATCCACTTTGAGTTGAGTTTTGTGCATGGTGAGAGATAGAGGTTTAATTTCATTTTGTTGCATATGGATTTCCAGTTTTCCCAGCACCATTTGTTGAAGAGGATATCTTTTCTCCAATGTACATTTTTGGCACCTTTGTCTAGTATCAGATAACTGAAATTATATGCATTAGTCTCTGTGTCCTCTATTCTGTACCACTGGTCTACCAGTCTATTTTGGTGCCAATACCATCTGTTTTTGTTACTATTGCTCTGTAGTATAATTTAAGGTCTGGTATAGTGATGCCACCTGCTTCACTCCTCTTGCTAAGGATTGCTTTATCTATTCTGGGTCTCTTATTTTTCCAGATGAATTTCATGACTGCTTTTTCTCTTTCTATGAGGAATGTCATTGGGATTTTGATTGGAATTGCATTAAATCTGTATAGCGCTTTTGGTAGTATATGGTCATTTTGACAATATTAGTTCTGCCTATCCTAGAACAAGGTAGATCTTTCCATCTTCTAAGGTCTTCCATAATTTCTTTCTTTAGTGTTCAGTAGTTTTCACTATAGCGGTCTTTCACATCTTTGGTTAAATTGACAATTCACAATAGCTAAATTGTGGAACCAACCAAGATGCCCTTCAGCAGATGAATGGATAAAGAAAATGTGGTATATGTACACAAAGGAGTATCACTTAGCAATAAAAGAGAATAAAATCATGGCATTCACAGGTAAATGGATGAAGTTGGAGAATATAATGCTAAGTGAAGTTAACCAATCCCAAAAAGCCAAATGCCAAATGTTTTCTCTGATATAAGGAGGCTGATTCACAATGGGGTTGGGATGGGGAGCATGGAAGTATTAGAGGAACACTAGAATGGCCAATGGGGAGGGAGGGAAAGGAGGGGGCAAAAGGGTGAAGAAGAAGACGAAAAAAAGATGGTAGAATGAGATGGATATTATTACCCTAAGTGCATGTATGAAGTCACGAATGCTGTGAATATACTTTGTATACAACCAGAGATATGTAGAAGTGTGCTCTATAAGTATACTATGAAATGTGATGCATTCTGCTGTCATTTCTAACAACATAGAATAAAAAAATAAATAAAGTTAAAAATAAAATAAAAAAGACTGGATATGTAACAAAAAAAATCAACTATAAAGCTTGAGTAATCAAAACAGCATGTTACTGGCATGAAAACAGGCACAGAGCAATGGATCAGAACCAGAAACCCAGATGTAAGTTCACACATTTATTATGATCAGTTGTTTTTTGAGCAAGTTGCTAACACTGAATAAAGGACAGTATCTTTACTAAATGGTGTTGAAAAACTGATACCCACATGCAGAAAAAGGAGATTAGACTCTCATCTCACACCATAAAAAAAAATCAAATCAAAATGGATTAAAACACATGAAACTATAAAACTACTAAAAGGGTAAGCAGAAGAGAGGCTCAATGACATGGTCTGGGCAGTGATTTTTTAATAGGATTCTCAAAGCACAAGCAACAAAAAGCAAAAATAGACAAATAGGATTTTATCAAACTAAAAACTTCTGTGAGCAAAGGAAACCACAGGGTGAAGAATGGGAGAAAATGTTTACAAATCCAATATCTGACGAGGGAGTAATATTAAAACAGATAAGGAGCTCAAACTTCTCTACAGTAAGAAAACAACTCAAAAAATGAGCAAGGATATAGACAGTGCTCAAAGGACATACAGATGACCAATATATGAAAAAATGCTCAATCTCACCATCACCAGAGAAATATAAATCAAAACCACAATGATCTCACCTCACTCCAGTTAGAATGTCTATTGTAAGAAGGATGAAAGAAAGCGAATGTTGCCGAGGATATGGAGAAAGGGGAGCTCTTGCACACTGTTGGTGGGAATCTAAGTGCAGCCATTATTGAAAATAGTATGGAGGTTCCTCACAAAATTAAAAACAGAACTTCCATATAATCTAGCAATCCCACTACCAGATATATCCAAAGGAAATGAAAGCAGTATCGGCACCCCACATTTGTTGCAGAATTATTCACAATAACCAAAAAATCAACCTAAGTGTCCATCAGTGAATGAAAGCAACTGTGGAATACTGTTCAGCTTTACAAAGAATGAAACCCTGTTGGTTACAAGAACATGGATGAACCTTGAGGACAGATGTTGTTTTAAGTGAAATTCCCACAGAAAGATCAGTACTGCATGATCTCACCTATCACCTCACTCCAGTTAGAATATGTAATATAAAAAATCTCCTAGAAGTAGATTGGTGGTTATGAGGGATGGGGGTTAGGGAGACGTTGGTCAACAGGTACAAAGTTTCAATAAGAGGGTAAATAAGTTCTGGAGATCTGTTGTGCAAAATGGTGACTATGGTTAGTAATAATGGACTAGATGTATTTGAAAATTGCGAGGTGAGTGGCTAACCACAAAATAGGTGTGAAGTAAATATGTTAGTCATCTTCCAATGTATACCTATATCAAACATTTTGTACATCAGTTATATTTCAATAAAACTGGTGGGGGGGGCATGAACCACAAAATGAAAAGCTGGCTGAGCTGTTTACATGGACTGTCCTATGGAAAACCCCCTAAATGCATCCCCTATCTTTCCTTCTCAGGGTTTTGCTACCGAAGGCATTTTATTCCTGTTTTAGTTTCTTCCTCTGTCATTTCTTACCAACTTTGTTAGGAATACATAAAGACATAAAGTTATGTTTTTGCCATTTTTTTCTCTGTGCTATGTTTCATTGATTCTGTACCTGGGGATTATTTGGGGTAAAAATGGTATTTCTCGCTTGAAGATGGTTATAGAATGTTAATAAATCTTAGACTCTCGGTTTTGGCATAAAGTCTTGGCAAGAACTGATCTTTTTTTTTTAATGGTACCAGGGATTGAACCCAGGGGTGCTTAATCACTGAGCCACATCCCCATCCCTTTTAAAAAATATTTTATTTAGAAACAGGGTCTCACTGAATTGCTTAGGCCCTCACTAAGTTGCTGAGGCTGGCTTTGAATTCTCAATCCTCCTGTCTCAGCCTCCCAAGCTGCTGGGATTACAGGCATAGACCACCATGCCCAGCTACGAGAACTAGTTTTTGACCCAAGTGGCTGGTTTACACTGCTCTCCTTTTGTTGCTTGGCTCTACTATTAGGTGGCAGGTTTACTCAAGGGCCTTGTCCTAGAATATGACTTCTCTGTTTACTGTGGAGTGTCTTTCAGCACTCCCATGTCAAAAATAACTCTGGCACTGAATAAGTCAGACTGATTGTGAAAACCTTTACGATATTCAGCCTCAAATTCCTTGCTGCATTTTATGTATTCAGAGACAAAAACACGTAAATAGAGAAAAAGTATGTAAATTTCTCCTAAAAATATGTAAATAAGGCAAATGTTTTATGTGTCACTTTCTAAAGGTTACAGTCTTCATCCCTTGATGATTCAAGTTCAACAGAGCCAATGAGAGATAATCACACTGTCATCTGCAGGAATGTAAGTACACTCAAATGACAATGTTCAAGAAATCAGTGAACAATAAAATTTGCTCTTGGATTATTTCTTTTGAGAAAATAAGCCATTCTGTAAAAATAAATCTACCCTTTCTAGCCACTCAGTGGTTTTTGAGAGTCATCAAAGTTTAGAATAATGGTTAAGGGTGAAGTTGTTAGAATACCATCTGGGTCCAAGCTGTTACTCAGACACTTAACTGCTACATAGCCTTGAATTTGTTACTTAAACTGTGTGCCTCAATTTCCTCATTTATAAAACAAGGATGATAATATATCCTCTGATGGAATGTGAGAATTTGATGGTTTAACACAAAAACAAACTCTTAAAACAGTGTTGGCACATAGTAAATGCTCAACTAATGGTAGCTGTTATTATAGTTAGGTCCTAAATCAGTAGATTAAATGTATTCCTGTTGTTGGAAAAAATAAGCCACAAGAAAAAAATTAGTGTTTAGTACCTTTATTTTTTTGTGCTGGGGATCAAATCCGTGGCCTCATAAATGCTTACCACTGAGCTACATCCTCAGCTCTGCTATTTCATTCAATTAAACACATACTAGTTAATTGAAATGTATTAGTGCCTATACAAAAATGATTAAACATAGTACCCTACTAGAAGATGAAAATACAATATAATTCTAGTATGGTACAAACAACAAAAAGCTCTAAAGTAAGTATGTAAACTAGGTAGTATAAGAATACAAGAGAAAAGAATTTATATCTGACCAGGGACAAAAACCTAAAAGTATAAATACTATATAGTATTCATGTAAGAATGTAAGTCTTCTGATCTGTTTATTCATTTATTCATATATTTAGCAAATGAGGCAATATGCTAGGAAACAAATTTAAGTTATTATAAGCAAAATCTCCATTACCATACTCTGTATGGGCTTTTTGTAGATAAAACACATCAACCTAATATAACAAGATAGGCAAATGATTTTTTAAATATTTTTTAGTAGTAGATGGACACAATATCTTCATTTTATTTTTTTATTTATTTATTTTTATGTGATGCTGAGGATTGAACCCAGTGCCTCATGAATGTGAGGCAAGTGTTCTACCACTGAGCCACAACCCCAGCCCCTAGGCAAATGACTGGTGAGCTACCTTGAATATTAGATTGTTTTGCATGGAACAGTATAAAACTTTTTGGTAAAAGGATCTGCTCTAATCTGTTCCCCACTCCAAAGTAATATTCCCCAGTAATTTCACAGGAAGTATAGTTTTGCCATCATTTTATTTTTTTTTTTAACTGAGATGACTTTGACACCAAGTATCTGTGGTCATAAACTTTTCCTTCTTCATGTAAAAGTTTTCCTTATAGCATGTACCTTTATTGTGGTTCAGAGTGGTGGCTTTGGAGCCAGGTGGCCTTGGTTTATAATCATAACCACAACACCTTGGGAAAGATAATAGATTTTTAGACTTCAGATCCTCACATTTGAAAACTGAGATAAAGTGATACACACGGGGTACTTGACCTATAGCACTTAGTAAGTGCGCGCTGCCAGGAGGCCCTGGTGCTGGTGGCAGGCCCATGGCTGCTAACTGCCAAGAGGTTTTTATTTTACTTAAGTGGAAACCTAACTATTCATTCATCTGTGTTTTTCAGATGTCAAATCAAGAGTTGTTTTCACTGAGTCCTTCTGAAACAGGGGAGCTAGAGACGACCAGGCAAAACCAGAGCACTCAGGAACCTCTCCTCAGTAAGTTGTCTTTGGTATCAGCCAGCCACGTTAGTTTTCCACAAACTCTCTCTTACTCACTGGTTTCAGGCACTGGAGATTTCTGAAGAAGCAAACAGTTTTAAAACTAAGATTTTCTTGTTCCAGATTCTAAATAGAAAAAATCATACTCTTGGTTTTAAAACGTAGGTGACTTTGAGAACCTACCATGAAGCATTCAGTTGTTATTTCAGTTAATTATAGATGTTGCTGAATACCTGCAGTTTAAATAAAACTAAGGTATTTCTGTCTAGGGAAAAAAATATCCATTCAAGAATCACTAAGAATTTTTTAAAGGATACATATCACAAAGAGAAGTATAAGATGTGGACATTCATTTTAATAAATTGAATGAAAGGAGTTCATACCCCCATAACTGACATCACTTTCTAGGAAGCCTAGGTTAATGAGAATCAAGGGATTTGATTCAGCTTCACACAGAGAACCATATAGAAATCATCTTAAATTCTGTTGTACTTTGAAAGACATCCAGAAACCAGTTAATCTTTTTTTTTTTTTATTTGAAGTTGTTATGTGTGAGAGCAGAATGCATTACGATTCACAATACATACATAGAGCACATTTTTACATATCTCTGGTTGTATACAAAGTATAGTCACACCATTCCTGTCTTCATACATGCACTTAGGGTAATGATATCCATCTCATTCTACCATCTTTATTATTTTTTTTTTTACCTTCTTGCCCCCTCTCTTTCCCTCTGTCCCCATTGGCCTTTCTAGTGTTCCTCTAATCCTCCTATGCTCCCCATCCCAACCCCACTGTGAATCAGTCTCCTTATATCAGAGAAAACATTCGGCATTTGGCTTTTTGGGATTGGCTAACTTCACTTAGCATTATATTCTCCAACTTCATCCATTTACCTGCGAATGCCATCATTTTATTCTCTTTAATTGCTGAGTAATATTCCATTATCTCTTTTAACCCTTAATTTTAGAACCCCTTCCTGTCTCTAAACCCACCTGTAAGAAAATTTCAGATTTTTCAGAAGATAATACTTTTGTCTTAGCCCTTTCCTTTTAGCATTAAACAAATGAAAATTTTTCTCAAGGCAGATTAAAGTTAAATTTGTCCTTCCAGGCCCACACACGTACACCCAAGGCCCTAACTTCAACACTTTGAGAGTCTGTTCCCTTTAGCAGTACCATATTCTATTAGAAAGCTTCTGTACTTTGGATGAATTAAGTGCAACTTATCTAACATCAGATTGTTATAAAAATAGGTGACCTATTTAAAAATATATCAGGTTTCAGTAATTTTAGACATATGCTTCACATTCTAAAAGTACATTGCGTGGTATCCCTGCCTTGCTTTGCCATTTTTGATTCAACCTCCAAGTTTGTGAAATGTGTGACTTTGGTAACCTTTACTTATGCAAGCCTGTATTTTAATTCAATAGGTGACAGTGCACAGCTGGATTTTGACGCCCTGTGTGACAATGAGGACACAGCCATGGCTGCTTTCATGAATTACTTAGAAGCAGAGGGGGGCCTAGGAGACCCCGGGGACTTCAATGACATCCAATGGACACTCTAGCAATTGACTTTTATCTCCAAAAATGAGAAACGTTTTTAAGCATTTCATTTACAAAACACTGTCTCTTCTTCAGTACTGTATGGATACTACTGGTTTCATGTTTTATTAATGGTCTACCAGTTTTTATAGATTTGCACCTTATTCTCAACAGGGATGTGGGAAAATATATTTTCCTCCAAAGAGAACTAATCAGTTTATTATCACCCCCTTTATGCCATGAAATAGCTTAAAACCCACTAGCTGCCATATTTTAACTAAAATATTTCTGACCAATACCACCACGTACATGTTGTTTTGGCTTTATTATTTTTTATGTGGTTTTGAGTTTGGAAAAATTAACATGGACATTTTCCTATGTCTAAGATTTATTTACCGCAGATTTGTGATATAGGTTTGTGTAATTTGGAACATTTCCATTTCTTGAGCATTTCCTTAATTGGGGATAGGGCATTCATTCTAAGAAAACAGTGAGTGCTTGTACACTTAAAGGGACAGTGCAACTTATAATGATGATGAATACTATAAACAATCTTTGTAGAATTTGGCAAGAACACAGCCAAGATATTTATGCTCAGTCAAGCACTTTCAGATGAATTTTAAGTGAGATGACTTCTTATTTAAAACAGAAAAAGCCAAAAAAGAGTTTCAACTTTGTTTACAGAAAAGGAAGAATCTTAGGTCCTAGGTCTTGTTGATTAACAAGACTGACTCTTAATATAAACACTCAAGATTTCCATTACAGATAGAACAGATTTTTGCTGTTGAAAACATGATTAGGGAGATATAGGTCCAGGCAGATTAAATGTCTTAGGTAAAGGGCTGGGCACAGTGGCACATACCTGTAATCCCAGTGGCTCAGGAGGATTGAGATTCCAAAGCCAGCCTCGGCAAAAGCGAGGCACTAAGCAACTCAGTGAGACCCTGTCTCTAAATAAAATACAAAATAGGACTGGGGATGTGGCTCAGGGTTGAGTGCCCTGAATTCAATCCCTGGTGCCCTGTCCCCCACCAAAAAAAAAAAAAAAAAAAAAAAAAAAAAAAAAGCCCTGGGTTAAGTCACACATTAAATTCATGGATTTTTAAAGTGCTTACTGTGTATAAACTAGTTTCTTTATACACATTTGCCAAGCAATGGCCTCACTGGCTAAGTGATTAATTGATCCAGGGAATAGTTGTAGTTTTCTAGATTGTTAGGTAATTCCAGTTATGCATGTAATGAAAGGTAATGAAGTAAATGTTAAGTACATTTTTTTTTTTTTTTTTTTTTTTTTTTGTGTGTGGTACCGGGGATTGAACTCAGGGGCACTCGTCCACTGGGTCACATCCCCAGCCCTTTTTTGTATTTTTATTTAGAAACAGGGTCTCACTGAGTTGCTAAGTGCCTCGCCACTGCTGAGGCTGGCTTTGAACTCACGATCCTCCTGCCTCAGCCTCCCAAAGTGCTGGGATTACAGGCGTGAGCCACCGCGCCCAGCTTGTTAACTACATATTTTTAATCAAGGCAATGAGAATGCATTTTTAAAACCATTTTTCTAGTTACAATTAAAATTTTGGAAAGCATTATTTTAAATAGTAATTAATCCAGAAGTAGCTCAAATTGAGTATAAGAACTAAGATTATTTAAAATTCTGTATACCTACCTTCTTGGGAATCATACTTTTATAAATACCTGTGTTTTAATATCTCTTTACACTTTCCCAAATGTGTTCCTATATCTTTTCTTTTGTATTTTACAAATGAAAGAAAGGTAGGCTGGGAAACTAAGAGGGAAGCCCTCA
The DNA here is from genome assembly GCA_025594165.1 of Tamias sibiricus. Taxonomy (NCBI): domain Eukaryota; kingdom Metazoa; phylum Chordata; class Mammalia; order Rodentia; family Sciuridae; genus Tamias; species Tamias sibiricus. The sequence goes on from CM046661.1 coordinate 90,984,469, forward strand.
GGCTCCAATGGAGGGTTCAGATCCACTTTTCTCCACATGGTGCTACACCCTTCCAGCAAATTTCCCTCTGAGCCCCTCACCAATGCAATGTGTTATTTTGACCTTCATGGTATTTCTGTAGGCTGTAGGTGATAAATGAGAACTTTCATCAGATGTGTTAATGACAGACATACCAATAGGCAGTCACCAAAAACAAAAGTTTCTTTCAAGTGTGAAATTCGCAGTGGCTGCGTAGGTAAGGATGTACTGGCACATTGTGTTCTTGAGCCCATACAGTGCATTCTAGGAACATCAGGGGTTAGCACCCTTCTTGGGCTGACATTTGAGGCCCCGAGAGACATCCAGATTTATAACACGCTGAGGTGGAGGAGGATTGATGTGCTGCAGCCCCAGCACTAGAGCTAAGTTGAAAGAACCATGAAAAAAATCACATGGCCCCTCTGCCTGCCCATGAACAGAGCTTTTTTAGGGGACTGCACCATTTAATGTTCCCTGGTGGTAGGCTATTGTCATCACTATGGGATGGCCTCCAAAACAGGAGGGTTAAACCCTCATGATTTGAGGGGCAGAGCTTCTGGATACAGCCCTTGCTGCCTCACACAGTGGCCGTTTTCTTTTTGCAAAAGGAGGGGTTATTCCGTTGGCCAGCAGACAGCCCTTAGAATGCTCTGGGCATATAGATTTTCTTTTTTTTTTTTCAGCCCACTCTAATTTTTCTGCAGATCTTCTTGCCCTGGACCCAGAAGCCAGCCCATCCATGCTTTGTATGATATTGTGGTTCTCCCATATTTAGTGTATTTTCCAAAATTCATTCAACTAGGAGTAAAGTATTTGTATGGATTATGCATATTACTGTTGTCTCCTATAAGTTAACATCTTAAATTTTGGCAGGAAATAATACATCTATGAATAGGTATGAAAATATCAAAGAATGATTTTTTTTTCTAACTCTGAGAGTTACCTGTAACATCATATCAGAGGGGGAAGTGTCCCTATTTAGCCAGATTTTAGCTGTGTAACCTCCGGCAAGCCATTTAAAACTGTGCCTCAGTTTCCTCATTTATTTAAAAAGAAAAAAAAGTTTGCTTTCTGAGTTTACTTCCAGCTGTGATTCTAATTCTAATACACAGTACTTGAGCACTGGGATAGACCTAGAACTGGACTTTTACTATAGCCATTTGCCACATGTGGCATTGAACACTTGCCATGTGGCTGGTACAAACTGAGAGGTGTTATAAAATACAAACCAGATTTCACAGACTTAGTACTACAAAAAGATTGTAAAATAGCATGTTAATTTTATAATGATTGCACATTCAAATGTTATTTTGGATATACTGAATTAAGTAAAACATTACAATTTTACTTGTATCTCTTTACTTTAATGTGGCTACTAAAAACTTTTAAATTACACATATGGCTTTCATTCTTTCTTTTGGACAGTAATGCTCTAGATGATTTCATTAAGTGGACATTGTTAAAGTAGACCAAAGGTTATACCATAAGGGTGATATTTACCTCTAACTACTGTTTGAAAGACAATTTATTGATCTTTTCCAGACCACTAGTGTTAATGTCTATTTGCCTCCTGTAAAACAGTCAACCTGATTTATTGATCTTTGATTAAGTACAGATAACTGTGAGCCTCTAGTCATGAGCCACATTTTAAAAGTTTGATAATAGTAAGCTTAAAAATGTGATCAGACATTTTACTACATGATGGTAGCCTGAAGTCAAATAGAATTTGAGTGATAGGTTGACACTATCTGGTTGTCACTGAATTTGAAAATACTTTGAGAAACAGGAAAATACAAGGTGGAGAATTTTAGTAAATGAAATTGAAGGGAAGTGTGTATCTACAGTGACAACAAAAAAGACCATATTACTTTTGTCTCATGTAAATTAACTTCTATTATTGAGTCCTGTTCTATGGAGTCCGGGGCACCAGTATGTGAACCAGCCCACGCCTAGTTACCAGACTGTGTTTGGTGGTTTCTGTTTCAGATCCTGCTTTAGAGATGTGCCTGCCACTCAGGTAGGTCATCACTGGGCTCTGGAATTAGAGACTCAGATTTGCCCAACACTGTTCAGGGCAGAGCAGGGCCGGCAGAATTATTAAGAAGCCATAAAGAAAAACTGCTAAGTGGACACTAGGTGCCACCTTTCCTTTCTCACAGTGCTGTTTTGATTAGATTAATTTTTCCAAGCTCCGTGGGGCCTGTGAGAGACGCTATTTATGATTTCTGTGCCTAGAATGAGTCAGCTTCTCTGGTGTGGGTTGGTGGATGAGAAATGCTTTCCAAGGATGTCTGGGGGCGCCTTCTCACATAATATAAGAACGTTGGTGTAGGGAGCTTCCAAGTTGTGCTGCCAGTGGGAATTGACCTTAGCAAACCCGTCCAACCTGGGGTAGGCTCTCTGAACCCGAGTGCTCATAAGTTCTCAAGTGTAGATTTGTCTTTTCTACAGTTTTTAGCTCTTTCCAATTTACTTGCTCTTGTCTGTATATTGATATTTTTTAAATTTTGTGGTACATAATAGTAAAATTAAATTATATTTTATAATAATTACTAGTTTGTGGGATTTTAAATTTAATATACTTCTTTCAAAAAGTGTGTCCTTGACTGTGTGTGTATGTGTGAGACAGACACAGAGACTGGGGATTGAACCCAGGGCACTCTATCACTAACCTCCTTCCCAGGCCCTTTTCAAGGCAGGGTGTCACTATCCCTCAGCCTCCAAAGTAGCTAGGGTTACAAGCGTGCACTACCATGCCTGGCACTTCACTGTTTTCTAGTGTATAAACATAGTTGGGGTTAAAGTTGCATGTTCTCAAACCACTGAGCAGGGGGTTATGCTGAACAATGTTACTGCATAGATTTGGGGTACATTTGCATGCTTTCCTTACAGCTACAACTTCAAACTTCAAAGTCCCAGTGGTTTAACCAATAAAGCTTTCTTCCAGCTCATATCACAGCCTCATGTGGTCAGCGCTCTGCCCCTCTGACTCTCCCTCTTTCCAGTAACTGGTTTTAGCCTCTGGTGGACCCTCTCTCCATAATGACACTCAGAAGCTCCAAGTGTGTATTTTATAACTGGTAATCTCAATAGAAAGAGAGCTTCTCTATTTTTTTCAGTAATTTACTAGAAAATGCCCATTGATTTGGGCCTCTGGATCAGCTTGGTTGACACTGAATTCCTAAGCGATCAATAGAATTGTAAGATCTACAGTGTGACAGTAAATATTGGAGATGAGTGTCGTATAGAAGTTCCATCTTTTAAGTTAAAAAATTCTGAAAGCTATATATCAGATAAATGTATATGCAATAGGAAAGTAGTTTAAGCTTCCCAAAAGTTCAACCCAAATAATAGAGATACATAACTAATGGCAAAATACAGATACCAAGAGAACCCCGTCGAGGGACGGTGTATTTGGGAAGGTATACGTGAACTCCACAAAGAGGTAAGCAGTTTGATTTGCTAAAGGGAAAATCTATAGAGGCTTTTTTTTTGGGGGGGGGGGGGGGTGTTAGATTCCAGGCAGGAGGCTGTGCCTCCCAGGCAGAAGGCCACACCTCCCCAGGTGCTTTGTTAAAAACTACACCTCCCAGCCGGGCGCGGTGGCGCACGCCTGTAATCCCAGCACTTTGGGAGGCTGAGGCAGGAGGATCGCGAGTTCAAAGCCAGCCTCAGCAATGGCGAGGCACTTAGCAACTCAGTGAGACCCTGTCTCTAAATAAAATACAAAAAAGGGCTGGGGATGTGGCCCAGTGGTCGAGTGCCCCTGAGTTCAATCCCTGGTACCACAAAAAAAAAAAAAAAAAAAAACTACACCTCCCAAGATCCTCAGCATGACCAAGAAACCTGACCAGCAAGTGCCCTGTCCACTACCCCCCCCCCTGACCTCTGCTAGCCTATAGGGAAGGACTCACTCCAAGGGGGTTTTTATGACCCCTACTCTATTTAAACCAGCCCCGGACTGAGCTCGCTCTCTGTTCCTGCTCCTCTCTGTTCGTGCCTCTCTCTGTTCCTGCCTCTCTCTGCTCCTGCCTCTCTCTGCTCCTGCCTCTCTCTGTTCCTGCCTCTCTCTGTTCGTGCTTCTCTCTGTTCCTGCCTCTCTCTGTTCCTGCCTCTCTCTTTTCCTGCTCTCTGTTCCTGCTCTCTGTTCCCGCGTACTCCAGCTCCCGTTCGTCCCCCGCGGTTCATCCCCATCCCCCCCACGTGCTTCTTTTGGTAATTCAATAAACCCCCTTCCCTTTTCCTATACGGTGGTTTCAGTGTGCGTTCATCTATCCTCCAACTTTTCTAACAGGGGGGAGGTGCTGGGAACACCAAAAGACACCATTTGTTCCAATTTAAGCACTCACTCATCCTGTGCTATATCAGCTTTATTAGTCCCTGCTTCTAAGACACCAGTTTTGTTGGGGGAGACCATGGAAGGCGGTAACCATAGAAAGGGGCCCTTGACATTTAAAAGAAATGAGCAAGGGCTAAGAGCCTAGTGAGGGCAGGCTTCATCTCTGCTTATACATAGTCTCCCAGGCTTATTATATTCTGGCTTTTTGTTCCCCCTTATTCTTCCAGACCTGTGGTTCTCCAACTTAAGAGCATCAGAATCACCTGGAGCTTGTTAAACAGGTTACAGCCCCACCCCCAGTGTCTGATTCAGGTGGTCTGAGGTGTGGCTCAGTAAGCAGTACCAGTAAGTAGCCAGGTTGTGCTGGTGCTTCTGACCCAAAGACTACACTTCGGAACCACTGATCCTACGGTTCAAAATAAATGGACACTCACCAAACTCTCATTCTTGGGCTCTTCCAAAGGAAGTGGGGTGGGGAGCACAGTCCCAGGATGAGGCAGAGCCCACTACTTATCTTCTCTCCCTTTAGAACATTTAATTCTGACTAGATAAGTTAAAATGAGCTTCAAAGGCATCCTTGAAGAAAATGTCAGAAATAGCCAACAGCTGGACAGCCTACGGCCAGAAGAAGGAATGGAATGTATGCAGAAGGGCCCATGAAAAGCTCGTGACTCATGATGGCCAACTTCCTAGAATAGTGGGTGTTGGTGTGTGAGCCTTGCATATTTTTGGTTTTGGTCATTTTCCAGGAGTAGTGAGTTGTGGAACACTTTTTCCACCTTGGCCATCATTTTTGTTTACTATTCAGTACTATTGAACTGCCTGAGGCAGTTGTGTTGAGAGGGCCAATAAAGAGCTGTCTTAGATTCTCACCAGCTATGTGTTTCTGGTCTTGGGTTTACTGTTTCTTGGGCAACCCTACCTCTGGTCTGACCTTCAGGCAATAGTGCTCACATTCACTTCTGTACAGGAGGAAATCTTTTGTATATCCACATAATTTGATGCTTAAAAGTCTACACTAAAATAAGAAGACTGGATGGTGTCAACTTACAACTGAATAGAACTTTTGGGGGTTTTTTGTTTTTTGTTTTTTTGGTACCAGGAATTGAACCCAAGGGTGCTTAATCATGAGCCATATCCCCAGCCCTTTTTAAAAATATTTTATTTAGAGACAGGGCCTCACTAACTTGCTGAGGCTGGCTTTGAACTCCTTTTTTTTTTTTTTTTTTTAATATTTATTTTTTAGTTGTAGTTGGACACGATACCTTTATTTTACGTTTTTATGTTTTGTTTTTTTTTTTTTTTTTTGTGGTACCGGGGATTGAACTCAGGGGCACTCGACCACTGGGCCACATCCCCAGCCCTTTTTTGTGTTTTTATTAGAGACAGGGTCTCACTGAGTTGCTAAGTGCCTCGCCTTTGCTGAGGCTGGCTTTGAACTCGTGATCCTCTTGCCTCAGCCTCCCAAAGTGCTGGGATTACAGGCGTGCGCCACCGCGCCCAGCTACGTATTTATTTTTATGTGGTGCTGAAGATTGAACACAGGGCCTTGCACATGCTAGGCGAACGCTCTACTGCTGAGCCACAACCCCAGACCCTGGCTTTGAACTCTTGATCCTCCTGCCTAAGCCTCCTGAGCCACTGGGATTACAGGTATGCGCCACCCAGCTGAATAGAACTCTTTTTTTTTTTTTTTTTGTACCAGGGATTGAACTCAGGGGCACTCAACCACTGGGCCACATCCCCAGCCCCCCCCCTTTTTTTTTTTGTATTTTGTTTGGAGACAGGGTCTCACTGAGTTGCTAAGTGCCTTGCCATTGCTGAGGCTGGCTTTGAACTCACGATCCTCCTGCCTCAGCCTCCCAAGTGCTGGAATTACAGGCATGCGCCACTGAACCCAGCTTGAATAGATCTCTTAAATCTCATTTAATATTTGGTTGACTCAGCAATAACTCCAAAGGCTTCTCCTCTATTAGATTGATATCTAGACTAATAGCACATAATCAGCTGATCATTAATGATTTGGTGTTCTGTTTAACAAAGGTCAAGAAAGGTTCAATTATAGTACCTGAAATATTCATTCTTAGGAATAAAAAGATGGACAAGATGATATAAAATAATGAAAATTCATAGAATTAGAAAGAATACTCTTTATAATAGCATATTTCATTTTTAATATTTTTTTCTGCAGGGCACATTGAAACATGCCTGTAATCCCAGTAACTCAGAAGGCTGAGACAGGAGGATTGCAAGTTTAAGGCCATCCTGCACAATTTAGACTCTGTCTCAAAATAAAAAAATAAACAGGGCAGCTTGGGAGGCTGAGGCAGGAGGATCACAAGTTTGAAGCCAGCCTCAGCAACTTAGTAAGGCCCTAAGCAACTTAATGAGGCCCTGTCTCAAATTTTTAAGAAAGGGCTAAGGATGTGGTTCAATGGTTAAACACCCCTGGGTTCGATCCCAGGTACCAAATAAAAATAAAAAGGGCTTGGGATGTAGCTCAGTGGTAGAATATACCTGGGTTCAATCCCAGGTACCAATAATATGTTTTTCTGATTACAAAAGAACTTCCTATTCATTTTGAAAATTCAAGATACAAAAATGCTAAGACAATAAAAATCATCTCTAAATTTTCCACATAGTGAAAAACTATAATTAGCACTTGGATGTTCTTTATTTTTTTAACAATTTATTTATTTATTTATTTATTTATTTTATTTACTCATTCATAATGCACAAGTATAGTATCTTTTTACATACAACTGCTTGTATACAAAGTATATAAGTACCATTCAGATCTTCAATCATGCATTTAGGATAATGATATCCATCTCATTCAACCACCAATTTTTTTTCCTTCCCCGCCCCCTTGTTCCCTCCCTTCCCCTCCCTTTTCATTGACCATTCTAGTGTTCCTCTGATCCTATGTACCTTCTTCCAACAACACTGTGAACTAGCCTCCTTATATCAGAGAAAACATTCAGTATTTGGATTTTTGAGATTGACTAATTTCACTTAGCATTATATTCTCCAACTTCATCTATTTACCTGCAAATGCCATTATTTTATTCTCGCTTATTGCTGAGTAAAATTCCATTTTGTATATATACCACATTTTCTTTATCCACTCATCTACCGAGGGACATCTAGGTTGGTTCCACAACCTACCTATTGTGAATTGTGCTGCTATAAACATTGAAGTGGCTGTGTCACTGTAATATGCTGTTTTAAGTCTTTTGGGAATAGCCCCAGGAGTGGGATGGCTGGGTCATAGGGTGGTTCCATTCCCATTTTCCCAAGAAATCTCCTTACTGCTTTCCATAGCAGTTGCACCATTTTGCAGTCCCACCAGCAATGTATGAGTGTGCCTTTTTCCCCACATTCTCTCCAACATTTATTGTTGTTTGTGTTCTTGATAGCTGCCATTCTGACTGGAGTGAAATGAAATCTTAGAGTAGTTTTGATTTGCATTTCTCTAATTGCCAGCGATGTTGAGCATTTTTTCATGTATTTGTTGATTAAATGTGTATCTTCTTCTGAGAAGTGTCTTTTTAATTCCTAGAGCACTAATTTCTAGAATATATAAAGAACTAAAAAAACACCAAAAAAGCAAATAACCCAATCAATAAATGGGCTAAGCAATTTATTTATTTTTAAGTGGTGCTGAGGATCAAACCCAGTGCCTCACATGTTAGAGAAGCCCTCTACCACTGAGCTACAGCCCCAGTCCTGGATATTCTCTTTTTCTAGGCCTTTGTATTTTAATTATCTTTTTTTTAAAGGTAGAATCCTGTTGGTACAATTTTATGTTTTTTTGTTTTGTTTTGTTTTGTTTTTGCTTTGTTTTTTGTGGTTCTGGGGATTGAACCCAGGGCCTTGTGTATGCAAGGCAAGTACTCTACCAACTGAGCTATATCCCCAGCTATGCTTATGTTTTTTTGATACAGAAGTAATGCATACATTAGCAAAAGGTCAGATTAGATTCGAAGGTATAAAAGGACAAAAAAAGAAGAAAACCCCACCTGAGCTCTCATTCTTATTTTCCTGAGCAATCACAACTGTCTTTGGCCAATTATATTCATAGTTACATTTCTAATTATGCTTTTATTGCTACTTCTTAATTTACCCAGCATGATTTTAAAAACAGAGCACTAACAATTTTAAGTGTTTCTTCATTGGAACATTTAGAATGTTTGGAAAGTTTTGTTATCATGGGAAATATGTCAGTTAACATCCTTCTGCACAAGTGTTTGCTGTATGCCTCTGACTCTGTTTAGGATGAATTTCTCTAAGTCTTAATTGCCAGATCAAAATTGCCCGCCTGCCTTAAAATCCATACACAATATTCTTTAAACTTAATTTTTACATGGTTAAATATGTCAATTTTCCCCTAATTTCTTTGCCTTATGCTCAAGAAGAAAATCTTTTCCACCCCAAAATCACACACCTAAGCTTTCTTCTTAGTGTCATGTGGTTTCATAGTTTTACACTAAAGACTTTTTGATCTAGCTGAAATTTATTTTGGTCTCTAGTGAGACACAGAAGTCTACTTTTCTTTACTTAATATTATACCCTTTCTCTGCAACCATTCAGTAAATAGTCCTTTCTTTTCCCAATGATTTTAAATGCTATCTTTACCATCTACAAACTTTTTACATATTCTGAGACCTGTTTGGGAAGGAGGCGGTGGTAGCCACAGGTGGGGAGAGGAGGGAATTTTAGGCTGCTGAATTAGTCTGGCTGTCCTTTTATCAATACTAAACCATTTAGATTGTTAAATGTAATAGAATTTGACACAGAACTTCCCATTATGTGATAGTATATTGCCTTTTCTTAATTTCTAAAAAGGTTTTTAAAATATAAAATATCTCTATATACTTATTTATGTTACATTATAAGATTAAGAAGGATAGCAACTTTGCTGACTTTAATATTTCCAAGTTTATTATATATATGTGTGTGTGTGTACATATATACATATATATGTATATATACTCATATACGTATATATGAGTATAAATTATACACACAAACACCCACATTGCTTCAATCAGTGTATTACGCTATGAACCAACTCAGGAATGATTCAGCGTGTTTAGCATTCTTCTGAGTACCTCTTGGATGTGTGAATCTATTTTCAATGTGGTTGTACTTAGCATAATGTTCCTGGTACCAGTTTATATTCTTTTGAGTTGTTGAAATTCCAAAAGAGTATGAATAAAATCTATCCCTTATGAATTGTTACTATGGCAGGCACAGTTCCTAAGCCTTTTACATATGTTAAGTATCAACCCTGAAGATGAATGCTAGCATTGTCCCCATTTTACACATGCTAGGACAATGAAGGTCAGAGAGTTAATAATTTGCCCTGCTCTTGAGTAAGAACCCAGACCCAAGCAGCCCAGATTGGTGTTTTGTTTGTTTGTTTGTTTATTTGTTTTGTGGTGCTGGTGATTGAACCCATGGCCTGTGCATGTGAGGCAAGTACTCTACCAACTGAGCTAAATCCCCAGCCCGGTGCTTGGGTATTTTAACAAACAGTGTGAGTCATTGAGTTACTCAGGGTCTTTCTACCTTTTTCCCAATCCCCTTGCCTAAATACACAGCAATTTCTTTTATAAATATTTTTAAATTGTAAAAAACAAAATTTACTATCTTAACCAAGTTCAGTAATGTTAACTATATTCACATTGTTGTGCAAGAGATCTCTAGAACTTTTTCATACTGCAAAACTGAAACTCTGTACCACTTCCCATTTTCCCTGACTTCATCATTTAACATAATATCAACGTTCATCCATGATGTGCAATGTGATAGGATTTCCTCCTTTTTGAGGCGATAGTCCATTATGTACACATACATACACGCCACATTTTCTTTCTTCAGTTATCCATTGATGAATATTTGGGTTACTTCTGCCTCTGGCTATTGTGAATAATGCTGCACTAGATATGGGTGTCCAAATCTCTCTTCAGGATCCTGCTTTTCAACCTTTTGTGTACCTAGAAGTGGGATGGCTGGATGAAATAATTCTATTTTAAACTTTTTTGAGGCCTCTCCGTGCTATTTTCCCTAGCAGTTTTACCATTTTACATTCTGATCAACAGTACGTAGGTTCCTATTTTTCTCCATTCTTACCAACTCATTACTAGCTTTTTTTTTTTTTTTTTTTTTTTTTTTTAGCAGTAGCTGTCCTAATGAGTTTGAGGTGATAATTCATTGTGGTTTTAATTTGCATTTCTCTGATGATTAGTGCTCTTTTCATATGCTTGTTGGCCATTTGTATACCTTCTTCGAAAAAAATGTCTATTCAAGGGCTGGGGTTTTGGCCCAGCAGTAGAGCACTCGCCTAGCACGTGGGGTAGTTTTGGGGGGAGGGAGGAATGTGTGTGGCCCAGGTTCGATCCTCAGCACCACATAAAAATAAAGGCATTATGTACAACTAAAAACAAATAAGTAACTATTTTTTTTAAAATGTCTATTCAAGTGGGGACACGAGAGAAACGAATTTTTTTGAGTATAATTTGGTTTTTTGTTGTTTAGTTTTAGCAGTTATTAATATATTCTGGATATTAACACCTTAACAGATTGATGATTTGCAAACCCATCTTTTTCCAATTTAGTTGATTCAGTCTTTTCATCCTCTATTGATGATTTTCTTTTTTTAGGGATCCACCCATACAGAAGTTTTAAAGTCTCATTTGTCCTTTTGCTTTTGTTTTCTTGCTCCCCGCCCTCCAGTGTCCCTAGGGGATTGAATGCCCAGTACCTTATGTGTGCTTAGGCAAGTAGGAGAGGCCATACCACTGTGCTAGATCCCTAGACTTGTTATCCATGCTTTTGATATCCATTTCTGTGTCACTCACAGAAGCACATGTTGCACGCGACAGGGTTGGGAGTTTTGAAGGGCTCTTATAGGTTAGTAAGTCCTTTTAAATGATGAGGAGAGGCAACAGTAACGTGTGGCACCAAAGGTCAACTTTTTTGATTCCTTGCAGAAGTAGGTAAGCAGAGCCAAAGCCCTCAAGGCAGGATGCCCATCCACGAACGTGGGGTCCAAGTTGTTTAGAGAGATGTAGGAAACTATTTTGGGAAAAATACATTTAAAACTTTTTTAAAATGCCCAACTGTTATATTAGGGGTGTTATAAGGAGAATGGGTGGGTCTGAGAAAGCGTTTCCGCAAAAGATCTGAGATGATGGTTGAAGACCTCTGAGGCTCGCGGCTGGAAGTGGATATTGGTGGCTTTATTGAGGGAAACGTTGGGGATCTTTAAGGTAGATTTGTACGGGGTCACACTGCGCGAGGGAGGGAGTCTGAGTATCCCAGACTTTGGGGTCTACTAAGTCGGCAGGGACAGGGTAATGAAAGGTTTCTGTGTCGATAGAAGGTTGGGGGGTTTCCGCCTCGATAGGGGGCTGAGGGGATCTTACATCACTAGGGGGCGATAGGGTTTCCTCATCAGCATCAGTAAGGGGTGATGGGTCAGTGGCTTTTGAAACGGTAAGAAGAAAAATGGGGGAGGAGACGGAGCAAGACGAACCAGAAAGCATGACCGAGCTAGGCAGATTGGAGAATATGATTGAGGCCTGGAATTTGACCAATATGTCCCTGCCCAATAGGGGCACAGGACATTGAGGCATTACCAGAAACTGGTGGGTGAAGGGATGGTGGTGAAGACAGCAAGACAGCATAGGAGTCTTGCGGGGGCGAATAGCATTTCCCTCTACCCCGACAATAGGGGATGGTGCTATGGTGGTGGGGCCCCAAAACTCCCTCAAGACTGAGGAGGTGGCTCCTGTATCTAGCAGGAAATTTACGGGGGCGTCCATCAACGAGGAGAGTAACCCTGGGCTCCTTCAATGTGATGTCAAGGGTCGGGAGAGGAGCCCCTGGGCCCCTTCAGTCTTCTGTGGCCAGTGCCAGCAGGCTGGGGTTTGTGACTGGTCCAGCCCCCCTGCGGGAGCTGGGGCAGTCAATGCCCCAATGGCCCATCTTGGAACACTTTGGGCACGGGCGCCTAGGGGGCTTGGGATTAGGGCATTCTCTAGCCCAGTGTCCCTCTTTCCCGCACCTAAAGCAAGGCCCTGGGGGTTCCTCCTGTGTGGACTTATATGCCCCTTTTTTTGAGGCCTGAGCGTCAGGGCCCCTAAGGGCCTGAGCTAACATTTGAAACCTTGATCGCTCAGCCTTGTCATGTTTTAGAAACCTGCGACGTTCAGCGTCCTCTTCACGGTTATGATAGACTTTAAAAGCCGTGGCCAAAATCTCAGTCTGGGGAGTCACAGGGCCCAATTCTAATTTCCTTAACTTAGCTCGAATGTCGGGGTAGCTCTGGGACAGGAAATATGTCATAAGGACTTGACGGCCCCCCTGGGACTCAGGATCTAAGTTTGTGTATTTTTGAAGGGCCTTCGTGAGCCGATCTAAAAATTCAGAGGGGGTCTCTTCTCTCTTTTGAATAATGTCCTGTAGCTTATCAAAATTAACAGGTTTCTGAGCCGCTCGTTTCAGACCATCCACTATACACGTAAGAAACTGGTCCCTTAAGACCACGTCCCCTGGGGCGTTGTAGTCCCAACGGGGGTCCCTCTCCGGCACTGCCTCGGGACCTATAGGGAAATTAGGGTTCATTCTGTGAGTCTCATCTGCATATGCTCTGGCTTGCTCAGGAAGTAAGGTATTTGACAAAATAAAGTATGTGTCATGAAAGGTAAGGCTATAGGCTTGAGTGACCCACTGGAATTCTTTTATGTACGTCGTAGGGTCAGTTGTAAAAGAACCCAAGCGAAGCTCAATTTTGGAAAGATCAGACATGGAAAACGGGACGTGGACCCTTACAATTCCCTCCGCCCCAGCGACCTCCCTTAACGGCGCGATTATCTGAGCTGCCTGTTTTCTCGAGCGCGTCATAGGAGGGCTGAACTGCGAAGACGGTAGAGTGGTAGGCGGGTCTGGGAGGGATGGTGCTGGGCCGGTTAGGGCCGGAGTTGTACGGGAGACGCTGGGGGAGAAACGCGGGCCACGCAATGTTCTCCCGGAGCCGTTGGAGAAAGAACCGAGGAGGGGGCCAGAGCCTGAGGCACCGCGTCTGGTAAGAGACGAGTCTCAGAATCTAAGGGAGTACTGACCGGAGTTTGGGACTGAGGCAGCGCGCTCGCGCTCTGCGACGGCTGCATGGCTGGAGAGGGCGGGGGGGAGCCGCGGCTGCAGACTCGGAACCGAGCGGCGGCGGGGGCGCGGGCGGGGGGTGGCAGCGGAAGCAACGCGGAGCTGGAACCGGAAATTGAGAGGGCGGGGATAGCGGCGGGAGTGGCGCCGGGAATGACGTAAGCAGAGAAGGCGGGTCTACAGAGGGGGGAGGTTCTGGCAGAGCGGAAGGCGGGGGCGGGGCGAAGGATGAAGACAACGGAGGGGGAGGATCTAAGCTCGGAAGCCCGCCAATTTCAAAATCTAAAGCCTGAGCTGGGGGAGGGGAAATGCTTCGGAGCGGCCTTCCAGACTGCCGATATGGGGGGAGGTGGAGCCTCTAGTCCCGGATCGAACTCGGGGTCAGTGGAAGATGGGGGGGAATCTGGAAATCTATAAGCAAGAAAGACCGTCTCAGGATTGCACCTGGTGCACAAAGAAGGATTGGAACGGAGGAGGAAGAAGGCATCGACATACGGCAACTCCGTCCATCTCTTTGTTTGTTGACAAAAGCTGGAGAGTTCCCGTAAAAGCCGGGAATCTAGGGATCCTGATTCTGGCCACTTATTGGATAGCGGGTAAGAAGGCCAAATTTTTGTACATAGCTTTATCAATTTGGTCTTGTTAATTTGGGGTTTTAAGCCTAAACGTGCTCGATTTCTTAGGAGACAGTCGAGAGGCGTGTCGGCCTGAGTGGACAGGGAGGTTCCCATATTTCCCGATAACGGGGAGGGGCTGATAGAATACTTTGGAAGGCGTCCCTTTCAAAGTATGAATCAGCGTAAGATCCAAGCTCTCTCTCCTAGTCGTCACCAGGTGAGACGAGCCTTGGGACACCTAAGCACCTTTCGTCCCGGACGGCAGGTTTAAAGGTGTCAGGGAGCTGTGAGCTTTACTCCATGGAGACTATGGGAATGTTCCGTTCCGAACGGAAAAAACGGAAGCTCAAGCCCGGAGTGCAGAGGGGAACCTTTCCTAGAAAGCCGAGAGCCGTAGAGGACAGGTGGAAATTTTTAAAGTGGGCGAATAAAGATGGGGAGGCGGGGGGGGGGGGGGGGGGGGGGGGGGAGAGTTCTCGGGGTCCACCGTCGCCCTGAAGGCTTGGGTGGGGTGTGGTCCCCCCTAGAATGGCCCCCAGTGAGATTGCCGGACGATCAACGGTCAATTCTCGCTGCGCAGTGGCCAAACAGGTTTACGAACTCAGGGTGGACGGGGGGCTTACCAAATTTCAGCGACGGTGAAGGAAGACAGACAGCCAAGGAGACGCGTGGTGGACGCTCGTCTCCTTTCCCGGTCAGGGAACCAAATGTTAGCGGAATTTGCAGGTAGGGACCGAGGCTCGAACTGTCGTATAGGAAAAGGAAAGGGGTTTATTGAATTACCAAAGAAACACGCGGAGGGGATGAGGACAAACCACGGGGAACGGAGGGGAGCTGGAGCACGCGGGAACGGGAGTGGAGAGCAGGAGCAGGGAGCCGCAGGAACCAGGTGAGAGCAGGAACAAAAAGGGCGATTTCAGTCCGGGGCTGGCTTAAATAGAGTAGGGGTCATAAAACCCCCTTGGAGTGAGTCCTTGTCCTATAGGCCAGCAGAGGTCATGGGGGGAGGTAGTGGTAGTGGACAAGGGTCTTGCTGGTCAGGTTTTGGTCACGCTGAGGATCTCGGGAGCCGTAGTTTTCACAAGGCACCTGGAAAGGTGTGGCCTTCTGCCTGGGAGGTGTGGCCTTCTGCCTAGAACCAACAACTATTTTTTTAAAAATGTCTATTCAAGTCTTTTGAGTAATTTGGTTTTTTGTTGTTTAGTTTTAGCAGTTATTAATATATTCTGGATATTAACACCTTAACAGATTGATGATTTGCAAATATTTTTCCAATTTAGTTGATTGTCTTTTCACTCTATTGATGATTTTCTTTGATATACAGAAGTTTTAAAGTCTCATTTGTCCTTTTGCTTTTGTTTTCTTGCCCCGCCCTCCAGTGCTAGGGATTGAACCCAGTACCTTATGTGTGCTAGGCAAGTGCCATACCACTGTGCTAGATCCCTAGACTTGTTATCCATGCTTTTGATATCCATTTCTGTGTCACTCACAGAAGCACATGTTGCATTTATTTGGGAAAAATACATTTAAAACTTTTTAAAAAATATTTATTTATTTGCTTCAATGCAGTGCATTTATGTTTATGTGGTGCTGAGGATCGAACCCGGACCACACACGTGCAAGGCGAGCACTCTACCGCTGAGCCACAAACCCAGCCTGCATTTAAAACTTTTTAAGAACATAGTGAAATAAAATTTGAAAGCCTCAGGAAATTTTTTTAAATATGTAACACGGAAATTGTATTTATACATCATTGCTTAGTTCAGCATAGTAAATATGAGAGGCTAATTTACACAACTGCATAAGAAGAAATGAGAGAGAAAACAAAGAACTACCCTCTACCTAGGGGAGGGATAGTCTGCACACACATTTGTGCCTCCACTCCTGCCACACCCCTGGCAAACACAGCTAATGAAATGTCTTTTTTGTGTTAAAATGTGCTTCAGAACATTCAACACAGAACTTCAAGAAGCCTTTCAGAAACAAGCAAGGTGAATATTAGACAAAATTTATTTGTTATCCTGTCCTCAAACACTTCCTAAACCATGTTAGTTAAAACAGTTCCACAAACATGCCACACTGAAAAAGATGCAAGTAGATTTGTAATGATCATAAGCTTATTAAACTCACTGAGAAATCCCATAGAAATTTTACTAATTCATCATTCTCTAAATTATCTTGATCATCAAACTCTGTCTCATTATTCTTATTAAAATTAATTCTTTTAAAATTTAATTCTTATTAAAATACTATGGAATTTGATTTGTATGAAATGTATTATTGAAATAGGTTGTGATATCTCCCACGGGATAATCATTTATAAATTTCCATTCTCTGAAAAATGTTAACCAACTTTACAACTACTTTGTAGAAATTTGGTCTCCACAAAAATGTTTAATTTTTAAAGTTTATAAAACAAGGATAGGGCTGGGGATATAGCTCAGTTGGTAGAGTGCTTGCCTTGCACGCACAAGGCCCTGGGTTCCATCCCCACCCCACCCCCCAAAAAAAATCATCACCTTCAATCAAGAATAAAAAATTCAAAAAGTGAGGAGAAAAAAATTGTAACACCACCTTAGTTTTAGTGATTATTATAAACAAAAGTGGTTTAAAAGATTGAATAACAAAACCATAAAAAGGATGATATCATTAATAGGGTATCTAGCTGGTATTTTAAACAAATGAGATTTTGTGGCTTCTCAAACAACCTAGAGTCTTTTTTTTTTTTTTTTTTTTTTTTTAATTCTAGACTCCTATATGTTTAGGTATAGTTGTGGTGAGCATTTATTATTAAATTGGCCTTTTAAAAAAGCTCATAGAAAATAAATCATTAAAAAGTATCATACCAGGGCTGGGGCTGTAGTTCAGTGGCAGAGAGCTTGCCTAGCATGTGTAAGGCACTGGTTTCTATCCTTAGTATCACATAAAAATAAACAAAGGCATTCTGTCCATCTACAATTGTAAAAAATTTTTAAAAATCATACCAACAATTGCTCTGAATAAGCAAGGTTGAAAAACATTTAAGGCATAATGTTTTCTAATCTCAGATGTGTTCATAAGAATGCCTATTAAAAGAACTAAATCTAAGCTGGATCCAGTGGTATGTGTCTGTAATCCAGCCAGCACTCAGGGGGTATGAGACAGGAGGATCACTTGAGTTTAGGGTTTTGAGACCAGATGGGGCAACACAGTGAGACCCCCATCCCCCCCAACCCCCCAAAATTAGAGAACTAAACTAGCCCTTCTTCTATAGTAACATACTATGTGATGTTGAAACAACTGATTTCTTAAACATAATTTAACACTGAAATAATTCATCAAAATTAAATGTAAAAATCTAGAGTGGTTCTCAATTTATGGTTCTAAGACCACAACATCAGCATCACTTGTCAGAAATGGAATTTGAGGGGCCCCACCCCATGCCTTCTGAATCAAAATTGATTCAGTACAGGGTCCAGCAATCTGGTTTTTTTTAAATATTTATTTATTTACTTTAGTTGTACACAATGCAATGCATTTATGTTTACGTGGTGCTGAGGATCGAACCCGGGCTGCGCACGTGCGAGGCTAGCGCTCTGCCGCTGAGCCACAATCCCAGCCCCCGCAATCTGGTTTTAATGGGTGATTTCTGCTGCTGCATACCAAGACTTGGAAACTCATCCTTGTTCTAGTTTGTGTCTGATGTTATGTTGGTCCATCTTACCTAGAATTGTTGAGGCCTCTCACTCTGTGTGAACTGGGTGATAGAATTCCCCCATATTTGAGGAGCAGAATACCGAGACATCTTTCCAAATATAACATCTAATGAGCAATCGGTGACCCTCCCTCTGTAACAAATTAGAGTACACAAATTACCTATGTATTTTTAGAATGCACAAAGAAAATTTGCTAGCATTTTCAGAAAATGAACCAACTAAAAAAGATCCATTCTTTTATCCCTAGACATAGATAATTGGTCTATAAATAACAAGAAAAACACAACAGGAAAAGAATATAGCTACAAAGTTGACTAACATTATCTGTGACAGCTTAAGGAGAAAATTATGTAGCCATCCCCAGTTATGAAACTATTCAAATTTACATAAGAAGAAAAAGGACATTTTAAGTAACAGGGCTGCCTCCAAATCAAAAAAGAGGGCATCTTTGATCTAGGGGTGTCCTATGCCATGGGGCAGATGCAGTGGCAGAGTGAGTGTCTGTAGGAGGCTGTTTCTTGTATACCAGGCCATGATGGGCAGCTTGAAGGCTCTATTCAGACACTGCCTTCAAGGGGCTCCTGTAATCTAACTGCCTTCTTGAAATCTTTGCACTCACTTTGATAGCATTGCAAACCATGCTGAGAGACCAGGACTCCAGCCAAGCATATTTTTAAATTCCTGGGTAATGTTTCCACTTGGGGGGCACTTCATAGTTTTCAGGTTAAAATAGCACATTCTCTAGAGCAGGGTTTCTTCACCTTGGCACTATGGGCATTTGGGGTTGGATGATTCTTTGTTGTTGGAGTCTGTCCTGTGCACTGTAGAATGTTCAGCGGCACCCCTGGCCTCTGCCCACTAGATGCCAGTAGCACATCCCAGTTGTGACAACCCACAATGTCTGAAGATATTGCTGAATGACCTCTGGGGTGTGTGTGTACACACACATGCAAACTCCCTCCAACCCCAAAATTGAAAACAGTTCTAGAGGGATTTTCCTCTTTTTGCTAAATGGGGCAGGAGAAAATAATCATTCTTCCTGTGAAGGATTGTTCCACTCCTGGTAATGGGCTGTCTACATGCCCTGTTAAGCACTGTAGGACACCTTAGCTGAAGGAGGTGGAGGAAGAAGAACGCAGGCCACCACCACACCACTCAACACCCACAGCCCAGGGGTCACCAAGAAGACTTTTATCTGGCTCCAGCTATCTTGCTCTCACACCTCTGGTAGACTCTACAGCTGAAAGAGTTGGTTGGAGAAAAGCCCTCAATGTCACCCAGGTGTGCACTGCTAGGGGTTGGCCAGATGTCCCACTCCTGGGCAGACACTCTGACAGTAGCAACAGAGAAAAATCATAGTTCCTTTTGCCACACCTGCAGAAGTTTCCACAACTACCACATCTTGTCTGTTCATACACTGTTGATAGGACTGCATGTGAGAGCCACAGAGGGGTGGTAGTGGTTCCTGCCACCACCTGTCTTCAAGAAGCACCTAGGCCTGCAACACTGTCTGGTTGGAGGACAAGTACTTCAGGTCCCTCACCACTACTGGTGCAGCCAGTGCCAGAGATCCTTATAGGTAACAGAATGAATCAGAATGTCTACTGATAGGTGTTACTATTCCCATTATAGGGAGTCATGTAGTGTGTGCCCACACAGACTCTACTCTCTACACCACACCTGCCTAGGTTGTTAAAGTGTCCCCACTCTTGCATAGCCCACAGATATGGTGGGTTTCTGACCCTGACACAGTACATACTATGCCTGAATTCACTAGTCATAGTTAAAGAAGCTGCAGGGACATTACAATATGGTGCCCAGCTGGAAACAAAGCCATAATTGCAAATCAAATTGACACCCCAATATGTATTTAGGAGAAAGCTGCTTACCAAAAATGCCACACTATAAAAGTAACAGATATATTTGATCTAGGAGAGGCACAATGCTCAATGTAGGAATACAAGAAATAAGAAAAAAGGTAACATGACATCTCCAAAAGATAATGCTAGTAACAGATCACAAAGAAATTGAAATAGATGAGATGCTGATAAAGAATAAGAAAAAAAATTGTTAAAGTTCAATGACATAAGAGAATGCAAAGAAACAGTTAAATGAAGTTAGGAAAACAATTAGGATATGAATGAGAAATTCAGGAAAAAGAGATTTTGAAAAAGAACCAAACAAATCTTGGAAATGAAGAGCTCAATAAGTCATAAATTTGGTGTAAAGTCTCAATAACAGTAGAACAATCACAAAAATGTCTGAGTTTGAAGACAAGCCTTTTGAAATATCCCATTTACATAGGAAAAAAAAAACACAAAGATTGCAATCAAGATCTTTGGGACACCTTTAAATAACCAAATGTCTGCATCATTGGAATATATGAAGGTGAGGAGATGAAGATTAAGAGCGTAGAAAACCAGTTCTTATAAACAAAACCCATATATATGTATAAACACACATTTCATTGCACAAATTAGAAAGTTATAATTATAGCACTGGAGTCTATATTAGACAAAGAAGCACTATGCTTTTCAAATGACTTGAAAGTCATATTTGCCTCTTTAATTTGATGGTGGTTTGATTTTCTTTCTTTCTTTCTTTTTTTTTTTGGTGGTGCTGGGAATTGGACCTAGGGCGTTATGCATGAGAGGCAAGCACTCTACCAACTGAGCTATATCCCCAGCCCTGGTTTGATTTTCTTTTAAAGTAAAACCACTGAACTTGTGCATTGGTAGCATGGAAATTATCTGAGATATCATTGTATGATTGTGTTTTAGCAGGGTGAACATAGCTCAAATAATCAAAACCAAAGTACAAAAAAGTATGTTTGCCTACTGTTTTTTTTTTTTTTTTTTGGGGGGGGGGTACCCGGGATTGAACTCAGGGGCACTTGACCACTGGGCCACATCCCCAGCCCTTTTTTGTATTTTATTTAGAGGCAGGGTCTCACTGAGTTGCTAAGTGCCTCACCATTGCTGAGGCTGGCTTTGAACTCGTGATCCTCCTGCCTCAGCCTCCCAAGTGCTGGGATTACAGGCATGCGCCACCACGCCCGGCTTGTGCTGCCTACTTCTAAGAGAACTTTTGTTCTTCATAACTAGATAACCTTATGTCACTGATTCATAGGGGGGGTTTAAATTATTTCTGTGGATTAGAAACACCAGAGTTGTTTTTTATTTTTTATTTTTTTTAGTTGTAGGTGGACACAATACCTTTATTTTATTATGTGGTGCTGAGGATCAAACCCAGGGCCTCATACATGTGAGACGAGTGCTGTACTGCTGAGCCATAGCCCCAGCCCTGAGAACACCAGAGTTATTAGTGTCCATTTTCATCTAATATCTTTATTCTCTTAACATTCTTGGTCCTATTGAAACACTTCAGTATACAAAAATACTGCAATGTTAATACCCAACAGAAAAGTCATTTTTGTGTAAATGCTGGTCATCGTGATCATAGTGTCCCAGAGGTTCTGGTATGTTCTACCACTATTCTCATTTGAGTCCAAGAATTTTTAAATTTCTCCCTTGATTTTCTTTTTCTATCACCCATTCATCATTCAAGAGTATCATTCAATCTCCATGTCTTTATTTAGTTTCTGTGGAATTTTGTCATGTTGATTTCTAATTTCATTCCATTATGATCTGAGAATACAAAGAATTATACAAATTTTTAATAGGTTTTCTATGCTTTTTTTTGAAGGGCATAATAATTTATTTTTAAAAATTGTACCACACTGATCATGATGACCATAGAAGAATAGTCGAAGGAGAAACTAATTCAAATTAAAAACCAGAAATAAACCAAAATGACAGGGAATAAAAATAATTTCTCAATAATAACATTGAATGTAAATGGCCTAAACTCAATCAAAAAATAGACTGGAAGACTGGATTTAAAAACAAGACCCAACAATATGCTGTCTCCAAGAGACCTCATAAGCAGAGATATCCACAGACTGAAGGTAAAATGATGGGAAATCCACATGGATTTCATAAACAAGCAGGGGTTTCTATCCTCATATCAGGATATATGATAGCCAAAGTTAATTAAAAGGAACAAAGAAGGACATTTCATACTGCTTAAGGGAATTACACATTAATAAGACATAACAATGTTAAATATGTATGCCCCAAACCATGGAGCATCTACCTACATCAAACAAACCCTTAACAATGTCAAGAATCAAATAGATCACAACACAATAATACTAGGTAACTTTAACATGCCTCTCTCATCACTCAATAGATCTTCGAAACAAAAACTAAAGAAGTTATAGAACTAAAGAATACAATTTATAATTTAGACTTAACAGACGTATATGGAATATTTCATGCATCAGTGACTGAAATACACTTTCTTCTCAGCAGAACATGGATCCTTCTCTAAAATAGACCATATCTTAGGGCACAAAGAAACTCTTAGCAAAAAAAAAAAAATATATATATATATATATAGAACACCTTGTATTTTATCAGATCATAATGCAATAAAATTAGAAATAAATGATAAAATAATGGTGAAGACATCATCAAAATCCTACCAACAAAGAAAACTCAGGACCAGATCCTCTTCAACAAATGGTGCTGGGAAAACTGGAAATTCATGTGTAGCAAAATAAAATTAAACCCCTATCTCTCACCCTGCACAAAACTCAACTCAAAATGGATCAAGGACCTAGGCATTAGACCAGAAACCCTGTACCTACCAGAAGAAAAAGTAGGCCCAAATCTCCATCATGTCAGCTTAAGAACCAAATTCCTCAGCAAGACTCCTAAAGTGCAAGAAGTAAAATCATGAATAGTAAATAGGAAGGTATCAAACTAAAAAGCTTCTTCACAGCAAAGGAAACAATCAAGAATGTGAACAGAGAGCCTACAGAATGGGATAAAATCTTTGCCACCTGCAAAGTATTAATCTCCAGGATATACCAAGAACTCAAAAAACTTAACAAAAAATAAATAACCCAGTCAATAAATTGGCAAAGGAAATGAACAGGTACTTCACAGAAGAAATATGATCAGTCAACAAATGATGAAAAAATGTTCAACATCTCTAGCAACTGGAGAAATGCCAATTAAAACAACACTGAGATTTAATCTTACTCCAGTCAGAATGTCAATTATCAAGAATACAAGTAACAATAAATGTTGGTGATGATATGGGGGAAAAGGTATGCTCATACATTGCTGCTGAGACTGCAAATTTGTGCAACCACTCTGGAAAGCAATATGGACATTCCTCAGAAAACTTGTAATGGAACCACCATTTGACCCAGTTTTATGCCCAAAGGACTTAAAATCAGCATACTATGGTGATACAGCCACATTAATATTAAAGCAGCTCAATCTACAATAGCCAAGCTATGGAAACAACCTAGGTGCCCTTCAACAGATGAATGGATAAAGAAAATTTTATATGTGGTAATATTACTCAGCCATATGTAATATTACTCAGCCATAAAGAAGAATGAACTTATGACATTTGCCAGTAAATGCATGGAACTGGAGACTAACATGCTAAGTGAAATAAGCCAATCCCAAAAAACCAAAGGTTGAATGTTCTCTTAGATATGCAGATGATAACATACAATAAGAGAGGAAGGGCCGGGCATGGTGGCACACGCCTGTAATCCCAGCACTTTGGGAGGCTGAGGCAGGAGGATCGTGAGTTCAAAAGCCAGCCTCAGCAATGGCGAGGCACTTAGCAACTCAGTGAGATCCTGTCTCTAATAAAATACAAAAAAAGGGCTGGGGACGTGGCCCAGTGGTTGAGTGCCCCTGAGTTCAATCTCCGGTACCAAAAAAAAAAAAAAAAAAAAAAAAAAGAAAGAGAGGAAGGGAAGAATAGAAGTTCATTTGATTAGACAAAGGGGAATGAAGGAAAGGGAGGGGAGATGAGAATAGGAAAGCCAGTAGAATGAATTAGACATAACTTTCCTATGTTCGTATATGAATACACAACCAGTGTAACTCCATATCCTGTACAACCACAAGAATGGTAAGTTATACTCCATGTATATATAATATGTCAAAATACACTCTACTGTCATGTATATCTAAAAAGAACAAATTTTTAAATTTTTAAAAAAAAAAAGAATAGGGGCTAGGGTTGTGGCTCAGCTGCAGAGCGCTCGCCTCGCACGTGCGCGGCCCGGGTTCGATCCTCAGCACCACGTAAACATAAATGCATTGCATTGTGTACAACTAAAGTAAATAAATAAATTAAAAAAAAAAAAGAATATAAATATGCCAGGTGCGGTGGCGCACGCCTGTAATCCCAGCACTTTGGGAGGCTGAGGCAGGAGGATCGCGAGTTCAAAGCCAGCCTCAGCAATGGCGAGGCACTAAGCAACTCAGTGAGACCCTGTCTCTAATAAAATACAAAAAAGGGCTGGGGGTGTGGCCCAGTGGTCGAGTGCCCCTGAGTTCAATCCCTGATACCAAAAAAAAAGAATATAAATAATAAATGCTGGAGCAGATGTAGAGGAAAAGGGACACTTTTAAAAAAAATATTTATTTATTTACTTTAGTTGTACACAATGCAATACATTTATGTTTACGTGGTGCTGAGGATCGAACCCGGGCTGCGCACATGCGAGGCGAGCTCTCTGCCGCTGAGCCACAACCCCAGCCCAAAGGGACACTTTTGCACTATTGATAGGTACAACCACTATGGAAATCAGTATGGCTGTTCCTCAAAAGACTAAGCATGGAACCACCATATGACCCAGCTATATCACTCCTCAGTATTTACCCTGAATAATTAAAGTTATCTTGCTTCAGTGATACATGAATACCTGTGTTTATAGTAGCACAATTCACAATAGCCAAACTATGGAATCAGTCTAGGTGTTCATCAATGGATGAATAAAGAAAATGTGGTATATATACACAATGGAATTTCATTCAACCATAAAGAAAAATGAAATTATGTCATTTGCAGGAAAATGCATGGAATTAGAGACCATTGTGCTAAGTGAAATAAGTCAAACTCAGATGGTCAAGGGTCGTATGTATATTTCCTCTCATATAAGGAAGCTAGAGAGGAAAAAGGAAAAGAAAGATGGGGTGGCACTCCTAAAAAAAAGGGGGGGAGATCAGTAGAAAAGACTAAAGGGTGAGAGGTGGGGAGTGAGGGACAAGTTCTGGGAAGTGATATTGGCCAAATTATATTGTTATATTGCGTGCATGTACTAATATGTAACAACAAATCCTATCAGTATATACAACTATAATGCATTAATGAAAACGTGTTGGGGGAATCTATTCAATGAAATAATAGCAGATAACCTTCTTATCTGGGGAAAGACATGGACATTTATATACAAGAGGCTTCTAGAGCCCCAAGTAGACATGACCAGAAAATATCTTCACCATGATATTAAAGTCAAACTGACAAAAGTACAGAAAGACTTTATAAAATTTGCAAAAGTGCCAAGACAGCTTTAAGGGATACGCTATTAGACTAATAGCAGGTGTTTCAGAAGAAACCCTACAGGCTGGAGAAAAAAGAATGACATATTCTAAGTACCGAAGGAAAATAACTGCCAACCAAGATTTAACTCAGTGTCACTGTCCTTTAGGAATGAGAGAGAGGAGAAAAGATGGTGGA
Organism: Tamias sibiricus; assembly: GCA_025594165.1. Taxonomy (NCBI): domain Eukaryota; kingdom Metazoa; phylum Chordata; class Mammalia; order Rodentia; family Sciuridae; genus Tamias; species Tamias sibiricus. The sequence goes on from CM046661.1 coordinate 91,009,926, forward strand.
TGAGAAGAACTTAGCATTTATTGGCTACTGCATAAGACTGAACCAAATTGATGTGTGCAGTTGCATGAGGAGGTAAGAGACACAAGAAAGAGCTGGCATGTAACTGAAGAGAGTCAGTGACCAGGAGAAATCCAGAAATATTGAATTTTAGAATAAGGAAAATTATAAGAGTATAGCAGTACCAAATGTGTGGCAGCTCCCATTCTGTGGGCTGAAAGGGAATCCCAGCATTCTCTAGGAATGCAGGCTCGGCTATCAGGCAAATGTGAAATCTGAGCAGATGGGAAACCTGGATTCTGCATAGCAAGCCAGTGCAGAAGAGCTTCCCTTTGGGTTCAGATGGTGCTTTGACAGGGAACCATCTTAAGGGTCCTATTGTCTAGGCTTGCTGTAAGGGAGACCAGAAACCTCTGCATATTTTATGTCTTAAGACTGCTTTTCTTCACTGGGTCAGGGGGCACTCATCCTGGGCGTAAGTCTGGGCCCACGAGAATAACTGGCACAGGTCTGAGAACTTTGGGTGACAGGAAGCATGTCTGGCCATTCTTCCAAGTGGAGGGAAACAGAGGGTACTTCCATTTAAAATTGGTGGTTTGAACTTCATGACAGGGGTAAGGCCAGCTATGTGTGGATTTATGAGGGGGCTGGGAGTGCCACAGCTGGGACTGGAGGAAAGTTAGTGCCTGCAGTTTGCCACCCCAGCGTAGATCCCCTGGTCCCTGACACACTCAGAGGAATTTGGAAGATTCGCTGCTGCAGCTTGGACACTTTCCATGTCCCCAAGCTCACTGACTAAGGGTTTCAGGACTCGGAGTGCATGTCTGGATCAGTCCACAGGCTCCTTTGGTGAGGATAGGATGGCAGCTCCTACCAGAGCCATCCCCGTCCCTGGGTACAGAAAGCAGAGGTGTTGGGTATGAGTCTAATCCTACAGCAGACTACTTCCCTTAGCACTCGTAGTGGGCAAGGAGGGGCAAGGAGGGGTGCAGCTCAGCCTCCAGGCTTCCCTGTTGTGGACTGTGTGGGCTCGAGCCAAGAAGGAACACACTGGACCACAGTTTCATCTCCCAAGCCCCACATACCTGGCAGATTCCAAAATTAGAAGTCCCAGAAAGAAGAATCTCCATTTTAAATACCTCAGTAAGAAAGAAATAATATATATATATATGTGTATAAAATATTAATATATATTAATAATATATATATTATATATATATTATTCAGCCATAAAGAGCAATAAAATCATGTCATTTGCAGGAAAGTGGGTGGAACTGGACATCATCATGTTAAGTGAAATAAGCCACACTCTAAATATCACATTTTCTCTCATATGTGGAATCTGGGGAAGTGTGCTCAGGATGGCAGGAAAACTGAAAAAAGGAGAAAGGGGATTGGGAAAGAGAGAAGAAAGGGAAGGGGGACCAAGGATAAGAATGGTGGGTAAAAATTATCAAAGTATGTTATGTGCTTGTATGAATGTGCTACAAAAAAACCCATTACTCTGCATAATACACACTAGTGAAAAAAGAAATGGCAAAATAAAAACCTTCCAGGATAATAAAAAACAGATCAAATGGCCACCAAACCAGCCTTACAAATGATGCTTAAGAAAGTCTAACATCCAGAAATGAAGGATAGATAACTACCATCATGATAGCATGTGAAAGTATAAATTCCATCAGAAGAGTAGATACACAAAAGATAATAAGACTCCTATTGCACAAGAATTAAAATCCAGAATTAATGAATGGGATGGATTCAAACTAAAAAGCTTCTTCTCAGCAAAAGAAATAATAAGTGAGGTGAATAGAGAACCTACTAACTGGGAACAAATCTTTACTGCATGCACATCAGATAGAGCACTGATCTCTAGAATATACAAAGAACTCAAAAATCTTAACACCAAAAAACCCCACAAATAACCCAATCAATAAATGGGCCAGGAACTGAACAAACACTTCGCAGAAGACGATACACAATCAATCAACAAATACATGAAAAAGTGTTCAACATCTCTGGCAATTAGAGAAATGCAAATCAAAACTACTCTAAGATTTTTACTCCAGTCAGAATGGCAGCTATTAAGAAAAAAAATACAAACAACAATAAATGTTGGAGAGGATGAGGAGAAAAGGCATGCTCATACATTGCTGGTGGGACTGCAAAATGGTGCAGCCAATATGGAAAGCAGTATGGAGATTCCTTGGAAAACTGGGAATGGAACCATCTTATGACCCAGCCATCCCACTACTGGGTCTATTCCCAAAGGACTTAAAAACAGCATACTACAGGGACACAGCCACATCAATGTTTATAGCAGCACAATTCACAATAGCTAGGCTGTGGAACCAGCCTAGATGCCCCTCAGTAGATGAATGGATAAAGAAAATGTGGTATATATACACAATGGAATATTACTCAGCAATGGAAGAGAATAAAATTATGGCATTCGCAGGTAAATGGATGAAGTTAGAGAATATAATGCTAAGTGAAGTTAGCCAATCCCAAAAAGCCAAATGCCAAATGTTTTTTCAGATATAAGGAGGCCGATTCACAGTGGGGTTGGGATGGGGAGCATGGGAGGATTAGAGGAACACTAGAAAGGTCAATGGGGAGGGAGGATAAGGGAGGGGACAAAGGGGTAGAATGAGAGGGATATCATTACCCTAAGTACATGTATGAAAACAAGAATGGTATGAATATATTTTGCATACAACCAGAGATATGTAAAAATGTGCTCTATATGTGTATTATGAATTGTAATGCATTCTACTGTCATATACAACAAGTTTGAATTAAAAAAAAAGATAAAGAATCAAACATTGTCAAAACAGTAAGCCTATCCAACCAGAAAGATGAATAAGAGGAAGAATTATTTATTTAAAAACTAAATGGAAATCAACAAAATGACAGATATAAGGCCATACTTTTCAATAAAAACCTTAAATATAAATGGACTGATATCTTCAATTAAAAGATAACAGACTAGCCGGGCGCGGTGGTGCATGCCTGTAATCCCAGCACTGTGGGAGGCTGAGGCAGGAGGATCGTGAGTTCAAAGCCAGCCTCAGCAATGGCGAGGCACTTAGCAACTCAGTGAGACCCTGTCTCTAATAAAAATACAAAAAAGGGCTAGGGATGTAACCCAGTGGTCGAGGGCCCCTGAGTTCAATCCCTGGTACCACAAAAAAAAAAAAAAAGAAAAGAAAAGATAACAGACTGAGCTGGGTGTAGTGGCACATGTTTGCAATCCTAGCAACTCAGGAGAAAAATGAGAAAAACAACCCTAAAATTCATATAGAACCACAAAAGACCCTGCATATCAAATGCAACCTTGGGCAAAAAAAGCAAAGTTGGAGGCATCACAATACCTGATTTTGAAACATACAACAGTCGTAGTAACCAAAAGAACATGGCCTTAGCATAAAAACAGATACATGGAAATGGAGATAAACCCATGCATCTTCAGCCAACTGATCCTCAACAACAGTGCCAACAACATTTACTGAAGAAGAAACAGCCTCCTCAATAACTGGTATTGGGATTCTGAGCTGAGCCTGGTGCCAGGTGCAGCTAAGTCTAAGAGTGGCGGGGAAGCTCCAGGGAAGCCCACTCCTTCCTGACCTCTCCTTCCACCAGTCAGCATGAAAGCCTTCAGTGAGGTTAATAGGAAAAGCAGCTCATGAGACCACAGCCTGTGCATGTCTGGGAGCAAATCTCCAGTGGACGACCTGATGAGCCTGCTGTACAACATGAACAATTACCAACTTAGTTCAAGAAGGGGCGCCTAGCACCCCCACCCCAGAACAAGATAAGCAAGATGGAAATCCTGCAGCACATTATCACCTACATCTTGGGTATGCAGATTGCTCTGGATTTCCACTCCTATAAGATCCAGGCAGAATCTGGCAACCAGGATGCTTCTGACCACCCTAAATGTGGACATAAGTACTCCATTCTTGCAGGCTTCTGAATTCCCTTCTGAGTTCATGTCAACAAACAAAACCTTGTTGCTGAATAAATGGTGCTCATGACTTTTTTCCCCACAAGAGCAAATCCACAGGATCTTCTATGGCACTGAACTTGTTTTCCAACCATCCCACCAGGAGGATGACAAGTTGAATGAAGCTTTTCAAAAAGAAAAATAAATGGAAGGAAAACTAAGACTCATCCTCTTCTCAGGTGTTCTTTGACCTGGACTGTGACATTTGTTATTTATGAAAAAGACTTAAATGCCCTTTCTGCAGTTGGAAGTTTTTCTTTATATTGTATTTCCACCATATACATTTCATATATATGTGTATATATATATACACACACATACACACACATATATGTACATATACATATAGATACACACATTTCATATATGTATATATACATTTCATATATATGGGGGGACCTTGTAAACTATAGTTTTCTTATAAAGTGGCAGATGTATATTCCTGCATAAAAAGTGTAATGATGTACTTATTATTCATGCTAAATTTTAAAAAGTTTAGTTGTAAACTTAACCCTTTTATACAAAACAAATCAAGTATGTTTATTAAATGGTGATTGCCTCCTTTATGTCAGAGGATCAGTGATTTTATATAATGTTTTAACTGAATACAAATATAAGTTCAAGTTTATTAACTGTATCAAGATTATAATAAAATGTGTCTGAAGGAAAAAATGGTGGTAGGAAAACTGGAGATCCACACACAGAAAATAGAAACTTGACCCCTATCTTACCCTGTGCAAAAATGAACTGAAAGTAAATCAAAGACCGTAATAGCTGAAACTGAAACTATTTGTAGAAAACACTTCAAATCTTTGTACAGGCAATGATTTTCTGGATAGAGAAAAGCACAGGAAGCAAAAGCAAAACTTGATAAATGGGATTACAACAAACTCCATAGCTTCTGGACAACATAGGAAACAATAGAATGAAGAGACAACCTACAGAATGGGTAAAAATATTTGCCAGCTATTTATCTGAAAATTAATATCTAGAAGATTAAAAACTCAAAAACTTGAATTAAAAATTAGTTATCTGATTAAAATTCAGCAAATGGTGTGAACAGATATTCTCAAAAGAAATACAAATGGTCAATAGACATACAAAATAATGCTCAATATCATTAGCCATCTGGGAAATACAAATCAAAACTGTAATGAGATTTCATCTCACCCCAGTTAAAAGGGCTATTACCAAAACCACAATAAAATAACATGCTGGTGATTGTGTAGAGAAAAAAGAACTCACATACACTCTTGGTGGGAAGATAAATTAGTACAACCACCATAGAAAACAGGATGAATGTTTTTTTTTAAAACAGTAGAGCTAGAACTACCATATGACCCAGCTATCCTACTCCCAGGCATATATCCAAAATAAATGAAGTCAGCATACAAAAGAGATACCTGCATGCCCATGTTTACTGCAGCACTATTCTCAATAACCAAGACATAGAATCAGTGTAGGTGTCTATCAACAGATAATTGTATGAAGATAATGTGAATGAAATTCTGCCATTTGCAGCAAAATGGATGGAACTGGAGACCATCATTTTAAACAAAATAAGCCAGATACAGAAAGACAAATATTGCATATTCCCTCTTATGTGGAAACAAACAAAAAAAATCAACCTGAAGTTAGAATAGTGATTACTAGTAACTGGGAAGGATTCCAGGGCAGTGGGTGGGGCTGGGCTATAAGAAGGGTGGTTGGCTTTGATCAATATACACTGTGAGAATATATGGATAAATCACACTGAACCCAGTAATATGTACAATTGATGTTAATAAAATAAAGCTAGTTGTTTTGCCCAATCTCCATTTTCATTTATTTCAGACTTTCTCATGTTCTTCAAACTTTCTGTATTACCATTTGACTCTTCAAATATGACCTCACACATCATTTCACCTTGTTCACCATGAATATAAAGCAGATACAAATTGCTGTGATCTGAACTATACATTGTAACTGAAAACGTTTAGTAAAACAAAAAATCACCAAAAAGTGGTATGTGTGTAACTTAGACATTTTAACTTCAAACATAAATGTGCATCCATTTGTTAATCTTCTGAGTTAGGGCCAAGAAGTTTTAGAGAGTTTCTATAAAATTCACATTCTGGAAAAAAAATATATGATTTTCCTTTCTGATGTCCAATTTGGATTTAAAGGAAAAAACAGGAGCACAAAATCCTATGTAATATTTGGTTTTGGGTTCTTTTACTCCAAAATTTTATGATGGTTTTGCCCATACCTACTTTGACCAGAAAAAAAGAAACAGCAACTCACTTTTAAAAGATTCTCAAAGTTTGGCTTTCATAAAAACAATTTCACTTTAAACTATTAATCATTAAATTTACATTATTAAATACTGTAGATACAACTGGCATATGCAAACAGGTCACAAAGGAAAGATGTCTTTGGGGGAGAGAATGAATTTACAGAGCTTCTGCCATGACTTGATTTCCTTCCACCAAACCGACCAGTTCACCCACATGTGCGACCGTCCTCCCACCTCCTCTTGTCAATGTGGGAAAGGGCTCCTCATCTGATCTCCCTATACCACATCAGGTACTCCAGCCTGTCCATGGAAAATAACTCTGCTTTTAGGAAGTAAAAAATAGCTTATTTTAAGCCAATAGAATGACCACACACCAAGAACACAAACTCAAGCTAACAACATGAGCTCCTGAAGGATGTGGTTCCCCAAGGTCATGGTTGTCCTTTGAAGAGATTACATAAGCTTTTTTTAAAATGTTTTAGCTGTAGATGGACACAATACCTTTATTTTATTTATTTCTTTTTATGTGCTGCTGAGGATCAAACCTAGTGCCTCATATATGCTAGGCAAGCGGTCTACCACTGAGCTACAGCCCCAGCCCCTTACATAAGCTTTTATTGTCCAAAAATTATGCAGGATCATCAAATGAATTACAAAAAGGTGGAGAAATCTTCCACAACATTCTTTTTCTTCAGGGGGTGGGGGATACCAGGGATTGAATCCAGGGGCACTGAACCACTGAGCCACATCCCCAGCCCTTTTTATATTTTTCATTTTGAGACAAGTTCTCACTAAGTTGCTTAGGGCCTCACTAAGTTTCTAAGGCTGGCTTTGAACTTGCAATCCTCCTGCCTCAGCCTCCTGAGCCCCTGGAATTACAGGCATTCACCATCATGCCTGGCTCAGTCATTATTTTCAATTAAGAAGGGAAATTTCCTACTTGGAAATTTGGGTGCTATCTCATTCTATCAAGTTTAGCATATGTTTATCCAGTGTTACAAAAATGCTATGTCACACAGAGGCTGCTGATGCATGGTTGTCAAAGAAGGCTAAAACAGCCCAATACAACTTAATCTACTGATAGATATGTTACCCTCCCCCGCCCTCAGAGTTTTCCACACCCTAAGAGAAGCAACCTTGTTTCAAGATGTTCCAGACAGGATGTTCCTTCCCCAGGCAGAATGTTTCTTTTCCCCAGGCAAGAGCCAATAGGCTTAAAGGACACCCTGTTCTAGCCAATGGTGTTTGGGGTTGCTCTGGTGCACCCCCCACCAGAAATCCCTATGTAGGGCCCTGTCTGAGAGACTCAGATCAGACAGAGAGAGACACACGGACACCAACATCGGATCATCGCTGCTGAGAGGAGGAAGACAGATACATCGGCTCGTCGCTGCAGAGAGGAGAAAGCCACTGCAACAGCTCCAGACCCATTGCCTCCAGCTCGATGGCAGCTGCCCCAGCCAACAGCTCCAGACCCATCGCCTCCAGCTCGATGGCAGCTGCCCCAGCCAACAGCTCCAGACCCATCGCCTCCAGCCGACGGCAGCTGCTCCAGCTGACAGCTCCAGACCGACCACCTTCAGCCCGACGGCCGCTCCCAGCTGACAGCTCCAGCCTCCAGCCAGACAGCAGCTGCTTTAGCTGACAGCTCCAGAGATCCCAGCCGGTGCAACCAAGCACCCACCTTCTGTCCAGAGCTTGCACACTCCCCTCTCCCTGACTCCCTTTTCCCACCAGAGCTTGCACACTCCCTTCTCCCTGACTCCCCTCTCCCACCTCTTTGACCTTCGACCAGAGCACCTCTTCTCCGGTTTTCGCTACCGGCTACGAAGGCTGTTAAATAAATCTTTTGGCTGCACGGCTGTCCCCGGTGTGATGCTTTGCCCTTCATCTACAACATGTCATCTCTCCAGAAGCCTCAATGCTCCAATCAGCAAAATTCAAACTACCTGAAGCTCCCAAATATAAATGTAGCCTCTTTGGAGAGGCTTCAATTCATGAGCCCTTCTCCCTCCTGTGTCTTCAACATCCTCCTCTTTGTACCGCCTTCCTTTGGGCACTTAAACCTACTCTATTTACTTAATTTAAAAATAATCATCTGCTGGGCTAAGTAGTGCACACCTGTAATCCCAGTGAATCTGGAGGCTTAGGAAGGAGGATCATAAGTTGGAGTCCAGATTGGGCAGTTTAGTGAACCCCTGTCTGAAAATAAATAAAAATAAAGAGGACTGGGGATGTAGCTCAGTGGTAGAGTGCCCTGGATTCAATATCCAGTACTGATGAAACAGAACACCAATCATCTGTGGGTCCCATATCTTCCTCTTTACAATTGGGTTTGTGTAAACTTGCCCACATTCCCAGGCTTCCTATTTTCACATCCTCTCCTTAGATTTACTTCCTGTCTCATACTCCTCCACGGAAATGTTTCCCTTTAAGGTCACCAATAATCTCTAGCATTTATTTCTTTTGAACATTTGTCACTGCAGGCCACCTTCTCCCTTTCTGGAATCTTCCTCCCTCAGCTTCTGAGATACCTCACTACTGGTTTTTCTTCAACCCTCTGGCCATCCAAGTGTTGGAATTCCTTCAGGCTTCATCGTAGGCTGCCTTACTACTCTTTTTTTTTTTTTTTTTTTTTTTTTTAATTTATTTGCTTTAGTTGTACACAATGCATTTACTTTTACGTGGTGCTGAGGATAGAACCGGGCCGCACACGCGCTAGGCGAGCGCTCTGCCGCTGAGCCACAACCCCCCTTCCTACTCTTTTTGTGACCTCATTCACCCCTACAGCTTCACTACCACCATGTTACTTGAAGGGCAGAAATCACACCAGGGACAGCCGTGCAGCCAAGAGATTTATTCAACAGCCTTTGTGGCTGGTTGGAGGTCGAAGAGGTGCTGGGAGAGGGGAGTCAGGGAGAGGGGAATGTGCAAGCTCTGGTGGGAGAGAGGAGTCAGGGAGAGGGGAGCGTGCAATCTCTGAACAGAAAGTGGGTGCCTGGTCACACTGGCTGGGATCCCTGGAGCTGTTGGCTGGGGCAGCTGCTGTCTGGCTGGAGGCTGGAGCTGTTGGCTGGGGAGCTGCTGTCCAGGGCTGAAGGCAGTGGGTCTGGAGCTGTTGCAGTGGCTTCCTCCTTTCTGCAGGGATGAGCTGTTGTTGTCTGAATGAGAGTCTCTCCTCTCTGCAGGGTCTAGCTGTCTGTCCTGTGAGTGGCTTCCTCCTCTCCAAAGGGATGAGCTATTGTGCTGTCGGCTTCCTCCTCTCAGCAGCTACAAGCTATTGTGCTCTGAGTCTCTTGAACAGAACCCTATATAGGGATTTCTGGTGGGGGGGGGGGTGCACCAGAGCAACCCCAATGCCATTGGCTCTTTGCCCATGGAAAAGGGCGACCTTTAAGCCTATTGGCTCCTGCCTGGGGAAAAGAAACAATCTGTCTGGGGAAGAAACATCCTGCCTGGAAAATGAAACAAGGTTGCTTTGCTCAGGATATGGAAACCTCTGAGGGGGGAGGGTAGCCCAGCTAACATTACTAATGATTCTCAAATCTAATTCCACCCAGATCTCTCTCCTTAGCTCCAGAACTCTATATCCCGCATTTTGCATGTTACAGAAACACCTCAACCTCAACTTTGTCCTTCCTTTCCAATTTGTTTCCCCTTATTTTCCTGAAGGGTTCTAGATTTGCCCAATTTTCTAACCCAGAAACCCAGAGGATATCACTGATTCCTGCCCACCCCCCACCCCGCTTTCTCTCTCTCTCCATCTGATCAACCACATTGTCCCTTCAAGAAACATGAATCTATTCATGTCAATTCTTTACAGGTTAGAGTTCCAGTTCAGCAAAGAAAAAGAGAGAACACCCAGTTCAAGTTGAATTCCAGATACACAATGAATACTTTTTTTTAGTATAAGTATATTCAATGCACTATTTGGAATGTATTATACTGAAATGTTACTGTTGTCTGAAATTTAGCTGGGAATTCTATATTTTATCTGACAACCTTATTATGCTTTTGAATTTCAATTACTCATATCACTGCCTTGGTTTAATATACTAAAATAAATAAAAGTCACAATTCCAAAAGTGATAATAGGCTATCTTAACTCTATTTGTTAGAGCTGCTCCTCAGACCCATGTGTTCCCAGATAAGAATACAGACTATTTTAAAAGTTAATTCTACAGGGAGTTAACCACAAGGTCACTTACTGTCCCAGAACAGCTATCTCAGCTCAGGCTGCTGCAACAAAATACCACACATTGGATGACTCAAACAAAAGAAATTAGCTGGGTAGAATGGCACAGACCTGTAATCCCAGCTACTTGGGAGAATTGAAAGTTCAAGGCCAGCCCAACCACATAGCAAGACCCAATCTGACAAAAGAAATTCATTTTCTCACAGATCTGGAGGCTGGGAATCCAAGATCAAGGTGCTAACATGGTCTGCTTCTGGCTTGTAGCTGGCTACCACATTGTGTCTTCATGTGGGGAAGAACCCACTCTCTCGTGTCTCTCCTTGTAAGGACATTATTCCCATCATGAGGGTCCCACCCTCATGACCTCATCTGAACCTAATTATCTCCCAAAAGCCCCATCTCCAAATACAATCAAAGTAGGGGAATTATGGCTTCAATATATGAATTTGGCCAGCATAGGGGTGAGAGGAAGATGACAATTCAATCCATTACAGAAATTTACCTCATTTTTTAATTGAACCAGTCTCTGCCCAAATGTCACTTATAAACTCCTGCTCTGAAACGGCCCCATGGCTAATCAATATCCTAACTGCCCCACTTGGAGACACTGCTGTGACTCGGTCAAGGTGATGTTGTCCCTTCATCAGTGAGCTCAGTGAAACTTGAGGTGGGGTCTGTGACAGCATCATCATCTCTGTTTTCTAATTAATAAAATATCTTCTTTCCTTTTCCTCCCCCTAACACAATGGTTCTCAAACAAAAGTGAGTCACCTGTGGGCTTGTTAAACCTCAGACTGCAGCGCCCACTCCCAGAGTTCCTAATTCAGTAAGTCAGGGATGGGGCCTAGGAATTTGCATGTCTAACACTTTCTCAAGGTATGCTGATGTTGCTGGTCCAGGGAGGAGGCTTTGAGAACCACTGCCTAAGAGATCCTCTTCTAATTGCCTGGTGTAGGAGCTGAGTATTCTCACTTCTTGAAGTTCTCCAGGTAATTCCAGCATGCAGACAAGGATCGAAAGCACTGTTCCAATGCCGTTTCCACTCTCTAGTGAGTGTGTTTTTGGAAAGTGCAAATGTGATAAAGAAACTCATCATCTGAAAACATTTAGTATCACAGGATTAGAAACATCTCCTTATCCAGTCCTACCAGGTCTGGATCATGCACCTCTGAAGTGCTCTTCAGTCTCACCTCCAGTGAGGTCTCTGGCTCCTTCACCACTCCAGGCTCTCCAATGCAGTCTCACTGGACCAACAACTTTTCCTGAAGTGGATCTTGCTATTTTTCTATCCAGATTTTTGCAAATTTGTCCTCTTTACTGGGAAAGTTCTCATCAACTCACCTCTTCACTTGGCTATCCCTTCCCTTCCCTTTATAGCCTTACTTATAAAAAGTGGGACCCATGGACCAGGAGCATCAGCCTCCCGGGCAACCTGTTAGTACTGCAGAATCACCCCAGACCTAACGAATGAGAACCTACTTTTTAGCAAGATCCCAAGGTGATTCATATTTACACTAACATTTAAGGAGCACTGTTTGCAAACTCCCAGAGATATTCTTTCTCTAGATTGATGCTTCCAAGCACCAAAGACTCAGCCAGGTGCCTCTCTTATGGGCTGTCATGGTATTGTTTTTTTTTTTTTTTTTTTAATAATTAAATTATTTATTTTATTCTAATTTGTTATACATGCTTGCAGAGTACAATTCATTTTGTATCACATATTCTTCTCTAACACTTAATAGACTGCATCAGACCAGCTTCTTTTGTACTGTGGGGCAGTAACTGAATGTTTATTCATCCTTGCATTCTCCACTCTAACATGTTACCTGGCACCTAGCAGAGGTTCAGTAAATAGTTGTTGTTAATTAAATGAATGGAAACAAGTAGAGAAAAAAATCAGCTTTCAAGTTAGAGAAAGCTGGACATAAATTTCGAATGACAACTTTATTAGCTGTAAGGACTTCACAATTCACCCACCTCTCAGAACTTGTCACTCACTAAATTGAGAATAGCATCTTACTGTATGTTATCAGGGCTGGTGATATAATAAATATAAACCCAGAACACAAGGCCTGCTGGGACAGAGTTCTGCAGTAACTGTGAACGTCCCTTCCCTTTAGTTCTCCTAAGCAGCAAGAATTTACTAAGTTCAGTAGAATACTACTTATTTTTTTGTTTGTTTGTTTGTTACTGGGGTTTAAACCCAGAAGCACTTAACCACTGAGCCATATCCCCAGTCCATTTTATTTTTATTTAGAGACAGGTCTTGCAGAGTTGCTTAGGGCCTCATTAAGTTGCTAAGGCTGTCTTTGAACTCACGATCCTCCTGCCTCAGCCTCCTGAGCTGCTGGGATTATAGGTATGTGCCACCGTGCCTGTCACTACTTGTTAACATAGAAAGGGTGTCCAGATTCAAATTTAATGCCATGTTTCTTCCTGTTTCCCTCCTATTTCATTAAAGGAAAAACAAGTTTTAAAAAGTGAGAATTAACCTGGAATAATGCTTTCCTCTGCTTTGTGTCAAAATAACAAGATTCAAACCTGAGTCATCAGAAATGGTCCTTTAGGGATCCATGTTTGCAAGGTGACCCAGTCAGGCTCTGAACCCCTGAGACTGAACATTTTAAATTATCTCCTAGATAGAGGTGAAATTTGAGCAAGGTCTGCTATATTTTTGATCATTCATCTTGAGTTCACTCTAACATTCTCCACCTTTATTCTCCAACTACGTGATTCTAAATCCTTTAATCTACCGCTTCCACACTTCATATAATAGTTGACCAAATAATAAAAAAAGGTGAGACAGTCAATGCCAGAATCAAAAGGGTGAAGGACAGAGGGGCTTTGGGAGTGGAAAAAGAGAAGGCATGGGGAGGGAAACTCTCTGAGGTCCACTGCAGACTTGACTGCATTTGGCTCAAAAAGTTGAGGACTAGGGCTATCCCAGGTCTCAGCCACCCTCAGGGCTTTGTATAGGTCAGAAAATTGTGTCACTTGAACTGAAGTTACATTCTCAAGTGTTGTACTAACCGAAGGCTTTCATTATAATTCACATTCCGTGATCAGAAGCAGCAGATGATGTTAGATAAACCACAAAAGTCATAAAGATGTTCCTTGGAACTGCTATAATCAAACCAAATACTTTGCTTTAGTCTTGGCATAAACATTTGGATAAACAAATCTTTCATGTTTTCAAACATTTTATATCTTTATCTGTCTAAAGGACAGAATAATTCATTACCCACTGCATACTTTTAATTAAGGGTTAGAAACAAGTTGACCAGCTGTTTTAATTTTTTTTTTTTTTTTTTTTGTACCAGGGATTGAACTCAGGGGCACTTGACCACTGGGCCACATCCCCAGCCCTTTTTTGTATTTTATTAGAGACAGGGTCTCACTGAGTTGCTAAGTGCCTTGCCATTGCTGAGGTTGGCTTTGAACTGTGATCCTCCTGCCTCAGCCTCCTGATCTGCTGAGATTACAGTCATGCACCACCACACCCAGCAAGCTTTCTCAATTATAAATAATTTCTCTGCAAACAGTAGGTTATTAAAATTAATTGTGTGGGCTGGAGTTGTGGCTCAGCAGTAGAGTGCTCACCTAGCATGTGTGCGACCCGGGTTTGATCCTCAGCACTACGTAAAAATAAAAAGGCATTGTATACAACTAAAACAAATAAATAAATATTAAAAAATAAAATAAAATTAATTGTGAATAATACAGCAAACTGCTTATGGAGGGTTAAAGAGACTGGAAGAAGTAATGGGGCTCCTCTCCCTGTGTTTCTTTCTTAGAAATATTTTTCTGAAGAGAGAAAATTTAGCCTAAAATCCATTGTGCCTTCGATTGAGCTAAATGTACCACATGTGAGGGTTTATACTGAATTAGATCTTCTCTGATCCTTTGAAGTGGGGAAAATATAAAAATATCTGATATAAATTCATTGAATAACCCACCAGCAACACAAATGTCTCACTTCTTTGTACCTTACAGCTGTTTTTCTTTAGGTGGATATTTCTGTTTGTCCTATGGTAGAACTATAGGCTCTTATGAAGCTAATCTTTTCCCCTCAGAGAAACTAAAGAAGAGGATGAACCCATTTCTTGGGGTTCAGTGCCTGGCTAGCTGTGTCTAACATCTCTAGCCAAGCCAATCCTACCGATCTTTTAAGAACAGAGCAGTTGGTTCCCTGCCTCTGCTGCCCGCTCCCTCTCTTTCTTGCTCTGTCTTTCCCTTCATCTGCCAGTTTTAGCTCATGACCCCTACTCCAACCAGAATAGCTTCCTCTTAAGCCAATCTTATCAAATGATATGAGGAATTAATTCTGTGGACCACACACAGGAACACAGGATTCATCCAGGGCTCAGTTCTGTTCCTCTCAGGAGCAAGGTCTGTGGAGGTCACTTCCCTGGCAGCCTCAGCCTGCCTGTTCTGTCCTGAGGTTCATACCTGGTCAACATATTCTACTCAAGGCTGTTAAGTCTCCACTCCTGGTTCAGGCCTGCTTATCCCTCTGTTGCATATGAGGCAAGCACCTTATTTCTTCAGCTTTCCTCCCTCCAGCCCACCCTGCTGACTGCACTGGGCTGTCTGACAAGCACCACTTGACCTGACCTCCTTCTGATGCCCAGTTTTCACTGAGCCACTTATAAACTTTCACTAACAAACTTTATCAATTAGCTGAGGCTTCTTCTTACCCAGTATGTTAGGATTCTTTAGAACAGCAGAACAAATAGGATACATATGTGTGTGTGTATCCATATATGTGTGTGTGTGTGTGTGTGTGTGTGTGTGTGTGTGTGTGTGTGTGTATGGATTTATTGCAGTCTATCGAACCATCCCATTCAGGGCAAGTTTCCCTCTTCAGTCTGCAGTCCCTGTCTTTGGAAACATTCTCAAAGACACACCCAGAAAGGTTTTTTACAAATTTCCTAGGTGTCTCTCAACCCAAACAAGTTGACAATCAAGATTAACCATCACATCTAGTTTGTTAGCATCCAAAGCTATTAAGTCTAGAATGTTAGTTCAATGCAAATAGTATAATGAATATGAATGTACCCAGAGACTCTTGGAAACCCATACTTCAAAGAGATAAATTAGCATGAGCAAGTGTTCTCACGGAGAGAACAGCTCTGCAAGTCTTTTATCTAGATCAGGAATTCAAAATTTCTTAATTATCTGGGGGGTGTTAGAAATAATGTTCACTGGTGAAAAACTGTCCCTATAGTTATCCAGAAACTGCATTTCAGGACAATTAACCTATCATATAAATAAAATTATGAAAACTATGGGTATTAAGGTAAAATGAGCTAAATCTTTTTAGGTGGTGGTTTCTTGGCCCTTTTGTTTTGCTGGCTCTATACAGTGAATACTGCAAAAGTGTTTCTGTAAATGACGTTATTCTCACAGGGAAAGAATAATTCCTGGGGGCTGGGGCTGTAGCTCAGTGGTATAGCACTTGCCTAGCACATGTGAGGCACCAGTTTTGATCCTTAGCACCACATAAAATCAAACAGATAAAATAAAGGAATGCTGTCCATCTACAACTACAAATAATAATAATAATAATAATAATAATAATAATAATTCCTTGGGGGGGAGTGCGAGAGAAATTTTAGAATCTTCATTAGACATTGATCTATTCCAAAGTATTCTAAATTTTGAAAAACCTTATAAATTGCTAAACCAAGGCTCTCCTTCACTTTTTCTCTTGTAAATAATAGAAAGATACAAATATATTTGTCATTTATTTTATCTCTAGAGATCATTACTTATCACTTGCCATATGTTCTCCTTCCAAAATTTCAGATTATAGTCAATTCTCATTATTCATGCTAGTTGCATTCTATTGAGTCACTGTGAACACTGAATTAGCAAATATTGAACTGCCTCTCCTAGGGGAAATACAGGGTTAGGTCCCATGAGCCTCTGCTCATATTTTTATCAATTGATAAGTATATAACCTTGTTTTATGGGTATTCCTGCTTAAATACATCACACTTAAGATATACTGTTGATTTGTTGATGTGAATTTATGAACAACAGCACTGAATGAACATATGCTGAATGAAATTTATCTCAGACACGTGTTTTTCTCTATAAGGCACATCACAGCCTTCTTATGCTTAGGGACACTAGCCAGCACTTCAGTGCTATGCTTGAAGGCCCTTTTAATCAGAGAAATCATCAACAAAAACACATGCAAAACAAAACACAACACATGGTAAAGTGTCATGGAAAGGACATTTTATGGCAGAAAAGCTGAGAGAAGAAGGGAGAGTGTCACCCTGCTCAACGTCAGCTAGGAAGATGCGTGTCCGGTGATTCAGTGAATTACCATGAATTCTGCACATATCCATGAATTACATCAAAAGCACCAAGAGCCTTTATTTTGGGGGGGGGGTTAAAAATAAATTTTACAGAGTAAACAAATTAATAAATACAAGATTTATGACTAATGAGGATTGATGAGGAATAATGAAACTGTAGATAGTCTTGGTTTCCAGACACCCTTCTCCTAAGTCCCTTCATTCTTGGTCTTCTCTTCTAGAATCCTTCTGAACTTGTCTCCCTGAGGCAGAATCCATAGCAGAAGCCTTTCTTTCCTTATTGTTACAGTCACCTAATGTGTGTCCCCCTCTGCAGGGAATATTTGTGAGCTAGTGGGAATTAGATACAATAAATTAATCACATTTAGATCTTAACTGATCTGATACTTTTTTTCCCCTTCTGTGCCAGGGGGAAAAAAACAGGGCTTTGCACATATAATACAAGTGCTCTCCACTGAGCTACACCCCCAGCTCCAGTCATAGCTGATCTGTTACTTATTCCAGGGATAGTCATAATTTTGTAAGGATCTACTGACTTTAACAGAAGGATTGCAGAGGGGTAGGGAGGGCACTAAAGGAAATGAGGAAAGAAAGCACATTTCTGACATTACATCATATAAGAAACCATCTAGTCTGGGAATTGAAGCTTTCTTCCTGGGCTTGTAGTTGTAAAATTGGTTCCATTGAAGTCTATGGTTCTGGAGTTCTGTTTGATGCTGACAATCTTGGAGCATTAGTGCTCACATCTCTGCCCATCCTGGGTCTCTCCCCCTGAGCATTTCAAGCTGTCATCTCAGTGTCCAAGGAGAGGCATTCCTCTAGAGTTCAACCAGGTGAAATTCATCATGTCATATGAAATCCCTGGATTATTATGAGATTATGCCAGGAGTATGTGCTCCCGAAATTGGCTGATGATCCAAGACAGGCTTCCAGGTGTGGTCAAGAGTCTTCAGCATAGCTTGGGTATTGTGTCTATTGTTCAAAGGCTTATCATTGCAAAAAGATAATTTTAACTAGAACCTGCCAAGATAAAAGCTACAACCCTGTCCTGTGCTGGGGAACATGAGTGTTATTTCAAGGGTGGTGTACACAGCTCTGAAAGTCTATACCTTGGATTAAAGCCCAGCTGGAGAATGGAACATTCCCTTATATATAATCCCTGGAAAACAGTCACATATGCTCAGACATGAAAGAGCAAAAAGGCTGACTCTGGCAATTCCTCTCACTGCAGAATTTCAAAAATGCCTGCGGCCTCACCAAAATGAACTGTCTGAACAAAAGTGAGTAGAAGGAGTGAGGAGAAACTGAATGTTGGCTGATTCTGTGCCCTCTCCCCTTTCCCTCTTTCCCTACAGATGTTTTTGCTGGGCTTCCCTCAGCCTTCTTGGCTTACTCTTTGGCACCCACCCCACAGAGCTGAATTCAGGCAAGTGTGGAAATGTCACATGGATCAAGAAAAAGGTTTGGCTCTTCCTAGTTAAATAACTTTATTTTAGCTTGTTCTAAAAACAACACTTGTTCTCCCTAATTACAAAAATTGTCAATCATTGCAAGGATTTCTGATTATTCCTAGAGAAACATTTGCTGGATCTAAAAATATAATAGACTTGTGGGGCTTTCAGTATTTAATTCCAAACATTTTTTCAAAAGTTAATGCAATTTGTGATTTTGCCAAGATTATCTTTTTGGCTGACGTCACCATTAAAATTTGTGTGCCATAGTGTAGGTTTTTTGCTCAGTTCCTCTTCACCTACTATAGACCAGCCTACATATGGGTTATTTATGCCAGCTGAACCCAAACCCAGAGTTACCCCAAAGGCGGTGGCAAGGAATTAAAGCAGGAGAACGCCCCAGCCTTCTGGAAACAGGACTGGTTGGTATTCCAAAGAAAGAATCATGAAATGCCAAGGTGATCTGTCCAGAGTATTTGTGAGGGGAATTTAGAGAATGCGGTAATGTACCTGCACTATGGTCAAATGCAAGGGAGCTTCATGGCTGAGGTACCCCTTCAGGAGAAAACTTCCTGCTTCCAGGAGTGTGGTTGGTTGACATGGCCCGGTCCTTGGCCCCTGCGGTTTCCACCTCAGCTTTTGCCTGACCGTCACTTGACACCCAGGGCAGCATTAGCCAGCCACTAAGCAAGACAGGGGTACAAGGATCTGGCCATTTCTGCCCAACATAGGATTCCTTTAACAGGCATTCTTTCCTCTGAAGCTTCCTGTTGATTGTCAGAGATTTTGTCAGTGTTCTTCATGATTCAGTAGCTCCTGATACTCAACCCAGTTTCCTTGCTTTTGATTTTGGCAGATGTTACTTCCCAATAAACCTCTTTGTATTCCTAACTCTGTCTCCTGGTCTGTCCCTGGAGAACTTGAGACAAATTACAGCATTTCTTATCTATCTGTCTATCTATCTATCTATCATCTATCCACCTAACTAAATTTGTATTTTATTATATACCAGCCATAATTAAAATATTTCTTCCACTAAAAATTGGTATTAGGATAACCAACCAAAAGGGGGAAGGACCTCATCCTCAGAGATAAGATTCAGGAGCAAAGAAGAGAACACATGAAAACTGTGCAGGGTGCCAGGCAGATTTGGGTCAGAATTAATGCCATGAAGGATCTAAGTCTCAGAAAAAAACGAAAACAAAGAGCACCAGTATTCAAAGCACAGAAGCAGATGAGCAGAGAGTGAGATAAGAAACAGCAAAACATGTTCGAGAATAAAAATTGTAATGGTATTAAATTTTAAGGTGTGGTCATTTAACCAGCTGTACATCCACTCAATTTTCACTATCTCTATCACTGTGTTTCTCATATTCATCACAAGGTCATGAAAGACATTTTCAAATGCCTTTTTGAAATTTAGACCTAAGCTGTCAGTTAAGCTTCCCTAAAAGAGTAGCAAAGTAACTATCATTCAAAATGAAATGAATGTTTGTCTGGGAAAACCCACATCAGTGCCCAGGAATCACTGTTTCCTTTCTAACAGCTCAGAAATCATGTCTTCCTTTCTAAAACCTTGCCTGAAATTGATGTATTTCTACAGCACGACTTGGGTCATACCATGGCCTTGCAGTGAAACTTCCATACTCCCCATCTCTGGCACACTTGTCTTCCTGCTTTCCTTCCTTCCTTTCCTAATTTCTGAACTTTGGACTGTTTGGAAAATCATAAAAATTTCCACCACCCCAAAATAACCACTTTTAATGTTTGGGTGAACATCCTTCAAGTTATTTCTCTATGTAAAGAAAAAATACAGATACAGATATGAATATGTACTTATATCAATGTTATCTTTCACTGTTACCTTCACTTCTATTTAAGTGGTTAAGGCTAATTTCCAGATTAATAAAATACAATGAAATTTGTTAGAAAAAACTCTCTCCCTTCATCAAATTCGTTTTTTTTTTTTTCCAAATTTATTTTTTATTCTACGTTGTTAGAAATGACAGCAGAATGTATTACATTTCATATTATACTCGTAGAACACATTTTTACATATCTCTGGTTGTATGCAAAGTATATTCACAGCATTCGTGACTTCATACACGCACATAGGGTAATGATATCCATCTCATTCCACCATCTTTTTTTTTCTTCACCCTTTTGCCCCATCCTTTTCTTTCCTTCCCCATTGGCCATTCTAGTGTTCCTCTAATCCTCCCATGCTCCCCATCCCAACCTCACTGTGAATCGGCCTCCTTATATCAGAAAAAACATTTGGCATTTGGCTTTTTGGGATTGGCTAGCTTCACTTAGCATTATATTCTCCAATTTCATCCATTTACCTGCGAATGTCATGATTTTATTCTCTCTTATTGCTGAGTAATATTCCATTGTGTATATATACCACATTTTAAATTATCCATTCATCTACTGAAGGGCATCTAGGTTGGTTCCACAGTTTAGCTATTGTGAATTGTGCTGCTATAAACATTGATGTGGCTGTGTCCCTGTAGTATGCTGTTTTTAAGTCATTTGGGTATAGACCGAGGAGTGGGAGAGCTGGGTCATAAGGTGGTTCCATTCCAAGTTTTCCAAGGAATCTCCATACTGCTTTCCATATTGGCTGCACCATTTTGCAGTCCCACCAACAATGTATGAGCATGCCTTTTTCTCCACATCCTCGCCAACATTTATTGTTGTTTGTGTTCTTAATAGCTGCCATTCTGACTGGTGTGAGATGAAATCTTAGCGTGGTTTTGATTTGCATTTCTCTAATTGCCAGAGATGTTGAAGATTTTTTCAAGTGTTTGTTGATTGATTGTATATCTTCTTCTGAGAAGTGTCTGTTCAATTCCTTGGCCCATTTATTGATTGGGTTATTTTATTTTTTTTTTTTTTTTTTTTTGTGTGTGTGTGTGTGTGTGTGTGTTAAGATTTTAAAGTTCTTTATATATTCTAGAGATTAGTGCTCTATCTGACGTGTGTGTGGTAAAGATTTGTTCCCAATTAGTAGGCTCTCTATTCACCTCACTGATTGTTTCTTTTGCTGAGAAGAAGCTTTGTAATTTGAATCTATCCCATTTATTGATTCTTGATATTAATTCTTGTGCTACAGGAGTCTTATTAAGGAACTTGGGGCCTAATCCAACATGTTGGAGATTAGAGTTTACTTTTTCTTCTATTAGGTGGAGTGTCTCTGGTCTAATTCCTAGATCCTTGATCCACTTTGAGTTGAATTTTGTGCATGGTGAGAGATAGAGGTTTAATTTCATTTTGTTGCATATGGATTTCCAGTTTTCCTAGGACCATTTGTTGAAGAGGCTATCTTTTCTCCAATGTACGTTTTTGGCGCCTTTGTCTAATATAAGATAACTGAAATTATATGTGTTAGTCTTTGTATCCTCTATTCTGTACCACTGGTCTACCAGTCTATTTTGGTGCCAATACCATGCTGTTTTTGTTACTATTGCTCTGTAGTATAGTGATGCCACCTGCTTCACTCCTCTTGCTGAGGACTGCTTTAGCTATTTTGGGTCTCTTATTTTTCCAGATGAATTTCATGACTGCATTTTCTATTTCTATGAGGAATGTCATTGGGATTTTGATTGGGATTGAATTAAATATGTATAGTGCTCTTGGTAGTATGGTCATTTTGACAATATTAGTTCTGCCTATCCAAGAACAGGGTAGATCTTTCCATCTTCTAAAGTCTTCCATAATTTCTTTCTTTAATGTTCTATAGTTTTCATTATAGTGGTCTTTCATGTCTTTGGTTAAGTTGATTCCCAAGTATTTTATTTTATTTTTTTGATGCTATTGTAAATGGGGTAGTTTTCCTCATTTCCCTTTCAGAGGATTTGTCACTGATATATAGAAATGCCTTTAGATTTATGGTGTTGATTTTGTATCCTGCTACTTTGCTGAATTCATTTATGAGTTCTAGAAGTTTTCTGGTGGAATTTTTTGGATCTTCTAGGTATAAAATCATATCGTCAGCAAATAATGATAATTTGAGTTCAACTTAACCCATATGTATCCCTTTAATTGCTTTCATCTGTCTTATTGCTTTGGCCAGCATTTCAATTACTATGTTAAATATAAGTGGTGAAAGAGGGCATCCCTGTCTTGTTCCAGTTTTTAGAGGGAATGCTTTCAGTTTTTCTCCATTTAGAATAATGTTGGCCTGGGGCTTAGCATATATAGCTTTTACGATGTTGAGATATGTTCCTGTTATCCCTAGTTTTTCTAGTGTTTTGAACATGAAGGGGTGCTGTATTTTGTCAAATGATTTTTCTGCATCTATTGAGATAATCATATGGTTCTTATCTCTGAGTCTATTAATGTGATGAATTACATTTATTGATTTCCGTATGTTGAACCATCCTTGCATTCCTGGAGTGAATCACACTTGATTGTGGTGTATTATATTTTTGATATGTTTGTATCCATTTTGCCAGAATTTTATTGAGAATTTTGTATCCATTTTGCCAGAATTTTATTGAGAATTTTTGCATCTATGTTCATTAAAGATATGGGTCTGAAGTTTTCTTTTTTTGATGTGTATTTGCCTGGTTTTGGGATCAGGGTGATATTGGCCTCATAGAATGAGTTTGGAAATGCTCCCTCTTTTTTTATTTCCTGAAATTAATTGAAGAATATTGGTATCAGTTCTTCTTTAAAGTTCTTGTAGAACTCGGCTGTGTATCCATTTGGTCCTGGGCTTTTCTTGGTTGGTAGGCTTCTGATGGCATCTTCTATTTTGTCGCTTGAAATTGGTCTGTTCAAATTATGTATATCATCCTGCTTTAGTTTGGGCAGATCATACAACTCTAGAAATTTGTCAATGCCTTCAGTGTTTTGTATTTTGTTGGAGTACAAGTTTTCAAAATAATTTCGATTATTTCCTGTATTTGCTAATTGTTGTGATATTTCCTTTTTCATCACATATGTTAGTAATTTGAGTTTTCTCTCTCCTTCTCTTTGTTAGCCTGGCTAAGGGTCTGTCAATTTTATTTATTTTTTCAAAGAACCAACTTTTTTTTGGTCAATTTTTTCAATTGTTTCTTTTGTTTCAATTTCATTAATTTCAGCTCTGATTTTAATTATTTCCTTTCTTCTACCACTTTTGGTGTTGGATTGTTCTTCTTTTTCTAGAGCTTTGAGATGTAATTTTAAGTCATTTATTTGTTGACTTTTTCTTCTTTGGAGGAATGAACTGAATGCAATGAACTTTCCTCTTAGAACTGCCTTCATAGTGTCCCAGAGATTTCGATATGTTGTGTCTACGTTCTCATTCACTTCTAAGAACTTTTAAATCTCCTCTTTGATGTCATCTGCAACCCATTGTTCATTCAGTAGCATATTATTTAGTCTCCAGGTGTTGGAGTAGCTTTTATTTCTTATTTTATCATTGATTTCTAATTTCATTCCATTATGGTCTGACAGAATGCAGGGTAGTATCCCTACTTTTTCATATTTGCTAAGAGTTGTTTTGTTGCATAGTATATGGTCTATTTTAGAGAAGGATCCATGTGCTGCTAAGAAGAAAGTATATTTGCTCATTGAAGGATGAAATATTCTATATAAGTCAGTTAAGTCTAAGTTGTTTATTGTATTTTTGAGTTCTATAGTTTCTTTGTTCAGCTTTTGTTTGGAAGATCTATCCAATGGTGAAAGGGGTGTGTTAAAGTCACTCAGAATTATTGTGTTGTGGTTAATTTGACTCTTAAACTTGAGGAGAGTTTGTTTGATGAACATGGATGCTCCATTGTTTGGGGCATATATATTTATAATTGTTAAGTCTTGTTGGTGTATGGTTCCTTTGAGCAGTATATAGTGTCCTTCTTTATCCCTTTTGATTGACTTAAGCTTGAAGTCAACGTTATTTGATATGAGGATGGAAACCCCTGCTTGTTTCCTCAGTCCATGTGAGTGGTAGGATTTCTCCCAACCTTTCACCCTCAGCCTATGTATGTATTTTCCTATGAGATGAGTCTCTTGGAGACAGCATATTGTTGGGTCTGTTTTTTTGATCCAATCTGCTAGTCTATGTCTTTTGATTGGTGAGTTTAGGCCATTGACATTTAGAGTTATTCTTGAGATGTGTTTTGTATTCCCAGCCATTTTTGTTTATATTTGGTATTTAACTTGACATGATTTCTCTTCTGATTGTTTTTTCCTTTAGTGTAATACCTCCCTCTGTTGATTTTCATCATTGTTTTTCTTTTCCTCTTCATGGAATATTTTGCTGAGGATGTTCTGTAGTGTTGGCTTTCTACTTGTAAATTCTTTTAACTTTTGTTTATCATGGAAGGTTTTTATTTCGTCCTCAAATCTAAAGCTTAGTTTTGCTGGGTATAAGATTCTTGGTTGGCATCCCTTTTCTTTCAGAGCTTGAAATATGTTGTTCCATGATCTCCTAGCTTTGAGTGTAGGAGTTGAAAAATCTGCTGTGATACAAATTGGTCTCCCCCTAAATGTGATCTGGTTCCTCTCTTTCATGGCCTTTAAAATTCTATCATTGTTCTGTATGCTAGGCATTTTCATTATGATGTGTGTTGGTGTAGATCTGTTGTGATTTTGTACAGTTGGTGTCCTATATGCCTCTTGTATTTAGTTTTCCAATTCATTCTTCATGCTTGGGAAATTTTCTGATATTATCTCATTGAAGAGGTTGTGCATTCCTTTGGTTTGAAGCTCTGTGCCTTCCTCTATCCCAATTACTCTTATATTTGGTCTTTTGATGCTGTCCCATACTTCTTGGATGTTCTGTTCACAGTTTCTTACTATCTTCATTGTGTGGTCAACTTTATTTTCAAGATTATATACTTTGTCTTCATTGTCTGAAGGTCTTTCTTCCAGTTGATTTAGTCTGTTGGTGATGCCTTCAATTGTGTTTTTTATTTGGTTAATTATTTCCTTCATTTCAAGGATTTCTGACTTTTTTTTTTTTTTTTTTTTTTTTTTTAGAGTTTCTATCTCTTTTTTGAAGTAATCTTTTGCTACCTGTATTTGCTCTCTTATATCCTTGTTGTAGTGGTCAACTTTTGCCTGTATTTGTTCATTAGGTCATTCTTTGATTCACAGATCATTTTAATTATGAACCTTCTGAAGTCCTTCTCTGACATTTCATCAACTTCACTGAGCATGGGTTCTGTTATTGTAGAATCCTGGTTTGTTTTATCATGCTGTCTATTTGCCTTACTTTCTTGCAGTGTAGATCTGAGATATTACAGTTTTTTCCCTATAGTCTTATAATATCCTTGCAGGTTGTTTGTGCCTCCCCTTAGTGTGGGGCTATCAGAACCTGCCGTTGTCCCTCAAAGTATGCTGCATGGGGCTGGGTCCACGCAGGTTGGTGTGGGTCGAACTGGTTAAGTCTGAGCTCCTGTGGTGGTCTGCTGGGCCTGGTCACTCCAATGCAGGATCCCTGGACGGCCCTCGGCCCGCCTTGACCCAAGCAGAGTTGGCGGGTCTGTCCTTGCTGGCTCCTGCTCTGGGGCAGAGGTTGGCAGGACTGGCTGGAGGCTGGGCCTGGCCACACTCTAATGTAGGACCCCGGGACTGTCCTGGGCACACCTGGGCCTGGCGGCGCTCCAATGCAGGTCCCCAGGGCTGCCCTGGGCCCGCCTGGACTCAAGCAGAGTTGGCGGGTCTGTCCTTGCTGGCTCCTGCTCTGGGGCGGAGGTCGGTGGGACTGGCTGGAGCCTGGGCCTGGCGGCACTCTAATGCCTTCATCAAATTCTATGTAAGTTTGAACTCCTTACTTGTATCTAAGATAGTTCTCCTGCTCTGGAAAACTTTCTTCCATATTCTTTGTTTACCTGAACAATTAAAAAAAAAATTTTAGTTGTTTATGGACCTTTTAAAAAATTTATTTACATACAGTGCTGAGAATTGAACCCAGTACCTCACACATGCTAGGAAAGCACTCTACCACTGAGCCACAATCCCAACCCCTACCTGAACAATTTTTGATGCAGGTCCCACTTACCATGTAAAACTCTTTAAAAATATTAGAAAAGCCACCCTACCCCTATGTAAGGATCCTTCCAGTAATCCTTCCTCTACAATACTGCAGGACAGATATATACCACTCACTGCATTCAATCCATACTAACTGTTGTTATTTATGTCTTTCTACACAGAAGATAAAGCCTGTCTTGGGAATGCTTTTAGACCCTGCCTTACTTAGCATAGTGTCCTAGATAAAATAAGCAACTGATGAATATTTGATAATAGAGATGAGGATGCTATTGCCACCACATAAGGAATTTCACACTGACATTTAATTCCTCAATATCTCTATTAGTCAGCTTTTCATTTCTGTGACCAAGATACCTGACATGAACCACTTAGAGGAGGTAAAGCTTATTTTGGGATCATGGTTTCAGAGGTTCATGGTTGGCTGACTCCATTGCTGTGGGCCCTAGGTGAGGCAGAAGATCATGGCAGAAGGGCGTGATGGAGGAAAGTTGCTTAAGTTATGACTGTGGGAAGCAGAGAGGGAGAGAGGAGATAGGAACAAGTAGTCAGTGACCTACTTCCTCTGACCACACTCCACCTACCTACAGTTACCACCCAGTAATCTATTCAAATTATTAATCCATCAAATAGTAACAACTTTCATAATCTATCATTTCACCTCTGAGCATTTCTGCATTGCCTCACACGTGAGCTTTTCAGGGGGCACCCCATCTCCAACCATAACAATATCTGTGACACTAAGGCACTAAGTTGCTCTCATCTTTCTCCTTCTAGGTGCTAATAGTTTCTTTAGTTCCAATTTTGACACCACTCTTGGTTGGAGTCTACTGTGTAAGGGGAAGTTTCAACTTCTAAGATCTTTCTTTAATATCATAGAACACCACAGTTTCCCTTCCTCTCTGACTCCCTTTCTCTTTGTTTGAACTCAATTTCCTTAAAAAGAGTGACTTCACCATTTTACTAAAGGGCTAGAAGCTAGGGGCTTCCCAGATATAAAATGATTAATGCTCTCCTCTCCTAATGGTCAAGATCCTCACTACCTGCGGGTCTATGTATTCTGTTCCTCCAGACTCTTACCTTTCTTCTCCTCGGTGTCTACTGTGGTCCAGGTGCTTTATGCACAATTAATCCACTTCATGCTCACAATAAACCTGCAAGATGGATATCGTCCCCCCATTTTGTGTATGAGAAAAGGGAATCTCAGAGACATCAAGTAATGTGCAGTTATTGCTCTGTCAATGCACAATTTCATAAGAGGCACATTCAAATAATATTAGCCTACCTAACTACTGGTTTCACGACAATATTTGAGAATAAATTAAAATATCATAAATCCCTCCAAGAAAAGGTACTTGTTCAAAGGTTCAGATTCCTGTGAGACTAATAATGTATTTATTCCTTCCTAAACTTAATTCCTGAAATCTCTGGGCCCTCAGGAGAGACTTTTGCTAACATACTCGAGAGTTAGGGTTTTCATAGGGCTCCAGTGTATTTTTTGCTAGTAAGTATAATATCTCAGGACGTGCTGGGCTGGGGGTGGCTTGGTGCAGGGCAGGTAGGACAAGCTGGGACTAGCTGAGGACCTCCTGCTGGGATGGGACAGATGTTATAGGGTTAGACCTCTGCAGGCCTGAAAGGAAGTTTATTTCTGTTGCACTGAGAGATGATGAGACTGGGCAAGATGAGGAAGTTCAAGAATGTGGTTAAGGTTGCAAAATCCAATTACTGTAGTAGGGATGCTCCACAACTGTGACTGCCACTGTTTGTGAGTGCTTCCTGTGTGCCTGGAACTTCCTTATGTAATCTATTGTCTTACAAAGGCATTTCTCAAAGTGTGAGCCTAGAAACATAGCACATAAAAGGCTCTGGGATCCAATAAATGTGAGAAACAAAACATACTATTTCCACCTCGCCAAAGAGATTAGATTTTTAAAATCTCTACAAATAAAAAAATAAGCTAAACAGAAGAAAAAAGAACAGAACTTGCAATCAAGAATATTGTTATAGGGCTGGTGGTATGGCTCAGTGGTAGAGTGCTTGCTTAGCATGTGTGAGGAACTGGGTTTGATTCTCAGCACCACATGTAAATAAATAAATAAACTAAAGGTCCACCAACAACTAAAAAATATTTTAAAATTGAAAAAAAAAGAATACTGCTATAGTTTGAATATGGTTTGTCCTCACCAAACTCATGTTGAAGCTTAATTCCTTGGTGCAGTAGGGTAGGACCTTTTAGAGGTAAGTGAGTTGTTAGGAGGGACTAATGCCTTTCTGGGGACTGTGCAGAGCTGAGTAAATGGATTAGTTCTAGAAAAACCAGGTTGTTATAAAGGAGGGAATCCCAAGTGCTTAGCCCCTTTGCTTCTCCACCATGAGCTGAGCAGCATGTGGCCCTCATCAGAAGCTAAGCAGATGCCAGGACCATGCTGTTGGACCTCCAAACTGTGAGTTAAATAAAACTCTTTTCCTTATAAACTACCCAGCCTCAAGTGTGTTGTTATAACAACACAAAATGAACTAAGGCACATATGATAAGAAGTTAAAATATGAATATGTAATAAGCAACAGAGATTGCAAACATTGAAACTTTTGAGAAATTTTGTTAAATGGAAGGAAAAAGATAAGACAGTTGTATAAGTACACAGAGGGAAGGGTTTTTGTTTGTTTGTTTGTTTGTTTGTTTTGGCAGTACTGGGGATTGAACCCAGGGGCACTTTACTACTGAGCTACATCTCCAGTCATTTTATTTTTTATTTGGAGATAGGGTTTCAATAAGTTGTCCAGGCTGGCCTTGAACTTGCAAATCCTCTTGCCTCAGCCTTTTGAGTGGCTGGGATTAAAAGCATGCGCCACTGCACCTGGCTTGCTTTTTTTTTTTTTTTTTTTTTAAGAAGTGAAACAGGAACAGGCTTGCATATATATACAGAGCTTGAAGATATAAAAAAATATATTTCTGGGCTGGATCTGTAGCTCTGTGGTAGAATGCTCACTTAGCATGTGCAAAGCCATCCCAGCACTGCAAAAAGAGAAAGAAAGAATACCTATGTCTGTTTCCTCAAATAAATTGTAAATTTCCAGGGGCATGCCAGAACAGGCATTCAAAAATATTTTTTGAAGTTGTAACATGAAGGGAACACAGTCCTTAAGAATAAACAAGGATCTGAGTGAAGGGAGCCTTATGAAAAAGGGTGGGTCAGTACTTTCCCTGAGAGAGAAAGGGATGGGAAAAGAGGGAAAACATAGGATGTTATGAATGGAGAAGAGGCTTCAAAGGAATTGTTTGGCAGCGGAGAGAAGAGTCGCATCAGCTGGCCTTGATCAGGCAGTAATGTGGAGGCGAGGTCACTGCTTGAGGGAGCTGGCAGCATCCGGGAGCCAGAATGGGAAGGAAGCAGCAAGACAGAAACCAGCTGCTGGGCCCTTGTGTTTTGGAGTCCACAGAGATGCAGCAAAGTGTTACTCAGTACCAGTGGAAACCCAGTGTGAACAGTGCTGGTATCCAGTGGTGCCAATATACATGGTCGTTAATGCCAGACTAACTGGGTTTGGATTTGAATCCCAAATCCCTTTCTTTCTTTCTTTCTTTCTTTTTTTTTTTTTTTTTTGAAAGTGTTAAGAATTAAATTAGGTAATGTATGTAAAACAAAAGAATGCCTGTCATGTTTAGTAAGCATTCAATAATAATTCGCTATTATGATGATGATGATGGAACGAGTTTGAAGAATTGTGTGGTTTCTCTTAAAGAAACATGAGGTCCCCTGGGACAATCAAAGACAGAGGCAGAGTCGTGACAGGAAGTGAGGATCCAAGGTTAAAGACTGGCCCAGCAGGCTCTGCTGGAGTACAGAGGGTGATAGAGTCTGTCATCCCAACTAGATGGAGAGTATCGTCAATCCATTAGAAGAAAGGTGAGACATCTAAACTGACCTTTCGGCTGAGAAAATGCTCAGAGTGTTGATGAGACTTAAAATGTTACTGTAATCATAAACATCCTGGCTACTCTATATGCATTCATTCCATTCCTTGAACAACTTTTTTTTAAGCAGATATTATGTACAGGCCACTCTTCTGTGTCTACCTAATGGGTTCATTGAAAGGATTAAGGCAATTATGTAAGGACATTTAGAGCAGAGTTGGGGAAAATTGGTCAAGAAAAACCACAAACATCCCTGTCCTTGTGGACCCTAAGTTTGAATGGGAGCACTAGCAATTGTCTAGCTCTGCCCTAAACTCTTTCCTTACATAACTGCCTAATCCTCTCAATGAACCATTAAGCAGATACTAGCCAGCCCTTTTTACAAATGAAGAAGTTATATTTGGCCCCAAATCAAATAGCTAATACATGGCAAAACTATGTAATCCTAAAATTCATACTTGTAAGAACCATTCTATATTTTATCCCCATGTTGTTGGATAATTTTGGTAGGTGAAGAGGAAAATCTTTAAGAGTTGAAGTGCTTAGGATTTGTAAGGTCAGTATTTTAGGCTCCTCCTTTGGGCACTCATTTTTCCAAGAATGATGGGAGAATGAGAACCAGAGAGAAATGTGAACTTGGCCCTGAAGTCCCGGAACAAGGTGAAAGAGTGATAAGAGGAAGTATGGACTTCAAATGAAGGAGGCAAAAAGGCAAAACCTATAAGGTAGAAGCAGCCATGTTTTGCAAGATCAACTGCTTGCTCATTCCTACCTGTAGGGAAAGAGTGGGGGAAGTCACGTCCTCCAGCATGGAAGGTCTTTGAGCCTCTGTGGAAAACTGGATTCTCTGAAAGAAAAGGCCAGCAGCAGATGATGAGGCTAGAGATGAGAGGGGTAGGCATGGCAGAAGAAGCTGGGGTTGGAAGAGCACCCAGATTACCATGTCAGAGGTCAGAGCTGGGTGAGCAGAGGACAGGGTGGGAGAAGTTGGCAAGTAAAGCGAGGAACCTAGGAGGCAGGCTGGAGTTGCAAGTTAGAAGAAAGGCAGGAGAGAGCACAGCTGCTGGAATCTCCTAAGAGGGGGTTGAAGGGTTCATGTGCCGAATTCCAAGTGGAATGTCAGAGAGGGAAGGCCCAACTGCAACTTACCTGCCTATATGTGTACCACTCTTCAATGGCCTCCTCTCTGCCTTTGATACTGGGGAAAGGAGGCTTTGCCATCACCAGAACTTTCCAGGGAAACTTGACTGTTGCTAGTCTACCTCATTGAGTTCAGAGGCATCACTGATTACCAAATTGGGAAGAAAGAAGATATCACCAGGTATATAGACTTTTCCCCAACTGTACCATCTCATTTTGACCTGGCTAGGAGCCTATGTTGATATCAAATCCCTGATGCTTCGATGCTTGCCTAACATGTATGAGACCCTGCATTCAATCCCCAGTACCAAAACCAACCAAACAAATAAACAAAACAAAACCATGCTTGGTAAATTTCAGACATCCCAAATTATCCAGCTAGCAGGGACGGGAGAGGGTAATTTGAGTGATCAAGCCTAGAGAAAATTCCCTCAAATTATAAGTTAGAGATTTCATTAGCTGTCTTTTGATAGTTGCCTCATTCCTAAAATGTATGAGTGCTTCTCCAAATTTGTAATTTTAAAAGCTTTTACAGATGTGGGCACAGTGGCACAAACCTGTAATTTCATCTACTTGAGAGGCTGAGGCAGGAAGATCACAAGTTCAAGGCCAGCCTAGGCAACTTAACTATTTGTTTCAAAATAAAAAATATAAAAGGGCTGGGACAGAAGCTCAGGATAATGCACCCCCCTAAGTTCAATCCCCTGTCCTGGGGAAAAAAATGTTTTTATTGGGCATGAATGAAGGAGGAAGGATTCACTCTGGTGTACCAATCAGTCCTATAGAATAAATGAAGAAAGAGGGTAGGGAAGGAAGAGGATAAGCACTTCCAGAATTTCCTATGTCTATGGATCACCTGGGATCTTATTAAGATGTAGGTGTTGATTCAGTGACCCTGGTATAGGGCCAGAGATTCTGCCTGTCCAGCAAGCTCCCAGGCCATGCTGATACTGATGGTCTGCAGACCACACTTTGATTAGTCAGGACTTTTACCATATAAATAGTGAACAGGTAACTTCAAAAGATGATTGTTTTAGTGGTAAGAATGCTGTGAACCAGTCTATAAGAACAGATTGTGTATCAGGGTCGTGTAATACAGTAAGATGATTGTAGAACTCATCATCAGAATCGGCAAGTTTAAATCCTGCTTCTACCATTTGGTAGCAATAAAACTTTCGACAAATCGTGGGTTGTCTCTGAGTCTCAGCTTCTTCATCTAAAATGATAGAGATAAAAACATCTGCCTTATTAATAGGCCATGAGATGGTGTGAGGATTAAACAAAACAATTTGGTTAAAGTGCTTTATTAACTGAAAGTGCTACATATAATACTGCTTATGTAGCAGTTATTATTACTGTGCTATTTAAAGTTAAAGAAACCTTCCTAGGGGCTGGGATTATAGCTCAGTGGTAGAGTGCTTGCCTAGCACCCGTGAGTTACCGGGTTCAATCCTCTGCATCACATAAAAATTAATAAATAAAATAAATGTATTGTGTCCATCAATAACTAAGAAAAATAAACAATTAAAAAACAACAACAAAAAAGAAACCTTCCTAATTTCTCTATTTCTACTACTTTCATTTTGATTGATAGGTAGATAATTTTGGTGTTTGCTGTCAACCTGATACTGTGTTAAACACAATAAGAGAGAGAAAGTTGGCTTACTCCTCACAGCTGCAATAACATTAGCAGTACTAATGTTAGTCCCATCCTGCAGACGAGAAAGGTGAGGATCAGAGGAATAGAATTATGTTTGGCTGCTAAGGGTTGATGCTAGATATGAACTCAGCCTCACTTTCCAAAACCCAACTTTTATTCACTGTATTCAGCTGATTAATTGTAGTAAACACTCTATTTCTGTCAAGTACAAGATAGTAAATATTTTGGCCTTTGTATGCCAAATGGCCTCTGTTGCAACCATTCAACTCTGTCACTGCAGTACAAGTGTAGTCATAAATAACATGCACAGAATGAGTATGATAGTGTTTCAATAAAATTATTTACAGAAACAGGTGGCAGGCTGATGTGGCCTGCAGGCCATGTTTTGCTTTGCCTATTCCAGAAATTCTGAATTGTGCAATATAGAGTACATGTGGTTACAAAATTAATTCCTCAGTTGCATTAACCACATTTCAGTGCTCGATAGAAATATGTGGCTAGTGGCTATTGGATTGAACACCCTGGAGGACAGTTCCATTATCACAGAAAGTGCCATCGGAGAGTCCTGGTCTATGTCATCTTTGGAGGTGGTGGTGGGGGAAATCCCTTACACGTAGCCCTGAGGACATGGAAGTTGAGTTCTGGCTTTGCTGTGTAACCATCCAAACAAATCATCTCCCAGAGCCTTAGTAGATGTGTACATAATATGAGGATAATGCCTTCTTGGTGGTGGTGGTTTAGGAAGGGAGTGAGAAAATATGTGGACTCTTATGGGCTGCAAAGACATTAGCCATCATTAGGATTCTATTGTTATTTGAAATGTGAGGTAGTATTTATGGGGTGCCCAAATTGAGAGAACCAGGTTTTTAAATCACTTCTAGGGAAGCCATTAAGATTTCAGAGAGTTGACAAAATAAGGAAATCTTATTATTTGTAGAGTATTTATTATTTGTAGAGTATTCTAATTTTGTGTGTGTGTGTGTGTGTGTATGTGTGTGTGTGTGTGTTGGTGCTGGGGATTGAACCCAGGGCCTTGTGCATGGAAGGCAAGCACTCTACCAACTGAGCTACATCCCCAGCCCCAATAGTCTAATTTTTGAACAAGAAACACATGAAACAAGGCAGAGAGCACATTCATTTCAGAATGATAAATTGCCTAGCAAGGCTCAAGGCCTTCAGGAAATAGAAAAAACTGTCAATGGAGGGTCTGTGATGAAACTGGGCAGGCCATGGTGACCTGCTTGAAGGCTTATTCTTTGTCATGAAGTTTAAAAAGTGTACAACTGCCAGATGGTGGTGCACACCTGTAATCCCAGTGGCTCAAGAGGCTGAGGCAGGGGGACTGCAAGCTAGCAAGTGCCTCAGAAATTTAGTGAGGCCATAAGCAACTCAGTGAGACCCTGTCTCTAAATACAATATAAGAAAGGGCTGGGATCCCACTACTGGGTCTATTCCCAAAGGACTTAAAAACAGCATACTACAGGGATACAGCCACATCAATGTTTATAGCAGCACAATTCACAATAGCTAGGCTGTGGAACCAACCTAGATGCCCCTCAGTAGATGAATGGATAAAGAAAATGTGGTATATATACACAATGGAATATTACTCAGCAATAAAAGAGAATAAAATAATGGCATTCACAGGTAAATGAATGAAATTGGAGAATATAATACTAAGTGAAGTTAGCCAATCTCAAAAATCCAAATGCCAAATGTTTTCTCTGATAGAAAGAGGCTGATTCACAGTGGGGTTGGGTCAGGGAGCATAGGAGGATTAGAGGAACACTAGAATGGCCAATGAGGAGGGAGGGGAAGGAAGGGGGAATGGGGGTACAAAGGAAAAAAATATGGTAGAATGAGATGGATATCATTACCCTAAGTGCGTGTATGAAGACACGAATGGTGTGAATATACTTTGTATACATACCTTTGTATACATACCTGAGATATGTAAAAATGTGCTCTATATGTGTATTGCGAATTGTAATGTATTCTACTGTTATATTCAACAACTTCAAATTTTAAAAAAAGGGCTGGGGATGTGGCTCAGTGGTTAACACCCCTGAGTTCAATCCCTGGTACCAAAAAAAGAATGGAGTTATCAGAGCTATCATATATCAAAGGTTTCTCACCTTTTCCTGGTGCTTCTCCTCCACAGTGGCCTCTTCATACACATGAGCTATGGATCACCACACAGGTCAAGGACAAAGTTCAATTTTGTCACAGAAGGACCTACTAGGCTCTTGGTTGCCTAAATGGTTCTAATATGTCTGGTTTCCCTGTGGCTCCCTCCTTGTTCTTAACCCCTGTAATGAATCACTCTTCTGTTGAAACCCCTCTGTCACTCCTCTTCCCTCTTCTCAGTCCACTGACCCCTCTGTCACTCAGGGATTCTGTCTCTCAGGGACCAGGCCACCCTTTGGGTCCAGGCCAATCGACTGCTCTCATTCATTTGAGTACAAAGGAGAAGGTTTCTGCTTGTGGTTTCTTGGTGCAACCCTTAGGATTTCTGCCAATGCTTCATATCTGTTGTTCCCTATAGCTTTTCATATGTACTCTGGAGTCTGTCTCACACCTCTCTTACCTTCTTTCCTGTTTCCTCTCCCCTTTATTTTCCACATTACTTAAGTACTCCACTCTCCAGCTAACACTTGTCTACCTGGCTGGAATGGAGGTCCCCACCCTCACACCACTGGTGGCTGAGTATATTGGTTAAACCTTGTACACAGTAATCTAGGACTATTTCCCTACATCCTTAAAAACCTGTATTTTGTACACTGTGAGCCAGCGATTCCACTTCTAAGCAAGTATCCTAAGTTTACAGTTTGTATCCTATAAACATACACTTTTTAAAATTTTAATTCTTTTGTGCCAGGGATTGAACCCCAGGGTGCTTAACCACTGAGCCATATCCCCAGCCCTTTTTTATATTTTATTTAGAGACAGGATCTCACTGAGTTGCTTAGAGCCTCGCTGAGTTGCTGAGGCTGGCTTTGAACTTGTGATCCTCCTACCACATCCTCCAGAGCCACTGGGATTACAGAAGTGCACCACTGCACCCACCTCATTACTATATTATTTATACTCATTACTGTATTATTTATACTATGAACAATAAGAAAATATCTGGTTGTCAATAGTGGGAAAAGAATAATACAAACTTAGAAACAAAGATAAATATACCTAAATACTAGCAAAGGTTAAGTTGGGCAATCTCTGGAGTTATCTTTGGTATCTCTGGAGTAGCAGTAATTTTATTTCATCTTTCATCTATTCTGTTTTTCACAATGTGCATATTATTATATCATCAGAAAGAGGCTATAAAAATGGAGATTTCCGGGCTGAGGATCTGGCTCAGTGATAGAGCACTTGCCTACCCCGTGTGAGGCACCAGGTACAATTCTCAGCACCACATAAAATATAAAAGTATTGTGTCCATCTACGACTAAAAAAATTTTTTTAATGGAGATTTCCATCCTCCCAGCTGGCTGATGTATATTCTTCTATAGTATTCCCATTTGGGGATTCAAAATGCATCTCCCAGACACATAGGTGTGTCCTTGGGGAGACACACACACACACACACACACACACACACACACACATACACGCATGCACACACGCATACACGACCTTCCCTCATTTATCTAGGCAGAGAAACCTAAGAGCCAGTTTCAGGTCCTTTACAATGATGGCCAGTTTGGAAGGGAAGGATTAAGGACCTTGGTTAACTCCCTGAGAAAGAATCAGCTAGATGTCAGAGGAGATGATGTAGATGCCATCTGGCATGAAATTCCTCTTTTGTCACTGTCCCCTGCAGTCTGAAGGAATGGCGCTCACACCCCCAAGTCTAAATGATGTAAATGATGGGACATCTCTGCAGATGAAGACAGTTGGGAAGGAACAACAGTTGACTGAAAAAAACAATGGCTTTCTCCAAAATCTCAGCGTGACTGAAGGTGCAATGAAGTAAGTTGGGGCTGAGCTAGCAGCAGCTGCTTCTGCAGAAGTGTCTGGAGACTTCCTCAGGCCAGAGGGATGCAAATGATGAGATCACAAGATTTTTCAAGTTCAGGGTCTGGGTGGATATTATTTCTACAATTCACCTAATTTTAATCTCATGAATATTTACTGAAGGAGGCCTTAAGGAAGTCTGTGATCATGAACTCAGCAGATACCACCAAGCAGAAACTGTCAAGACTCTGATCTTGATTTGGGAAAATTGATAGTTTCAGGGCCTCATTATCTTCACTTGCTAAAGACATAAGCCATTTTAAATACTTTTTGGAGTAGAGCTAGTACAAATATTTATATAAGTGTGTGTGTATGTACATATACACACATTAGCATACAATAAAAGTAGATACAGATAGGCTAATGATTAACAACATTTTACAGGAAAACCTTTCTTTCTCTCTTGTGTGCACTTTTTTTTGATACTGGGAATTGAACTCAGAAGCTCTCTACCACTGAAAGGATGTATCCCCATCCTTTTGATTTTTTATTTTGAGGTAGGATCTCACTAAGTTGCTGAGGCTAGCCTAGCACTTGTGTTCCTCCTGCCTCAGCCTCTTAAGTAGCTGGGATTACAGGTGATCGACACACCGCCATCCCCACCCAGCAGGAAAACTTTTTTCTTAATTTTATTGTTTTAGACGTTGATGGACCTTTATTTTTTTAAATATTTATTTATTTACTTTATTTGTACACAATGCAATGCATTTATGTTTACGTGGTGCTGAGGATCGAACCCGGGCCGCACACGTGCGAGGCGAGCGCTCTGCTGCTGAGCCACAACCCCAGCCCCTTAATTTTACTTTAAAAATTTTTTTAGTTATAGGTGGACACAATACCTTTATTTTATTTATGTGTTGCTGAGGGTCAAACCCAGGGCCTCACACATGCTAGGCAAGCTTTCTACCACTGAGCCACGATCCCAGCCCTGGAAAACATTTTTAAAGTGAAAGATTTTCCAGAATTCCTTACATGTTTGAAAAGCTATTATGATATCAGAGATGTTTTTAAATGTATTCATAGTTTATTGAAAATGGTAGCTTGTACATTTGGAAACTTAGAGAAGTATTTATTCATGTAAGCAATATTTATTTAGTCTGAAGAAATGTACATAGATTACAGAGGCCCTTCC
Organism: Tamias sibiricus; assembly: GCA_025594165.1. Lineage (NCBI taxonomy): Eukaryota > Metazoa > Chordata > Mammalia > Rodentia > Sciuridae > Tamias > Tamias sibiricus. Next base: position 91,048,033 of record CM046661.1, read on the forward strand.
TACTCAGGGTAGGTGTGGAAACCTCCCAACAGGGTTGAAGGTCCACAGACTAGGAACTACTACCTATATCACAAATGTATTATGAGTCATTCAAAAGTGTGTGATTGTTGTATGTGTGTGTGTACATGTGTGCATTTTAGCAAAACATCAACAGTTCAAGAGCGAATGGACAAATGATGTCAACACAATTGTTCCAGGAAAGGAAATACAGCTGAGTTGTATACATATAAGCAAAGATGTTCAAATTCACTCTTATAAAAAAGAGTAAAATGAGGTATCAATTTAAACATATCAGGCTGGCAAAGACATGATTCTCGAAAAAGAGTGGAAAATAGGCACTGTCATCACTTTTCTGGGAATGTAAATTAATTCCACCTTATAAAAACATGATTTGGTAAAATCTATCAAAATTTGGAATGTATATAACTATTGACCTAGCAAGTCAACTTTTCAGGGATTTCCAATAGATGTACATATATATAAAACATACAGATATATGAAGGTATTCACTGTAACATTGTTTATAGTAGCAATTGCTAGGAAACAATCTACACTTCCATTAATAAAGAACTGATTAGAAATGTATCATACAGGGGCTGGGGTTATGGTTCAGTAGTGGAGGGATTGCTTCACGCTTGTGAGGCACTGGATTTGATCCTCAGCATCACACAAAAATAAATAAAGGTAATGTGTCCATCTACAATTTATATATATACATATATATATACATATGTATGTATATATATATATATGAAAAAATTTATCATATGGTCCCACCAGATAGTCATTTCATAAACAAAGAAGTTTTGTATACAGTAATATAAAATGGACTCCAAGGGAGTTTGTTAAAAAGGAAATTCACTGTATTGGGCTCCCTTCTAGATGAGGGGGATTGAGAGGGAGGGATGAAAGAAGGACACAGGGAAGTGCAGGGGACAAAATCTACCAAATTGTACTAGGTCCATAGATGAATATACCATAATGAATACAACTTATTATACAATTATAATGCATTAATAATATTAATAATAATAATAGAAGGAAAATCAGTAAGCAAGAAAAGGGGGGAGGGAAGGGGAATATTCTGGGGAATGAGGCTGATCAAATTACATTGATCAAATTACGTTATGTGCATGTACAAATATGGCGTAATGAATCCCACTATTTCATATAATTATAATGTGCCATTTAAAAATTTTAAAGAGCTGGGTGTGTGGTGGCGCATGCCTGTAATCCCAGCACTTGGGAGGCTGAAGCAGGAGGATCAGAGTTCAAAGCCAGCCTCAGCAATGGCGAGGCACTTAGCAGTGAGACCCTGTCTCTAATAAAATACAAAAAAGGGCTGGGGACATGGCCCAGTGGCCGAGTGCCCCTGAGTTCAATCCCTGGTACAAAAAAAAAAAAAAAAAAAAAATTAAAGACCAAAAATTAGAAAGTAAAAATAAAAAATAACAAAAAAGAAATTCAAGGTACAGAATACAGTGTATAAATATCCTCCCACTTATAATTTAAAAGGCACACACACACTTAGATAAACAACCACATCTGCATAATTATCATGGACTTTATGTGGAAGAAAAATAAGGGAGAAATGTAAACATTGCCGGGGACAAGTCGGGTATGAGGGTCAAGAGGACATCATGGACTTACTCCCATCTCCCCATTATTATTTTAAACCATGTTTTTTAACTCTACTTGTTTATTTTGAACACACATTCATACATGCACATATACGCAGCTGCAATGACTTTGAAATCTCAATGACAAATAATTGATTGATTCAGTCAATAAATATTTATCCAGCCTCTCTCTCTCTCTCTCTCTCTCTCTCTCTCTCTTTTTGATATGGCCTGGGTGGCGTTTTTCATACAGAATGAATTCAGAATGTGAATAGCAGGTGCTCCTTGGGGGCTGGGAAGATCCCAGGGAGGGCAGGCCTGAGCTCTGGCCCATGACATAGTGACAGCCTTGTTTCCGTTGTGTGGCTTACAGTTTGCTAAGGGAAATGACCAAAATGGACCACATCTTGGACAGATCAGGAGATAAAGACAAGGTTTACTCTGAAACTCCTCAAACTGACTTTCTTCACAAAGTGGACACCCAAAAATTGGTAAGCAAGACGCATCACATCTCCTATCTCAATGTGGTAAAAATGTCTGACGATTTCCACCCAATAGGTACAAGACTTCAGATCTTGAAACCAGGAGGGAGGCAGGGCGTGGCTTTGTTGCCACTGGAGTCTACTGTTAAAACATGAGGTAATTGCTAGTGTTCCCATGGGGGGGGGGGGGGAAATGTGTATTATGTGTTATTTTTTCCCTCGGTGATTTATGAAATAACTAACATTTTTCACCTTAGAGAAGATTGCTATATTAAAAATTACTCTGTGCTTGCAGATTGTCTTTCAATAGGATTTATCTGCATACCCTTGATTTAATCTCTCAGGGAAAATTCATCTTCTTACTGCTCCAGGTCTTCACTGACTTGCAGCTCAAACCTCTAGTCCCTGCCTCCACCCCCAAGGCCTTCTCTCCTGAGCTGTGCTTTTCCTCTTCTGTCTCTCATCGGGATATTGGTCATTGGATTTAGAACCCATCCAGGTAATCCAAGATGGCCTTTTCTCAAGATCTTTAACTTAATTACATGTGTAAAGACTCTTTTTCCAAATAAGGTAACATTCACAGGGTCCTAGTATTAGGACACAGATATGTCTTTGGGGGCTACCACCAAACTTGCTGCATTATGTGAACTTGGATGAGTCATTAATATGAATGGCCTAGAGGATTTCAATACGTGCCTTTATTCACCTCAAATCTATCATGAGAATGAAAAGAAATAATTCACTTGACAGCAATTTGTAGTGTTATGTGGATGGGAGTTATCCTTCTTGACTTGGCCAATAGTTTATGCAGATATTTCAATAAGAAACTGATCTGTTCTCCCTACTTCAAACTTTTCTCTTTCCAGTTTAAAAATAGTTTTGCTGAAATTCAGAAATTTTAGATCAAACATCTTCAAAGGATAGAGAAATATTTCCCAACAGTTTCTTAAAAAAAAAAAAAAAAAAAAAAAGTCACGTTCAAAGACAATCTTTTGTCAGTCTTTGTATGTAGAACTGATATGCCAGAAAATGCCTTGAATGTTTTTCTAGAACAAGGCAAATAAGAAAGAAAGAAAGAAATTTTGTGGATCAAACTCAGAGTAGGCTGTTACCCCAAACTCTTTGATATGAAAAAATTTAAATCGAAAGAGAGCTTAAAAGAATTACACAGTGATCCACCATATTCCACACCTACCCTTTAAAAATGTTAACTTTCATCACATTTGCTTAGTATTTATGTATATATAAATAGATGGAATTTTCCAAACCATTTAAAAAGTAGGTCAGAGAGAACATAACACATTCGTCCCTGTTTATTTCAGAAAGCATCCCTAAAAATAGACTTTCTTTTACATATCTGAAATACTGTCATCACATCTAGGAAGATTAACAATAATTCTATAATTTATTCCAGTATTCTCAATTCTCTCACTATTCTAATTTTCTCAATTGTGCCCCAAATTCAGAGCTGTATTTTTTAAACCAACATCCAAGCAAGATCTATGCAATGCAATTGCTTTATCTCTTTGGACTCTCTTGATATATGAGACATTCCTACCACCTTCTCTTTTCCATTTAAATGAATTTTTTAATAGATCTGGAGAGTCATCTTATTTGAGTAGAGTTTTAGAGTCCAATGGTCAAGTGGAATTCTAGTACTCATCAACACTGGAAGGAGCTCTGGTTTGTTGTTGTTGTTGTTTTGTACTGGGGATTGAACCCAGGGGCACATTACCCTAGAGCTACATCCCCAGTTCTTTTTATTGTTTACTTTGAGACAGGACCCCACTAAATGGTTGAGGCTGGCCTTGAACTTGTTATCCTCCTGCCTCAGCCTCCTGAATCACTGGGATTACAGGCCTGAGCCACTGCACCCAGCAAGAGCTCTGATAGACAGGTCCCTGCCCCAGCCTTTTGTAAACTGAACAGCAGGGCATGTCTGCTTATCTTACAAATACATTAGAAGGTGCAGACCTCAGAGGGCTGTGTTTGCTCCCAGAGAAGAGATGTTGGGTGGAGCTAGAGGAACCTCTACCTCTTGTGATAACCCATTTGCTCTGCTTTGCTTCCTTGGTCATCTTAATCAGGATATGTTGGAGCTAAAAGCTGAACAGGGCCAGGAGCTTCAGAAAGAATGGGATGAGCAAAAAAGAGATCTTGGTCATGAGGACCCTCAAGCGTCCACATCCACACTGTTTCCAGAGAGGACGATATCTGCACTGTAAGCCTTGATACCTGCAGAAAAAGTGTTTAATGATTGGGTAGCAGGAGGGATGAAATTTAGCAAGTATTGAGGGAAAATCCAATGTATTTAAATTCCATACCTGTCTCCAACCACAAAGCACTCATGCCAAGGGCTCCCCTTTGCAAATTTATCCTTGAAGCTTGAAACTAATACCTACCTCAGGCCTCTCAGATAACTCTCTAGATATGGAAATCATTCTCATTATCATGACAAATATATTGTTAAAGCCCTTGTAGACCCTTTCTCTGTTGTATACTTCTTCCTCAACAAGATGCAACCATTATCCTGATACCAATATTTAGCATTCGCTCCATGGAAGGAAATTAAAAATACATCCACATTTTTTCAATAAATATAAAATAAGCTTTGTTTTATGCAGTCTTTTAAAGACCTGTTAAAATGGATATCAGATAAAAGGCCCAAACTTCTTGAGTCCTAAGTGCCCACCTGTTCCATTTTGATGATAAGAAATGAATAAACAGACCCATTTGTCATTCAAAAGAGGGGAGTTTAGGGCTATATCAGATGTTTCCCACTTGCTACCCACCAATGATCATAACATTTCTGCAGGAGTCCAGAGAGGATGTTTCTCAGTCTGAACTACTGGAATGCAAAGATGGGTCTACAAGTAAAAGAACTTGGAGCTGATCACATTGACTGGATGGAGAAAATTAACAGCATTATGCAAAAAATAAATACAACGGAAAACACAGTGAAAAGGTATTGAAGGTGGTCAAGAAATAGTGGAAGGTTTTATAGCTTCGAAAACCTAAGAAACTCTGGATTTAAGGGGATGAAATCTTTAGGATAAGAAGCATAAAGTCCTGTGATCTGTAGTCAATGTCACAAAATCTCAGAGCATGAATCCAAGTTATCTGCATCTTTGCTCTGTTTTCTCTCACACACTTTCTTTAAGGCTGAATTAGTTACCACAGGAATGTGTTTCAGGTCCTCAGTACCTTTGAGGGTTATTCAGTATTGTTCAAAGGGATCCAACCAGCATGCTTAGGGAAAAAAAAATGTGAAGCATATTTGGTAATGTGACTCTGGATTTCAGTGGGACATTTTAAGGTGAAGAAAAAGAAAAGGGAATTGTTATTGCTGAGCATGGTGGCACATGCCTGTAATCCCAGTGACTCAGGACCCTGAGGCAGGAGGATCACCAGTTCAAGTTCAACCTGAGCAACTTAATGACACCCTGTTTCAAAATTAAAAAATGGAAAGGTCTGGGGGATATAGCACAGTGGTGGAACACCACACCCCCCCAAAAAAAATCATCGTAATAATTGTTATTCGTTTAACCACTGGAATACAGCGAATAAATAGGTTTTGGAGTCAGAGGCACCTGAGTTTGAATCCTGACTGACATTTATTGGATAAATCAACCAACGTTTTTAAAGCCTTGGCTTTTCTCTTCCATACAGAGGAACTAAAGGACACCTCATTGGCATATTGTAGGGATTCAATACAACTCCATATGCAAAGACTATAACATAGGACCTGGTACATAACAAATGATTAACGAATAGAAGCCATTGTTAGAAATACATACCTGTGGCCTTCTGAACTTGCCTACCATGTTCCAAACCCTTCCTACTGCAGGGCTACTCTTCTCACTGCTCCCCTACCTTTCAGGGGAACATCACCTTTAGCATTTGTCAAAAGATCCCTTCACAGAGGATTTCTGACCTCCCTATCCAAAAGGGGCCTTTTCCTCTGCTGACGCACTAATAAGATTCTTTTAATCTTAATTTAATCTTTAAATTTGGTTTTATTAATCCAAATCACATATATTAAGTTTTTTTTCCCCCATTTTTAAAATGAAGGTAAACTATGTTTTTTATTTTATTTTATTTTGCAAGTTTTGAAAAATGTGTGTAGTTGTGGAGCCAACAGAGTAAAGATGTGGGACACTTTCACTGCTTCACAAAATCCTTCATGCCGTCCTGCAGTCCACCACTGTCCCCAGGCCACGCTGCTGGCGACCACAGATCTATCTGTTCCCATCATTTTACCTTTTCTGGAAAATCGTATGATGGCATCTCAGAGCACATGCAGCCTTTTGAGTCTGCCTTCTTCCATTTAGTATAATGCACTTGACATTCATCCTGACTGAATTGTGCGTATCAGCAGTTTCCTCCTTTTAACTGCTGGACAGTATTCTTTTACATACATATACAACCTTTTATTCATTCAACAATCAAATAACTTTTAGGATTTGGGGCAATTATGAAAAAAATAACATAAACATTCATATAGAGGTTTATGTGTGAGCACACATTTTTCTTTTTCTTGCATAAACTACAAGGAATAAGAATGGTGGGTTGTATAGGGTTGTATAGTAAGTGTATTCTTCATTTTTTTTTTCTGATGGAATGACTTTTATTTTGGAGTATTGTGAGTGGAAGAAGGGGGAGTCAAACAAGGGATTTTCTTTATGTAAATGTACATATTTTATTCTTTTTAGATATACGTGATAGTAGAGTGTATTTTGACATATCATACATACATGAAGTATAACTTTTTCTAATTAGGATCCCATTTTTGTGGTTGTACATGATGTGGAGTTACACTGGTCATGTATTCATATATGAACATAGGAAAATTATGTCTGATTCATTCTACTGTCTTTCCTATTCCCATACCTCTCCTTTCCTTCATTACCCTCTGTCTAATCCAGTGAACTTCTATTCTTCCCTTCCCTCCCTTATTATGTGTGAGCATCCGCATGTCAGAGAGAACATTCAGACTTTGGTTTTTGGGAATTGGCTTATTTCACTTAGCATGATATTCTCCAGTTCCTTTCACTTGCCAGCAAATGCCAACATTTCATTCTTCTTTATGGCTGAGTAATATTCCATTGTGTGTATATACCACCATTTCTTTTTTTTTTTTTAAATATATGTTTATTTGCTTTAGTTGTACACAATGCATTTTATTTTTACGTGGTGCTGGGGATCGAACCCGGGCTGCGCACATGCTAGACGAGCGCTCTACCGCTGAGCCACAACCCCAACCCACCACCATTTCTTTATCCATTCATCTGTTGAAGGACACCTAGGTTGGTTCCATAGCTTAGCTATTGTGAATTGAACTGCTATGAACATTGATGTGGCTGTGTCACTGTAGTATGCTGATTTTAAGTCCTTTGGGTATAAACTGAGGAGTGGGATAGCTGGGTTAATGGTGTACATTTATATTTTCAAGAAACTGCCAAATGGTTTCAAATGACTATACCATTTTGCATGGCTTCCAGCAGTGTATTGAGAGTTCCAGCTGCTCTGAATCCTCACCAGCTCTTGGCATTGTTAGGATCCTTCCTCTTTCTTCCTTCCTTTCTTCTTTCTCATTTTACTATAACTATTCTAATAGATGCATAGTGGCATCTTATTATCTTCAATTTTCATTTAGCTAATAACTAATGGTGTTAAGTCTTTTCATATACTTATTTGATATATATATATATATATAAAATATCTTGGGAGAAATGCCTGTTTGCATCTTTTGCCCATTTAAAATTTTGGATTGTTGGTTTATTTATTATTGAGTTTTGAAGGTTCTTAATATATTCCTGATAAAAGTCCAGATAGTCAGGATATGATTTGCAAATTTTTCTTTTGTAATTTGTGGCTTGTATTTTTGTACCCTGAACCATGTCTTTGGAGGAGCACTGATCTTAATTCTATTAGGCCTCACAGCTCTTTCATATTATCTAGATTACATTGGGTGTTTTTTTTTTTTCCCTTCTTGAATTTAATTTACGACTTCTCATTCCAATACAATCATTACCCAAGCATCTATATAGGAACAGCACTTCATTTTTGAAAGATCAAAAGTATCAATTCTGTTGGGTGGTTTTCTTAATTCAAAGGACTTAGTTCATCCCTTGATCTATTTGCAGCTTATTAAATGAGGTGATGTCCCTGGAAGGCCAAACTGAAAATCTGGAAGACAAGGGCCTTGACCCTGACAAGGGGGCAAACATTGAGGTAAGCTGGAGGCTTGGGAGCTTCTGCCATTTCTCCCTACCCGTTCTATCATTTCACAGGCCATAACAAGAAGTAAGATGAAGAGGGGTGCTCTCTCATGGTCAGTTCTGAGTGCCTTCCTCCTGGGTCACACCACTTCTCTCATTACTTGAGAAGCCTTGACTTCCCATTCTACCTTGAAACTAGGTAAGACAGAGGTGATAAATTTCTATTTGATGCCATCTTAAGGTAAGTGTAAGTACTTTAAGGGAAGTTCTTTCTTTAATATTGGTATCCCACCACCTAACAGCACAGAAAAAACACCCAGGAAATAAACATTTCTCAAGAACTGCATCTTTAGAATATAAGTGTTGGTCTTAATGACGAGTTCTTGAGTGGTTTTTCACAATCTTCAGTTTTCTGATTGCTTTGTCTCCTTGCATTTCATAGAGACTCTTTTCAGAGAAAGTGTGTATTTTCCATTTTTAAAAGAGACAGGATATTAGAGCTGAAAGATAGTGATCAATTTTGAGTATGAATAAGACCTCAGAATTCTAGCTGGTAATTCTTCCACTCTACTGTAAGTCAGGCCTTTGAAGAGAAGTCCAAAATGAAAACTTTCTTTTTTTTTCTAAAAAAAAAAAAAAAAATCTGTATCTAACTATGTCTTTTTATTGAAATTGCCAGTCTCTGCTTTGTTCAAGCTCTAGAATTTAAAGTGGATTTTGGAAGAAGTAAAATTTACTTTATTGTAGGACGGTAATGTTTATTTAGATTCCTGATATATTAAAAGTCATGTGCAGACCAGCACAGATTTCTCACATGGGGGAAAAAATTACTTTTAAACATGATATAGTCCAACATTTTCAGTCGTAACCTTATTTTGCACTAGTTAAAAAGAAACAGCTCCCCTACAACCCCTACACACACTATCTTTGGGCTTTGGGAATTGCAAACTCTGGGAAAAGGAAGCAAACAGTCTCCTTTGACATTTTCCCCCAAAGTCAGCTGAATGTATTATAGGAATGTGGTTTTCATCAGGAGGCAGGGATTAGGAACGACAAATATCTAAAGACTGGGGAGAAAGATGGAGGAGCAAAGATAAAATAAAAGTGAGATTTTTTTTTTTCAACAAAGGAGGAATTTGGGATAGTAGGAAAAGGGCAGACATCACACCTATGTGTGGAAATTGTCTGTACTGGAAATATGAAACTTATATACACATTAAAAACAAAACAGAACCAGGCCTGAGCTTAAAAAAAGAAACAATCCCAGTATCCACCAGTGGGTATGTGGATAAACTGTCGGACATGTGTGGTGGAATACCACTCTGCAATCAAAAGGAACGAATGTCTTATTTACCCCAAACATGAGTGGACTCTGATGCCTTATGCTAAGTGAAGGACCCCAGACTCAAAAGGCTATAGGCCTGGGGCTGGGGTTGTGGCTCAGTGGTAGAGCGCTCGCCTAGTATGCTTGAGGCACTAGGTTCAATCCTCAGCACCACATAAAAATAAAATACAGATATTGTGTCCACCTAAAAAAAACATAAAACAAAACTAAACTAAACTAAAAAATAAAAAAGAAGAAGAAGAAAGTACAGGCCTCTGTATTTATGTAACACTCTGCAAAAGGCAAAACCATAGGAAGAGAAAATAGGTTAATGGTTGCTAGAGTTGAGTGGAGAATGGGAGAGGGGATTGACAAAAGGGCACAAAGAAATGAAACAATGAAATGAAGAAAATAGTCTGTAATCATGGTGTCAGTATACAAGCATCAAAATTTAGGAACCATATGATCTTGAAAGGTGAGTTTACTGTGCATAAATCATACCTCAACAAATATGTTTTTTAAAAAAATGACACAATCTCTGTGGTCAAGTGTATGGGCTGATGGAATTTCCTCTGGTAAGGAAACTAAGGAAGTTAATAAAATTAAAATAATATCACAAGTATTGGCTTATTTATTCCTCATGATAAAATGGAGTAAGAAAAATATGAAAGAATAATTTAGTAAAATTATTTCTGGAAAAACAGAAAAACAGAAACAAAGATGGGTCTATTTAAAAGACCTTTAAACTATGGACTGCCTTTTGAGGTGGCCTTTGGGTATAACCTGGTCATTGAGCCCTCACATCCATGAAACTTTCTGAGATCCCCAAATGAACATCTAGATTTTTATTCTGAGATGAACTCTATCCCAGTTATCTTTGATAAATTCTGCATAAGATGTTTGTTGTATAAGTTAACTGGAACATCAATTAAAATGTGATCATTGTAGCATGACTCCTTCCCACACAATCAGTTTGGGGTTGGTGACAAATTAACTTGGTACCACATGGAGGTGACTATACACTTCCCAGGGCAGCAATTAGCTACCAGAGAGTAAAAACTGCTTGAGGAGATAAGTACTCGTATTACTTGTGTCTACTAGCTCAGTGTCTACCTCCATCGCCATTTATGTAGAATGCAGCTACTGATATCTTGATTTAATCTGTTTTGCAGATTAATACACAGAACAGCATTGGGGGTGGAACAACTTTTATTCAATCTGAAACTTTTTGACCACACATGTACTTTCTCCTAAAAATACTTTGTTTTGTTTCAGTTCCACACATCATTCATTATAACTTCTACTTTAAATGCTTTTGTTTTCTAGGAGAAGATCATAGAAATTAGAAAGCAATTAAGAGAAATGAATAACAAATTGGCCCAGGTAATGATAAGATGGCTTTACAACTTAAGGAGGTAAACAATTCTTCAAGAAATCTCAAATTTAGAGAATTTCAGGGAATGGAATCTAAAATTCAATGAAAGTATTCTTAGAAGTTGAGACCAAGAAGGGAACTTACTGTCATTTAGTCTGTACCCTCACTTTCAAAAAAGAAATGTATGGTTCAAAAAGATGAAGTAACTTGCCCGTATTTCCAGATGAAAAGGACTAGTCTTTGTCATGCTCCCCATTTATATTAATATTATACATATACATGTTTATGCATTTTTTCTTCTAATAGAAGTAATGCATACTTATTTTAGCAACTAAAAATTGTGAGACTAATTCAGATTAAAAAATGAAAAATAATCCCAATAATCTTGTTCCTTCAAAAGGGACATTTTAGGACATCTATATTCTGAAATTTTTTGTACATATATTTGTGTATTACTATTATTGCAATGAGATAATATTATACGCACTGTTTTTGCAATTTCTTTTTCATATACAATTTTCTTAACAATTTTCTGTGCTTGTAGGTGTCATCTTACCTTTTTTTAGTCACTGCTTTTATGCAGGAGTCATGCTTGAACTCATCAAATTTATTTTGTTGGATATCTGGGACTACATACACCCATATTTGCCACTAGAAACTGTGCCTTGAAAATCTATGCCTTGCCTTACTCTTATAAGGGCTTCTTCAAGAATCAGTTTCTAAGCTGGGTGCAGTGGCACATGCCTGTAATCCCAGCACTTGGGAGGCTGAGACAGGAGGATCAAGAATTCAAAGCCAGCCTCAGCAATGTGAGGCACTTAGCAACTCAGTGAGATCCTGTCTCTAATAAAATACAAAAAATGGGCTGGGGACATGGCCCAGTGGTCAAATGCCCCTGAGTTCAATCCCTGGTGCCAAAAAAAAAAAAAAAAAAAAAAAAAAGAATCAGTTTCTGGAGACACTACCATCTCTAGAACTGATCTTTCTTGAATCTAGCACACTGTTCTTCCTGCTGTAACTCTGCTTTTCAAGGTATCCTGCTAGTCCATAATGAGATGATTAATTTAAAACATGTGAAAGCATCATTAATTCTTATATATGTACAATTGACATTCATGTCTTAGAAGGGAATGGTTTGTTTGGGCCCCTGTCTCGTCCTTTTTCTTTTTTCTTTTTTTAAACATTTTTAGTTGTAGATGGACACAATACCTTTATTTTATTTATTTTTTATGTGGTGCTGAGGATCGAACCCAGTGCCTCACACATGCTAGGCAAGCACCACTGAGCCACAACCCGAGACCCCTGTCTTATTCTTACTGATAGAAACCATCTGTGTTTTCTCCTAGATAACTTACTGGAAACATGGGAAGAAAACAGGAACTAGACCTGTTTTGTGAGCAGCTTTTGCTAAACCATAGAGCCTGAATATTCAATTCAATAAAATAGGACTTCGGGTATTAAAAGAAATACTTTCTGCTAGGCACCATGGTGCATGCCTGTAATGCCAGCAAGCTCGGGAGGCCAAGGCAGGAGGATGATGAGTTCAAAGCCAACCTCAGCTACTTAGTGATGTGCTAAGCAACTCAGTGAGACCTTGTCTCTAAATTAAATACAAAAAAGAGCTAGGGACGTGGCTCAGTGGTTGAGCGCCCTTGAGTTCAATCCCCCTGCCCAAAAATATTTAAATAAATACTTTCCTATTTTCTTAGAAACATACTAGTGTCCTGAGGAAGTTTTTTTTTGTTTTGTTTTGTTTTTTTCCTAAGGAACAAAGAAGGAGTAATGCATAGAGAAAAGGATGTTTTATAATAAGTGGCTCCTGTGTAAATGTATACTTTCAAAGTACTGAAAATAATCTTGGTAACCTACTGATGATTCCTTTTGCAGTTTGCAATTCATGGTTCATGAACAATTCATGAACTTACTCTGAGAGGAACAATTTCACCAAGTAAAAATAAATTTCAACTCACACTTTATAAGTGGTGTCAAATGAAATGAGGGATTTTATTGTATAAAACAGAAATTATAATTTTCATTTTGCTCAGAAATATGAATATCCTTTCAGGTAGATTCTTGTAATGAAGCTCATGAATTAAAGGAGAAACTCATTGAAAGAATAGAGGTAAGATTTCACAGATACACCAGTTCAAATAAATCACAAGATTTATGTCTTAACACATGTTCCCTTAGAGAGGGTACACCACACTGCAGTCTCTCTTTAGTCTTATCACCTTCTCCCTTCCTGGCCTTCTGCATCAGGCCAACAGAACATCTCACAATTTTGGCGCACTCTTGAGCTCTGATTCCCCTGTGCTACTTCCACTTCCCATCTCTCCATCTGGAGCTTTTCTCCATGTCTATGAACTACCATTCTCAGTGTTCTCATTTCAAATGTCATCTATTCTTCCAGATCTCTCTTAATCTCCCCTTGCCAGGAAATGACTTAATCTTTCAATTCCTTCCCCATAGTCTGTCGTATCCAGGTAAATGTGAATAGGTGAATGAATGAATGAATGAATCAACTTGCTTCTTTATCAGAGATGCCTACTCATCCCACATCTCCAATAGATGCCCCCAAACCTTCAGCTACTCTCTGTTTCATTACCTAGTTTTCTCTTTAGTGTGTATATTAATCCATAGCATCTAGTATATGTGTACATTTAGTTGTTTATTATTTGTTTCATAGCCCCTATAAGTGTACATGTAATAGATTGCACCTTCCTTGTGTATTCTATTAATTACTGTATCCTAGAAGAGTGCCTAGTTGGCAATAGTCACCCAATGAATATGACTACATATGTATTTACATAAATGAACAAATTAGATTAATTTAGTATACAGTTATCTTCCTGCTTGAATAATCTAATAAAGATTAGCATGTCGGGGTGCTGGGGTTGGTAGAGCACTTGCCTGGCATGTGTGAGGCACTGGGTTCAATTCTCAGCACCACATATAAAATAAAGGTCCATTAACAACTTAGAAAAATATATTTAAAAAAAAAAAGATTATCATGTGGGTTTCATTTAATTCTCTACTGTGGTACTGCCTTACGCTGTGAATATATAAGTCCCCTCTTGTTGAGTATGCCCTTACCAATGATCTCCTCATGTCACATACACGTGATTTGTTGTGAAGGCACCTGAAGTATCTCAGAGGTGTCTCCCTACTTGGGAGGTTGTTGAGGCAGAAGGATCACAAATTCTAGTCCAGCTTGGGAAACTAAGTGAGATTTGGTCTTAAAATAAAATAGTGCCTGGGGATGTAGCTCAGTGGAAAAGTGCTTGCCTAGTATGTGCACTGCCCTGGGTTTGATCCCCAGGGCTGGAGCGTGGGAGACAGCTAGAATGATTTTTTTTTAAATAGTTGATTTCTCTCCCCCCCCCCAGAACTTTTATAAGGAAATGACTCTGCTGAATACTAAGTTGGGAATGTACCACATTCAAGAAAAGGAAACAGACTCTTACAGTTCTGAAGAAATGGATGTAGAAGAAATAGAGCCACTGCTTCCTGAGACCTTACCATCCTCTTTAGAACAGAACTCTCCTCCCCACATTGCAGTGTGGTAAGTTGGAGAGAGGGGCCCTTGTGGGCTGGATTTTCTTTCTTTCTTTCTTTTTTCTTTTTTTTTTTTTTTTTTTTTTGGTAAATTTATCTATATGTTCTATATGTTTATCTACATGTGAGATCTATCTACCTCTTATCTAAATCACACTGTGATACAACCTCCACCACCAAAGGAACATTCTCACTAAGCAGATTTGAAAACTTTTGGTTGCTAGACAGGATGCCTTTCTCCTGTGTGGTATTGGAGACCTATATGTGGTGAATTCTGATTCTTTGGGTCTTTTTCTAGAAATGCTACATTATCATATACACTCTGAGCAATATTCTCCTGTAAGAAAAGAATTCTGATTCTTCATTTCCAACCAATCAACCCATGTAGACTCTTTAGCACTCTCTTTTCTCAAGTCCTTTCCTTTTGAAAACTGAGTTGTCTTTTTGTTGTTGAGTTGTCGGAATGTGTGTATCCTGTACCTTGCACATAATCTTGTCATAGAGCCAAGAGCATATTACTGCAATTCAGTTGTTGCAAATCTCCTTTCTTGTAATACTCCATGGGATACTCAAAGGCAGGGATCTTGTCTTCATTTGGGGACATATATAGAAGATTCTTATAATGCTCAGCAAATGTTAAATTAATAAATAAATAAAGAGAAGAGTAAAGTGGAAATTATGGAGCGAAAACCTCAGAAAATTTTCTCTTCCTTAAAATCAACAAGAAACCTGGAGAAAATTACCAGAATCAACTTTTTCAGAACTCTGAAAATTAAGGATTTAGTATTCAGAATCTATAAAAATCTTTTAAACACCCAAAAGAAAAATAACCCAGTTTTCAAAATAGTCAAGGGACTTAGATAGACATTTCTCCAAGAAGATATATGTGTGGTCAGTAAGCACACTGGTCAAAAACCACAATGAAGCACATGAAAAGATGATTGATGTCATTGGTCATTAAGGAAAAGCGAATCAAAACCACATTGAACCATAGTGAGATGCTACTGTATACCCAGATGATCTACAGTCATCTCAGCCTGGTGTGGTGATATATGCTTGTAATCTCAGCAACTTGGGAGACGTAGGCAGGAGGATTGAGAAGTCCAGACCGTTCTCCTCAATTTAGCAAGACCCTCATCAACTTAGCAAAAAATCATATCTCAAAATTAAAAATAAATAAATAAAAAGGACTGGGGATGTAGCTCAGTGGTAGAGCACCCCTGGGTTCAATCCCCAGCACCAACAAAACAACAACAACAACACACACACACACACACACACACACACACACACACACAAGCAAGCAAGCATTAAAGATGATGTGGAGAAACCGGAACCCTCCTACATTGCTGGTAAGATTGTAAAATGATACAGCCACTTTGGAAAACAGTTTGGTTATTGCTAAAAATTTTCAACAGAGTTACCATGTGACCCAGCAATTCCACTCCTAGGTATATAAGTTCTAGTCAAACACAAAACCCTGAACATGAATGTTTATGGAAGCATTATACATAATAGCCCCCAAATAGAAACAACCCAAATGTTCATTAGCTGGTGAATGGATAAACAAAATGTGGTATATCCACATAATGAAGTATTAGACACAAAAAAGAACAAAGTACTGGTACAACATGTATGATCTCAAAAAACATTATGCTATATACAAAGAAGCCAGACAAAAGGACGTGTATTATATGAAACTATTTATGTGAAATGTTCAAAATAGGAAAATCCATACAGACAGCAAGTAGCTCATTGGTTATAAGAGTACAGTATAATAGAGAATAGGTAAAGAGTGACTGCTCGTGAATATGAGGTTTCTCTTTGGGGAGATTATATTTTCCTGGAATTAGATAATGACATCGGTGGTACAACCTTGTCACTAAACTAAATGCCACTGAAGCATATACTTTAAAGGGTGAATTTCATGGGATATGAAGTGCATCTCAAAAACATATAAGTAAGTAAATAAGCAAATGTCTCTCAGTTATTTCTTTGTTATACAGGAAGATTATAATCCAGTTGAGTTAGCCATCTTTTTCTCACATCATTACATCCTAATTAAGACTTTGCCCACTCTCTTGTTAAAGAACTAGAAGCATATTAGTTCCACTAAAGCATATTTATTTACTGCTAACATTTTGAGGAGGTTTACCTTGTGGAAATATTCAATCATTATGTATTATTTTGTGCTATTTTTAGCTTCAGAAGGTGGCCTCTTCTTGGTATTGTCCTCCAATCCTTCAGTTCTCTTTCTGTACAACCCTTTATGTAATGACCACAAATAATATGAACATTTTGGAAAAGATTGAAGAAAGTTTGAAAATTAAATAAATAGATAGTATTCAAAAGTTAAAAGAATATTTTTAGTTTCATAAAAATAAGTTTTAAATGAATAAATTTATTAAAAAACACTAAGGGGATGTTATAAAAACCTTATTTTAATTTAATAGCTATGATGTTTTCCAGAGAAAATTGTTTGAACCTTTTAAAATAGATATTACATATATACTTGCATTTGCTTAATAAAATATTGAAGAACTTTTAAAAAGTTAAGTCATTATAAATTAAATGAAGTGAAATGTCAAAACAACAAACAGTGATTTCAGTAGTGTCAAATAAAATGCATTGAATAAAACGCATTGTGTACAACTAAAGCAAATAAATAAAAATATTTAAAAAAAAAAAAAAAAAAAAAAAACAACAAACATGAGTTCATCTATGCCTAGAGTATTCACTGTAGGGGCAAAAAAAACCTGGAATGATTCAAAGAGAAAAAGAGGGGGCAGGAGGGAAAACAAAAAAATATGAAAACAAACAAGCAACAAAACAAAATAGAAATAATAAATGAGGGGCTGGGGATATAGCTCAGTTGGTAGAGTGCTTTCCTAGCACGCATAAGGCCCTGGGTTCAATCTCCAGCACTACCAAAAACAGACCAAAAAAAAAAAAAAAAAAGAAAGAAAGAAAGAAAAAAATAATAAGTGAATAAGGGAAAAAAAGGAAGGAAAGATTTTTAAAAATTGATTATATTAAAGTTATGGGATTATAATTTCTTTATTTCTCTGTTTCCCAAATTATCTGTGGTTCAGAAATTTTTATCTCTTTAAAAACTTAAAAAGTATTATTTTTAGAAAATATTCTACTTTTATGTTTTCAAAGATGACTATTTTGGGAATTTAGGAAGAAGAGAGTTTATTTACTAGATATGTTTTTTAAATTCTTTTTAATTGTTGATGGACCTTTATTTAATTAATTTATTTATATGTGGTGCTGAGAATCGAACCCAGTGCCGCACACATACTAGGCAAGTGCTCTACCACTGAGCTACAACCCCAGCCCTAGATCACGTTTTTGGTAGTGAGTATTTTTCCTTTTCATAAGAAAGAATAAATTGAGACTTAGGTCTCCCTTAGGGCAGGACCTCTCTACTTCATGTTAGCAGCCCTCAAAACTCCTTCTTAATAGAAAATCTTAAGAATGTTGGTTCTTTAATAAATGTGTGAGGTAAAATCAATTAGTTATGCAACTGCCAAGGGTTAGCCAGGGGGTATAATGCTAAGAAACTTGGCTCTGGTTTCTAAAATCCACTGAGTTAGGTCACAAAATAGATCCAAATCTGGCTTTACCTGTGCCCCAGATTTTCTCTTACAAAATGAATTCTATAGTATTTATCTCTAGGTAATTGGATTATCTGTGACATTTCTTTTCTTCTTTATGTTTTTCTGGATTTTCTGCCCTAGTCATATATTGCATATACAATTAGAAAATAATAATGCAAGGACTTAAAATCAAATGAGTAAAATACACCATGGGTCCAAACCAGAAAAGGATTTGAAAAAATTTAGATTATTTTATAAGGGAAAATCTGGTGCTAGGACAAAACTTCATTCCTACCATCATGATATATTTTGTGTGATATATGGTATATTTATGGTTTGGATACAAGGTATCCCTCCAAAGCTCCTATTCTTCTTCAGAAATACTCAGAGGAAAAGTGATTGGATTGTGACAGCTGTAAACTAATCACTCCATCCTAGTTTGAAGAGACTTACTGGGTGGTAACTGAGGCTGGGGGAGGTGGGTCACTGGGGGCATGCTCTGGAAAGGTTGTTTGTTCCAGCAGCCCCTTCCTCTCTCTGCTTCCTAACCCTGCTAGGAGCTAATCAGCTTTCCTCCATTGGTCCCTTCCCCCATCATGTTCTGTCTCACCTCCAGCCCGGAGAAATGGAGTCAGTTGTCTATGGACTGAGACCTCTGAAACCATGAGCCCCAAATAAACTTCTCCTCCTCTAGGTTGTTCTTGTTGTGTATTTTGGTCATAGCGATGCAAAAGCTGACTAAAACACATCCCAAAGAAAATATAACTGCCAGGGCCTTTACATGCCCCCCAATAGGTATCCCCCTCCAGGCAGAGCTGGGACAACCTGCTGGAGTATGAGAAGAGCCCCACCATATCCAGGGATTTGTTGCCTTGTGGCTGTGCCTTATTAGATTCCATTGCCAGCCCCGGTGTGGGCTTGAGCACTCATCTGTTCCAAGCCCCTTCTTTTACAGATGTGAACCGAGGTCAAGTTTTAAAGCTACCTGGATGGAGGAGCTGGGGGTCCTATCAATGGGGTTCTCTTCACACATTTTTTTTTTTAAACATAGATGTTTTCTTTCCTCCTAGGAAACGTGCACTAAGAATTTTCATCATGTTTTACATCCTCACCTTCACTGGAATTTCATGTTATGTCCTATTTGTGGATGCTACTTTTATCTTTGAAAGGGTACTCCCTAGCATACTTGGGCGCCGCACAATGTGGGAACTCCGGGAGATGATCGGGCCTTTCTTGAACTTGGAAGTAGAAGACTTGTTACCCTCCTAAAGATACAGAAGCTATTGTTACCCTACTGACTTTCTCCCCAATAAAATTCTGGCTGTTCCTGTATTATGAGGGTTGGCTTATTTTTAAAAAATGCTATTCAGTATTTTGTGAAGCACATTATAATTCCACGAATATGGGAAATTTATCTTTACCCTAATGACTCGTGGTGACTTCTTGAATCATCACACACATTGTTTAAAACACCTGAAAGAACTAGCCCTCTTTCACCCCCAACGTGGAGCACACTGAGACAGTCAAGTATTGGCTCCCTTGAGCTATTATTGTCCCCATTTTGACCTCTGATGTCTCAGAAATGAAAAGCGCAGAATTCCTCCTTTTTTACTTCATTGAATTTTACTTTTACTTCATTGGATTGGGACCCTTTTTGGAATATAGTAGACTTTAAAAAATTTTTTTTTTCCTTAATATTTGTTTCTCCTTTTGGTGACCACACCCTGATTTTGTCTTGAAGGAATTATCTTTCCCCAGTAAGCATATTTATAGGTGGCTTTTCAGTTGATGCCCTGTCTTCCTATTAATAAGAATTAGAACTATGTTACATCAGACAACCTTTAAGAATGAGAATTTTAAGAAGAATCATGCAAAGAATGAAAATGATTGCAACTTCAATTTTGTGAACTAGTCTGTATCTTTTCCTGCTTAATTAGATTATCGCTCATAATCAGAGGGAGGCTAACTCATACAGTAGAGAGTTTTGAATGTTGAGCTAGAGCATTTTATCCCTAACTTTATAGGTAGTGGAAAAATACACTTATTGTAGTATAAAAATAGTTTTAACTGAACCTTGCAAAATTAATAGAACCATAAGACTAACTGGAGTAGGAGGGTAGATGGAGTGCTGGAGATTAGTTAAAAGTCCATCCAGTGATCTGGGCGGTCTAAAAAGTTGAAAAGGGAATGAAAAGGAGGTGATGGAGAAGTAGACAAGTAAAGGTGGATTTTATGAAACATGGTTGTGTAATACGCATGGGGTAGAGGGCAGTGACAAAGGATTGTGAAATATGATCCATCTAAATGGATCTTGAAGGATGGATATTTTCATGGCAGAGAGTTGGAAAAAACATTTTAGAGGTAGGAAAAAAACATAAGTACAACTTAGAAGTCAGGCATATTAGGCAGAGTTAGGAAAGTTGCTATAGCATAGAGCTTGCCATGCTGGTTTGTTCATTCCTGAAAAATAACACCACACTTCACTCATTTTTGTGGTCTCAGGAATAGACCCATATGCTAGCCTACTGACTGGATGCATTGGAATAATTTTGGGGAACTTTGTACATTAGAGATTTCCAATCCCCAGATATTTAGATTCAGCAGAGCTAATGTGGAGTCCAGGAAGTTTAT
This sequence comes from Tamias sibiricus, assembly GCA_025594165.1. Taxonomy (NCBI): domain Eukaryota; kingdom Metazoa; phylum Chordata; class Mammalia; order Rodentia; family Sciuridae; genus Tamias; species Tamias sibiricus. The sequence goes on from CM046661.1 coordinate 91,068,842, forward strand.
TTTTATTTTATTTATTCATTTACTTATCTATGTATTTATTTGGTACTTGGAATTGAATCCAGGGGTACTTTACACACACACACACACACACACACATACATACACAACTTATTCTAATTTTGAGACAGAGTCTCACTAAGTTGCCTCAGCTGGCCTTGAACTCGTGGTCCTCCTGCCTCAGCCTCTTGAGTCACTGGAATTACAAGCAAGAATTTTGTTTAAAAAAATCTCCCCAGATAGGGGGTGTAACTCAGTGGTAGAACATCTGCTTAGCATGTGCTAGGCCCTGGGTTCAATCTCCAGCATCAGAAAAATATAAAATAAAATAAATAAAATAAACAAAATATATCTTCCCAGCTATGTTTGATGTAAATCCTAATTTGGGGACTCTACCTTAGTGCAAATAGGAAAATGCTGTGTATATAGTAAGTACTCAATAAATACCCATTAAAGTAAATTAAACTAGGTATTTTTATCTTTGTAACCTCCCTATCACCTCAGCCAGTGCTATATTCAATATTTATTTGTCCAATAATTTGACGATAGTTATTTTTCCAACGTTTCTTCACATTTTGAAGTAACTTTCAACTCCTTCACTACCTTTTTTGTTGTTGTTGTTCTTCTTTAAGTTATACATGACAGTAGAATGTATTTTGACATATCATACATGTATGGAATATAATTTCCCACTCTAGTGGTTGTACATGATGTGGAGTTACACTGGTCGTGTATTCATATATGAACATAGGAAAGTTATGTCTGATTCATTCTACTGTTTTTCCTATTCCCATCCCCCTTCCCTTCCCATCATTCCCCTCATCCAATCAGTGAACCTCCACTGCTCCCCCTTCCTCCCCACCATTGTGAGTCAGCATCCGTATATTAGAGAGAATATTTGGCCCTTGGTTTTTTTGGGATTGGCTTATTTCACTTAACACGATAGCCTCCAGTTCCATCACACGATAGCCTCCAATTCCATCTATTTACCATCAAATGCCACAATTTCATTCTTCTTTATGGCTGTTCACTACCTTTTTGATTTTTTCATTCCTGCAATCCCTGGGTCATGCCAATTCTTCTAAAGTAATTTTTCTTAGATCGGCTACCATTCTTTGCATTTATATTGGTACTATTCTAACAGGAGTTATATAAATGCATCACTGTTGAGAAATGCAGCCTGTTGTTTCTATCCCCAAAGATTGCAATTATGCCCACAGCCTTGGATAGTACAAACTTCAAATGTCACTTTTATCCTGATATTCTATAGCCAGAAAATTTTATTCATTGCTAGAAATGTACAATTTGTTTGTGAGTGGTACTTAAGCTGTGATATTAACAGAATTCTAAAAAGAGGCATTTAATTATACATTTTTAAAAAATATTTATTTATTTGCTTTAGTTGTACACAATACAATGCATTTATGTTTACGTGGTGCTGAGGATCAAACCCCAGCTGCGCACGTGCTAGGCGAGCGCTCTACCACTGATTCACAACCCCAGCCCTAATTATACATTTACCTGAGCATTGTATGAGAAGTTCTGATTCTTTAGATATAGGATGAACCTCTGATATTTTCTCTCTTTTTTTTAAATTTTATTTTGCCTCTCTAGGCATATTTTTCCTTTTATTCTAAGTTGTTATATATGACAGCAGAATGCATTACAATTCATAGTACACATATAGAGCACACTTTTACATATCTCTGGTTATATACAAAGTATATTCACACTTCCCTGGTAATTCTTATGATCCAAAGTTTAACAACTACCATGTTATGTTATGGGCTAACTGAGATTACAAATTAGTCATTTACCACAAAATGTTAATCCAGAGATGACTAACTTTCTTCAGACAGGGGTGGGGAGGAGGAGGAAGAGGAGATAGAGGAGGAGAGAGACAGGTAGGGGCATGCAGAAAGGGAAGGAGTCAACAGTTCTGGGAACAATGATTTATATGTTCAAAGGGTCTTGTGATAGTGTGCATATATGCTGGAAGACATATTTTAAAAGTCACAGCAGCTTGTTTACAGATGAAGGGACTATTCAGACTGATTTGTGCACAGAACTTGGTGTATGTTTCTGATAACCCTTAGGTAAATTCCCTTACTAGATATAGTACCAACTGATTTATTTGTAAAATCCAAAAGGGAAATACTAAGTTTAAGTAGGTCAAATCAATCTAAAAGTTGTGTGATAATCATAAAACATTAGTGGGAAGATATGGTAGAAAATAAGGTTGTTTTAAAGAAAAAATATTTTGGTAACTTCCAAAATCTACTTTATTAAATTTTGACTAAGATGGAATAATTGTCCCTGGGGGTGAATATCCTTCAAATGGGAATGGCACTATTTGCACATCAATTTATTTTCAATTTGTCAGCACCTCAAGTTGGAAAGCTAGAAATCACATTGTTGTGTTCTATCGAGTGAGGGGAACATTTGGTAAAGGACTGCGATATTAAGATGGTATGACTCTCCACAAGTGGTAATTCAGTTAACTGCTTTTGGTTGGTTGGACTGGATTTTGTTTCAAATCTTTTAATGCCATATTCAGATAAGCCCACTGCCATGCTCTGGATCATTTAAGAAAAATGTCTGAATCATTGTGCAAATATGACCTTGGATTTTGATTATAAGGGAAGAAAACAAATGTTCACACATTTTCCATTTGTCTGTTTTTTGAATGAAGACAGCTATGCTGTAGTGAAAAGAGCTTTGAACTTGGATTGAAAGTTGGGTTAAAGACTTGCCATGAACTGTGTGTTTGGTGGGGTCATCCAATCTCTCCCACTGGGAGGGGTTCCACTACCTGCTTCTCAGCTCCTTAGACTGTTGACTGTTGAAAATTGAGAGCTGAGACCCTTTCTTGGACTTGCTTTTGTTCAAAGATAGCTGCCTCCGTCAGTTCCCCTCCTTCTCTAATGGTGTCCAATGTCCAGCGACTAATCCAGGGCACAAATCTGATTGGTCATCCCAGCCCCAGAACTCCCTGTGGGGTCAGCTGAGGCCTCTAGTGTGGTTGTGTCACAAGTCAACTTCTCCATCTGCCCAACCCTATTCCCATCACCCCTTTCACAGGTTCCGTCCTGAGAGTATTCCCCAATACATCTACATGCAAGTCCTCATCTCAGAGTCCATTTCCCAGGGAACTTCACCTATGACATCTACAAAAACAAAGACTAGCAGTATCAAGGGAATTAGTCACTATTATCCACAGTATGGCAGAGACTCAAAGTGGGTCAGAGGAAAGAACAAGTTTTACAGTGGGAAAAGGGAAAGCTTCAGATATGTCCTGATTGGAGACTGCTGGCGGGGGAAGCTGTAGGCAGGCTAACTAGAAGCAGGGCATCCTGTGTGAAGGGTTATGGTGCATACTTGGTGTATTAGTCAGGGTTCTCTAGAGGAACAGAATCAACAGGAAGTATAATTGTAAAAGGAGGACTTATTATGTTGGCTATGCGACCAGAAGCTGGATAGTCCATGATGGCTGTCTGCAGCCTGGAGAGCTGGAAGAACCAGTAGCTGTGCAGTCCAAGAGCCTGAAGTCCTAGAACAAGAGGGATCAACAGTGCTACCCTAGTCTAAGACTAAAGGCTTCTGGAGAATCTGCTTTGGAAGAGTGAAGAAGCCAGAGTCCAATATCCTCAGACAATCACAGCAGCAATCAAGAAATCTTTCAAGAAGAATCAAGCTTTCTTTCATCTGCTGCTGCTTCCTTGTTCTTCCAACTTTTATTCCATCCAGGCCATCATCCTATTGGTTGGTGCTGCCCATGCTTAGGGAGGGTCTCCATTTCAGTTGGCTATGCCACATCCAATCATTCTTAGACACACCCTCACTGATACACCCATAATCCTCTTAATCCTTGGCATCTCTTAATCTAATCAAGTTGACAGTTCAAATTAACCATTACACTTGGCTTTCTCAAATTTGTCCTAAATTGGAAGCTGGGACAAGAGTTAGGGAATCTGTCAGTTATTAATCACACCTTTGCTTAAATTGAGGAAAATAATACCTGCCTCATGAGACAGTTGAGTTAAAGGACCAATATTTAATAGGTTATAGAGTGTTATTATTATTGTTTGTTTGGTACCGGGGATTGAACTCAGGGGCACTCGACCACTGAGCCACATCCCCAGCCCTTTTTTGTATTTTATTAGAGACAGGGTCTCACTGAGTTGCTAAGTGCCTCACCATTGCTGAGGCTGGCTTTGAATTCACGATCCTCCTGCCTCAGCCTCCCAAGTGCTGGGATTACAGGTGTGCGCCACCGCGCCCAGCCTGAGTATTGTTACAGTGGATAATATTTCAAACATGTGAGATTAAATAATTAAAAAAACTTTGGGTCTGACTTAATAATGGAAAAATAAATAAATAAATTTGCATATACTTCCTGTTATAATATATCTCAAAGTAAAAATGAGTGAACTACAAGCTTTGAAGTCTTGTTTGACTTCTTTCTCTCTCATATTTCACAGTCTGTCAGAAAGTTCGTTGCTTTGTCCTTAAAACTGATGTAGAATTTAACCCCTTATTACTACCTTCTTGCTCCCAACCACACTGCAGGCCATCATTATTGCAAAAATCTACCAAATAGATTTTTGACTCTCTCTGATCTTGCCCAGATATAATTCATATAATTCAGAGTGATACTGTCCTAAGTGGGTCAAATCATGCCTCTCTTAAAAAATCATTTAGGCCGGGCGCGGTGGCGCACGCCTGTAATCCCAGCACTTTAGGAGGCTGAGGCAGGAGGATCACGAGTTCAAAGCCAGCCTCAGCAATGGCGAGGCACTGAGCAACTCAGTGAGACCCTGTCTCTAATAAAATACAAAAAAGGGCTGGGGTTGTGGCCCAGTGGTCCAGTGCCCCTGAGTTCAATCCCCAGTACCAAAAAAAAAAAAAAAAAAAAAAAAAAAAAAAAATCATTTAGTGGCTTCCCATTTCTCTAAGAGTAAAAATCAGTCTTTACAATGACTTTCAACTCTCTTTATTTGGCTACCGGCCTGTTAGCCCTCTAACCTCATCCTATTCTGCTTGTTCTCTTCATCATGCCTCTCCTGTTCCTGGGACCCTTCAGCACACTCTCATCTCAAGGGTTTGGCCCTGGCTGGCTCCTCTGCCTGGAAGTCTCCACCCCTGGCTATCTACATGGCTCAATTCCATAGTGCCTTCAAATCTTTGCTCAACTCTCATCCCCTTGGTTATAATAAAAAAGACAGATAATAAAAAGTGTTAGTGAAGATGTGGAGAAATTTTAACACTAATACTTTGCTGGTGGAAATATAAAATGATATAGCCACTTTGGAAAATAGTAATTGAAGAAGTTAAATACATGATGTAGCAATTCCACTTGTATTTACCCCAAAGAATTGAAGACACGTGTGTATATAAAATCTTGTGTGTGAATATTCATATCCACATTATTAACAATAGTTAAAAAATAAAGTAACTGGGTATGGAGGCACATGCCTGTATTTCCAGCTACTCAGGAGGCTGAGGTAGGAGGATCACTTGAACCCAGGAGATTGATATTAGCCTTTCTCAATAAATAAATAAATAAATAAATAAATACAATCCAAATGTCCATCAACTGATGAATAGAAAAAAAAATGTGGTATATCCATATAATGGAGTATAATTCAACCACAAAGAAGAATGAAATACTGATACACACCACAACATGGATAACCTTTGAAAACATGCTAAGTAAAAGATGTCAGACACAAAGGCCACATATTGTATAATTCCATTAATATGAAATGTCCAGAAGAGACAAATCCATACAGGTAAGGTAGATTAATGGCTGTCAGGAGCTGGAGGGAGGGTTAACTAGTAATCAATATGGGGCTTCTTTTTGGATCAATGAAAATATTCTGGAATTTAACAGTGTTGATGGTTACATAATCTTGTGAGTCTACTAAAACCCACTGAATTGTAAAATTTAAAATGGTGAATTTTAAGATATCATCTTTTCAATGAGGCTCATGTGACCATCATGGTTAAATTGCATTCCTCCCATTCTTACCCCATTTCTCTAAATCTTTCTTACTTGTTCTGTTTATGAGGCTTATTGTTTATATGTAATTTTTTTATTAAAATGTAAGTTCTACAGGAACATAGACTAAATTAGGACTATATAAACATCCAATATTATATATGTAATATCAGAAAATATGTTCATTTAGAAGTAGTAATAATAGCATTGCAATTAATAAAATTTCCTGAGAGTGAAATAATTTTACTCTGAATCCCAAAAGGCTGAAAGAAAGGAGTAAGCTGTAGATGAGGGAGTCAAAGCTTTAAAAGGCTAGGTAATCATAGGGAGGAAAAGGGTGAGATTCACCAGAGATTTTTGCCTAAATGAAACATAAAAGAAAAAGAGAACATGTTCTATGTATAACCAAGTGTGTTTCCCATATATCATTCATGTATACTATGTCTCCACAGTAGGTTAAAGAGGAGAAGGCAGATCATCAGGGAAAATATACTCATGTGTCCAATTGTCATGTGATGTTTAATTGTAGTGTGCCAACTTGACTGGGCTAAGAAATGCCCAGAAAGCTGGTAAAACATTATTTCTGCATGTGTCTATGAGGGTGTTTCTGAGATAGGCTGGCATTTGAATCAGTAGACTGAGTGCAAAAGATTTGTCCTCCCCAACACAGGTGGGCATCCTCCAATCATTGAGGGCCTCAATAGAAAGAGAGGGCAGAAGAAGGGCAAATTTGTTCTTTCTGCTTGAACTGGGACATCCATCTTCTCTTGTTCTTTGTGCTCCTGGTTCTGGGAACTTCAGACTCAAACAGACTTATACTGTTTGTGCCCCTGGTTCTTAGGCCTTTGATCTTGAACTAGAATGTTACCACCAGCTTTCCTAGGTCTCCAATTTGTGGATGATAGATTGTGGGGCTTACTAGCTTCCATAATCAAATGAGTCAATCCTTCACAGCAAATATCTATCTATCAATCAGCCATCTATTGATTTATCTATCATGTATCATCTACCTATCCTACTGATTATGTTTTTTTGGAAGACCCTAATACAGGTCCAAAGGAAGCAAAATTAAATTCACTTGTGGGTGGAATTGAGCCTAAGATTACATTACTCACCTTGGATTGGGACCTGATAAGACTGTTTATCTTCAAGTGAGGGGCCTTGGGTCTACAGCCAAGCAGAAGTGGGGAAAAGGCAGATGGCTCTTTAATATTCACATATCTACTGTCCTCTGCTTAACTCTGAGTGGGATCCTAATTGGCCTAAGTCAATCATAGTGACCCTGAGCACCTTGCCAATATTGGTATAGGTGAAAACACAAGATTCAATTCTGACCAATGAGTGTATCTGCTAGAGGAGGGGCGATTTCTGTGTAAGGCTTTCTTTATCTTAAAAAGAGACGGTAGGAAGAAAATCAACCCCTCTCTCTCTCCCTCTCTCTCTCTCTCTTTCTCTCCCTCCATCCCTCCTTTGGATATCACTGTGTACAGATTTGATGTTTGAAATTCCTTAAGTATTTCTTGCAACTGGTTTGGGCCTGCAACCATTAAGACAAGGCCAATAGATACCACAGAAAGATAGAAAGAGCCTGGGTGTTCACTGGTATTAATGAGTGCTGAATTAACCCAATCTGCAGTCCCAGTATGCATGCCTCTCTCATTGTTCAAGGCTCTTAGATTCAAATCTGAGGAGAGGAACTGAGGAAGTCTGGGCAGAGGCAGGTGAAATAATTACTTTTCAAAGTTCGGTTTGAATTCCTTATACCATATTTTTATATGTATATATAACTTATTTTAAAAATAGTTTGAGTGATTTAGGGACTGAGGATGTAGCTTAGTGGTAGAATACTTGCCTAGCATGTGTGAAAACATAAATAAGTAAATAAATAGAGTGATTTTAATTTTCTTTAGATTTTACTTATGGGTAGCTGTCACCTTTGTCTTCTCTGCAATATCTCTTCCAGTGACCACTATTCCCAGAAGCCAGATTGATGCAAAGGTCAGAGACCTAGGCTGGGAATGGCCTATTGCCCCATTCTTCACCCAGGCTGCATGTGAGACACAGGCGTTGAGATTCTCCAGGGATAACCACCTTTTCTGTTTCCTCCACATCTCTAATCCCAAACTGAATCCCTTTCTGGAAGGAAAAGCAAGTCTAAAGTCCAGTTACTTTTTTCTAGCATTCAGGACCTCTTCACTACAGGGCATGAGCATAGCTTCTTTTTCTATTTTTAGCCAAGAGCTTACATTGTCTGTTCCAATCTGGAAACTTGTGTTCCTTTTAGCTTCTGGATGGCAAGATTGCCACATGTTCAAAAATCACATTCATTATTATGACTTTTTTCCTTTGGATGGGCTTTTGCTGTAAGGTTTTTGTACATGTATATATTAATAAATAAATAAAGCAGACAGTTGCATTATCATGTTTGATTAGATGTTTAACACTTGGATGCTTCCGTCTGTAACAAAATTCCTAAACAATATTGGCTTAAAGAATAAGGCTATTTATTATGTCATTTGGCAAAATATCCACAACCAGGGTGGTTCCAGAGTCAGTTAATTAAGCAGCTCAATAATGTCAGTGCTCTGAATCACCTTATCTTCCATTCTTTTGGCTTTCCCCTCATGGTCCCAAGATAGCTACCATTGCTCCAAACATTGTTATGTGACACAGCATGCAACAGAAGAAAAAAATAGGGGAGGAGGGGCATCTTTCCCAGAAGCTTTCAGCACTTCCTCTTGGGCACCATTGATTAGATTAGGAACCCCAACAAACCAAGTACTGACCCAACCTGACACCCTTCCCGAAGTATAACAAACATTCACACTATCCATTTCTTCTAAAGAAATAGGGCATTTGCAAAAAGTTAACAGCTATCTCTGGGTGGCGGGATTGCAAGTGATTTTTTCTTCTGAAAATTTTATTCATTGAATATTTGTTACAAAACCTTTTTTTATTTTAAAATAATATCAAACTTAGGCTGGGTGCAGTGGTGCATGCCTACAATCCCAGTGTCTGGGGAAGCTGAGGTGGGAGGATTGGTAGTTCAGAGTCAGCCTCAACAAATCAAGGTGCTAAGCAACTCAGTGAGACCCTGTCTCTAAATAGAATACAAAATAGTGCTGGGGATGTGGCTCAGTGGTTGAGTTCCCCTGAGTTCAATCCCTGGTACAACCCCCCCACCAAACAATAATGATTTCAAACTTAGAAAATTTGCAAGAATAGAATGAGAAAATTTCATAAGCTCCCTACCCAGATTCACTAATATTTAACATTTGGCCACATTTTTCTTTAATGATTTCTCTCTATATATTGTTCCTGAATCATTTGAAAGTCTGCATATATCATTCTCTTTTCTTCAAAATATTAGAATGTGTATATCTAAGAAAAAAGAATATTCTCTTAAAACTCAACAGTATATAACTTCCTAAATTATAAAATTTAGGAAATTTAACATTGATACTTTATTTTAATCTGCTGCACATATTCTAGTTTTGTCAATTGTCCCAATACTGTCTTCCTAGAAATTCTTTTCCATATAGAATTTAGTTCATATCATATTGCATTGCACGTCTTGTCACATCCTCTTTTCCTTTTGTTATTGACACATAACAATGGTACTTGTTATTTTTAATCATATTTTATCTGAATGACTTTTCAATACTTTTTTATCGTTCATAACTATGACAAATTTTTTAAAGAGCAGGCCAATTATTTTATAGAATGTCCCTCAATTTGGGTGTGTTGAATGTTTCCTTTTGATTAGAATCAGATTATGCATTTTGGGGTACAGTACTACCTAAGTGGTTTTATATATGTGATGGTGATGTGAATTTTGATTCCTTGATCAAGGTATTGTTCTCTGGTTTTCCCACAGATGTATGATTGTTTAAATCATAAAGAAAAATTATTTTAAAATAATAAATTATAGAATTTACATTGCAACAGTAAGGTACTGATTCTTTTCCCCCTCTTTTTTGTGGTACCGGGGATTGAACCCAGAGGAACTCTACCACTGAGTACACACCCCCAGCCATTTTTTTATTTTTTTATTTTGAGACAGGATCTTGTTAAGTTCCCCAGTTTGGCCTTTAACTTGCAATCTTCCTGCCTCAGCCTCCTGAATTGTGTCATATGCCATAGGAACTGAATTCAAATGAAAAACTGTATGCAATGCTCTCTCATTTGGACAAAGAATATTTAATATACTCCATGGATGATGCTGAATTGGAGAGGTAGAGTGGGACTGGAAAACATCAGTTTGCAGAAAAGAAATGAAAGTTTGGAGAGGTAAAGTAACTTTCCCAGAACTAGTGACAAAGACAGCATCCTCTGTCTCTGATGTCAACCTTCTCACCCCACTGTCCTTGTGAGCCAAAGCATAATAAATGCTTCTGCTTCTCAGCTGTCACCAAAAACTCTTCAAGAAAAGAAACACTGTTTGTCCCCTCCTTGCCACTTGTAACACACCCAGACTTCAGTCCATTCTTCAGAACTTTTCACATTAAAACACTATCCATGGGCTGGGGTTGTGGCTCAGCGGCAGAGCGCTCGCCTCGCACGTGCGCGGCCCGGGTTCGATCCTCAGCACCACGTAAACATAAATGCATTGCATTGTGTACAACTAAAGTAAATAAATAAATATTAAAAAAAAAAAAAAAAAAACCACTATCCATGTCCAAACTGGAAAGGACTTTCCTGTCTTATCATTTAAATGAGTTACCTTAATCCCTAGTTATCTCAGCAAACTCACTCCTCACTGCTCACAGCTAGGAGCCAGCGAAGAAGGAGGTAAGGAGCCTGGACTACAGTGTGTTGGATTCGGTCCACAGAGGTGTCTTTGTATGGCTTGTGAGTAGAAGAGTCATGATGTTTTCTTTTTTCCTGGCTCAAAGCAGAGTCAACTGTGCTATTTTGAAATCTACCAAAGACAGACAGCCAAAGAACCTATAATTGTAGAGGGACTGTCTTTTCTGGCAGCTGTGTCTGTGTGTGTAGGTTGTGAAGGGCAGGACTGGCCCTGCAGTAGGGTCAGTGCCAGGCAAGCTGAGATTTAGATTCAGTGCTATCCTGATTCTAGCACATTTCCTGTATTGCTGTTTTGTTCATAGTAGCAGACCTTTCCGTGCCTCTGCTTCTCTAAATTGAGATAAAAAAGAGCTGCTCTTACCTGTTGACATGGGTATTTCGTGAAAGCAAGTGAAGCATACTCAAGGGGACAAACTTCAGTGGCTCTTCCACTTGCGGGTAGGACTGCTAGGGTTGAATTGTGTCCTCCCCGAATTTGCATGTGCAAATCCTAATCCCAGTACCTCAGAACATGACTGTATTTGAAAGGTAAATTAAGAAAGGTAAATTAAGCCAAGCATGGTGTAAACCTGCAATCCCAGCTACTCAGGAGGCTGAGATTGGAGGATCGCAAGTTTGAGGCCCACTAGCCAGGCCAACTTAGAAAGAACCTGTCTCAAAATAAAATTAAAAAGGAGTTGGGGAGCCGGGCGCGGTGGCGCACGCCTGTAATCCCAGCACTTTGGGAGGCTGAGGCAGGAGGATCGCGAGTTCAAAGCCAGCCTCAGCAATGATGAGGCACTTAGCAACTCAGTGAGACCCTGTCTCCAAATAAAATACCAAAAAGGGCTGGGGATATGACCCAGTGGTCGAGTGCCCCTGAGTTCAATCCCCGGTACCACAAAAAAAAAAAAAAAAAAAAAAAAAAGGAGTTGGGGAGGGCTGGGATTGTGGCTCAGAGATAGAGCACTCGCCTAGCGGCCTGGGTTCCATCCTCAGCACCACGTAAGAATAAAGGCATTGTGTACAACTAAAACAAATAAATAAATATTAAAAAAATAAAGGGGGGGTTTGGGGATGTATGAGGTCCTGGGTTCAATTCCCAGTACCACATTAAAAAAATTTTAAAAATATGAAGTTATAATGAGGCCATTATTGTAGACCCTCATCCTGAAGACCACATAAAGACACAGAAGGCAACTCTCTACAAACTAAGAAGAGAGGCTCTGGAAGACACCAATCCTGTGGGTCCTTTGATCTTGGACTTCCAGCCTCCAGAACGATGAGAAAATAAATCTATGTTGTTTAAGTCTCTCAGGTAGTGGAAGTTTGTTATGGCAACTCTAGCAATCTGATACAGGGACTCTGGGAAAGTGACTTAACCCTCCAGGCAGGATAAGTGACATAGTTCATACAACCCAGAGCAAAATGTAGAGCCCCTTGTTAAAAAGATTATTAAGAATTTCAAGATGGCCACAGCAGAGCATTAAACCAAGTTAAATCCCTCTAAGCTCAGGGGTCCTGAACAGCTGCCCACTTCAAAACCCTCCCCCACCAGGAAGTTGCCTCTGCTTCTAGGCCTCAGTTTTGACATCTGCAAAGTGGTGATAATAATGAAACTTACTTTTAGGGTTGTTGGGAAGATTAAATCAGATTGTAGGATAAGCTTTCAGAGGACATGAAAGGGTGACGAAGAAGGGTGTTCAAAGTTTCACATTAATTGTCTTGCCTAGGTGAGTCCCAGGATCACAGGAAAGAAGAGTTTGTTTTCTTTTACTCTATTTATGGTCAGTGAGCCATTAGTCAGTGGGACGGAGAGTATTTATGGTGGGGTGGGGTGGGTGTGGGAGCAAAGAGTTTTCAGAGAGATTCTGCCAGGTGAGCCATGCAGATCATCTGATGACTGAAGTCTGAGGGTCTCTGCTGCAAGGCAAGCGATTTCTTTTTCTGCCTCCCTCTCTCTTGCTGCTGCCCAGCAAGTATGCCCCACTGCAAGTGGCATTTGGATCCCAGGCTTCCGTGTTGTTGCCTGACTTTCTGACAAAAGTGTTATTATTTCCACACACATGACTCTTTTATTCTATAAATAAATAAAGCTTTAGAAGGCAACTGAACACAACCCTGATGTCTAAAATGGGACAGGACAAATAAAGCAGATCCTTATAAGATTAATATCCACAAGGAGATAAAGTAAGTCTGACTGGCATTTTGGAAGGGGGCGATTATTTTATTTGACATATTTATTACCTTCTAAAATAATTTTGAAGCCAGCGGTTTGAACATTTAGGATAAAATGTCCCTCTCAAAATAGAATAAAACGCCAACACTAAAAATTTTTCAAACTATCACATGGAGATGATTCTTTTGTTTAAGACATAAAGTTCTAACTAGATCTTTTGCTGGTATCAGCAGATTTCATGGCATAGTGATCAGATTCTTCTTTGCAGTTTATTTGGTTCTTCCTTGCAATTTATTTGCAATTCACTTCTTCTAAGAAGGGCTAAATCTATGGGCCTTGCTCTTCTTCTTCTTTTTTTTTTTTAAAAAATATTTATTTATTTGCTTTAGTTGTACACAATGCGTTTTATTTTTACGTGGTGCTGGGGATTGAACCCGGGGCTGTGCATGTGCTAGACGAGCGCTCTACCGCTGAGCCACAACCCCAGCCCATGCTCTTCTTTCTTTCTTTCTTTCTTTTTTAATATTTATTTATTTGCTTTATTTATACACAGTGGGTTTATTTTTATGTGGTGCTGAGGATCGAACCCGGGTCACGCACATGCTAGGTGAGCACTCTACCGCTGAGCCACAACCCCAGCCCCAAAATGCATGAATAGGTAGTTTTTTTTTTGTTGTTTTGTGGTGCTGGGACTTGAACCCAGGGCCTTGCACATGCAAGGCAAGCACTCTACCAACTGAGCTATATTGTGGCTCAGTCCATGCTCTTCTTTCTTAACATGATGGTGGCATCTGTTGATTGCCCTTCTGGTAGGAAAGTTCAGAACTTTACGAATGAATCTAGAAGAAAGCAGCATCTTTCTCTGAAGTGCTGGTCACTCCCACAAATATACTCAGTAAAAGCAAAATGAGGCTTATGAAGGGAAGTTATTTGGATTTATTCTTAGTGAAACAAGATGATAGTGAGTTATGTCCTGACTTTGTTTTCATTATAATTAGAATAAATCTATACTCCTTCAAGACCCAAAATGATCTGGCTGCTGAGAGATTGTAGAAAGATAAAACAATGTCCAAGCTCCTTTTCTTTGGTCTTTATTCATTGCTCCTATAATCATAGCCTCTTCATTCTAGTTGCTTACGGAAGGAATGAGGTAGAACAGGGTCAGTAATTAATATAATGATATTTAATTAATATGCAATGATAATTACATGTTGTAAACTAATACATTCTTAATTCCCAGGGTATATGGCAAAATACACCTCCAAGACAGCCTGAGGCTGACCCAAAGTGATGTAACGTCACAAAGAAATATGAGTTAGAGATAAACTCTGTCTTAATCACCAGATCATAACTTTAAGAACTTTCACTTTGTTTCAAAATAAAAAACACTTTGTCTAGTACATTTCTTTCAGGGCTGGTAAAATGCTCTCACATGTATTATCTCATTTAAAGTTGGAGCTTTAGTTATGTTCTTTCAAGTGGAAGGCATTAAAGGGTATTCCGATGATCTCAGGTGATAGAGATTTAGTGTGTAACTACCTGGAGAATGAAGGAAATCAGGAAAGCACTGAACTACTAGGCCTCAAGAGAACTGAGGATTCAAGTCACTCTACCAATCTCTTTGGTTTTACTCAGCTTCTCTTTCAGCACAGACTCCAATGCCAAACTGGGTTGAATCATGCTACTTCTTAGCTATGTGTCTTCAGGCAGGTCACTTAAACTCTCTGTGGCTGTTTCCTTGTTTACAAAATGAAATAGCCCTCCTCCACATGGTTGAAGTTTATACACTTGGAGCATTTAAAACAGTATGTAACCGCTGGGTGTGGTGGAGCATGTCTGTAATCTTAGTGCCTCGGAGGCTGAGGCAGGAGGAGCAAGAGTTCAAAGCCAGACTCAGCAACTTAGTGAGGCCCTAAGCAACTCAGTGAGACCCTATCTCCAAATGGGGATGTGGCTCAGTGGTCGAGTGCCCCTGAATTCAATCCTTGGCACCCCCCCCCCAAAATAAACAAATAAAGCAGTACCCAGCACACAGAAATTGGAATTTGCTTTCATCATTTTTATTATTGTTATATTTTCGATTACTTCGGCAGCTACTAGCTATCTACTACCCCCATGGTGTCTACTGCCTCAAGACTTCTGATTACCACCTCCTCTATATGTGACTGTTAACATCTGTCCCTTTCAGTTTTATTGTTGTACTTCAGTTACTGAATACTTTTGCTTATTTAGATTTTTTAAAATAGTGCTGGGCATTGAACTTAGGCCCTCATGATGATAGGCAAATTCTTTACCTCTGAGCTACACCACAGCCCTGACAACTTTCTGTTGATCTAATTTTCTATACTTCTACCTTCTCATGCATGCTTCTGTTTATTGCTTTTATTCTCTTTTTCCCTTTGCTTCTGCTCTACTCTATCACCTGGCTTTCTGTGTCTCACTGTGAATATACTTTGAATACAAACTGTTTTATGTAAAAAGATGCTCTATATGTATAGTATGAACTGTAATACATACTACTATAAATAAAAATTAAAAAAATATATATCTTGAGAGAAGATATCATTGCCCGCTGGTGACTATTCAGTGTGGATTTCTGCCAGAGTTCCTATGCTTTCTTGCTCCAAGCTATTGGCAAGATTATACTGGACTGTCTTTGAATGAGATGAGAATCCATGGTCCAGTCAGTACTATGGAAGGTGGCAAGCGTCTCAGCATGTTAGCTGAGGAATCCTGTGCAGAGAACCATTTCAGACTCTGTCGGAAGGAGGCCATGGGGGCAGCAGCATCCAACTTTCATGGCTCCAACTTAGCACACTCTTTTGTACTATTGCCACACCATTTATGATGGAGAAACTGAAGCTCAAGAAATGTCAAGAGATGCTAGGTCTTATAACTTAGAGCGCACACTTTATTTAATTTTGCCAAAGAAGAGGTGCTATTTCTTACACTCCATTTAGTCAGTAATGGGTAAAGATTTTATTTTTTCCCTCCAGAAATGGCATCTTGCAATGTAAAGGGTACTTCTCTTGCTATTATACTATATCTCATTTAGGATTCAAGCAATATAGAGTCAAGTGGAAATTATCTCAGGTGAAATAAAAGTAAAGAGGTTCAAATCACTTAAAAGACAGACAGACTAAAGGATAGTTGTGACACTTTGTCTTTGCTTCCTTAATACTCTGGCTAGTTTAACAAACCATAGTACTAATTACCTGGCAATTGAAATGCCATAGAGTCAGCATCCTTCTCCGGAAAAGTTTTTCTGAAGTTAGAATCTGGAGGGGCAGGGAAAGCAGCAGAAATTCCAACTTTTACAGGACTTGGAAGACAGGTGCTTCAGCCTAAAGATTTATTTATCAGCAACTTGTTTCAACTTGCCAGGGAAATTCCTTCAGTGAAAACATTTATCTAAACCAGTTGTTCAATTCTCATCTTACATCTGTTTTTAGCTAAAATTCATTCCTTAGTCCTCTTAGACAGAAGTTTGTGGATTGAAATTAACATTCCACTTTAAAATGTAAATTCTAGTTAAGCAGAAGAATTCTAGTTAAGGATTAGGGAGACTAAGAATCAGCAAATTAATGATTGTCCAGGTGAAAAGGTGAGCAGAGTGGAAATTAATGGATCAATCTGAGGGCTGGGAATCACATATGGCACTGGTCCAGGGAATGGCATGCACCACAATGTCAAATTGGATAGATTTTGATTAGTAGTGAACCATGAAATATTATTTGAAACACGAGCCTTACTTAATATTGTGGCTTGTGAAAATCAAAGGGGGAGTTACTGGTTATGAATAATGCTCTGTTGTTGATTGAGCATGTTTCTGAGAACTCTAAAGAGGTTGTGCATAGTGCATGTTGGAGGAAGGATGGCAGCCTTGGAAAGGCCTGACAGCTTGGGGAAAGACTGAGCCTGCTTGGAATGAATGGTATGCAGATCATCTGCATGGAATAGAAAACAGGAATTGCTCCTATATATTAAAAAGGCTGGCATACTCTTTGGGTGCCTCTGTCAGAATATAGGAACCTAACTTTTTGTTTTTTGAGACAGCAACTTGCTCTGTTGCCAAGGTTGGCCTCAAACTCCTGAACTCAAGTGATCTCCCTGCCTCAGTTTCCCCAGTAGCTGGGACTACAAGAGCTTGCCATTGCACCTGTCTAACATTTTTTAGAAATTTTAATTAACTGAGTTTGTAATGGGGTTAATTAAGAAATTTAATTTGTTTAACTTAGCTATTAATTGCACATTAATCAAAGATCATGAAAAGAGATAATTCTTAGTTTTAATTAATTTAAAAAATTGTAAATGGATTAATGAGGTGGGTAAGTTGAATGAAACTAGGTTTTTGGATTTATCTGGTGGGCAATCAGAGAAAAACCTTGGATTGCAAGGGAAAAGTGATTAAAATAAGTCTCTTCCTTTGGAGCAAGATATTGTACCTATTTCTAACTTGTCTCAATAGGCAGGAGGGCTGGATTCATAAATAATGTTTGGTATTCAGCTAAAAGATATTAAAATAGTAGCTGGATTGTCACCAATGCCATGCTTACAATCAGAACAAGCAGAAACTTCCTTTACAAAGAATTCTAAAACTAAGGTGCTTCATGTGGATTTGGTTCATGACTTATACCATGTGTTTAGCCCATTCTGTGCTGGCAATATGCCTGGGATAAGAAACAGTAGGAGGATGCAAAGTCCTTCATTATCAGTCCAGTTAAGTTATTGAATTTCTAAAGACCTAGCCATAGCAGGTTAGGAGTTTAAAGCAAACAACAGCATTCACTTATTCATTCAGTGAATTTTTATTGAATATCTATAGGACAAAAAAGAATCTATATATCAAAGAGGATGTAAAGATGGAAAGGAGCTAGTGTTCTACCCTCAAGGATTGTTAAGGAACTTATAGTCAGTCAGTGAAGGATATAAGCCATCTATAACAATAATAGTACAGTTGTTTTATGTCATAAGAAAAAGAAATATGTTTATCATGATATATTACATGTCAGGCAATGTGCTCTTGTCTATGATATCTGGTCATGTCCTTGTAACAACTATGGGAGGTAGATTTGGGTAGAAACCTGCAAAAATCATTCATAACTGAGGTTATCTTATTAGGGAATACAGGTGCAAAGGAAATCAATTTGTGCAGTTTGTGTGATGTGAGGGGACAAAGAAGCTTAGTGCAGACAGCTAAGTGTGTGTGTGTGTGGGGGGCAGGATGTAAAGGCTCTTGGATCCTAGTCAACTAAGTCTAGGTTTTGTGCCTTGCTAACGTCAAGAGTGATCAGGCTGTGCTTTAGAGAGCTGCACCTGGAAGTCTGTGAAGACCAGGCAGGCAAACGACAGGAGCATGACGATTACGCCAGCCTTTTCTTGGAGTCTGCATCTAAACAAACTAAGTAGGGAAGGGTGCCCTCAGGCCTGCCTTTTGGACCATATTTATGTTCCAAAACAAGCTGAAGACTCAGCTTGGTCTTTGTTATTCCAGAAGGCAGAACTAATAGAGGGTAACTCATGGGCAAGCAATGCTTTAGATATGGAAAGGAAAAATAGCTTGGGAGTCTAGCAGACCTTGGTTTCAATCCCAGTTCCAGGTGTTCTAAAGCAATCCACTTACACAATCTTGCTGTACCTTTGAGTCGGTATGTTACAATGCTACTAGTAACATTCACTTTACAGGATGGTTGAGGAGATTAAAACAAGGTGGAGACCTTGGGGAGAAAAGTAAAAAACAGGATCTGGCTCAACTGGAGAAAGATCTTCAACAGCGGGCTGCTTTCCTAGCTTGTGTGCTCCTGTTGCCAGGGAAATTCAAGCAGGGATTGCAGGCCACCTGTCAGGAATGCTGTAGAAAGAGTTCTTGCATCCAATAGGTGGTTGCATCAGAAGACTTTTAGATCCCCCCACCCCCTGCAGAATTTCTGCTACTTTGGTTGTATCCCATCCCCAATCATGATGATAATACCTGGCAAAGTTCATAGGTACTGGGCTGGGGTTGTGGCTCAGTTGTAGAGCGCTCACCTAGCACGTATGTGGCCTGGGTTCCATCCTCAGCACCACTTAAACATAAATGCATTGCATTGTGTACAACTAAAGCAAATAATTTTTTTTTTTTTAAAAAGTTCATAGGTACCAAAGGGAAGGCTGATCATCAGAATAGCTAGGCAGAAAATAGTTATCTAGACCTATAAAGCTGATTAGTGTTGAAACCATAAAGGGGACATTTTCATTAAGTGAGCTAGGATCTAGGATAGTGGGTAAGTCCTGGGTTCCTGCCCATCTGCCATCCTGTTTTGCTTCTGTTGCAGTGTCCTGATCCTCTGGAGCTTTCCCAAGACACCCAGAGGCCAGTGGTTTCAATGTGTTTTTAAAAAATGAAATCTTATAATGAAGCCTGAATGAAGAATGGATAACAGGGCTGGGGTTGTGGCTCAGTGGTAGGGTGCTTGTCTAGCATGCTTGAAGCACTAGGTTCGATCCCCAGCACCACATTAAAAAAATAAAATGTAAAATAAATGGACAACAGCTGTTGGTGGTTAAAATGGGGTATGGTGGGGTAGGAGAGGTGGCTGAAATCTTCCCCACTCACTCTGGGTAACCCCTGGTTTGAACACTACTGCTCCAGACCTGGCCTGTTTTCAGCTCTCCTCTAGAGTCTTTTGTTTTCTGGATTTGGATGGCAGCTGTTATCATTCCAGCTGCAGAGGGGATGGGAGGCAACTTCCTGTTATTCTATCCTGCCATCCCTATGGGGGTGGACAGTCCCTCCCCCATCTCCTGTGTTCAGCAGTAGTTTGGAGGAACTTGAGCCTAGAGGCAGCCAACCTATTTCTAGGGCTGGAGGAATGGCTGATAGCTACCCAGACACTGAAGGCATCTGGGGAGCAAGGCAGGTAATAGGCACTGACAGACAAGTGCGTCCCAGACTCAGAGAGGAGGAAAGATGAGTGGCAGATAGAGGTTGAATTGAGAAGGTGTATGAGAGACTTAAGGGTAGTTAAATAAATGTGGGTGGGTGAATAGGGGGAGAGAAGGGCTCTGATCCAAGCATAAACAAAGGATGGAGTGAAAGGGGGTGGGGAGGGAGGGGGACATGAAGAAATAGTTGTTTTTGGCCAAGAGATTATTTGGAACTAGAACACATTAAGATGTAAGAATGGTGTGACTCTGCATTGTGTACAACCAGAGACATGAAAAGTTGGGCTGAGAGAGAGAGAGAGAGAGAGAGAGAGAGAGAGAAAGATTAAGGGAATGAAAGGGGGCCCTATATATTTATCAAGCCTTTTCCTTGAATTGACTATAAGGAACACAAAGACAAATGAACCGTGGGGCTTACTCTTCAGAAAGCAAGGAATGTATTAAACAGGAAGGCAGGAAATGTATTTAACTGGACATGTAAAACCACATATTTACACATCTGTATAATCTCAATGATCCTTATAAAAACCTCTGACATAGGTATTGTCAGCCTCATTTTATAGAGGAGGTAACTGTAATTTAATTTCAGTGACTTGCCCAAAGTTACTGACCTCAGTGGCAAAGCTGTGCAAAGGACCTCACTCCCTATTCTTGTTCATTGTAGCACACAGCCAAATCTTTGCAGAGGACAAAGACTTTAATTTAATTCGGCTTTGAGAGAAGAGTGGCGATTCCAGTTATGCCAAAAGATGAGAAACAAGCAAAGATCTGTGAGACAGGTTTGACTGCAGCAGAGGGGTTCCCAGGAGTGATGTAGTAGATAAGGTGGGAACTTAACCAGAAGCCAGATAAGGGAGTTTTAAGAGCCTACCTGAGGATTGCAGGAAAAAGGAGACCTGATTTAGAGGGGAAAATGCAAGAGACACCCCCTTCCATTTCTTATATCTGATAGTGGTGCAGAGAAAGAATTAGAGCTGGGTGGGTGGGTGGGGGATGGAATCAGGAATACAAGTGAAGAGTTTGAAATAGTGTAAGACAAATAATACAGTGATGGTAATATAAACAGAGCTGTAGATCAAGCCTGTGGGTTTTTTTTCTTTTAATCTTAAATACCATTATAGTGTTTGAAAGAATGTGGAGTACAAACACGTGTGTATAAACACAGGATGGTTGTGAGGATTAAATATAACACAATGCTGGACTCAGCACATCCTCAAATTTTGACAGACTGGTGAAATGTATGACCAGTCATCAACAACAACAACAACAACAACAAAAAAAAACAATAAAAACCAACAGAAAGTCAGTAATTAATTCATTGCATTTCTAGAAGATGATGGATAATATGCTACCTATATCCTATATAAATAGAGCCACTTTTCAACATTCAGTTCTGCCCTGGGTTAGTTATGGGGTAAGCTGATAGAACGTAGCCTGAGAATCTTTCTGTTTTCTCAGCCAAGGGAATTATACAGCGAAATATCCGCCAAGGGTAAATGTTAGTTAATTCTTAATGATAGCTCAGCCAATGCAATTGGTTCCATTCAACAGTAATTATTCTCATGTGGTTTGTTGAACTCAATTGTGAGAGTTCTCCCCATTCCTCCTTTACAGCTGTGCGTTCAAACAGCAGCCTTAAGGTCCTTAAAAAGACAATTAATATATATTTTTTCTTACTCTGGAGATTCCATCTTATTTGCCTTGGAACCTTGTGTGGTGTGATTTTTTTTCGTCGCCAAAAGGAAAATCAGCCACATGGTTGATAACCCACCGGTTAACAATCCAGAGCTGGGTGGCCGTTTCTAGGGATTCTCTTCCCAATCTCTAGAAGTGCTTTTAAGTTTTAAATTCCCCTTCTGAGGCAACACCCAGCAGTCCCACGAAGACAAGGCAGAAGGGCGAGCTGGCCTTTCCTTTATTTGCATGACTTCAAGCTAGCCATTTTCTGCACCACGCGCCGCCCGGCTCGTACTTGCCAGTGACACAGAGGCAATTGTTTTGCCTTAAAAAGGGGGCTTGGGTGGGTTGGTTTCGTTTTGGATCTGGAATATAGTAAACACGCCAAGAAGCAAAAAAACCAAAAGTTTAAAACTCGGCTCGCCAGGTTCTTCGCCCTCCCATTATCTCCGTTCCTCAGAGATAGCAGGAAGGGCAGCATTTTTTTCCATCAACACCCACTTCCAGTCCAATCTCGCTCCGCGAGGAATGTATAAAATAAGTGGACTCCTTTGAGTGACGCTTGGCGGGCCCAATCAGTGGGGGCGCAGGCGCAGCCGCCCCGCCCCGCTGCCGACGCTCTTTGGCTCATTCCTGCAGGCGGGGACGAGAAAGGGCGGCGGTGGGAGGAGGAGGTACCTGGGGCTGGGAGTGATGTCAGCTCCCCGCTCGGTGCCTGCCCGGATTCCTGACATGGTGTAAGGCAGACAGGGTGGGGACTGGCCGGGGAAGGAGTCGTGCGCGGCTTGCCTGCGGCGGGGCCCTGTGGCGGGGCTTTGAACTGGAGCGACGGTGAACGGAACTTTTGGAAGTAGCGCCGGCGGTTCGCCACCCCCAGGTAAGGGCGGTTGGCCGCGCTCGGCCCCCGAGCCCAGCGGCACAGCTGCACGGCTGCATCCGCCCCTCCCCTTCCCTGGGTCGGTTTCCTTTTCCAGCTCGCTCATGTTTCCCAACGGGGACCGGCACTTTTGGGGGGCGGAGATGGGGGTAGGGCTTAACTCCTGCGGCGCCGCGGTGACTTCCGTGTGAAAAGCGCCCCAACGGCTGGACGCGGGGGGTCTCGTGTGTGTCCGTGGGCCCCGCACCCCGCTCCCCGCTCCCGCAGTAATTCCAGAGAAGCCCAGTCAGAGAAGTGGGTGTGGGGGTGGGCGAAGGGGTACTTAACAATGCCACAGAAATGTTAGGAACCATCGACTCAATAATTAAGCTTTCTGAGAGGAAAAAAGTTTTGTTGTTCTTCAGTCTCCCTGTGGCCTGTTGTCACACGTTGAGTAAAGAAATTGCAACGTTATGTTGAGAGAGCATCGTACAGTGTGTTTTATAGTCCGGTCGGGATGTGAGAAATGCACTTGGGGTGCATTTATTGTGGGCCTGTGGGAAAACTGGTCTCCTTGGGCACACTCTAAAACTGACCCCTGTTCGCTTGCATCTCTACCCAACTTGGGGCTCCCTGGGGGGTTAGGAAGGCCACCCAGAATCTTCAGATCTGTTTCCTGTGGCTGCCTGACCTGACGGAAGGATGAGGGCTGGTAGTTGTGTTTTCAGGAATCATTTTTTAGATAAGCAAGTTTTAACAGGGAAATGTGGTGGAAGGCGTGGCATACAAGCTCTTTATTATACGGGCGTGAGTTTTTCAACCTGTGGGACCAAATCAAATCTTTGCTTTCAGTAAGAACCCGAGACAGTAGTGCCGAGAGAACTTGATTTAAAAGACTATGTTTTGGTATTTAGAGGAAAGCATGTGCTGTCAGAAGGAAAAAGTCACTTTAAGAAAAGACTGTGATTCTGATGTTTATTTCCTGTTTCAAACCTGTTCTTTTTCCTGCGTGGAGATTTTGTGTGTGCAGGTCACTAACTGACCGTGAGACTGACTTTTTGAAGAAAAGAGTTAACTCTGCACACTGATTCAGAACGCTGCTTATCAGTACTTCAGGGCTCTTTCTTTGGGCTGAGACTTGTGAGTAGTTTCCCTTTTCTTTCTTGCAGTCCTCAGTAGTGAAGATCCTCCTGTTGCCAGTTCTGGAGGAAATGGAGTGGACTTCACCGTGAGTCAGGAGCTGTATCCCAGGCCTTTGACCAAAAGCGCATTTTCAGCAGATGGGGGAAAAAAAAGAAGCCACATTAGGTCTGGTAAACCCAAGTCAGGAGGTGTAGTGATAGAGGACTTTATGGATGGTTCTCTGTCTTTGTAGCAGATGACACGTTTCAGAGCTAGAAAGACCTTGTTGTGTTTTGTTTTGTTGCTGTTTATAAAACACCTGGCGTGTATTGTTCTTAGTTCTTGCAAAAATTAAATAGCACAGGGTGGATCAGAGCAGGCTTTTTGAAAAGGGAATGTGTATTTTACTGGAAAGACCAGAACATTTTAGTTTTGGTTTGTCTTTTGGATGGAGACACAGAAATTGCTAATGGCTCAGCAATAATGGTGAACAAGATTTTTCTGTTTATGTTCTATGGTAAGTATGGAAAATGGACTGTATTTTCCAGTTTGTTTTTTCAGTGGGAAAGATGTGGAATTCTTGTGGGCTAATGTGAGCTCTCCCTAGCCTTGGTTGATTAGAGTATTCAAACTGCAGCTTGTAATACCAAAAGATGGAGCTGCAAAAACTAGACATGCAAGCAGAAAGTATCTTTAGGATATTACCTTCATGTGTCAAATGTAGATTTACATTTTCTTTCCAAGAAACTAGTCTCAGCTTAGAGACTTGAATATTTCATGGCTCTAAATTTGATTCACAGTGTCTGTAATAACAGTCATTTTACCTTATTTTTCTTTCTCCATCCATGTTTTTGGGGATAGATGTGGTACAGTATAACATGGTATTCTAAGGACAATACTTAAAAAAATGTTTGCATTATTGGTAAAGGTGGGAGCAGGTTAAATTGGTTAAATTCCTTTGACAAACAGCTAACATTATTCCAGTGGCTACTTTAAAAATTAGTGTCAACTGGCCTTAATGAACAAATGTGGACTTGAAATCCAGGCCACATTGTAGTTGCAGATCAATAATGCCTAATCACAAGGGTATCAGACAGTTCTTGGAACAGTTCAATGAGGGGGATTCAGTTAACTATGTGGTCTTTTTGTCACTCACTGTACCAGCATGAGATAAATTAGAACAAGATTATTTCCCCCTGTTATTAATTTGTTATTTTTTTTAAAAGATCTGTTTTATCCATGACATGAAATATTTGTTTTTGTAGTTAATTTTGTTGACAGTTTGTTACATTAAAATTAACTTTTGAGTTTCTCATCTTCCATTTTTAAAGGTACCTTTATCTCAGAACACAACGTTTTTGAACTGCTGACTGAAAGAAGACCTCATTCAACATTCTGACTTTTCAGAGATATTAATACATGTCTCTGATCTGGTTTGGATTACCTTTTCAAAACAACAAATGAATGAGTTAATTAGAGCATATCCATTCATATGTCATCTCAAATGAAAACATGGGCAAGAAGTATTGTATAATCCAGAGATTACCCTAGAAATTGTATTAGTTCTGAATTAATAAAAAAAATCACAGTTTTGTAGCTAATTGTGAAATCTTTCAGGGAGCCATAATTATTGTTACTTTTTAAATGATGGTCAAATAGAGATGAGTTTAAACAAGAGATTCAAAGCTGTGAAGGCTAGTGTCACATTTTGATGCTGGGCATTGTTTGAAAATAGAGAACAAAGTGTGGGTACTTTGACTAGCAGTTCTGTTCAATTAAAAGCTGATAATTTCACAATTAAATCAATCATCAAACTGTCCCCAAACTGACACTGTCCAAAAACTGCCGCAGGTTGATTCAGTTTTCTCATCCATAGTATTTCATGTCATTTATTCCTCACATTTATTGCAGTGTGTGTCAGAACCTTATGCCCAGTAAAAACCCTATAGCTTTTGTTACATATATCACAGAGATTGATGCTATATTAAATGGAGCTCATGGCTTAAAAAAAAAATCAACTTAATAATTGAGTTAACTTATTCTACAAAATACAAAAACTTTTAAAATTCTTTATTTTAAATACAATAATTATTGATGTTAGCTTAGCATTACATGTTAATGTTTCAAAAAGCCAAGTGGTGAGGGTTTCTGTTACTTCAGTATTTTTTCCCCCACCTTGAAGGAACTGAAACACCAAACAACTGGAATTTAAGAAATGGGCTTTTCCAGAAGTTTTAAGTTTGCACACTTGGTAGGCAACTGTGGGGGAGAAGGGAGGATCTGAGTTAAACATGTAGCACTCTGTACTGTTTCTATTTCTGAAATGTGGGCTTGGGCTCTGAATGGTCCAGGTGGGTGTGTTGTCACAGTTTGTGACTGCACTTGGGTTATGAGTCTCCCTGGAACTTGGTGTGACTCACATTTTGACTGGCCCATATGCACATCCTTGTTTTTGTTGGCAAGTATAAAGGATTGAGAATAGAAAGACCATTTAGTGGTTTCTGTACAGTGGTACACCTAAAAATGTCCACGACTGAAGGAACTGTACAGATTCGAATTGCATTGAGTCATTCTGGTAAAGGCTCGTACATTAAATATGGGTGGTGTAGGAGGAAGATCAAGTACTATAATGTTAGGGGCTGACTGTAGATTTCTTGGACATCCTCTGAACTCCAGAGTAGGTTTAGGCATATTCACCTCTCCTTTAATTTAGGGAAATTGAACACTGGACATAAAAACTCAAGTTCAGGGAAGCAGGTATGCTCGTTCCTAGAGTGTTTGTTAAAAAGGAAAATTAACCGCATCTGGTGAAAGACTGAGAATTTGGTTACTTATTTCGAATAGAATTTGATTACTTACTTCTGAAAAGAGTGGCAAATCTTATTCAGAAATAAGTAACCAAATTCTTTAGTCAAGGGAGGCAGTTCGTGAGAAGAAGTAGAAAAATGTGTTAACTCTTTCATAGGATGGTTGTTAGGCTGTACATTATCACTTAATGTACTTACATTATCTTGTGTTTCTGTGCCTAGGATGTAGCTCACTATAGTTCTTTTTTTGGCCTTTTGTCATCTTTATCTCCTTCTGTATTATGTCACACTAATGTCTTCTCACTGCTACAGAGTTGTATGAGTTATTTATGAGGAAAGAAAGTTTATTGAATCGCCTTTACTTGGAAAAAAGTGAAAACCAGGTTTAAACTCTGTGGCCTACTTTCTTTTGACAGTGTAGCTGCAGTTGTACAAATAAAGCCCCTATAACCATTATCTTTTTCTAAAGATGGTGATTCTTAGAACAACACACAGTAGAGAATTTTATTTCATTTGAATTGGAATTTGAACATGTTCTTCTTTTTCTTATGAAAGATAGGAGAGTCAAATGGGCCTGTGGGTTCACTTCTAAGTTAACTCTGGGAAGTGAGAAGGGAGGAAGGAAGACATTGAGCAGTCAGGGGGAGACACTTTGGTGGAACCTGTGAATCCATCTGGACCATATGTGTGAAGTCACCTGGGTCTCAGTGTTTTTCCTCTGGATCAGCTGCTTGGATGTTTTTGTCAAACTTTCACATTCTTCCATCCTCCACTTCCAACAGTGTATGACTTTGCATAACTCAAGAGCTTCTAAATACAGAATTTAGGTTTTTCATTGTTCTTTACTGTTTATTCTTTGCCTAGGATACTTTGATTCTCTAGGTTGACTTGCCCTCTATATCATTCTGCCCATGTCTTCCCTACAGCTAACCCCATTTTGTTTAATTCGCCACCATGGCCAGTTAAAAGTGCCCAGTTTCCCAGAATCCCCTGCAGCTGGGAGTGTCTTAATGATGTAATCCTGACCAGTGAGATGTAAATAGCAGGGTCCTCCCTCATCCCCAAAGCTCTGATAAGGGGACAGCCTCTATGAGATCACCTGTTAGGCCTTCTGTTTGTATTTCTTTTTTCTCCTTGGAGAAAGGGGACAAACCATCTTGTGAAGACAAGAGGCTTGAGGGTTAAGAATGACTGGGTAAAAGATAAGAAGGAAGCTGAGAAGCTGATGGCATTCTGAAACTGCTCTATTAGGCCTCCTCTGTCCATCTCTTGACTTTGATGAGAAAAACAAAATCTCTATTTGGTTAAATCACAGAAATTGGATATGTACTTGTAGCCAAATGTGGTCCTAACTGAGTCGAAATGAAAAAAGTTCATTTGTTCTTTGGGAATTAAAAGGCATTATTCTGTATGAGGGGGGAAAAAGGGGTAGGACTTTGGAGCCACACAGATCTCAACTTGAATCCCAACTTTCAACTTGAATCCTGACTTTGCTGTTTATTACAGTCTGATATTGGCAAATAATTGAACTTCCCTGGGTCTCATCTTTTCATCTTTATGGTAGTACTAATGTTTGTGTCAGACAATTTTTGCAAGGATTAGAAATAATTAGAAATTATTAATAGAAATAATAATAATGTACATTTGGCACATAGTAGATTTTGAACAAAGAATGACAGCTATTACGGAAGTAGAGTTTAGTGGGGAGCCTGAGGAGGGGGAGGGAAGTAACTCAATAGCCCTTCTTCTCCTAGGGTCTCAGTAAACCTAGGTGGAATGGGTGAATGGTAGGCTAACATTACAGCTGCAATCATTTGTCTCCATCTGCTCATGATTCCTTTTAGCTTCCATCTCAGTCCTACATGCTCAGACCAGGATTCTTGAAACTTTCTGTTCTCCAACATTGGTTGAGAAAGTAAAGGATGTTTTTATGAAACTTTTATTAGCTACAGCAAAGGGATAAGGGTGAGGGCTCTGGAGTCAGACAACTGTAGATTAGAATCTCCTGTCCTTAATAACTATGATTTTGGTTAAGTCTTTTGTGAAATGGAAATAATTGGGTGGTTATGAGGATTAAATATGATAATGTGAGTGAAGCACTAACAGCTGTTTTCCTGGCTAGCTACTTGCACTGGACTGATTATGTTATTATTTGTTGTTATTATTTGTTGAGCATTTGGTGAGCAATTTTACCTTGGTATAAGATCTTCTTAGAGATGTAAGGATGAACAAAACATGTTATTAACCCTTCACAATATTCATGTACAGGAAATGAGGGCAGAAAAGGGATGACATGTCTTATATAATAAAAAACAGATTTTTTTTTTTACCTTTCATATTATACTTGTAGAGCACATTTTTACATATTTCTGGTTGGTTGTATACAAAGTATATTCACACCATTCGTGACTTCATACATGCACTTAGGGTAATGATATCCATCTCATTCTACCATCTTTTTAAAAAAACGGATTTTGAATACTACTTAGCTGTTAAAAAGATTGGAAAGAGGGCTGGGGTTGTGGCTCAGCGGTAGAGCGCTTGCCTAGCACGTGCGCGGCCCGGGTTTGATCCTCAGCACCACATAAACATAAATGCATTGCATCGTGTACAACTAAAGCAAGTAAATAAATATTTAAAAAAAATGGGGCTGGGGTTGTGGCTCAGCGGTAGAGCGTTCGCCTCGCACGTGTGCGGCCCGGGTTCAATCCTCAGCACCATGTAAAAATAAATGCATTGTGTACAACTAAAGCAAATAAATATTAAAAAAAAAGATTGGAAAGAATATACTGAGTTATACAGGTGTCTGTATATTTTAAGGAAAAAACCCCCACATGTTTGCATTTGTCAGTGCATGGGGAGGGGATTAGAATGTCAGGGAACATGAAGGGGGCTTCATTATTTATTTTACAGTATAATTTGTTTCTTTTACAATTGCTGTACTTCACCTTGTTTGCCCATTCGTTACCGTTGAAATGGAAAATGTGTTAAATTTAAAAACAACAATCTGTTGGACCCTTTGGAAGTAGGTGAGGGAAGATCATATCTTAAGCTAGAATAATCACTCAAGCAAAGGAAGACTGGGTTTATTAGGGTCCCACTGAAGGAGGTAGGTAGGAGATTTTGAGGAGGAAGTGAGGATACCTGGATTTGGAATGAAATGTAGAATGCGGTGATTAGATTAAGAGAGAGATAGCTAGAGAAATTGGGCTTGTTGAGAGGTAAGATGTATTGGGTGGGGCTGGATCTCAAGAGTTTTTTTTTTTTTTTATTAATTTTTACTTTTTTTTTAGTTGTAGATGGACACAATACCTTTATTTTATTTATTTCTTTTTATGTGGTTCTGGGGATTGAACCCAGTGCCTCACACATGTTAGACAAGTGCTGTACCTCTGAGATATAGCTCCAGCCCATACATCTCAAGAGGTTTTTAAGGGGAGTGATAAGATTAAGCTCTTCAATGGAATTTGTTTTTTGAGATGAGGAGGAAGGTGATTATTTTATAAAGATGACTCTGGAAATAGTATGTTGAGTGTTCCCTGGGGTATATGTGATAAGAGGAGTGGGAAGGACACCTTTAATCAAGAAGGGTACACAAGCAAAAGTTGAATTTTAATGGGAAATATGATGAGTTAAGATTTGAACATCTGGAGTTTCAGATTTCATTGTGATCCACAATTATCCACCTTAGTTTTCTCTTTAAGTCAATTGGTAAAATAATAGTATCTGCCTCATCAGATTCTTAGGAGAATAACAACAATGTAAGAACAGATAATGTTTACATAGCCCTTATAATGTAGCAAGCACTGTTCTAAGATTTAATTTAGACATAATCCCTACATCAGTCCTAAGAAGAATGTACTAGTATTGTACTAGTATTGTATATGTAGTACACATGAGTTCTCTAAGGCTCAGAGAGGCTAAGTAACTTTCTCCAGGTCACACTGATTGTTCATGCTAGACTCAGTACTTAAACACAGGCAGTTAGGGCTCCAGAGTCAGTATCTTTAATCTCAGTTACTTCATATACCTGCACCTGGCTTGCTTCTGTACTTGATATATTAAAAGCCATTAAGAACTGTTGGGGGCTGGGGTTGTGGCTCAGCGGTAGAGCGCTCGCCTAGCACGTGCGTGGCCCGGGTTC
The DNA here is from genome assembly GCA_025594165.1 of Tamias sibiricus. Lineage (NCBI taxonomy): Eukaryota > Metazoa > Chordata > Mammalia > Rodentia > Sciuridae > Tamias > Tamias sibiricus. Next base: position 91,099,337 of record CM046661.1, read on the forward strand.
GATCCTCAGCACCACGTAAACATAAAATGCGTTGCATTGTGTACAACTAAAGCAAATAAATAAATATTAAAAAAAAAAAAGAACTGTTGGATGGTATTATTCACATAGAGATTTTAAGCAAGAATTTAGAAATTTAGATTTGGAGTATAGGCATAGTCTAGACTAATAAACCACCTTCATGGAGCTTTCACATAAAGAATGAGGGTAGCTGAACTCCTCAGAGAATATCATGTAGAATAAAAGAGAAGCGAGCACCCAGCCTTCAGGAAACACTTGATGTTTAGAAATGGTCAGGCAAAAGAAGTAGACAGTGGTGACAAAGTGAAGAAACACAGTCCACATAAGGAACTGTCCATATCACCCAGTGCAACAGACTGGTCATGAGAACAGGCCTGAGAATCTGCACCCAGTCCACCTGCCAGGCCATTTTGTGGATTTGCTGGGAGTGGTTTTAGTAGCATGGAAGAGATGGAATTCAGGGGGCAAAAAATTGAGCAATACACAGGTCGCAGTAAACTGCAGGTGGCCAGTTAATCTATCCTTTCATGAACTGATCAGAGAAACATGGACTAGTAGCTTAGGTTAGAGGAAGGTACAGGGAAAAAGGGTGATATTATAGAAGCGAAAGAGAGCAAGGAATGAATACAAGGTGTGGGCGAGAAGGACAGGGATAGACTCAAAATTGGAGGGGAGGGTGACGGGTTAGTCTTAAATATTTAAGGACACTTCTTTGGATGGGCTTGAAGAAAGGACAGGGGAGAAATGGGAAAAAAATGGTTAAGAGTTGAGTAAGTCTACTGCAGGCAGTATGTAGTAGCACAGGAAGCAGTGAAAGGAAATTCATAGACAAGTAACTCTGGCTCCAGAGAGGCTAGCTGTAGGGATTACTGGCACAGAGGAAAAATTTGACAGAAGTCTCTCATCTAAACAATACAAAGTGACATATTTGCCAGGATGTGTCTCCAGACAGGAAGTTAATTTATTGAAGTGGAAAATAGTGGTACAAAAAAAAAAAAAAAAAAAAAAAAAAAAAAAAAAGGAATGAAATTAGACAAAAGGAAAACTTGACTATATTTGAAGTAGGAAAATTTAAAGATCAGACTTAATGGTTCACAGACCAGCTTCTTGGAGAAAACCTGAGCACTTTGGTGAGAAGCTGCCTGGGTTTGGTGCTACAGTCAGGATTTGGTTACAATGGAACCACAAAGGCACGGGGAAATATTCTAGAAAGAAGTTGTCCAGAGGAGAGACCACTGCGTTAAATATTTTCCTGACAAGGTTGTCTTTAGATTTCATTTTAACTTAGTACTTTTAGTTAGCTTTTTAGTTGGAAACACATTGGGTTGTGGTGTTTAAGCAGATTTGTTGTGGTAATGACATAAGGGTGATGGAGAAAAGGCCTGAAGCAATCCAGTAATTATGAGTGCAGTGCAGTAGTTCCCTCCTTATTCTTGGTTTTAATTTTTGCTGTTTCAGATATCTGCAGTTAATTGTGACCCAAAGATATAAAATGGAAAATTCCAGAAATAAATAATTCATAAGGTTTAAATTGTGTGCCATTCTTAGCAGCATGATATAATCTCATGCTGTCCTGCTTTGCCTTCTCAGGACATGAACCATCCCTTTATTCAGCGTATCCACCTTATATATGCTATCTGTCTACTAGTCACTTAGTAACCATCTTAGTTATTAGATTGACTGTAGCAATATTGTAATGCTTGTGTTCAGGTAACCTTTATTTTATATAATGATACAAAGTGCAAGAATATGATGCTGGTAATTAGCATATGCTGAAGAAGCTAGAAAATGTTCCTTTAAGTGAAAAGGTAAAAATTCTTGACTTAATAGGTAAAGAGAAAATATCATACGCTGAGGGTGTTAAGATCTTCAGTAAAGGACTGGGACTGTATCTCAGTGGTAGAGCACTTGCCTCGCACGTGTGAGGCACTGGGTTCAATTCTCAGCACCACATAAAAATAAATAAAGATATAGTGTCCATCTACAACTAAATAATATTTTAAAAAAAGATCTACAATAAGAACAAATCTTCTATCCATGAAATTGTGAAGAAGAAAAAAAGAAAAGAAAGAAGTTTGTTAGTTTTGCTGTTGCACCGCATATTGCAAAAGATATAACTGATGTTGTGGTAAGTATTTAGTTAAATTTTTGGGTGGGAGACATGAACAGAAAAGTGTGCCTAATTTGTAAATGAAACTTTATCATAGGTATGTATAGAAAAAGCATATGTATAGCAGTTAGTACTATCCTAGGTTTCAGGAATCCCCTGAGGCGTCTTGAAAGGCATTCCCCTTGGATAAGTGGGGGACTACTGTATCAACTCAACATCACTCTATCAATCCTTCGGTGGCTCTTTTGGAAGTTGCTTTGAAAGATATCAGTTTTTATTCCTGCTGTTCTTTCCTAATAGCAGGAAGAAAATGCTGATAAAGGTACTAAGATAAAAGATTTTTCCTTTCTTCTATAGTCTCTCTCCATGGTATTTGCTTTTTAACGTCATTCTAAGTCAAAATTAAAAGTTATAGCTGGATTAAATTTAAGAATTTAAACAAAAATTGAGGTTATTAGCATGAATTTTACTATTCATCTTTATATCGTGCAATGCTGGGGTTTAATAAAACCATTAATTTAGTACAACCATTGAGCTTGTATGCAGAATTACTGAAGTCCTGTAATTTGTATTTTGTAGTTGATGCATCCGTGTGTACATGTTCTTAACAGAACAGTGAAATACTGCACAAAATTCAACTAGTTATTTTTATTTCCTTTCTTGATATGCACACAATTTATCAGCACTGAATGTTTGACTGACGGCTGTGAGGAAGGACTGAAAGAAGAAGGAACTGTGGTCGCCCTATCTTTTTTTTTTTTTCTTCTATGCCATTATTTTCAGAAAGTCTAAGTGGTTGGCTAATAAAGGGAAGTAACATTAGTAGAGAATGATAGAATTCCTTGATCATGTGTATTTCTTTCTTTTTTTTTTTTTTAAAAAAATATATATTTATTTGTTTTAGTTGTACACAAGCGTTTATGTGGTGCTGAGGATCGAACCCGGACCGCGCATGTGCTAGGCGAGCACTCTACCACTGAGCCACAACTCCAGCGCCGGTCATGTGTATTTTTTAGAAAAATGTTGCCTTCTTTCTGTGTGCAAAGCAATTCTGGTTTGAATGGGAGACACCTTAGCGCTGTCAGCTCCCACCCACCTGCTCACTCATTGTATTTGTAACATACTTAACTTGAACTTGCTTTGAGTCTTGCTGAACCCCTGTGCATCGCATCATGTCACTGGAATTCTGTGCTTATGGAACCTTGCAAATGCTTTGTGTGGATGGGGTGGCAAGAAGCAGTGGTCATATGTGTTAACTTGGATCTCTTGCCTATGTGCATTCTCCATTGTCCTGTCAGATCTCATTTACAAAATACAAGTTCAAAGTTAAAATTAAGATTCTCAAGATAGGGACAGCAGAGCAGTAAACCAAGCATGGCGCCTTTGTGAGCATGGGGTCCTGGTCACATCTAGGTCATAGGTCCATGAAGATGGCCCCACTTGTCAGAACTCAAAATGCTTCCTTTTAAGCCCGAGTTTTCCTCTTGTCTCAAAGTCTCAAATTTATCATCAAAGTTTGCAGTGGGTCAGGTTTGTGTGTGATATCTCAGAGACTCTCTCTTTGCCATCAGCACTGTCATTACCTTTCAGATATTTTCTGAATCATTGTCTATTCCCTCCACCATTACCTTCTCATCCCCATCCTGTCTGGTATAGACCCTGCAGTTGTCTTGTACTGAGACCCAGTTAGTCTCTTTTATTTGCGCCTTATGACTAGACAAATTTCTAAATAAGCCTTTGGTATCAACTGCCCTACTTGCTCCAAATCCTTGGACTTCTTGTGAGCCATGTGGCTTACAGTAGAGCTCTCATACTGGCGGTCCTGGGATGGAGGCTGCATGGAGACAGGTTTGGTGTGGACTACACAGTCTTTAAGAAATTTTACACAACACTTAGTTTGGGAAGTTCCACTTATGGAAATTCAACTTCTGAAATTCACATTTAAAAAGGGAAGATCTGGCTACTGTGGTCTCTTATTCTGGTGCCTTAGAGAATAAGATGAACTGACAATGAGGAGGAAGATGTTGGGTTTATGTTTAGGGAAGATTGACTCTTTGTTCTGGCAAAAATTTTACTTTCAGCTATGTAAATTTAAATTTAAAGCAAGTATCTGTCTATTCTCAGAGAATGCTGTGAAGCAATTTGAATGTTGATATTTTTGAGAAATTTCTCAGTTAATAATATAAGTTGATTTCCCATATTTCCTAAGAAATATTTCTTAGATTTTGCCTGGCTGTTGTCACCACCGTGTCACCGTTTGACCTCTTATGATCTTGACCTCTTTCAGCAAGCATGCCTGTGCAGAGGGCCCAGGCTCCAACCCCTGGAGTGCTTTAAGTACACTAAACCTTTCTGTTTTTCCTATTGCTCTTAAACCCACTTCTTTACCACTTCAAAGCAGTTCAGCAGGAAAACTTTGCGAGAGTCTCAGTCAGAGCCCAGCCCAGGATTTCTGTGGGAATCAGGTAATGAAATTTTTGGATTTTAAATCATGGGTCATGAGTTTAGGTTCTCTTCAGATTCCTCCATCCCAGTAAATTTGAGATGCTTTGATTCCTCCAATGCCTAAGCCTATTTATTGCCACACGTTATTGGTATTTAGTTGTTTTTCCTTTCTTTCTTTCTTTTTTTTTTTTTTTTAAAGAATTGGTGAACACACATGGTGTTTTATTTTTTTTAAATGTGGTGCTGAGGATCAAACCCAGTGCCTCACGCATGCTAGGCAAGCGCTCTGCCACTGAGCTACAGCCCCAGCCCTGTTTTTTCAAATTGTATTTTGCAACAGGAACTTCATTGCATGATCTGAGTTAATTATGAGAACAGCCCTAGCATTGTCTCCATTTTACAGATGAGGAAACAAAGTTTTCTCCCAACCTGACTCTCCAAATGGCTTATTTCTGAATATGTCTTACTTTTTCAAATAGACAATGATGAACCACTTGCAGGTCATGACTATCCCTTCGTTGCCTGGGCCTATTGCCCAGTTTGAAATAAATAAATATTATGTGATGAGAGTAATGGTTCGTTCAACTAACATGTACTGAGGTCTGTCCTTGGCTCCATGGGGGTGCAAAGGTGACTCAAGTTGAAAAGAGATAGGCCTCCTGCCTGTATGGAAATGTGGATCTTGGGCTCTGGAGTTAGATGGGCCTATAGCTATGTCTCAAGTTTCCTCATTTGTCAAATGGGGACAGTAATAGTATCTTCTTTGTAGCATTGGTTTTTAACTGAGGGGATTTTGACCTGTAGGGGCCATTTAGCAATATCAAGAGACACTTTTTTGTGTGTCACATCCTAGTGGTGTAGGTGTCATTGGCATTTGGTGGGTAGAATCCAAGAATTCTGTTAACTGTCCTATGGTGCACAGGACAGCCCCCTTTAATAATTACCTGGATCTAAATGTCACTACTGCTGAGAAGCCCTGCTTTTGTAGGGCTGTGAAGATGAAACAAGATAATGATGTAAAGAATTTGCCACAGTTAGCTGTTATTCCTAGAAAACCATCTCAAAGACCACAAAATCAGCCTTTGAGAGAGTGACTCCCAAAAGGCTTACTTTCAATGATTATTGTGAAGGAAAAGCCTGAATGCTCGGGGGTTTCGTGCTCTCCTGTTCAAAAGTGGTGACAGATTGGAGATTGTTTATGTTACACTGTGTACTGACATGAACTGGCAGGGATTTACCAGACCTGTAAAAACAATTATTAGTTTTTAGGGTGTGCCTAGTAAACATCCGGCTTGCTTAGTTAGTTTGTTCTGTGGAGATAATTCTGGTGTGCAGATTTAAATATTCTGATGGAAAAGGTTTTGTCAACGAATTTCCAAAATGTGTTTTGATACATGAGACATGCAGAGTTTTTTTTTTTTCACATCAGGAAGCCTAATATTTGTCTAGTCTCAGATGTAAGAGCAGCTTACTCCCACCACGACTGCCCTACCTGCCAACCCAAGGAGCATTTTGGTATCTGTGGGAGTGGGGTGGAGAACTGTGGGATTTCCATCTATTGTTCATTGTGCATTTACACTTGAAATTGATATATTTTTTCAATTATAAAACCAATGTATGCACTTTATACAAGATTTGAGTAGTACAGAAAAATGCAGAGAAGATGGTTTTTTAAGCCCTCAGCAGTCCTACCACACAAAGGTATATCTGCCTTTTGTGTGTTTGTTTTGTTTCTTTCCATTCATGTTTTTTCCTGCAGTTGAAATATTCTAAGTGCATAATTTTGCATCCCACTTTTTAAAAACTCAACCTTGTTTTATTTGCATTTCCTCATGCTACTAAAGTACCTGTAAATAAATGTATTCCTTTTTTTTTGGGGGGTGGGTACTGGGGATTGAACCAAGGGGTGCTCTACACCCCCAGCCTTTTTATTTTTTATTTTGAGACAGGGTCTCACACTAAGGGCCTCGAATTTGTAGTTTTCCTGCCTCAGCCTTCTGAGTTGCTGGGATTATAGGCATGTGCCACAACACCTGGCTAATATTTCTAAGGACTGTAAATATTCCATTTGTGGATGATTTATTTAATCTCATTATAGAATATGTTTTCAGATTTGATGGGCTTCTGTGTCACCAGCATTTTCTGTGTTCCACCTTGCTCGCATTTTCACATTAAATAAATGGAAAGTGAACCAAAGGGTTTGGATTGAATGTACATGCATATCCTACTCGATATCATTCTCATTTGCCAAAAAGTTTCTACTAGTTTTTGCTCCCATTAGCAGACTGGTAATCTCATTTTACTAAAATTTGGTAATTTTCTAGGAGAAAAGGTATTTTACTTTTTATATGACTTGATGTTAGTAAGGCCAAACATGTTCATATGACTATTGGCTGTATTTCTTATTTAACACACTGTTACCCATTTTATCTTTTGGAAATTAGTATTTTTCTAATTTGTTATAAAATCTAGTTAAAATATTTCACTTATCAATCCTCTGTTGTCATTGTTCTGTAGCCGCCTGAAGCGCTTGGAACACTGGAGCCGCGGGAAGAACTTCAGAAGCAAACTGGAGACAAACAGCTTTTTATTCTGATAACTTTTCTCTCTGGTTCTAACAACAACTAACACACGCCAAACACTCCACTAAAATGGCCTGACCCGATCAGCAATTTCGGCCAAGTCACTCGAGATCCCGCAACAAATCCCGTGAGACTACGGGTGGCGACAATGGCCAAATCTCCACGGCTCATAGTCAACTGCAATTCAAGTCAATCCCCAAACAGGGCTCCTGCATTTTTGTTCCAAATATTTATACCTTTTTTTCTATTTTTTTAATTTAGTTTGTCTTTTAATTTTGTTTTTAGTGATGTAGAGATCTAAAATTTTTTGTGTAATCTGCAGTTTTGATTATTTGTGTATTTTTATCTATTTATTTCCTTTTCTTCAGTTTGCCTCTGTCTATACTGAAATTAACTCCTTCTGCATAGGAAATCACTTCTGAGTAATTAATGTTTAAAATTATATCTCATAGTGGGTGACTACAGTTTCCTAAGGAGGATAAATTGTTCTACCTCACATGTGCCACAGAAAAACCTCATTCTGTGTGTGCGCATGTGTGTGCGCGTGTGAGAGAGAAAGATACACACATACACACACACACACACACACACAGGACAGAGAGGGGGAGGGGAGAAAAATGAATGAATGGCCAGGTGCAGTGGCGCACATCTGTAATCCCAGTGGTTCAGGAGGCTGAGACAGGAGGATTGTGAGTTTAGAGGCAGCCTCAGCAACAGCTAGGCGCTAAACAACTAAGACCCTGTCTCTAAATAAAATACAAAATAGGGCCGAGGATGTGGCTCAGTGGTCGAGCCCTCCGCAAAAAAAAGGAAAATGAATGAATGAATATGAATGAATAGGAAAAGCCAGTGAGAAAAGATGAGGTCTAACTGCCAAGTCTTGCTAACTTGGTTTTCTGTCCATTTCCCATTCCCCAGGGTGGAAGTGGGCTTATTGAAGGCAGATGGGATTCCATGGATTCCCAAGTGGCCAAGTAACTGGGTCCAGTAGCTAGTTGGTCTGTGACATGGTCTGTACATGGACAGAGTTGGCCCACAGTCAGGGTTTTTCTTTCTTTTTGTTTTTTAGCAGCCTCTGGTTTATTCGTCTACTCAGTAGGTGATCTTGGGAAGCATGAAGGTGAGAGATACACAAAGGAAAAGCCATTGAAGGGTACATAACTGAGTTGGTTACCACTTTGGTCAATTTGAACTCAGTTCCAGTAGGGACTCTGTGAGGAATCCTGCAGAATAAATTTCAGAATTTTCCTTCTCTGAGAGGGAAGGCTGACATATTCATCCACTGATTTCCTTCACTTTGGTTGAGGGTGGTTCCCAGGAGTATTAACTCCCCTGAATATAATTAATTTTGGGTTTATTGAACATCCCCATGGTCAGTTTTTACATGTTTAGTTGAGAGGTAGGCAGACTAAACAGAGACTGTGGTGAGTCCCATCCAGGCCTCTCCTCTTCAGGCCATTCTCTGGGGCTCCAGGCTTTCTTAGCCTCATCAAGGTCCTATGAGTGCACTCAGTGATGCTAACTAGCTGGCCTATCTGAAGAGGGAGGTGACAAGAACTAGTTCTTATTGAACTTTTGACTCTCTCCAAGCCTTTTACTGGGGCTTTTATAGATGCTTCTCACCACAGTGTTATGAGGTTAAAGACCATTTTCATCTCCATTAATTTGTGGGAAACCACCACTCATTGGAAGCATCATTAAAATCTAGAGCTTCTAACTCTAAGGCTGATCTGCTGTACTTAGGTAACAATTCCATCTTTGTAATTTGTGTTTGTAATTTTGGTGGAACTATGAGGTAGAGGGTAGCAACAACTGTTTGGGTTTTGAATTCAGATATATGTTGAATAGAATTCTAGACAGTACTATTTTAGTATTGTGACTTTTTTTTTTTTTTAACCCAGCCTGAGCCCAGGTTTTCTGGTTTTTACAATGGGAATAACAGCTGGGCACAGTGGCACACGCCTGTAATCCCAGTGGCTTGGGCAGCTAAGACAGGAGGATCGTGAGTTCAAAGCCAGCCTCAGCAATTTAGCAAGGCACTAAGCAACTCAGTGAGACCTTGTCTCTAAATAAAATAGAAAATGGGCCTGGAGATATGGCTCAGTGGGCGAGTTCACCTGAGTTCAATTCCCAGTACTAAAAAAAAAAAAAAAAAAAAAAAGGAATAACAATGTTTACCGTGTAGGAATATTAGAAAGAGTAAGTTAAGGTAATATATTCAAGATGCCTAGCACATTACCTGTCTCATTCACTGTTGGAAGTCAGTAATGATTGTGTCTTAGTCTCAAAGCCAAAAATGTAACTTTGTTGTGGTTGTTGTTCAAAAGTTTCAGAACAAGTGGTAAATCTTCTTGGACTTCAGAAATTTTAGTATTACTTACATTTAAATGCCAAAACATTTATATAAACTCCATATTTTCCCATCCATTAGATTTTTTTTTCTTTGTGAATGTTCACCTGCTTCTCTGAAATCCTTCTGCCTAGAGAGTTTCATGGTGAATCCCTAGCTTAGGATTGTACTCATAACCAAAATAAAACATGTTATGTCTAAATGTTCATGTGAAAAACTCATACAGTCTAATAACTGTCTAATAACTCTAATATTATAAAATAATTTCTGCCTGGAAAATTCAACATGAGGTTGTTTAGCAATTTAACTTCTACTCCGTGTTTATTCAGGCTTTTCCATTTTAATAAATTTAGTCAAGTAGCTACAGATGTTCTTAGAATTATATTTTTATGGTCTGATATAGTCTTTTTCTATAAAGATAGATATCCTTTGGGAATCTTTAAAATATGTCTTGGACTTTCTTTTTTTGTCCCTAAAGCTATGGTTGCATGACTTTTTATTTTTTCCAACAGTCAGTCAATTTAGTATTGTAATATGGGAAGGATTATGTTATTACGGATGAGGCTTTATTGGGTTAATAACTGACATCCTTGCTTCTGTTTGGGAACTTTAGATCTGTTGCCCTATGATTTTTCTATCCCCCAACCCCATCTTGGTAGAAATGAAGAGACAAGGCAGTGAAAACCATTTTTATATAATTTATATAAATTCATATGTCAGAATTTTTATATAATTCAGGCCATATAATTCTTACCCAAAACATGGATACAGTTAAGTGTGAATGATTACATAAGTTTAAATGATTTTTAAGATCCCACTTATGTCTAGAGTTCAAGGATCAAAATGAGTGGCAACCATTGGCCAAATCTCATGACTTTTGCAGACAGAGTGCAGGACATGGTAAAATGTCACATCCAACTTTAATGGTCAGTAGGAAATTCTTTTCCTGAAATTACAAACCTGTTGCTTGATTTCTTAATTAATAACCAAAGTGGACATTTGCCTGCAGAGGTGGTAGCGGTGATAATGGTGAGAAGAGAATGGAAGAATAAAATGGACACTGACTTGACTATTAGTTGACAGGATATAAAAGACCAAAGAATATGCTTTATGATCCTGAGATAAAAATCCAGTTGGGCAGCTCTGTGCTGATTGTTCAAATCATTTTAGCACCAGCCCTTTGAAACAAAGCCTGGATGGTGGGTATGAGAGCACAGCAAGTTTTACCAGGAATTTCTTGTTGCTGGCCGGGTGGCTTATGGAGTAAATAGAGTGATTAGCTCGCATTAGTACTCCCACAGCTGTCCTGCACCTATTGAGACAGAGATACTTGCCTCTGTTCTTGACAACATGAAAATCCCCATCTGATCTCTTCTGTCCAAGCATCTTTGCATTGCAGAAACAGAATGCCAATTTGGTATTTCCAAACAAAAGTAGGTAAAACCTAAAGACTAGGGAAAAGGTTTTCTTAAGAAAAATGTCTAAGAAATCCGTGAACTGTTTAAACCTTTTTCTTCTCCCCTTTCCCTCTTGTTTATGCAGTTGGCATGAACCGGATTAAAGAGAGATGGTGAACCCCTTAGCCTCTTGTCAGCTGTACTTGAGAAGTTGTGGTCTGCATCCACAGAGGATTATTTTTTGAGGAGGGAGAGAGAGAGAAAGAGGAAAGAGGAGAGAGGGAGAGAGAGAGAGAAAATGAGAACTTAGATGATGATTTGTGGCCCTGGGTCAGGACTTTGTACCATTGATAGTCCTTGTTCCTGTGAAATATTGGTCTGTAGTATAAAGGTGGGAATCAGAGAGGTAGAAAGATGGAGCTGAATTTTGGGTGCTTTGTACACAGGCCTTGAAAAACATATAGAAAAATTGTAAATTGGCTGAGTTTTATAAAGAAGAAACCTGAACCAAGAATCTGGCAGTCTGTTCCCAACATTGATTCTGGGCAAATCGTTCAACCAGTATAAAGTTAATATAATTCCAGGCCAATCTTCATAGGAAGGGCTTTCAGTGTCCCATGAGATCAGCTATAAAATGCTGTAAAATAAAACATTAGGCAGCAACATGAATTTAAGCTGAGTTTTCATGTGGAGTATGTTATTTGTGTTTTTAACATTCTGAGCCTAAATCTCTTGTAATAAGTAGACACTGCTTTTTCTCTGACTTCAGGTGTTGTGACAGCTCTCATTCCAACCTTGTGCCTTAAACTGGACTGGAGCCTGTGTGATTACTAGTTAGTTTTTGAGATTTTCTGGAAGGTGGTGCTGCCTCCTGGGCAAGGCAGTGCGGGAGCTCCTCATTCCAGCTCTGTTCTGTTTGCCACCTACTTTCTTGGGGATGCAGTAAATACCACAAAGTCCTCAGTAGTCTATCAAAACTAGCCGTTATGCCCTGTTGTGCACAAGATACTCAGGACTTAGTTTTATGCTTTTACATAGAGCTGTGGTCTCTAGGTAGTTTTAGAATGATGATCTACTGGGATTTGAAGTTACAAAGCAAGCATGCCTTGTGTCTTTAATGGTGAAGGTTGGCAGTCCCAACCCTGGCATGCTATATCTTGCTTTCTTGACATGTGAGCTTGTAGTACTCCTGTGCATTATTAACTTATTTTCCTGTTGACTATATTGGGTTGGTGTTCAGAAAGTGATTTGAGCTGATTACCAAACATTTGAAGTTTTTAAATTGAATGACTACATAATGAGTATTTTCCAAAAACTCCTAGCTGCCTTCATAGGACCTCTGAAAGAGCCTGTGACTTCCTTAGCACAATTTAAAATAATTCTCTGTATCTAGATAGTGGCCACCTATCCTAGATTGGTTGGGTTCACTAGAAGCAGACGCTAAGACCAGGAGTTGGATACTGAAGGATTTTAGGAGTGAGTTCTTAGGAGCTACACCTGTAAGGAAGGAAAAAGAAGGGGCTGGGCAGAGAAGCTGACTAGCAAATGAAATTGCAGTGAAGGCTCCAGCTGCTTCTTTAGGTAGGTCTTCCTCTCAGTTGGTCCTTCATGGTTGTCCCCAGTTGAAACAAGAGACTGGACCTTTGTGTACCTGTATCAGCCCAATGTTGGCAACAGGCCACTCTTGTGGGGGCATCACTTTGGGTGAGGCCATATCCTACAGCTGGCTGAAGGCCAGTCTTGTGATCCATCAGCAACAAGGTCTGGGTGCAGTGGCTCTACAAAGGAAGTCCAGGTGGAGCAATACGGATTCTAGTCTTCCAAAGACTCTAATCCTGGGCTAGGGGTGTAGCTTAATAATAGAGGGTTTTCCCAGCTTATAGGAAGCCCTAGATTTGACCCCCAGCACCACAAAAGAAAAAAAATCCTGCCCCCCCCCCCAAAAAAAAGGAGAAAAACAAAAAAGAATCTCTCCCCTTGAAAAAAAGAACAACTCCCCTTGAAAAAAAGAGCAACGCCTCTTGAAAAAAGAAGAAGAGAGAACACTGGGAGCCTAGCATATGATTAGTCCCTTTATGGAAAGTTTGGATCCCACAGCAAAACTGAAGGAAGAGATTATACTCCCGTTTGTTAATATTAAACAACAGATTTCCAGCTTCTTAGAAATTGATGAAGCACTTGGATAATGTTTGCATTTGATTATGTGTGGTATAACAGGGGTGTAGCGTCTGTATTTGTGAAATAGCTAACCCAAAACTGAGTAATTTCCCCTAAGCATGAATCACTGCATGTTGAAAATATCAATCATAGGTGTACATAAGTGCAATTGGTTCTAGAATATTTCTTACATTGGGGTTGCAGAACTGGTGGGTCTCTACCCCAAAAGGCAAGCAAGTAGGCAAGGCACAGAACCTATCAAAGCCAGAACCTTCTGGAGACCTTGAGGATGGAGGGCAGACTGAGGAGATTATAGCTTCTGTTGAGGTTCCAACATCCCTGATATGTTTTAGTCATGGTTGAGAACAAGGATATGAGTAGGAGTTTTATTGCCAATATGCTTTGAAAAAAATAATTTGTCTTCTGGCATTTCTAGAAACCAGTTGTATTCAGCAAATTTTTGACTGTCTGGCATGGTTTGTGGTATCAGTGGGATGAGTAAACAGGGCCCAAGTCATACATAATCATACTCTTTCCTGACTACAGATTAAGTCATATCTGTAAAAGTGAACATGGTTCTCCTGCACTTTCCATCTCCTAATAGGTGAGGGAGGTAGTGGGCTCTGCTCACCTATTGTTTCAATAGTGTGAGTGTTGCAGGGGCTGGTGGCAGGGAAGCCTGAAAATTTGGCAGAGTAGAGGCATGAGGTATGTGGGAACTTGGCTTCCCAGTAAGGCTCCCTCAACTCCTAGATAACTTTGTATTCTTAGTCTTGATCTGTGATGCAACCTGGGAGCTCTGTAATGCCAGGTTTCAGAAGACGTTACTAACCTGTTTGCATTGTGGGTATAGTGGAAGGATAAATAGGTCACTGTTCTTTATTCGGAAACCAGCAGATGCAAGCTGTCATGGTGACAAGTTTTGTATAAAAAACACCCATTTCTGAACCTCTTAGAGGAATGTGATGATTTGGTCATTGGATATGAAATAGATGATCTGCCAGCTGGTTTATTGTATTGACTAGAAATAGGATATGATGCAAAAATAAAAAGCTCTCAAGGTTCCTCAGATGAGAAGTGTATTATGTAGCACAGCAACTTGGCTGTGGAGGAAAGACTCAAGCAAAACCCTGGAATGTGTGCTCTGTTCTTCTGGAGCTCTCCACTTGCCCTGTGTGGTCTGTAGAGTGTTTGGTGGTGATCTGAGAGTACCAGGAGCAGAAAGTTCTAACTTTGTGCACATCTTCCTCTCCCTGTTCCATCCTCCCAACATGACTGTACTCTGGTCACTTGTCCTTGGCACACTGGAGTTAGGAATATTACCTTTTGTACAATTCAGATTAGGGCTCTCCAGCTATGCCTTTTCACTGTGACTTAACATCTGCAAAGGATGAAAGAAGAATTTCCTGGCCATGAAGTGTGTGGTTGTTGCCTGTTGTAAGGAGAGAAACTTTTGAAGAGCCAGAATTTTAAAAAAAGGATGAAGGAAGTCTGTCAAGAAAAGCAGGACCAAAGTGATTTGCAGTGTTGCTTGGAGATCTGGGAAAAATCAAGATAAGAAATGTGAAAAGGTCATACAAAGAACATTGCTAGTTAGGACCCACTGGAGTCCTCCAAAACCCATGGAGACTCTCAATCCACACAGAACTGTCCATCGCCCCCATTCACTTGGACTAGGAGGCACTGACACTCTCAGGGAGGATGTTCTTGGGCTGTTTGGAAGGCGATACCTCCTAGTGTGGGAGAGCTTTGCTTCCCTTAAGCTGAAGTTGTGTAACATCCCTGAGAGGCATAACATAGTGGTTAAGGACAGGCTTTGGAACCAGGCAGACTGCTGTCACGTGGGTGTGACTTAAATGCTGGGCCTTTGAAAAATGGGTCATTATGAAAGGTTTGGCTGAATATAATGAATAAGTGCTCAAAACTGTTGTTTTTAAATGCCAAGAGTTGTAACTGAGTTTGTAAAAAGCACCTTGAATTCTCAGGCCCTTCTGTACAAAATTTAAAGCTGAGCTCAGTCCTCAGCAGGGAGCTGGACTCTAAATGGCTCCACTTGGGGGCTGGGCATTAATCCCAGGTGCTGGGCAGGGTGTTTATAGCAGCTGCAGGTACTTGCAGGCCTGGGTGCCTATATTCTCCCTGGGGAGGGTTCTTATATGTATAGCCCCTGATCTTGTAAAAAAGCTGCTTCAGCTGGGACATCTGCACACTCACACGTTAGCCTAGAATTTGAGTGAATAATGGATTGCTCTGCAAAATATGTGGAAATATTTATTCATCTCATAAGCATCTTCTATACATAAGACTCTGGACTCACAAAAGTGCAAAATTCAGTGCTGTTGGACATTGTTATGAGTATGGTTATGTTCTTTGTGCTTTACTACACAAATTGTGTGTATGATTGTTTTTTGTGCCTTACATCTCTTAAGAGAAGTAGGTAATATTACCAGTTATACAAAGATTAAATAATTTGCCCCAAATGAGAATTTGTCCCCTAGGCACTAACTCTAAGGCACCACTAATTTAAGATATATTATAATATACAAGATGTTGAAATTATGAAAAGATGTGTTATTTTAATTAATGAGATATTCTAAGCAGCAGAGCCTGGTTTCTACTCCATTTCTGTCTGATTTAAAGCTTTTAGTCCCCTTGCTACATCTCACGTAAGAACTCGCTATAGATTCAACTGGTAAAGATAAAACAAGCACAAATAAGAGACAATTAATGTGCAAGATTTGAAAAAAGTGTCAGTAGTAACAAGAGTTGTGTTTACTGGCTACTGTAAAGTGTGCTTTAGTTCCTAAGACCATTTTAATCTTTATAATCACTCTAGCAATTTTAATTTTTTTTTTAAACACAAGGAAACCGAGATAGGTACTTATATTCCCATTTTCAGATGAGAAACTGACACAGGTTAGCTCTGTGACCTTAGGAATTTACTAAAAGTAAATTTTGTATCATGGTAGTCAAGTTTATTTATAATCATTACAGACCTGGTCTGGGTTCCAGAGGATGTGATCTGATAAGAGAGAGATGGTCAGTATTTTCTGGGAGCAGCTAACCCAGACTTGTGGGGGTCAGGAAGGATTCCCAGAGGGTGGCACCTAAACTGAGATGGGACTGTTTGTCTCTCTATCTCTAGCCACTGAACTGCTAAAAATAAAACATGTTGTCCTACATTACAGACGTCCACTAGTCTTGTATCTCTAAACCTGACATTAGCTAGAAGGAACTGGCTTTATTTATAATTTACATCCTTTCCACTTTCCAAGAGCAATTAAGGTAGTTTCAAAGGAACATTGTAAATTAGACAGTTGTTGGAGAACCAAGGGAATGACTGAATAGAAGTTCTTAGGAATAAAAAAAATTATCATTTGGGGCTGGGGTTTTGGCTCAGCGGTAGAGCACTCGTCTAGCACATGCGTGGCCCGGGTTCGATCTTCAGCATCATGTAAAAATAAGGGCATTGTATACAACTAGAACAAATAAATAAATATTAAAAAATTATCATTTGATGACATTTTTGTCATTTAATGTACCTGGAGATGAATGGACAGATATTCTTTCTCTAATTTTAATGGTATTTCATGCCTTTTCAGGTCCTGGGAAAGCCCTATCCCTGCTCAGTGCTCACATTCTGGTTAGCCAGTTTCTCTAACAAACAATTCAATCACTTGATTTTTCATGTTTCTATAATATCTTTAATGGAATTAATGATTTTTCTTTTTTTGTACCAGGGATTGAACCCAGGGACACTTAACCACTGAACCACATCCCCAGCCCTTAATATTTTTTTTAGAGTCTCACTAAGTTGCTTAGGGCTTCACTAAGTTGCTGAGGCTGGTTTTGAATTTGGCGATCCTTCTGCCTCAGTGTCTGGAGCTGCTGGGATTACAGGCCTACATCACTGTGCCCGGCCAGAATTAATGATATTTATCTCAAGTTGATGTGTGGTGAAAGGCTGTGAAATTGTGCATCAAGCTAGCATTTTGAAATAAACAGAATATTTTTAAATGAGTAGTTTAGATTTAGAAACAAATTATTAGCAGCTCAACTCACAATAGCTAAACTGTGGAACCAACCTAGATGCCCTTCAACAGATGAATAGATAAAGAAAATGTGGTATATGGAATATTACTCAGCCTTGAAGAAGAATGAAATAATGGCATTTGCAGGTAAATGGATGGAGCTGGAGAACATCATGCTAAGTGAAATAAGCCGATCCCCCAAAACCAAAGGCCCAATGTTTTCTCTGATAAGTGGATGCTAATCCATGATGGGGGGTGGGTGGGAAGAATGAAGGAACTTTGGATTGTGCAGAGGGGAGTGAGGGGAGGGGAGAGGGCATGGGGATGGGAAAGATGGTAGAATGAGACGGACATTATTACCCTGTATACATGTATGATGACACTACAGTTGTGACTCTGCACTTTCTTCAGCCAGAGGAAGAAGTTGTGTTCCATTTGTGTATAGTGTGGCAAAATGCATTCTACTGTCATGTGTAACTTATTAGAACAAAAATTTAAAAAGAAGAAAATTAAAAACAAATTATGCCTATTTTAAAATATATATGATAAATATGTATGTTCAATTGTTATTTATCATTTAAAATCTAAAAATAAAAATAAATTGACAGACTCTGGTCTATAAGTAGAAAGAGATTAGAAGACGCTGAAGAGTGCATGGAACATAGAGTCTGAGTAGCAAATTGAGTTCCAGGTATGTGTTCACTCCTTCAAGATCCTCATCTTTAAAATGAAGGACAGAGGTTTAGATATCCCCAAACTTCTTAGACTCTAAAATTCTTTTGTCTCAAACATTTCTAATCAATTTCAGTACATCTTTTATTCCCAGTAATTCACTGTGGTGCCTGCCTGATGCCAAATGTTGAATTTGTCTCTCTGAGTTCTGTTGTCAGTAAATTGAAATGGATGCTATATTTTAAATTCTGATCACCCACAGATGACATTTCAAAGGAAAAGTATGTGGCCATTTCTCCTTCACACCTTTGGAATAAAAAGACTTACTGTTAATGAAGAGAATTGAGCCACTGAAGGTTTGGGGTCAGGAGGCTTTTTTGCTGCAGTAATCCTGGCCGTCAGTCCCAGAGCCTCCATCTAGCTTAGTTGCCCTGAACTGCAGTCAGGAACCGTCAGTAAGTATAGGGTAATATATTGGAGAGATGCCTGGAGCAAAGAGCAACTGTTGGGTTGCTTTGAGAGAGCCCAGCTGCAGTGGAACAGGGAGAACAGAACTAGGGACAGACAAGGCTGAAAATGGGAGAGGAGAAGTGTACTCATACTTGGCTCACTGGACCAGAGGTATACTTTTAATTGTGATTCCAAGTTTGTTTTTCAAGGGAGAATGGGTCTTCTTTTCTGGTTCAAGGCTGTTTGATAACTGAATTTATTTGATAAATCTGAACTTGTGTTGAAGAAAACATTATTCAATAATAAAAATTGTTAAAGCACAATAAGGAGACTTTTATTCAGGACCATCACGATAGGTATAGAGATCACGGCAATGGGATCTTGCAGTGGGGGAGCAAGAATGGTCTCAACTCCAAATGTAATGTGGGTAAACAGGAGTTGACAGCCGAGGAGCAGGGTGGGGGGATCAGTGGATGGAAAATCACCAAAAGGTAACACCAGGGATAAGGATGATTCTGGCTAAACTGACCTAAGAGGATTTTGCTGAAGACAGGCCAGGGTGACCAGACATCACCTTGGGGATGATACAGGATGAGGAACCCACCCAGTCATACGTAGAGGATGATTGAGTATTGGGGTTGGGGAATTCTTGCTAAATTGACTTTGCTCTGTTCTTTGCTAAAACTGGATTTTACAAGGAAGTACGCAGATGGGCCTAAGAGAATGTTCAGAAGCCTGACTAAAGTTTGGTCAAGCAGAGAATTTGGCACTGAATGCACCTCAGTGCCATATGACCTTGGTTTCTGCCTGGAGTGGGAGGCAGTGGTTGACTGACAAGACATATGAACTCAGGCTTACACTGATATAAAGACATTGAAATTACAAGGCTGATCTCTCCCACAGGCCCTCACCAATGCTACTACCTCTGTCATCAGTCTCCCCAGCTGGTCTGGGAATGCTCAGAAGTGCCCTCTGTGAATGCTGTTTTGTGATCTACTGGGCTAGTTATGTTGCAGTTCTTAAGGATAGGTTGCTGTCACTGCTCTCCAACTGCCCAGAGGCTGCAGGGTGTTGGCTACCCTGCTGGACAACCTGTGTACCAGTATGAGGTGGCTTCATGAGTTCCCTTCAGAAGCTGATAGTGCCCAGTGCAGCTTTCTATGTGGATGGAACTAATATGCTGTATGGCACATGTTGTCCCTGATACTTGAAGAGTCCTTCAGCAGCCTTGAAGTTATATGGCTAGCCCTCTAGGAGTGATTGATTTCCTATGACTTGGTGACCTTGCATAGAAAGCAATACTTGTCTACAATGAGAGGAAAAGGCTGCTAAGAAAGCTAATTGAATGAATACTTAGGGCCTTATACTCAGTACTTGGCATCCATAACTAACAGGGGTAATGTTCACATTTCATTGGTTTGATCCTCATAGTAATTTCCCATACCTCTTAGGACATTTTTGGCTGATTCTCTGTTGGAACAGACAGAGGGAGGAGGAACTTCCTGTGGCTAGTTATTGAATGATTCCTTGGGAATTCTTACTTTTCTTCCTGCTAAGCCTCCAAATTGAATAACTAGAATGCTTTCTGAATTATAGGTGTTATTTTAAAAAAAAATCTGTGTAAAGGGGCAATTTATCACAACTCTCACTAAGAGTCTTGGAAAAACCTGCTGTCTCACAGAATTGAGCAGGGCAGAAAAAGGCATCTTACAGGCATGCCAGTGTTTCAGCAAAATTTAATTTGATGATAAGGGTCTCTTAACACCCATCTGGTTAGCATTGAGTGCTTGGATGTGTACTTTGGTAACTGGCTTAAAACTGGCAACTCGTGAAATCAATTGGCAGTTGTGTTAAGATTCCTGTTAAGTGTTGGATACAGTGCACAACTTGGTGTGATCAGGAAAACTGCAGTGGAGACATCAGGGCTGGTAGAGAGAGCTGTGTTTCTCATTTCAACAAAATTGTTTTAGCCAGTTATTCCTTCCTTACATGTTGCCATTTGCCAAACTTCTCAGCCTAGTGAAGTTGTTTGCTCCATTTAAAATGATGGCTCTCTAAGATTTTTCAATTCATCAGAATGGCAGTGATCAAGAATACAAGCAACAGTAAATGTTGGCGAGCATGTGGGACAAAAGGTACACTCATATATTGCTGGTGGAACTGCAAATCTGTGCAGCCATTCCGGAAAGCAGTATGGAGATTACCCAGGAAACTTGGAATGGAACTACTATTTGACCCAGCTATCCCACTCTTTGGTTTATATCCAAAGAATATAAACCAAAATCAGCATACTACAGTGATGCAGCCCCAGCAATGTTTGTAGCAGCTCATTCACAATAGCCAAACTATGGAACCAACCTAGACAGAGGAATGGATAAAGAAAATGTGGTATATATACACAATGGAATATTACTCAGCCTTAAAGAAGAATGAAATTATGCATTTGCAGGTAAATGGATGGAGCTGGAGAATATCATGCTAAGTGAAATAAGCCAATCCCAAAGAACCAAAGGCTGAATGTTTTCTCTGATGTGCTGAAGCTAACTTACAGTAGGGGGTGGGGCGCTAGGGACCTGTGGAGTTACTTTGGACTAGGTAGGGAGGAGATATGGGGGTAGGAAGGATAGTAGAATGAATCAGACAGTACTTCCCTATGTGATTACATGACCTGTGATTCTACATCATGTACAACCAGAAGAATGAGAAGTTACATTCCATTTATGTATAATGTGTCAAAATGCATTCTACTGTCATGTATAAATAATTAGAACAAATGAAAAACAACAAAAAAAATGATGACTTTCTAAAAATTCATATCCTTTGGTACAAAGATACACATTAGGAGGAAATGATTTGGAATTTTGATGCTCTTATCACAGGATTCTTTTTTTTAAAAAATATTTATTTATTTGCTTTAGTTTTACACAATGCGTTTTATTCAATGCGTTTTATTTGTACGTGGTGCTGAGGATCGAACCCGGGCCGCGCACGTGCTAGGCGAGCACTCTACCGCTGAGCCACAATCCCAGCCCATCACAGGATTCTTATTCAGCATTTTTTATCAATGACTGGCTGGGAGTTGTGGTTTAACCAAAGTGGGGAGAGACAACTGGTGACAGTTAAAATTAAGAAAAATGATCTGGAAAAGATGATATGGTAAAATAAAACTTAAAATTTTAATTAACAGAGCTGCATGCTATGTGAATTTACATTTTTAAAAATCAGCTAAAAATGGGGGTGAGTTGATTTTATACAAACTTCGTGAGGTTTGTATTTCAGCATAAGCCAAACTTGCAGTGTCCCTAATGGAAATTTAACCTAGCATGGTTTGCAGATTTAATGTGAGTTAGTGCCCACTGCCCTGAGATAATGGTCTCTTTGTGCTCCAGGTCAGAGATTACACATCTGGAGTCTCCTCGACTCCATGTTTCCTGGTGGGATTGTTTCCATAGTTGGGCTGTGGAGCCCATTCTGACCAAGGGCCTGGAAACCTATTAGGAGTGGTTTGAAGAACTGGAGCTGTGGAGTCCTAAGTTCAGGGAGACAGAGTTGCTATTATAAAACATTTGTCTGGTTGCCAGGAAGAAGGAATATGCTTGTACTTTTTGATCCCTGAGGACAGTCCGCCAGTGAGGCAAGGCGACTGGGGTGGGGTGGGGTCTGAGTCAGGGAAAGCCACCCTTCCGGGAAGGTGATGGTAGGGCTTACCAAGATGCCTCAGAAAATACTCAGGCCCTGGGGCTAGCCTTTGGCTCCAGTCCCCTTCAACAATTAGGTTCTCTGATTTTGTAAGCTAGCCAGCTCCCCCTGTTTTTGTTTTTGTTTGTTTTTTTTTAATTGAAAAATCATTTTATTCAGAGAGAGAGTGAGAGATGGCAGAAAGGCTGTCTTTCCTGTGGCACAGGTCATACACAGTGCAATTGCTCAGCTCTGGAAATCTCTCTAAATGTGACTTTCCTTGATCCTTATTTTCTGTAGATCTTGCCAGGACTATAGATCCTTTATTTCTTTGTTTGGTTTGATGTTTTAATTGAGAGGACTAAATAGCAGTGGTTATTACATGCAAAAAGATTGCTACATTTTTTTCCTCTGATGTGAATGCTAAGCCTTGCTTTCCTGTACTTGGCAGAAAGTGTGCTTTTTTCCTTTGAAGGAAATCATAACTCAGAATTAGAGACAAAAGATGTGTTGTGTCCCCTCTTCCCCTTTTCTCTAAGGAGCAACAGTCATTTGTATAGCACTACAGAGATGGGTGATCCAGAATTAAATTCTTTTTATCTATTATCAAGCTTGTATTTTTATTAACTCATGTCTTTTTAGGAAATAATATTTGGTGTTTAAGCCCCTACTTTATGTTAATTTTCCCGATTCTATTTGGCGAGTATATGTATTCTACTAAGCATGCTGGGAACCACTTTATATTAAATTGTAGCTTATTTTTTTAAATATAAAATGTTATATAATTTTACATTTGTATAAATTTATATAGTTTAACATTTATGTAATTTTACATAAAATCAGACTGATAGTTGAGAGAGACTGCTGGGGAAAAAAACCCACAAATACTTATTTGTCCATGTTAAGCTCAGACAGATTGTTTAGAACTTAAAATGTGAAGTTTAACTGAGTAATGAATAGAGTATTTTGGGATTAGCAACTACCCCAATGACTAAAGTTGCTTTGGAGCATTTTCTTGGCTTAAATATGCTGATTTTTAATAATCTAGTTGGGACTGATAGGCTTATTTTGAGATCTGCAGTGAAACTTGTATACATTTCTGACTTCTCACATGCCTCACTGTAAGATTTCTGTCTATACCTTAATAGTATTTCCTGTGGCCCCCTGGGAGTAACAAAGAAGAATAACATTCATTTCTGCATGTTGATAAACATAAATATTGAAATACATAAATATTGTATGACTTGAATCTTTAGTAGTGCTCCTATTCTTTACCAGTGATAGCACTTGTTATCAGAGAGGAAACCAGTTTTTAAGTTATTACCACTACCGTGGTAATACCCAGGAAATTGATGCAAGACTAGCTGTTGTGGGTTTAGCTTGCATTGCAAGTTAGACAGATTTATTCTGTTTTGTTTTTTAGTGATTTGTTACGAGGTTAGGTTTGCAGGAATTTGGAATTAAAAATGGAGTCTTATGTTTATTGTTTCTTTATCCACAAACATTAGGTCTTGCTTTTGTAGCATTGGCGAGGAGAGAACAAGTTACAAGAATGATTCACAGTGTTGCTATCAAATCATCTAACCATTTTATGCTTTTGTTTTCAAACAGGACACTTGTTACAATTATTGGGATCTAATAAATTCATGATGTAGGCTTGCACTTCCATAAGGAGCTATTATTTTACAGTTGTGTGGGCATATATGTTTGGAAGGGGGAGATAGAATTAAGAATCTTAAAATCTCAGTGAAGACTCCCTTCACTCCTACATATTATTCCCCCCAAATTCCAAAAATTTTAAATCATTTTTACTCACAATGTTTAAGTTTAGGCTTGGATTTTTTAAAATTTCAAAATCTGAAATTGCGTAGAGTTCTCTCATTTGAAAACCCTTCATGATTGCTAGACATGTATTTTAGGAAAAAGAAGGAGGTCTGCTGTAGAAATCTTTTCATAGCTGGATTTATTTTTAAATTAATGAAGGACAGAATTTTCTCTCCTCCCACTGATGTTTTTAGTATCAAACCCAAAGGTTTAGGAGAAACATAATGTACTTACTCTAGGGAAGGGAATAATCTGGAAAATTAAAAATGTGGTGTTTACCAGAAATGCAGAAGGAACTGTAGGATGACACTTGGATGTTTACACAGACACATCTACTACTTAAAAGAGCGCTGTCTTACTTCTCAGAAGATGATATGCAAACAGTCAACAAATATATGAAAAAAATGTTCAACATCTCTAGCAATTAGAGAAATGCAAATCAAAACTAAGATTTCATCTTACTCCAGTCAGAATGGCAGTTATCAAAAAAAAAAAAAAACAAAAAACAAAAAACAAACAACAGTAAATGCTGGCGAGGATGTGGGGAAAAAGGCACACTCCTACATTGCTGGTGGGACTGCAAATTGGTGAAGCCAATCTGGAAAGCAGTATGGAGATTCCTAGGAAAACTGGGAATGGAACCACCATTTGACCCAGCTATCCCACTCCTTGGCCTATTCCCAAAGGACTTAAAAACAGCTTACTACAGGGACACAGCCACATCAATGTTTATAGCAGCACAATTCACAATAGCTAGACTGTGGAACCAACCCCATGCCCATCAGCGGATGAATGGATAGGGAAACTTTGGTATATATACACAATGGAACACTACTCAGCACTAAAAGAGAATAAAATCATGGCATTTGCAGGTAAATGGATGGAGTTGGAGAAAATAATGCTAAGTGAAGTTAGCCAATCCCCAAAAACCAAAGGTTGAATGATCTCTTTGATATGAAGATACTAACTTATAAAGGCAAAGAAGTGGGGATGAGAGGAATGAAAAAACTTTAAAAAGAACAAAGGGGGGGGAGGGGGATGGGGGCAAGGGTATAGGAATAATGGCAGACTGAGTTATCCATGACTACCCTAAATACATGTATGAAGACACAATTGTTGTAAAAATACTTTATATAAAACCAGCAACTTGAGAAATTGTGCTCTTTATATATGAAATGAAATGTACTCTGTAAACATGTATAACAAATTAGAATAAAAAATGGAAAAAAACAAACAAAACAAAAAAAAAGAGCGCTGTCTTTAGAATATTAGCTTCTATACACATGCTATTTTTACCTTTGGGTCAACTCAAGAAAAGTGTCCAACATAGTAGACGTGATATATTTTGTTTATTTAAGTGCTAAATGCTTTCCTACAAGGTTTTATATGAGAAATGAGTGATTCAGGTATATTAGGGACAAACATAATTACTGAAATGTGAACTGCCTTCTTATATTTCTTTTTTTTTTTTGGGGGGGGGTGGGGAGAACTGGGGATTGAACTCGGGCACTTGACCACTGAGCCACATCGCCAGCCCTATTTTGTATTTTATTCAGAGATAGGGTCTTACTGAGTTGTTTAGCACCTAGCTGTGGTTGAGGCTGGTTTTGAACTGAGATTCTCCTGCCTTACCCTCCCAAGCTGCTGGGATTACAAGAGTGTGCCACCGCGCCTGGCTACCTTGTTATATTTCTAAGTACTCAAATTTTCTCTCCTTTAAGAGTTCTAAATACATTCTCTAATTTTGTTCCATGGGATAATCCTGGGAATTGAGAATCACTCTGTTGTTTAAGGGATCCCATGTATTTGAACTTGTAATTTCTTTATTTCCCAGAGTTGGTTATTTTCTTCCATGTAGTAATACCATACTCCATATGACTGGGCATTTTGAATATGTAAAGTGAGCATGATTCATAAATTTTAGTTATATTTTGGGTATATTTGAGAAGTTGACATTTGAAATGTTTTGGAATAAAATTATTAGGCATTTTATCACTTGTAAATGCTTTGTTAGCGTGTTCACATATTCTATTTCTCATACCTTTTTCTTTTCCCTAAAAACCTTCTGAGTTTTTCTAAGATTATTTGGTGCTTGGAACCTGTAACTATGATTTTTAAATGAGCCTGGCTACTTCTAGTAGTTTACCTCACATAACCAAGGATTGAAAGTGCTAATTTTTATCTCC
Organism: Tamias sibiricus; assembly: GCA_025594165.1. NCBI lineage: Eukaryota > Metazoa > Chordata > Mammalia > Rodentia > Sciuridae > Tamias > Tamias sibiricus. Next base: position 91,125,237 of record CM046661.1, read on the forward strand.
TCTCTTCCTATAATAACAATGCAGAAAAGTGGGACTATATGTAATTATTTAGGATATTATGTATTTTGTATGTATTATAGGATATTACACACAGTGTTCTAATAGGTTAAGACGTATCTTATTCTTTTTTTAATATTTATTTTTTAGTTGTAGTTGCACACAATATCTTTATTTTATTTCTGTATTTGTATGTGGTGCTGACGATCAAACCCAGGGCCGTGCACGTGCTAGGCAAGCGCTCTACTGCTGAGCCACAACCCCAGCCCAGAAATAACTTATTCTTTTGGAAGTACAGATTGAGGAAAATAGTTTTAGTATATACACTTCTCCCCTCACCCCTCCCAACACAAACATGCTGGTTTTACTTGAGTAAATTATGAAATGTAAATGTGTTTATCTTTTGCAAAATGGAAGCATAAAGGATCATGTGTAAGCTGGGTGTGGTGGTGCTCACTTGGAATCCCAGCTACTGGGAGGCTGAGACAGGAGGATTGTAAGTTTAAGGCTAGCCTGGGCAACTTTGTGAGACCCTGTCTCAAAACAACAACAACAACAACAACAAACAAAACAAAACAATGCTGAGGATGTAGCTTGGTGGTGGAACACTTGCGTAGCCCAGCTTCAGTCCCTAGTATGGGTGGGGAGAGAACTTGTGCACAGTGGGTTGTCCTAGCCTCAATTAGAAAGTTGTGTGATTGCAGTCTCATTAGCATCACTAGAAGGAATGAGGTTAAATTTAACCTAAATTTGCTGTTAACCTGTTTTTCCAGATGTCCTAACGGTGGTTTTTTTTTTTTTTTTTTTTTTTTGCTAAATACTATTAACAATTGTATTATCTTAGTTTCTATATTTAAAAGAAAAATAATTTCTTTTAAAGGTGTGGGGTGTGTGTGTGGCTCGGGATCGAACTTAGGGCTTTATGCATGCTGGGCAAGTGCTCTACCAAAAAATCTTTGAAGGATCGGATTTTCTCATGCTTCCTGAAGTTTGAGGAATGCAACAATTCAAGGTGGGGTGGTGTCAGAACTCTCTGTTATTTTACAATTGGATCATAGGGATACCTATGGTATTAGAAAACCTAATTATAGTTATACCTCATGGCATAATTATAAGCTTGTCTCCTTGCAGACATGAAAATTAAATAGTGAAATTTCTATGCATATACACAGCACCAATGTGGAGCAAACCCTGCAATTTCCCTACATGAAAAATAAATGTAATTGGGCTAAGTTGACATTCTCTAGAGAGGACACATAGGCTAGGAGATGGCAGTTGTTTATTCCTTCCCCTCAAAAAACAAAACACTGTAATTGTCATTTAAATTAGAACATGGAAAGCCAGTGGCTGAGGCTTTCCTTAATGATAAAATGCAGTCTGTGTACTGTTCTTCTGTGGAGAGAATTTGTGTGGACAGTAAATATTACACATGGAAAACTTTACTCATTTGAATGTTTTAAAACTCTACATGCTGAAGTTTGTCCTTACGTAAAATATAGTGCTGCCTTTTCATCTACACCAAGGTTTTTTTTCCTTTATTATCAAATAGTAGTCAGTAATCCTGCATTTTAAAATCAAATTATTGGCTGGCTTATTAAACCCTGACTGAAGATGTTGATAGGATTAAAAGATGAGGGGTTGGTTGAGAAGAGATGAGTTTACAAAACCTCAATAGTGAATTAAATGCAAAATAAATTTCTTTGTTTTGGTGGTCTGGATTTGGCATCCTTTGCAGCAAAACCTCATGACTTCTGTCAGTGTGAACTTTGGGAATTCCAGATGAGATTGGTATTTTCTTTTTTTTTTTTTAATTTATAATAATTACAATTCATAGTGCACATATATAGCATCTTTTTACATACAACTGTTTGTATACAAAGTATATTTGTACAATTCAGGTCTTTAATCATGCATTTAGGATAATGATATCTGTCTCATTCAACCACCTTTTCTTTTCTTTTTTTTTCCTTTTCTCCCCCTCTCCCCCCTTACTCCCTCCCTTCTCCTCCCTTCCCTTTGACCATTTTAGTGTTCCTCTAATCCTCTTATGTACCCCCATCCAACAACACTGTGAACTAGCCTCCTTATATCAGAGAAAAACATTTGGTATTTGGATTTTTGAGATTGACTATTTTCACTTAGCATTATATTCTCCAACTTCATCCATTTACCTGAAAATGCCATTATTTTATTCTCTTTTATTGCTGAGTAAAATTCCATTTTGTATATATACCACATTTTCTTTATTCACTCATCTACTGAGGGACATCTAGGTTGGTTCCACAACCTACCTATTGTGAATTGTGCTGCTATAAACATTGAAGTGGCTGTGTCACTGTAATATGCTGTTTTTAAGTCCTTTGGGAATAGACCCAGGAGTGGGATGGCTGGGTCATAGGGTGGTTCCATTCCCAGTTTCCCAAGAAATCTCCATACTGCTTTCCATAATGGTTGTACCATTTTGCAGTCCCACCACAATGTATGAGTGTGCCTTTTTCCCCACATCCTCTCCAACATTTATTGTTGTTTGTGTTCTTAATAGCTGCCATTCTGACTGAAGTGAAATGAAATCTTAGAGTAGTTTTGATTTCATTTCTCTAATTGCCAGCGATGTTGAGCATTTTTTCATGTATTTGTTGATTAATCGTGTATCTTCTTCTGAGAAGTGTCTTTTCAATTCCTTAGCCCATTTATTGATTGGGTTATTTTTTTTTTTTGGAGTTAAGTTTTTTGAGTTCTTTATATATTCTAGAATTTAGTGCTCTATCTGATGTGCATGTATTAAATATTTGTTCCCAATTAGTTGGCTCTCTATTCACCTCACTTATTGTTTCTTTTGCTGAGAAGCTTTTTAGTTTAAATCTATCTCATTCATTGATTCTTGGTAATAATTATTGCGCTACAGGATTCTTATTAAGGAACTTGGGGCCTAATCCGACATGTTGGAAATTGGAGCTTACTTTTTTTTTTTTTTTTTTTTACTATTTTTATGTATTTGCTTTAGTTGTACACGATGCGTTTTATTCCATGTGTTTTATCTGTACGTGGTGCTGAGGATCGAACCCGGGTTGCCCACGTGCTAGGTGAGTGCTCTACAGCTGAGCCACAATCCCAGCCCTTACTTTTTCTTCTATTAGGTTTATTATCTCTGGTCTAATTCCTAGGTCCTTGATCCACTTTGAATTGAGTTTTGTGCATGGTGAGAGATAAGGGTTTAATTTCAATTCGATGCATATGGATTTCCAGTTTTCCCAGCACCATTTGTTGAAGAGGCTATCCTTTCTCCACTGCACGTTTTCGGCACCTTTGTCTAATATAAGATAGCTGAAATTATATGTATTAGTCTCTGTGTCCTCAATTCTGTACCAATGGTCCACCAATCTGTTTTGGTTCCAATACCATGCTGTTTTTGTTACTATTGCTCTATAGTATAATTTAAAGTCTGGTATGGTGATGCCCCCTGCTTCACTTTCTTGCTTAGGATTGCTTTGGCTATTCTGGGTCTCTTATTTTTCCAGATGAATTTCATGACTGCTTTTTCTATTTCTTTGAAGAATGACATTGGAATTTTGATTGGAATTGCATTAAATCTGTATAATGCTTTTGGTAGTATGGACATTTTGGCAATATTAATTCTACCTATCTAAGAGCAAGGTAGGTCTTTCCATCTTCTGAGTTCTTCTATGATTTCTTTCTTTAGTGTTCTATAATTTTCGTTATAGAGGTCTTTCACCTCTTTCGTTAAGTTGATTCCCAGGTATTTTATTTTTTTTTGATGCTATTGTAAATGGGGTAGTTTTCATCATTTCCTTTTCAGAGGCTTTGTCGCTTATATACAAAAATGCCTTTGACTTATGGGTATTGCTTTTGTATCCTGCAATTTTGCTGAATTCATTTACTAGTTGTAAAAGTTTTCTGGTAGAGTTTTTTGGGTCTTCTAGGTATATTATCATGTCATCAGCAAAGAATGCTAATTTGAGCTCTTCTTTTTCTATCTGGATCCCTTTAATTTCTTTCGTCTATCTAATTGCTCTGGCCAGAGTTTCCAGTACTGTGTTAAATAGCAGTGGTGAAAGGGGGCATCCCTGTCTTGTTCCAGTTTTTAGAGGGAATGCTTTCAATTTTTCTCCATTTAAGATAATGTTAGCTCGGGGCCTTGCATAAATAGCTTTTATAATGTTGAGATATGTTCCTGGTATTCCTAGTTTTTCCAGTGTTTTGAACATAAAGGGGTGTTGTATTTTGTCAAATGCTTTTTCTGCGTCAATTGAGATGATCATATGATTTTTGTCTTTAAGTCTATTGATGTGATGTATTATGTTTATTGATTTCTGAATGTTGAACTAGCCTTGCATTCTTGGAATAAACCCCACTTGATCGTGGTGCACTATCTTTTTGATATGTTTTTGTATCCGATTTGCCAGAATTTTGTTGAGGATTTTTGCATCTATGTTCATTAAAGATATTGGCCTGAAGTTTTCTTTTTTGGCTGTGTCTTTGCCTGGCTTTGGAATTAATGTAATATTGGCCTCATAGAAAGAGTCTGGAAGAGCTCCCTCGACAGATTTCTAGAGTTGTATGATTTGCCTAAACTGGAACTGGAGGCTATACACAATTTAAACAGATCGATTACAAGTGAAGAAATAGAAGACGTCATCAAAAAGCTACCAACAAGGAAAAGTCCAGGACCTGATGGGTTTACAGCCAAGTTCTATAAGACTTTCAAAGAAGAACTAATACCAATGCTCTTCAAACTATTTCTTTTTCTTTTTCCTTCTCTCTCTCTCTCTCTCTTTCTCTCTGAGAGAGACTTATGTAGGGTAAACAGAAGGGGAAGAGGCCAGGGGAACACTCACATCCACTACGCATTGCAGATTGGTAGCACATCTTGGCTGGTCCTTAAAGAAAGTTTAGGTGGATCTGTGCTTGCAGGTAAAACTAGTAGATGCCACTTGCTGGGCTTTTCCTCTGAGTTCTTGGTGCTGTGTGAGTGCTTTGCTTATAGCACAACAGTCAGATGAGGTAGATATTATTACTACTATTTTAAGATGAGTAAATTGAGGTTGAGAGGGATTGGGCAGTTGGAAAGGGCCCCACTGGAGCCACAGTTTAGTTTTCTTCATTGTGCTTGAATAATAATATTTTAAATGATAAGTAAGTAAAACTGTAAAACAAAAGTTCATAAACTATCATCTCATCCTGAAGAGATGATTATTGCCAGATTTGGCATATAGGGAAGAAACTTCTCTGCCCTGTTATGTTCAGCTTCTGGGGGCCTGTGAATTAAATTGACAAAAGACAGATTGACAGTAGAAAAAAATATTATTTGTATATGAGCGACTTTTTTTTTTTTTTTTTTCTTTTCTTTGTGTGTGGTACCGGGGATTGAACTCAGGGGCACTCGACCATTGGGTCACATCCCCAGCCCTTTTTTTTTTTTTGTATTTTATTTAGAGACAGGGTCTCACTGAGTTGCTAAGTGCCTTGCCATTGCTGAGGCTGGCTTTGAACTCGCGATCCTCCTGCCTCAGCCTCCCAAAGTGCTGGGATTACAGGCGTGCGCCACCGCGCCCAGCATATGAGCGACTTTCTAAACGATTAGAGGCTTTATATACCTAATTTAGTAGGGAGTAGGGTCAGGGAGTTTCTCTGGAAAGAACAACTGGTTTTCTTTATAAATGGACAAAGGTTCTAGAAAGCTTGTGATGTTTGTTCAAGCAGTTGCAGAGTGTTCCTTTTGTCTTTCTGTCTTCTTTCTGGTCATAACACTCACTGGAGAGAGGATTTGTGGTAGGCTTACTTTTGGTCTCCTTTCTGAGAGTAAAAGCCACCTGAAAAGGGAAATTTTGACAGCTGTATTTTTCTAGAAGTTTCTGCTTTTAGTCAGATAAAGGAAGTCCCAAGAAGGCTGCTTTTTGTATATGTTGGATCCTATATGTCTTTAGCTTAAAATAGTCATTATGCCAACTTTGAGATTCTGAGTGTATTCCTACGGGAGTATTAAACTTCTATTTTTTCTTTATGGATAAAATAATACCTTTGTTTTTCTTCTTGTACTCAGAGCCCTCTGATGGCTTCTCATCTCCCTCACCAGGAAATCACAAAGTCTTTAAAATAACACAAAAGTCCATATTGCTTCTCATCCCCAGTTTCTCTGACCCCTCCTCTGCCGCTCCCCACCTTGTATACTTTGCTGTGGCCAGAACTGCCTTCTTTCTGTTCCTCTGGTTCTCCAAACACAACTGTGCCCCAGGGCCTTTGCACCGGCTATCCCCTTTTCTTGGAATGCTTTCCACCAGAGAACTGCATAACTCACTCCTTTTCCTGCACAGTGTTCTCTGACTAGCTTATGAAAATTACAGTCCTCCATCCTAAGCTTGCTTTTTTCTTATTCAACTTTATTCTCTCCATGTTATTATCACTATCTCTTATGTTTTGTTTATTTGGTGTTTCTAGGCAGCACCTTTATTTTGTTTATTGCTCTGTCCCCAGCAACTAGACAATGATCTGGCTCCATAAGTATTTGTTGAATGAAAGAAATAAGTGAAAATGGTTGTGTGAAGTATACATGTATGCACATACCTGTGTGCACACTATTATACAGTATTTTGTAGCCTGCTGAGCATTATGTCAGGAGTAGTATTACATTGTGTGGCTCTTCTGTAATTTTTAAAATTAAGACTTTTGATTTTGTAAATTGTCTGTCCTATCCCTAACCCCTTGGTAAAAATTACTGCAGTTTCATTGAGTCTACCTAATTAGCTTACCTCAATTTGTCCTACAAATGTTAGTTGGCTTTGGTTTATCTTTTTCTTCACCTTTAATTTTCAGAACTAAATTAGCAGTTAATTCAGACATGTCCTACCCCACCTTAGACATCAGTATTGCTTATTCCCATTCCCTGCTGAGTCACTTTTTAATAAAGTCATAATGGTGCCATGCTTCCAGAAGTATCAAAGGCAGTGAACCTTCTGGACTGCTAAAACTGGGTTTAATTCTGATTGTCCCACTTCCAGCTCTTGTGCTTGTGGGCAGGTTATTAAATCCTGAGCCATAGTGTTATTGATTAAAAGGATGGTTATGATAATATTTAGTTAGCATAATCATTTGCAAGTTTGATTGAAGCAACTCTTATAAAAGCAGTGATAGTTCATGATTGCTCTGAAAAACAACTGCCCTGGTGAGGCATAGTGGTACACACCCGTAATCCCAGCTTCTTTGGAGGCTGAGGCAGGAGGATCGTGAGGTCAAGTCTAGCCTTGGCCACTTAGTGAGATCCTGTCTCAAAACTTAAAAAAAGGGGGGAAGACTGTGGATGTAGCTTAGGGATAGAATGCTCCTGGGATCAGTTCCCCATTCTCAAACAAAACAACAAAGAAAAACCTGTTAAGTAGATTGGAATGCTTGGGTCCATTTTTTTTTACCCCCACCTCAGAATATATAAACAGATAATGGTAGGTGCTATGGCTTGGACTTGGTTTGCCTCCTAAGAGTCCACATGGTGCAGTCTTGGTCCCCAGGGTTAGTGGTATTAGGAGGTGGTGGAACTTTTAATTAAGAGATGGGGCTTGGTGGGAAGTCCTTAGGTCATTGGGGGTGTGTTCTAAAGCAGGAAATAGGTATTTCTGGTGAGATCCTTGAGTTCTGGCAATAGGGTTGTCATAAGATAATGAGCTTGGATCCACTGAGTCTCTACTTCCTGTCTTGAGATGTCATCTTTCTTCCCTCTCCTGCTCTGCTGTCTGTCATGGGTCCCCCCAAACTGTGAACTAAATAAATCTCTTTACTTTGTAAGTATCTAGTGTCACATAATTCATTATAGTGATGAAACGCTGAACAACACAGGCATAATTCTAAAGATGTCCCTTCAGGGTTCCTGTTGTCTGGTTGTGCAGTGAAACACTGGTCTGGGATACCACTGTGGAGTTTTTTGCAGATGAAGCTAAGGTTAGTAATCAGCTGACCTTCACATGGCTCATTTTATCCCTGTAGTATTATTGATTTCTGTTAGCTTTGCTGGTTTAAGTTAATTTTTGAAACTTTTGTCTACCAAAGCAATATGTACTCATTGTAATATTGAAATAATATCTTAATATTAAGAAACAGAATTCTTTCTTTCCTCTTTTCTCTGCTTTCCCATTTCCATTCTGTAATTAATATAAATTAAGCATTGTTTGCATATTCTCCTAGACATACAGTGTTCGGGTACACATGTGTATCACATGAGTATCTGGATATTTCTGTTTACAAAGATGCTGTCATTCAGTTACTTTGTTTAATAGCTGCCTTTTCCCCCTAACGTGCCATGAGGCACTTTTCTATATCTGTATGTGTAGCTGTCTTAGTTTTTTTCTTTTTTGGAACCAGGGATTTAACTCAGGGGCACTCGACCACTGAGCCACCCCCCCAGCCCTATTTTATATTTTATTTAGAGACAGGGTCTCACTGAGTTGTTTAGCACCTTGCTTTTGCTGAGACTGGCTTTGAACTTGGGAGGCTGCCACTGGGATTACAGGTGTGTTTCATAACATCCCATCAGATGGGATAAACTGTATTTATCTACATTTAGGTGGTTTCCAGTTTATCATTATTTCTTGAATGTTGCAGTGAGCATCTAGGTACTTAGACCACTTATGTAGAGTCCTCTAAGTAGTGTTATTAGTGAATAAAGCCTGTGTATTTAAAATGTTACTAGATGTTGCTATACTGTCTGCCCACTAATAAATTATATCAATTTGTACTCCCACCCATGATTGTTTAGGCTCCGGAAAAAAATCAACTGATTACTTCCAAGTTCTCCTTTCTATATAGGATGATGAAACATAATGGATTAACAGTAGAATTGATTCCATTGTGAGGAACTGGTGTCTGGGAAATTAGGGATATGAAGGAGACTTACTGCATCTACAAAGGACCTGTTGTAAAAATTATCCATTCAGAGAAGAAAGGAACAATGACACCTAGATGTCTTGTTTGCTCACCCCTCTATGAATATCGTGTGTATTATAGGTTGCATATCTCTTATCCAAAATGCTTGGGACCAGAAGTGGTTCTGACGGGGGTTTTTCAGATTTTGGAAAATTTTGCATGGACTGAATTTAAGGTTGAATATCCCTAACCTGAAACTTCTGGTGGGGAGCATTTTGGATTTTCCGTTTAGGGCTGTTCAGTCAATATCGCTCTTTTTAGTACTTGTACTTGAAGCAAAGGGTTTCTTTTTTCTTTCTTTCTTTCTTTTTTTTTTTTTTTTTTTTTTTTTTTTTTTTGTAGTTGTAGATGGACAGAATGCCTTTATTGTATTTAAGTTTATTTTTATGTAGTGCTGAGAATCGAACCCAGTGCCTCACACATGCTAGGTAAGCGCTGTTGCTGAGCTACAGCCCTAGCCCAAAGGTTTTCATTTTAGTGTACATTTCTTTGATTATTAGAAATATTGCTAAGATTTTAAAAAACTTTTAATTTAAAAAATTAAAAAAGTATGTTCTCACTGTAAAAACAAAGTTCAAATGTTGCACTTAAAGCCTTAGGTTTCCTCATTGTAGTTCATTGGTGGCATTAACACTTATGTCTCTCTCAGAGCCACTGGACTGTCAGTTGGGTATAACTTTATAGAGTTCCTCTCTGCATTTAATGTCATTTTGTGTGCACATGTTTTTAAGACATCAAGGGACTTTCAGAGTGTGCTGATCTCAAAGGTTCAGGTACTGGACAGGCCAATCCTGAACACTGGGTACCTTTCCATTTTATGTGCATTTGATCTGTGAGACTTCGAGAACTTTATAACTTTGGACTTTGGATCTTCTTTCTTCTTCAAAACTTGAGATAATGTATACAGCTCTCTGTGTATGTGTGTATGTGTGTGTGTGTGTGTGTGTATAAAATGAGTGTATTTTTAATCTCCAGAATTGTATTTAAGAATATTTGAAGTAAAGTTTGTAGTTTAAAAATAGTCTCCTTAAGCATTCATTTAGGAGAGGCCCTGAGTTCAACCTATCCAATCCAAACGAAACAACACTCACTTGGTTCATTTCACAAAAATATAATTCTCTGAACTTACTTCATTATATCAAGTCTGGTCTTATTTTCACCACTAGATTTTTATTTTTATTTTTTAAAGAAAAATCTATAGATGATTTCTAGAAGTTAAATAGCAGAGAGATGAAGGTATACTACAAAGACACTTTTACATGACTGACTTTTGCCTTTTATACTAATTATACTTTCACTTTCCTTCATAGGTCTCCCAATTCTTCTTACACTTAACTTTTGATATGTCTATCATCTAATTTTTTATACAGATAATATTTTCGAGTTCTTGCCAGAAAAATTCCAGGAGAAATCTTTTTATCTTGCCTTCCAGATCCCTCCTTCCCTTCTCTTGTTCTGTTCTTTGCTCTCATGAGGTTTTGTAATCTTTTTTCCAGGCCACCATCCCCTTTATCAGGGCCAGACACTGGCTAGTGTCCTCACTGGTGTTCCCACTAGCACCCACCTCCCCATCCCCCCACCCCTGCCACAGTGGCTTTGTGACCTCTGCTTTCAGGCTGTAGGGCTCTGTCAGGCCAACTGACTAATCATTGCTGTCTCAGCTTTCCTTTGATTTTTAAATTTTCATCTCATGTTGACTTTCTACCCCAGTTTTTTCAATGGCTATTTAATATATTTTTTCATACTTTTCAAGTCCCAATCTACAGTCCCCAATTACTCTCTAAGGATGATGTCATTTCCGTTTTTATTGAAAAGATCTAAGTCAGAGGTCACAAATTCAGATGTCAACAGGGACTATTAGAATTACCAAAATGAATGAGGCAATAGGTGGGGACTGATGTAAGCTGCAGAGTGCTGGCTCTGTGTGGGGGCTGGGGCCTGTGGGGGAGCAGCAGTGGTGGTTGTCCCATGGACGCTTGGACCTAATGTTATCCCATATTCTGTTTTCTCTAGAAAAATCAAATATCTAGTCTTGTATATGAAATCTCAAATTGTTTGAATCACATTTTTGGAAACACTGTGTAGATTACCAAAACACACCTGGCAGTTAATTCAGCCATCCTTATTTGGGAGCTTCACTTTTGTTTTAAACCTCAACATATTTCTCTATTTTTATTTATCACTATTTCTTTGTCTTATCTGTTGTTATCCTTTGCAGGAGCCCTATCCTTCCTGTCTCAGATGTTTAAAATCTTCTCTCCCCACTGTTTTCTGCCTAAAAACATTCAGGATGTCTTATTTCCTACTGAAGTAAGTACTGCCTCTTCTTCAGTGCCCTTTCCTATGTCCCAGCATCCCATCTTTTCTCGTCTGGCTGATTGGATTTATTAGACAGGGTGTGCATATGTTGCCTTTACTTCTTCATTCCTACCCCTGCAATCTGCTTTGGTCTTCACAACTTCTCTGAAGCTCTTGCATTTTTCAGATTCTGTCATAGCACTAACTGGAATTTTCCTCTGAATACTGCTTTGCCACCTACTTTCACTAGCTCACCTTGCTACACCCCAAACACTGTACTCTCAAAAAGTTTTTTTGCTGTCCTTCTCCCTGTGTTTGCTGTTGGTTTTGATGTCCGCCTGTGGTATTCTGCTGGTACTTCAAACTCAGCCTATTGAAGTGGGATTCATTCTATACTTTTCTCCTGACCCCAGATCCTTCACCTGATTTTATATCTGTTAGCAGCACCATTTTCCTCAAACTGCCCCCCCCCCCAACATTTAGGTTTCAAACTCTTCCATCCTTGAGTTTTCTTTACCTCTTCCATTTTAGTCATGGAGTGATACTTTTTCCTTCAAAACACAGCTGGTATCCATATCTTCCTTTGTAGGCCTTTGTCTTCTAATAACACAGGTAGTATCTGACTCTCCCCACTCTCTGCAAAATCAAACTCTCTCTTTTCCTGGCTTGGAAAACCTTAAGGGCTCTGAATACATAGGGGCCCTGAATACTCACTAGTCTATGCCCCCCTCCTTACCACCTTTTTTCAGGTATCTTCAGTGTCTAGCCGAATGAAATCTTCTAGTCTGTCTCACTTTCCCCATCCCATTTTCCTACAGTTCAGCTAACTGGATCCACTGCCATCTCCTGAACATTCTCTGCTTTGGCCCTTGTGCTTATGATTCCTTTGTCTGGGATTCTCTTCTTCTTTAAACTCTTCCTTTAGCCTGATGAAATTCTATACATTGTTCAGATTTTCTTCATACACACTATTCCTTCTTAAATACCTCCCATAACTACCCTTAATAAGTCATATTTCCTGTTTTTCTAGCATTTCATCTGGCCATCTCATGTGACACCTACTATGTTGTTATCCTTTCTGTCTCAGATGTTTTATGTTGCTACCAATTAAAACAGAAGACCATTGAATTTTCTCCCCTTCCCCTTCTAAATTCAACAGATTAGAATTCATGAAGTTTTTTGTGCTAAATGTCATATTATATTGCAGATCATTAATAAACCTCTTTTAGCTGGGCAAGATGGTGGATGCCTGTAACCCTAGCAGCTTGGGAAGTTAAGGCAGGAAGATTGTGAGTTCAAGGCCAGTCTCAGCAACTTAGCTAGGCCCTAAGCAACTTAGGAAGACCCTGTCTCTAAATAAAGTATAAAAAAGGGTTGGGGATGTGGGCTCAGTGGGTTAAAAGTCCAGGAGCCCTCCCCCCCCCAAAAAAAACCCCTATCTTATATCTCTCAATGGACTATAAACTCTTCCCCCTAGAAAGATGCTGTGCCTTATTATTAATTTTATACCCCTGTAGCATGTAGCCCAGTGATAGGTACAAAAATACATATTTTAAATGAAAACTTTTCATGTTATTAATAATTTAAACAGAAGACCATTTAAATTTCCTCCCTTTCCCCCCCTAAATTCAGCAGATTAGAATTCATGAAGTTTTTTTGTGCTAAATGCCAGACTTGGCACATGATATAAGCATTTAGTCAAAGAAAAGTGCATCTTTGTCTCTCCTGTGAATGCTTCTTATATAGTCAAGATTAGCTCTGTGATAGTATTCAAGGACAGCTGATTCTGCTAGCTGTTTGCAAACTATGTAAAATATACTATTACATAGCAGGAGTAGGTTGTGTTCAGAAGTACCATTATGAACAGAAATTGAATTTATGATATGAAAAAATTTAATGTTCAATTTAGAAAAAATTTGGATCTGAGCCAGGCATGGTGGTTATGTCTGTAATCCCTGCAGTTTGGGAAGCTGAGGCAGGAGGATCTTAAGTTGGAGGCCAGTCTTGGCAACTTCAGAGTTTGTGTCTCAAACTGAATAAAAACTTTTTGAATCTGTGTCTCAAAATAAATAAAAAGGATTGGGGATATAGCTCAGTGGTAAAGTGCCCGTAGGTTCAGTCCCCAGTACCATACAAAATAAGTAAGCAAATAAATAAAAATTTTGGTTCTTTTTTTCTCTTAATAACAGTTTTAATTAAAGTAACATGACTTCATATGCTTCCTTATTTTTAAAAATTTATTTCTGCTGGATATCAAGCAAAAATCCATATGCAGTAGAATGAAATTGAACCCTTATCTCTTACCCTGCACAACACTCAGCTTAAAGTGGATCAAGGGCCGAGACATTAGACCAGAGAGGCCCAGCTTTCTACCTTGTTAGCTTAGGGACTGACTTCCTCAGTAAGACTCCCAAAGCGCAAGAAGTAAAATCAAGAATCAATAATGGATGTTATCAAACTAAAAAACTTCTTCACAGCAAAGGAAACAATCAGGAATGTGAATGGACAGCCTACAGAATGGGAGAAAATCTTTACCACCTGCACCTCAGAGCATTAATGTCCAGGATATACGAAGAACTCAAAAACTTAACATGAAAAAAACAAATAACCCAATCAGTAAATGGGCAAAGGAACTGAACAGGCACTTCACAAATATATGAAAAAATGTTCAATATCTCTAACAATTAGAGAAATGGAAGTTAGAACTATATCCATCTTACTCTAGTCAGATGGTGATTATCAAGAACACAAGTAAAAATAAATGTTGATGATGATGTGGGGAAAATGATTCACTCATACATTGCTGGTGAGATTGCAGATAGGTGCAACTAGTCTGGAAAGCAGTATGGAGATTCCTTAAAAGACTTGGAATGGAACTACCATTTGACCCAGTTATCCCACTCCTCAATTTATACCTGAAAGACTTAAATCAGCATACCACAGTGATGCAGACACATCAATGTTTTTAGCAGCTCAGTTCACAATAGTCAGATTATGGAACCAATCTAGGTGCCCTGTAACAGATGAATGGATAAAGGTAATGTGTTATATATACATATTGGAGTATTACTCAACCATAAAGAAGAATGAAATTATGGCATTTGCTGGTAAACGGATGGGACTGGAGGCTATCATGCTAACTGAAATAAGCCTTTCCCCCAAAACCAAAGTGTGAATGTTCTCTCTGATATGTGGATGCTAATCCACAACAAGGGAGGGGAAGATTAGAAGTTTATTGGATTAGACAAAGGGGAATGAAGGGAAGGGAGTGGGGATGGGAATGGGAATGACAGTAGAATGAATCAGACATAACTTTCCTATGTTCATATAGGAATACATCACCAGTGTAATTCCACATGATGTACAACCATGGGATGGGATCCAAATTAGAAGTTATACTCCATGTATGTATAATATGTCAAAATATACTCTACACTCTACTATCATGTATATCTAAAAGAACCAAAAAAAAAAAAAAAAAAAAAAAAGTCATACTATGCTTAGGAGTAGCAGTCTTTTTGTTTTTTTAAATTTTAAAAGGTCAAGTTTGTAAGTTTGGTTTATTTAGATATTTAGATACTTGTTTTTTTTTTTTTTTTTTTTTTTTTTTTGTACCAAGGATTGAACTCAGGGGCACTCGACCACTGGGCCACATCCCCAGCCTTTTTTGTATTTTATTAGAGATAGGGTCTCACTGAGTTGCTAAGTGCCTCGCCACTGCTGAGGCTGGCTTTGAACTCGCGATCCTCCTGCCTCAGCCTCCCAAGTGCTAGGATTACAGGCGTGCGCCACCACGCCCGGCTGATACTTATTTTTTTTAAAGTAGATTTTATTGTTTTTGTTGTTGTAGGTATTATACACAATACTTTTATGTATGTGGTGCTGAGGATCGAACCCAGGGCCTCACACATGCGAGATGAGCGCTCTATACCACAGAGCTCCAGCCCCAGCCCCCTAGATACTTATTTTTAAATAAGTTTTTAGTAAATTTTTTAGTTGTAGTTGGACACAATATAGTTCTATATATATATATATATATATATATATATATATATATATATGGTGCTGAGGATTGAACCCAGGCCTCGCATGTACTAGGCAAGTGCTCTACTGCTGAGCCACAACCCCAGCCCAGGAATCTTGAGAGGAGTAACAGTGAATATAATCTCTAAATAAAATATAGAATAGGGCTGGGGATGTGGCTCAGTGACTAAGTGCCCCTGAGTTCAATCCCCAGTATCCTTCCCCCCGAAAATAAGATTATATGTATGTATAAAAAAAAAAAATTTATTTCCACTTTGTGGTACAGTGATTTTAAGGTCAAGTTTGTATGTTTGGTTTATTTAGATATTTAGATAATTATTTTTTAAGCTGTTCATTATTCAAAAAGTTAATGTATTAATATAGTTGTCCTTGGGTATCTGAGGGGAATTGGTTCCAGGAACCCCAGAGGATACCAAAATCTGTGGATGCCCAAGTCTCTTGTATATAGGGTGTAGTTGCTTATAACCTATGTGTGTCCTCCTGTATTCTTTGAGCCATCTTTAGTTATAAAGCCTAGTACAATGTAAATGCTAAGTAAATAATTCTTATACTGGGTCATTTGGAGAAAAGGACAAGAAAAAGAAAACAACTATGTGTTCAGTACAAATACAACCATAGTAGGTCTGACTCTGGAGCACACGTCAGCAATAAGGCAAAAGTTTTTCTTTTTAATATTTTTAATCCAAGGTTGGTTGAATCCATGGATGTGGATTCCACAGATATGGAGGGCTGAATGTGTATAAAGGTTCAAATGGGAGAAATACTATCTTAACTACTTGCTCATTTTTACCTACCAGCTACAGAAAGGTTTGTTTGATATACAGCCAGTAAATTGCAGTCTAGTGTAGTACTCAGAATGGTTGACAGTGGACCTTCTAGAGTTAAACTGCCTAGGTCAGAATCCTGTTTTGGGATTTACTACATTGGGTAATTTGCTTCATCTCTCTCTGTACTCCTCAATTTCTGTTTCTCAGAAATGAGGTTATTACAGTGTTTCCCTTGTGGGTAGTGTTGCCTGTTGCACCCTAAGCACAGTGCCTGACCCCACAATGGTAGCTACTTTCTTCTTTAAAATCCAACAATTCTTAAAAAATGGCAACTTGACACATTCTCATATATTTACTAGGGCTTTAAAAAACTAATACTTTATGGCATAGTACTTCCCTAACTTGCACAGGGCCCTGGGTTTGGTCCCCAGCCCTGCAGGCTAGGGGATGGGAAGCTAAAACTTTTCATTTTGTAAATTTTAATACTGGTTAGAAAATTTGTGTTTTATGGATGTAAGATCATTTGGGTAATGTTTTCAAATTTCTTTTCAAAATGCATACTTTTCCTTCAGAAGACTTCCTCTCTGGAACACTGTCATCTTTACATTAGAGGGACCAAGAGCACCATTTGGGTTTTACAGTGTGATCAAGTAGAAATGTTGGTTTTGCCAACTTCTTGTGTTCACTTGTGCTTACATTGTTGACATTATCACTGTTGTGGTTCCTTGAAACCACATGTCCATTTTGTGGGAGTGAGGTTGGACGAATTATAGCAATAACATAGTCCATCTGTCCACATACAAGGGCAGGTGTCTGAAGGAGACCAGGAAGGTTGCCTCTTGTCACTGTGGACCTCCTAGTCTCCCTTCAGGTACTCTTTTGCTGTGTGACTAACTGGCATTTTAATTGAGAAGAGGGTGCCAGTGGCAGTCCATGCACAAAATATCAGTGAATTGTGATTTTTTAATTTCTTTTTAAAAAGAAGAAATAGGACTCTGTTACCTTCCATGCAAAAGAAATAGCGTGGCTTACCATTCATTTCCTCTCAACTCACTAGTGAAGGCACCATGTGAGTCCATCCTGTGCTTTGTACCCACCATTCCTCAGCCTAGCAGCCTCTTCACCTCATTCCCTGCTTGCTTTTGTCGCTTCACTATTCCTGTGCACAGTTTACACAGTGACAAGTTGGATCCTGTTGTTTTTGTTTTAAAAGTTTATCACGCTCCCTTGTTTCTCTGTGGTCTTATAAGCGTTTTAACCTTATTGGTTTTCTAATTTTATTGCTTTGACATTGTAGAATTAACTGTTTGCTATCTTCTAATAATGGCTACTTAGATAGTTCTAATTATTCTTTAGAATTCTGTAATAAATACTTTTTGTGTACTTAAAAAAACTTTTCGCAAATTAGTTCCTGAAGACAAACGTGTTATAATGGAATTATTAACTCTTACTACGTGGTACATTGCTTTCCTAAAGGTTTCACATTAAATATGGTGCCACTAGTAAAAACAGCAGTTTCACTACAACCTTGCCACCAGTGAGTGTTAGAATATTTTTTTTTTGTGTGTGTGTGTGCATGGTAACTCATGGTTGTTTAATATGCATTTTTTGGTTACCAAAGCAAATGAAAATTTTCCCATTTTCATTTATATATATATATATATATATATATATATATATATATATATATATTTTTTTTTTTTTTTTTTTTTTCTCCCCTAAAGACTGGGATTTAGATTTTCTTAGTATATATTTAAATAAAGTTGCATTTTTTAATAGCAATCACTTCCTTTGTCTAATATGGAATTCTGTTAGCTTCTCTAATAAAATAAAGCTCTGGGGGCTTTTATTAATAGATAGGATTTTAGGGCTGGGGTTGTGGCTCAGCAGTAGAGCACTGGCCTAGCATGTGCGCGGCCCAGGTTCCATCCTCAGCACCACGTAAAAATAAAGGCATTGTGTACAAACAAATATTAAAAAAGTAGATAGGATTTTAAACAGAAGGTAGCTAGCTGGGTAGGACCTGTTTTAGGCAGAAAACCCCCAGTTTTGGACATAAATCTGGGGCATTTCTGCATTATGAAATGATACATTTAAAAAAATATTTATTTTTTAGTTGTAGTCGGACACAATACCTTTATTTAATTAATTTATTTTTATGTGGTGCTGAGGATTGAACCCAGGGCCAAGCGCTAGGCGAGCACTCTCAGCGTGACTTGTATTTTGTCACACTGAGCCACAACCCCAGCCCCCAATATATTGTTTTGAATTCCACACTCTAAGCCTTTATAAGCCATTCCTTATGATTCCGTAGCTTAATTCTCAGGAAGTAAGTCAATGAGCCTGCCAGTTTATTTCTTTTTAAATATATAGGATGTAGAGGTGATGATTACAGTCTGATGGTGAAAATATGTGTGCTCCGTGTGGGGCAGATTGAGGGGCAAAGCCCTTACTGTCTTGCTGGGTCAAGTTCCTGATGGGATAGAATTCCTAATGGGCAGCCCACTTTCCAGACCTGTGACCACCTCATTGGGATGTGTTGCTTGTGGATCCAGTTCCACAGGCAGGACAAAGTATTTTGTGCCAGTGGGCTGAAGTCATTATTTTTATTCAAGTACTCACTATTTTAGTTTCACATTAGTTCGAATGCCCATTCAGAATGCCCATGGGACCAGAGCAGTTTCATTTTATACATTTTTAATGATATTTGCAGTAATACATAAGCTAATGATTTAGAAGTACTTGATTCTACAGGATTTCTTGGGCAGGGTAGCAGCATTTGGGGGATAGTTCAATCATTTCTTCTGTATTTTCAAGAGCAATAGAACGTATTTCAGACATTTATGGATTTTTTTTTCTGAGGACAGGGTTACTATGACAGCAATCTCTGATTTTGTTTTGGTTTGTTTTTTGGCCATAAAAGTAATTTATTTAAAAAAAAATTTTAAAAATTATTTGTTCTAATCAGTTATACATGATAGCAGAATGCTCTTCAATTTATTGTACACAAATGGAGCACAATTTTTCACTTCTCTGGTTGTACATGAAGCAGGGTCCCACCATTCATGCCATCATACATGTACCTAAGGTAATGATGTCCATCTCATTCCACCATCTTTCCTATACCCATACCCCCTCGCTTCCCCCCCTCCTCTGTGCCCAATCCAAAGTTCCTTCACTCATTCCATACCCCTCCCCATTATGGATTAGCATCCACTTATCAGAGAAAACATTTGGCCTTTGCTTTTTTGGGACTGGCTTACTTCGCTTAACATGATATTCTCTAACTCCATTCATTTACCTGCAAATGCCATAATTTTATTTTCTTTTATTGCTGAGTAATATTCCGTTGTGTATATATACCACAATTTCTTTATCCATTCATCTATTGAAGGGCATCTAGGTTGGTTCCACAGTTTGGCTATTGTGAATTGTACTGTTATAAAAATTGATGTGGCTGGAGCTATTTTTAAGTCCTTTGGGTATGGACCAAGGAGTGGGATAGCTGGGTCAAATGGTGGTTCCCTTTCCAAGTTTTTAAAGGAATCGCCATACTACTTTCCAGATTGGTTGTACCAATTTGCAGTCCCACCAGCAATGTATGAGTGTGCCTTTTTCCCCATATCATCGCCAACACTTACTGTTGTTTGTATTCTTAATAGCTGCCATTCTGATTGGAGTGAGATGAAATCTTAGAGTTTTGATTTGCATTTGTATAATTACTAGAGATGTTGAACATTTTTTCATATATTTGTTGATTGATTGTATATCTTCTTCTGAGAAGTGTCTGTTCAGTTCCTTAGCCCATATATTGATTGGGTTGTTTATTTTTTTGGCATTTTTTGAGTTCTTTTTTTAAAAATTTTTATTTATAGTAGTGGTATGTATTACAGTTCATACTACACATATAGAGCATCTTTTTACACAAAACAGTTTGTATACAAAGTATATTCGTAGCAATCAAGTCTTCAATCATGCATTTAGAATAATGATATCCATCTTATTCAAGCACTTTTTCTCCCCTCCCCTTCCCCCCTTGTTCCCTCTCTTCCCCTCCCTTCCCCTTGACCATTATAGTGTTCCTCTAATCCTCCTATGTATACTGGAGATTAGTGTTCTATCTGATGTGCATGTGGTAAAAATTTGCTCCTATACTGTAGGTAGGCTCTTTCTTCACTTGAGTGATTGTTTCTTTTGCTGAGTAGAAGCTTTTTAGTTTGAATCCATCCCATTTATTGATTCTTAATTTTATTTCTTGCACTTTAGGAGTCTTGTCAAGGAAGTTAGGGCCTAATCCGACATGATGAAGATTTGGGCCTACTTTTTCTTCTGTTAGGTGCAGGGTCTCTGGTCTAATTCCTAGGTCCTTGATCTACTTTGAGTTGAGTTTTGTATATGGAGAGAGGTAGGGGTTTAATTTCATTTTGCTACATATGGACAGTCTCTGATTTTTACCCAACTACACTAATGCTCAAAGAAATATGCAAATAATAAAAGCATCTACGCTGAAGTTCTTGCCCCAATCTTAATTGAAATCTACTTAAGGATATTGTCATGTAATTTTTACATTATACT
Source organism: Tamias sibiricus (assembly GCA_025594165.1). Classification (NCBI taxonomy): domain Eukaryota; kingdom Metazoa; phylum Chordata; class Mammalia; order Rodentia; family Sciuridae; genus Tamias; species Tamias sibiricus. Next base: position 91,145,846 of record CM046661.1, read on the forward strand.
CAGTGATATTTTTCACATCAGTTTTTAATACATTATTAGCAAATTTTGCGTTCTGGTTCACAATATTTTTAATATTGTTTTAATACATTGTTATGTAAATTTTGTGTATATGGTTTCATGTAAAGTTTAAAAATATTTGGCCAAACGTGGTGGCGCACGCCTGTAATCCCAGCACTTGGGAGACTGAGGCAGGAGGATCGCGAGTTTAAAGCCAGCCTCAGCAATGGCGAGGGACTTAGCAACTCAGTGAGACCCTGTCTCTAATAAAATACAAAAAAGGGCTGAGGATGTGGCTCAGTGGTTGAGTGCCCATGAGTTCAAGCCCCGTACCAAAAAAAAAAAAAAAAAAAAAAATTGCCATAAAAATTGATAAGCTAAGAATCTGAACCATATTAATTCCCCACCCTCCACGTACTGTGCCATATAGCACTGAACCAAGTGTATGTTTATTTTCATATAAAACTTTATGGCAAATTTTAATCACTTCAGTTAATTCAGTCAAAACTTTCAAAGAGTAGCAACTTTTGAGTTCTCAGTTGCGTACAATCTTTGAATTAGAATCTTTCTGTGGAAAATTTGAAATAATTTGCCAATATTGGCAAAGAAAATAAACCATTACTAAACACTTCAAATATGATTACAAAGCAACATGCTGATTTAGAAACATGTGGGTTTTGTTTGATGCAATATGTCAGTAAACATGGAAAATCCTACACATTTGGAACCTTAAGAGAAACTGTCTACATTGACTTGTATTTTGTCACAGAAGGTGAGTTCACTGAGAACTTTGGAATATGAGATTATCAGATTATTCATTCAGCTGGTATTTATACTCATACTGTGAAAAAAGACACACTAAATCCTTCAAAAGTATGAGTGATGGATTCCAGACCCTTCATCCATCCTCAGGTTTGCAAATATACTACACTAGCATATAATTTCTTCTGCTCTTTAATTAGTCTGTTTATTCATTTGTTTTTGGCTAATGGCCATAGCTTTCTTGTGCCATTCCACTTGATTTTCAGTTTCATCAGTAGCTCTGGCAATTAGCTTTTTTCTGACTATCCGATGCATTAAAAAAAAACAAAAAAAAAAAAAAAAAAAAAAAACAAGCTTTAAGTCTGCTTCTAGGAGTTACTGGATAGGCAGACAACAATGCTGAGTTAGAATACAGATGGTTTTTTGGCTGTTCCACATGTAACTAGCTGCAGAGCCCAAGCTTGTGACTTAGATTTGTTTCACATCTCAACTGGCACTAGTTGTCAGGGACCCAGAACCTAAAATTTGGAAAGACCAAGTATCTGTTTGAAAGGATATTTTATTTGATAACAAAGTCTTATTAAGAAAACAAAATATACTTTTGGAATATTTGAAGAGCGAAAGTCAATGTGTGATTAATTCCCTGAATGAATGAGTGGTGGGAAGAGTAATTACTGCTCGCAGCAAGAACAGAAGAAGACTGTATTAGGACATAACATGAAAAGGTTTCATGATTTGGGCAAGACTTAAGAACTGGCAAATATGATTTTGAACATGGTTAGGCACCAAGATATCTGATCTTAGCTCCTACAAACCCTGTTCCAATGAAAGGGCACTGACATATTGGACTCCAGTTGTCTTCAAAATTTGTGATTCTGTGTGTCACTCCTACAACTTTATAACTCAACCACTCACTCCTCTTCCTTCAAGGTCCAGTTCAGTGATGGCCTCTCTCTACAGTCTTTCTAGATTTGCTTGTCAGGGACCTGTAGCATTTTGAATTTTTCACATACAGCTTTAGTTTTATCTCTTTTGTTACCCGTTTCCCTGCTGGATTGTTAGAATTAGGGGGCAGGAAATACATATTACGTCCCACATAATTTTTCACATTATTTGGCTTGTACACTGAATGTGATGTTGATAGAAGAGGAAATAGAATGTTTAACAAAGAGGGCAGAGTGAGTGTGGTCTCAGAAGAAGGAGTAGGTCTGATATGCTGAAGAAAAGTAGCTATCCTAGGTGTATGAACCACCCCAGATCAGAGGGAGTTAAGTTGGAAAAACAGGAAAAGAGTTCAAATTCAGCCGGGCGCGGTGGCACACGCCTGTAATCTCAGCACTTTGGGAGGCTGAGGCAGGAGGATTGTGAGTTCAAAGCCAGCCTCAGCAATGGCGAGGCACTTCGCAACTCAGTGAGACCCTGTCTCTAGATAAAATACAAAAAAGGTCTGGGGATGTGACCCAGTGGTTGAGTGCCCCTGAGTTAAATCCCCGGTACCAAAAAAAAAAAAAAAAAAAAAAAAAAGAGTTCAAATTCAAGGATTTGGCCTTTATTCTGCAGTCACTGAAAACCAGGTAGAGACTAGCCTGATTAAAAAGAGGGTTAAGACCATTTCTGTCTGCACGAATTGGTGATGAAGATAGTAGTATATTTCTTCCTTTTATTTGGAATCACATCAAAACCTGTCTTTTAGTACCAAGGGGCACTAGGTCACATTTATGTGACACATTTCCTCCAGAAATCCCTGAGAACTTGAGGAAGTGGTGGGGATGATTCAGCAAGGGGACTACTTCCTGCACACGTGATGGACAGCTGTGGCTGGATAGAGCTCTTCCTGCCAGCCCTCAAACAGTCTTTGCATGATTTCTGTTGATGCTACTTCAAGCTTTTCCCAGATGGAAACACAGAGGATGAGACTGAATGGAAATACATTTGGAAGACTTAGGGTCCGTCAGGTAAATTTCATCCTGAATGCTTACTGAAGGGCCTGAACTTCCTGGAGATACCTGACTCATCAAGAAGATAGACATTGGCCTTAGCCTGATTCTTTGACTACCTATGGCAATAAAGACTATAATGGGCTGGTTGCTGTGGTACACACCTGTTATTCCAGTGACACTGGAGGCTGAGGCAGGGTGGGTCTCAATTTGGAGGCCAGCTTGGGCAATTGAATGAGACTCTCTCAAAATAGACTAAAAAGGGCAGGGGATATAGCTCAGTGGTAGAGCATCCCTGGGTTCAATCCCTAGTTCCATCAAAAAAACCTACAAAAGCAGGTGGTGAGCTGTGCTTGGCCACTTACTTAGGTCATATCTGAGAGGAGACTTTGGGTTCCACTTAGTTTTGGAGCATGGACTGTGACAGTATTATAATAAACAGTAACTTTCCTAGTGATTGTTTGGCATCTTCCTCTCAGTTATGATGGTCATGCTGTAGAATATCAAAGGATTTTAAAAATAAGAAATAGTAATAATGTGTTCTTCATCTTAAAGGGATATATAAATATCACTTATTTCATGGTTTGGAGGATTTTCTTGGAACTCAAAACCTGAGATTGTGGGAGGGATGTTAAGGGTTTGTTTTATTCAGTGGACACAAATATAGACTGTATTTTTTTTTCTCTTGTAATTCAGTATAGGAAAGATTTGTGAGTCATATAAAAAGCTATTTGTAAGTTCTTGTCTTTACACTAAGGATTTTTCCTCTAGGAATGTTGTTTGCTTGGGTTTGGGTTTTTAAATGGCTTACTTTTCAGTTTAATAATGCACTCTTGTTTTTAGATTAAACTTGTCTGTGAGCCTTTTTGTGAGTGGCTGCTTGTGTTGGTTAGTTAGTATTTATAGCTTAGGTCTGTTTCTGAGGAAGGGACTAAAGCCTCTTGCATTCTATCAAAATTGTATAACAAAGAACATCTTTGACTTACTTAAACAAGGCCTGTGATCCCAACACAAAAAATCTAATGGTTCATGTTCATAAATGTTTTTATGTATTCAGTCCTGGTTGGGCTAAATAATTGGAGTTCTGTGCTGAGGGAGGGATTGAATAAACTTAATGTCTCTTAGTGTCAGTTCCTCTGGAGCAAGTTCAGGCAACACTTCTTACAGAAGAACATAGGTATATTTTTTTCTTCTCTTTAAACTACTCTCTAGGTTTTCTCCATTGACATTTCTATCCAAGAACCCTGACATATGTTCAGCAAAGAGGCTGATAGGCATTAGGGTAGGGCCTAGGAAGTAACTGATTAACAGACATCCATTGTGTCTTGTTCTCTGCTAGAGCTTCCTGCTGCCCTATCTATCTGAGTCTGTTTTGTGTTGTTATAATGAAATATTAAAGACTGGTTAAATTATAAGGCAAAGAGCTATTTTGGCTCACAGTTTTGGAAGTCTAAGAACATGGTAATGGCATGAGCATTTGGTAAGGGCCTCATGGCCAATGGCATCACATGGTGATATATAGAGAGAAGGGATGGGGAGAGATTGGTTGTCAGTCACTTGGTGGGAGAGGAAGCAAGGGAAGGGAAAGCGCCACGCTCACTCTTTTTTATAACAGCCAAGTCTTCTGAAAAGTTTACTCTTTTAAGAACTAACTCACTTCTAGAGACCAGCATTAATCCCTTCTTGAGGACACTCATGAGATAGTCACCTCCCACTAGTCCTCACCTTTTAGAGACCCCATCACCTTTCCATACCATTATGTTGGGGATCAAGTTTTTACATGAGTTTTGGTGCAGACAGACCACATTCACATCATAGTACCATCTCTGGAATATCCACAGCTCTTCCTACTCTAAACTCACCCTCTCACCCTTGACTCAGTCCTTATAGAAGTGTAGTTTTCCTTCCTTCTGCTTCTTCCAGCCAAAAGATGAAGGAGCTTTGCAAGGAAGGAAGAGATGGCTTAGCCCCTGTCTGCTCAGCCTCTGACTCACCTGTGATTTGGGGTCCAAGCTGGAACTCACGCTCTCCTATAAAGGTTGAGATGATGGTTGGATTCTGTATGTTTCAATCAGCCATATTGTGAACTCAGTTGCGATTTTCTGCACTGGGTTTTCTTGGTAATGAATATTTGGTTACATTGATTATTTCAACCCTTTCGTAAGCAACTCGAGAAACCACTTCTCCAGCTAAATGATCAATCAAAGTGAAACTGCTCTGCCCGCATATCACTGGTTTCTACCTCTATTCTCAGAAACATTTATAGGCTGGGATTCCTAGAACCTCACTTTGAAAGCTGTTCATTAATGTAACTTTACTTTTGGAGCATAATTTAGTCTTAATCAGGCTTGCCTAAGTAGACATCATTAATTGCTTAGAATTTGCTTAGATTGGTGTGTATGTTTGGACCATATATGAAACCAGCTTTAGGAGAGGGCAAAATGGACAGATGCTTACCTGATGTGATGGAAGAAATTCCTTCAAGATGACCCACACCCCAATTCATGCCTAAAATTCTGTTGTCAGTAAAGCATTTTAAGCACCTGCTTCTCTTTTGAAACTCTCTTTTTTGGTGGAGGTGGAGAGAGAGAGAGAGAAAGGGAAGGGAAGGGAATGTTGGTAGGAAGGATGTCCATTATGTTGTTGCAGCCTTGGAGCTGACCCTTTTGTTTCCCTGCTGGATTCAACATCTGTGGTCATTGGATCCTCTATTCTTTCCCTGGAAAGAAGGAAACAGACACATTCTTGTGTCATAACATTGTCTAGGACTGGCCCTTATTGTTTAAAAATGCATGTGTGCATTATCTCTTGTATTTAACTTGGAGACACCTTACTTTCTCATTTGGATGGAGGTAGTTATGAGATTTTTGATGAGTGAACACCTCAAAAGGAACATTTACTATTCTTTTTTTTTTTTTTTTTTTTTTTTTTGTGGTACCAGGGATTGAACTCAGGGGCACTCGATCACTGTGCCACATCCCCAGCCCTTTTTTGTATTTTATTAGAGACAGGGTCCCACTGAGTTGCTAAGTGCCTCACCATTGCTGAGGCTGGCTTTGAACTCGTGATCCTCCTGCCTCAGCCTCCCAAAGTGCTGGGATTACAGCACTTTGGTAATGAGTGCCTGGCTCATTTACTATTCTTAAATATTCTTTCCTACCAAGATATCTTTTGTTACTGTATCATAGGGATATATGTGCCCGTATACACTGATGGGAATTTTCCCCCTACACTACATGAGTTACTTAAGAGATAAGGGGATCAGAAATGCAATTCTGAAAAATAGTGTATTTGTTTCTGTGTATTGTCTATGTACTATTCTTCTTGGAAAACAAAACAATAAATGAATTGCAAGCATTTCCTTTTTTCTTTTTTTTTTTTTACTTTAACAACTAAGTGTATTCTACTTTTTATATCTGTGATTTCCAAATCTGAAAATTCAACCAACTGCATATTGAAAATATTCAGGAAGAATAATTGTGTCTGTACTGAACATGTGCAGACTTTTTTCCTTGTCATTATTCTCTTAACTATTTACATAGCATTTACATTATATTAAGTATTGCAGGTAATCTGAAGGTGATTTAAAGTATATGGGAAGGTGCACACAGATTCTACATGTATACTGTGACATATAAGAACTGGAGCGTCCTTGGAGTTTGGTATCTGAGGGGATCCTGGAACCAATCTCTTGCAGATTCCGTGGGATGACTGACTGTATTGTAAAAACATGATTAATTTACTCAACAAATATTTGTAGAGTACCTACCATGTGCTAGATAACTTGGATATAAATATTATGATGGTTTTAGGAGAAAATCAGTTTTCAAGGAACTTTTGAAGCTGCTCAATAACTAAGGAAGGAATAGAAGGAAGGAGAACGAGAAGGGGTGCTGTATGGGGAGAAGGAACAGGAAGAGAGAGGAAGGGAAGGTAGAGGCCACTCCTTAATACACATTTTCTTGTTTTGAATTATACCTATGTTACTTAGTTTGATGTTCTTGGCTTATACGATAATAACCATCTATACATTTTTTTTCTGGTGTGTTATAATTTGGAATTAGTTTTGATTTGTCATTTTTAATATCTTTTCAGGATAGAACTCATATGGATCAGTTTGCTAAGGACGTACAAGATTTGAAGAGCTGAAAAAAGTCAGTATTAAACCTGTTTTTAAAAAATGTAAGTAAACTCACCCCTCATCATTCATATCTGACATCTCCAGAGTGTAAATTTCTTCCCAGTAGTAATGGTACTTGGCTATAATCAGTCTGCTTATTTTATCTTGAGAATGTGTGGCCTACCTCTCTCTTTCAGAACTTTTAAATTTTAAAGGTGGCTGCAGGGTTTGGACATGTCTTGGCACTCAATGATCAAATCTTTATTTGGCACTGATAAGGAAAACACAGACCTGGTAGCATATAAAAGGTACCAGCACCTTTGTTCTTAGGTTCTTTATTGCTCTGTACCTCAGAAGATTTCAGTGCCTCGTCTAAGCCAATGAGAATTTTTGACCCATTAATGATCCAATAGGCTGAGAAAATGAGGTGGTAGTTTTCACAGAAGCTTATTCCTCTTACTTGGTCATAACTGCAGTTTATTGAGCTTCCACCAAGAGACTGATTAATTCAAGCCAATATTCATTCTGAAAATACTTTTGCTAAATATTTGATAGGTGCTCTGATGTTCTGATCTTATCCTTATGGCAGCCTTGCAGAGTGGGAGTTAATATTTCAAAAATCTAGATGAGAATATCGAGGGTCAGGGAGGTAAGGAGCATGTTGTCAGTCATTCAGATGGCATGTGTATACACAGTGCTGTGTGAACTCAGTAGTGTAAATACTCTTCCTGGCATGCGTGTCTGTAGAAGAGTGAAGCCTTTTGGGTTGTGTTCTTCTTCTTCTTTTTTTTTTTTCTTTCCTGGTACTGGGGATCTAACCCAGGGCTTTGAGCATGCTAGTCAAGCCCTCTACCATACAGCTACATCCCTAGCCCTTTTTATTTTAAGATGGAGTCTCCAAGATCTTTCTAAATTACCTAGGTTGGCCTTGAACTTGTGATTCTCCTGCCTCAGTCTTCCAAGAAGTGGCATCTTGTACCTGGCCTTGGGTTGTGTTCTTAATAAGAACATGAATCAGTCCTTCTAAATCTTAGCTGTTGTCACAACAAAGAAGGAAGTTAGAGAAATATTCCCATGTTTGAGCGGTAGCCTTAGTACCTAGATGGAGAGTTAAGAAATTTGCTTTCGAGTTCCAGATTCTTCATGGATTTCCTCTGTGGACTTAATAATTGATTAACTTAGCAGGAAACAATTACTCTTATACCAACTGTATGGGTAGGCCTGATGCTCTCAATGTCTCCTCCCATGGACTTTTTAATCCAAGTGTCTTACACATGGAAGAAAATGTGCACATCATAACTGGATGGCTTGATAGAAGAGTTGTCACCAACTGGACACACCTGTATAATTGCAACTCAACTAACTGAACCTTACCAGCACCCTAGAGTCCCCTTCCTTTCCGGTTCCCAAGAGTAACCAGTATTCTGCTTTTGGTTAGTTTTGCCTGTTGTTGTTTTGGTACTTGAAGTTGAACCTAGGTACCCTCTGCCACTGAGATATACCTGCCCAGCCCTTTTAATTAATTAATTTATTTATTATTTTTTTTAAATATTTTTTTTTAGTTGTAGGTGGACACAATACCTTTATTTTATTTATGTGGTGCTGAGGATCGAACCCAGGACCTCACACATGCAAGACCAGCGCTCTTCTGCTGAGCCATAGCCCCAGCGCCCCCTTTTTATTTTTTATTTCAAGACAGGGTCTTCCTAAGTTGCTTAGGCTGTCTTTGAGCTTATAATCCTTCTCCCTTGGCCTCCTAAATTGCTGGGATTATAGGTGTGTACCTCCATGTCTGGCTAGTTTTGCCTGTTTAAAAAAATTTGTGGATATATAAATATATCATACAGTATATATTCTTTCATGTCTGCTTTAATTTTGCTTATTATGTTTGAGTTGCTCATCCACAATATTGCACTTAGTTTACTTTTTAAAAATTCTTCTTGTTTAATGGTATTATGTGTCTGTTTCATGTTGCTGGACATTTAGATAGTATCTGCTTTAAGCGTATTATTCATAGGGCTCCAGCAAATATTTTTGTGTGTATCTTTTGGTGATGATTCTTTTTGTTTGTTTAGGGACTACCCAGTAATTTAGGTTCAGTAGCCCTCTGGAGTGATGTTGGCATACATAGGCTTCTCTGAAAGCAGAGGAGCTGATTTTAGATAGCCAAGTGAATTGCCTGCTTCCAGGGGATGTTCTAAGCATGCTCACTCATCAGGAACAGATGAAGATGTTTTCATAGGTTATTTGGGGATGTGGCCAGGTATGTGAATGATTTAGTGAGGCTGTTCCCTTGGCAAAGAAGTGTTTTGGGTCCGTGGTATAGGAAGGAATTACAAAGGGGAAGAAAAAAGAGATCCTGAAGATAGATGTGTCTGGTCCACCTTAGAAACTGTCAGGACTTCTGCAAACAAGATCAAAAGCCTGGGAAAGTGACAACCCAGGAGAAGACTCAACTTAATGAGACCCAGTGAATCTAAAGAGATGAACAGAGAAATAAAAATAGATTTGGACAGGCAGACTGGAGCTCAGAAGGTGCTCCCAAGGTTTTTCCTGAACAAATTCATTACTTTTGCTTTAAGGAAGCTTTGACAAAACAGTCCCTATAATCTGAATCTTTAGCTGAGAATGAGCTTAGCAAAATTATTGAATGGGGAAAAAATGTATTTTTTTAAACAAATGGGGGATGTGAGCATGGGGACTTTGCTGTGAGACCATTCTGTATTCAGACCCCAGCTCTCTCATCTTCTTGTCCCATGATCTCTCAAGGTTGGCTTCCTCATGTGTAAGATGGGAATGTTAATATGCCCACTTGTAAAGTATCATGAATTTGCTGTGACAGCTTATTGCAATAGTGTCAACAGCATGTCTCTGGGCATATAGCAATAGCATTAAATCACAGTCATTATTTTTAGCATTTTTACCATTCTTATTTCTAATAACTGTATGACTCTGTAGATGGCACTTTGTAAGAATTTTCAGATACTTTTTAAAAAATATGAGACTTTTTTTCTTCTTATGTGTGGTGAATGCTAACATATTTTTCTACTCGCCTTACCTTAAAATGAAACTTAGAGGAAGGATGCCCTTGGGGTATCCCTCCACAGGGTGAGTCAGTGCGGATGCTCTTGGCTGTCTGATTTGCTTGGTTAGTTCTAGAAGAAGTCAGTGGAGCTGAGAATCAGCAAGAAAGTAGGGCCATTTGCACAAAGGAAAATAGTGATTTTATGCATTATACTCCCAACTTATGCTGGCATTTTGTAGACCAGTGTCCTAATGGATCAAGGTGCTTTGGTGGGGCTCTGTGGATGGGTGACTCTGAAGACCATGGCAACTTCAGAGTGTACGTTCTAGTTCCAGCTGGTTGTGCTTGGTGACCTTTTGATATCTCAGTAGGTGAGGTTTGGACCTGCCCTGCGGCCTGTGGTGTGTAGATGAAGCTTGAGTTTGCCCTCAGTGAGACTGTCAGCTAATAAATGAATAACCTGATGTTCTAAAAAGCAGATTTGTAGAGATACTTGAGTCAAAGAGAACATTGACCCAAGACTCTGATTTTCTAGTACTGACTTCTCTACTGTCATTATTTAAACTTCCTGGGTGTCATTTCCTCATCTGTAAAATCAAGACGTTGTTTTTGATTGAGTCTTTGAAGCAGAGGCAGATTCTGTGAATCCCCTAAATGCAATCTCTAATTTGGGAGGTATTCATATAATCGGGAGGTATTTCTATTTTTCTAGATGTTGGATTCCTTCACAGGCCTGTCCTAAATCAGAAGTTCTTTTTTTTTTTTTTTTTAATACTTATTTATTTGCTTTAGTTGTACACAATGCAGTGCATTTATGTTTATGTGGTGCTGAGGATCCAACCTGGGCCGCACACGCACCAGGTGAACGCTCCACTGCTGAGCCACAACCCCAGACCCTAAATCAGAAGTTCTTGTGACACCGATTTGTGGTACTTATGACAGTGGGAGAAGTAGTATTAAGAAATATGACCTAAGTGTAAAAAATAGTTTCCATAAGCAGATAGAAAACCAAGACTGTTATGACTTACTGACGGCTCTGAGTATATACAAATTCATTTTCACACTGATATTTACTTTAAGCAGCTCTAATACACACGATCAATTCATTAAAATGCACGTGTATTTCTGTCTAAACTACATAAATACATATATAAGATACTGCATATGAACATATGGCATATTTAGATTATGGAAGCTACATCAGGACTCTGTATTTAAATTCTCAGTCCCCATATTGTCACACAGTCAATCTCCCAAATGAAAGTTGGGTTTGTTTTGTTATTTAGATGTTGAAGAAAATATTTATTAAAAAGCAATATTTAAAAGTTAGCATATAAATTAAATATTAGATTCAGTGGAATTAATAAAATAAAAATAAAAATAAATAATAGTGTTCTCAATTACTTTTAAGTTCTGATCTTTATTTTCTTTTATACAGGAGTATCTTCATGAAACTGATAGTGGGAACAATCATACAGGAAAGCAATTAAACAAAAAACTTCAGAATCTCTGTATTATCAGTGTTTTAGGTGTTCTAGCAACTGGCAAAAAGATGAAATATCATCTTAGAGCACAGGCAGCACTCTGATTTCTCCCATGTGCTGATGGTGGCAAAAGCTGTCTTATAATTCTGCTTTTGAGGCTGGATGGACCCATGTACAAGGATGAGGTGGAGCGCTTGCCTTGTCTTCAGTAGGCTGAGGAAGGCTGTGGGATTGTATAGTTAGCTCCTCACTCAGCCCCATCTATGTAATCACTCCTTGTTGAGTAGCGGTTTGTAGGCAGGCAGCGTTGCCCCTGAGATAATATCATCTTCAAGGAAAAGCACATGCCATAAGTCTGTTTGTTCCCTTTTCTCTATTGCAGTCTTTATTACTTTAATTATTATATGGGCTTGAAGTTCTTTGTCTCCTATCTTTTGTAGGCCAAGCATTCATTTTTTTTTTTTTTTTTTTTTTAATATTTATGTTAGTTGTAGTTGAACACAATACCTTTATTTTATTTATTTTATTTTTGTGTGGTGCTGAGGAACGAACCTAGGGCCTCACACTTGCTAGGCAAGCGCTCTACTGCTAAGCCACAACCCCAGCCCCCCAAGCATTCTTTATATTAAGCACTTTATACAAAAATTTCTGCAAATACAGGCTGAACATTCTTAATCTGAAATCTAAAATATTCCAATATCCAAAATATTTTGAGCATGGTACTTTCACATTTTGATTTAAAAAAAAAAAAAAACACATTTAGTTGTAGATGGACACAATACCTTTATTTTATTTTATTTATTTATTTATTTTTTATATTCAGATTGAACCCAGGGCCTCACACATGCGAGGCAAGTGCTCTACCACTGAGCCAAAACCCCAGTCCTCACAGTTTGAATTTTGGAGCATTTCAGATTAGGGATGCTGAATTGGTAAAGTCTATGCAAATATTTCAAAATCGTAAAAACTTCACAATCTGAAATACATCTGATCCCAATGTTTAGGATAAAGGATCCTCAACCTGTGTTGCTTTGAGGTGGCAGTCTTGTTTGGAATCCTGTCCTAGGAGAAGGTTTGTCTTGTGCTTAATTGTTTCATTATAGCTTGAGACAATGTATAAATGAATCTTTTCATCATTGTAACTCACAAAAGGTTTTCCTTTCCCTTTTTCTCCTTCTAGTGATCGCTTCTCCTACCAAATATCTAGGGACATCTTTGTAATCAAATGCAGGTTTTGACTGTGGGTGTGGATGGAGTTTGAGAGCTGCTAATAGGTATTTACTCATCTTGGCAAAGCCATAGCAGTCTTATGATTTTTAACTACTTTAGATATTGACATTGAGGGACTTTGATTTGTTTTTTTTCTCTGTAAGACAAAGATTCTAGAGTGTAAGTGGAACAGAGAGGAAGAGAAAGAAACAGAAACAGTTTATATGTCTGGCAGATAATCAGGTACGTGGTGTATGCGTGCACATACTGGCTCTGTAACTGAAGAGGTGCTGTTTTTTTTTTTACTTTCATGTCACCATGAAGTTATACATTTAATTAGGAGACCTCACTATCTTTGTGGCTTCTAGGTGTAGAGTCTAAACAGTTTATGAGAAAGGAGAGGGTCCAAGGGAATTTTGACTCACTTAGTGGATTTGTGGTTTAATATTATGGCTTTTTTTTTTTTTTTTTTGTGGTACCGGGGATTGAACTCAGGGGCACTTGACCACTGGGTCACATCCCCAGCCCTTTATTTTTTGTATTTTATTTAGAGACAGGGTCTTACTGAGTTGCTAAGTGCCTCACCATTGCTGAGGCTGGCTTTGAACTCGCAATCCTCCTGCCTCAGCCTCCCAAAGTGCTGGGATAACAGGCGTGCACCACCGCGCCCGGCTTAATATTATGGCATTTTTGGGAAACTTGGGTTCTGACACCACAGCTTCCATTAGCCAAGGCCCTCCATGCTTCCAGAGTAGAGAAGTGAGGAAGGGATTTTAATAGTTCTTAAATCCATTGTTTAGGAGTAATTCAAGGCTCTGTGCATCTTAAGTAAAGAAATGAGTTTAGGTCCCTTGGGAGCACTCTGTGGTCCTTGAGTACCATAGTGCTGTCCTCTCTTGGTCAAATCACATTACAGAGCTTCTTCAGCCAAAGGAGAGTTAAGTTAGGGATATGGCAGTTTACAGCCCTTATAGCATTATTCCTCTGGTTTCTGGAGAAAATGTAACATGTCATCTCTGTAGAAATTATGGCAGCTTTTGGGTTGAAATAGCCTTGACAGCTTCCTGGCACTCCTACCTTGAACTAGTGTGTAATTCCTTGCTAATGACGGACTCCTAAGTACAGTCTAATTATTGTCTTCTGTGTTTTTATTTGTATTTCAAAGCACGAATTGTCATTGTACCATCAGCTTTTCTCATTTGTGTGTTTTTTACTTCATTTTTTTACCTTTGTAGTAGTAATTATGTGCTTGGCTTTAGACACTTTGGCCCTTCGATTCTGTGATATTTAGAGAGTTTAGAGGAAAAGGTCATCAGCTGACTTTCTGGGCTATTCTGAGCATTTTGTACTATATTTATTTTGGATCTGATTTTTCTTGCCCTTGATTTCTAATTAGTTGTTCCTCTTCTTTGCCTTGGTCACAGCTTGCTTGGAAGTTTTTTAGACAGTTTTGTATTTGGATGACTGTTTTGTTCAACAAATAGACATTATCTCACCCTTGGGGGAGAGTTAAGAAGACACAGGATGGAACTTTCCACTAGTGCTTTGGTTCTATGTGTGGGATTCCTAAAGCAAAGAAGCAACTTCCTATGCCCTGACATTCGGAAGTGGTTTCCTGCTTGAGGTTAGCTTTTACTAAGGGAAATATAAACTCTGAGGCATTCTCAAATGTTTTGGGTGGTTTGGTAGAATTTAAGTTGTCTTATTCTTTATAAATTCTTAGAAATTACAGAATGCATTATTTGCCTACAAAAGTGGGACCTTAGGATTTTCATGCTTGTTCCAGGAAAATCCAGTACATGAGAACTAGCTGCCAAGAGCAGAAAATGCCAAGAGTGTGAAGAAAGAAACGGACAAATCCAGGATTACACAGAATGCAGTTTGTTAGGCACTTAGGGATAGAAATGTGTCTTTTGAGGCAGCAAGATAGGAGGATCCTAGCAACTCAAGAAGGGGTTTTTATGCTAAACTAGAAAAAGGTGGCTGTGGTCAAGTAGAATGTATCTGGGCTTTGTCAAAAAACAAAACAAAAACATCAAAACAAAAAACAAAACCAACAAAAAACCCAAACAACTATTGATATGTCCAGCGTCAACTAGAAAACAGTCTAGGGCTGGATTTGTAGCTCAGTGATACAGCACTAGTTTACCATGTATGAGGCACTGGGTTCGATTCTCAGCACCACATAAAAGTAAATAAATAAAAAAAGTAATGTGTCCATCTACAACTAAAAAAATATTTAAAAAAAAATAGTCTAGTTATTAATGGCTGGCACAAAATCCCCAGGTGACTATTTTCATGACTGTTTATAGGGTTTGCTATGTGTGCTAGGGTTACTTGGTGAGCAAATGGCTCTTATTACCAAGATGGCTGTAGTCACATCAAGCTGGATCTCTGCAGTTGTCTACATTGGTCTTGTCTAAGGTTTGCCATAGAATATTCCTTTCAAGGCTTAGATTGGAGCACCTGTGTGATTGGGATAGTTAAAAATCAAGTCTCAAAGACAAAATAACCAGAGTGGTGGCCCTTCAAGCATTAGATGTCTTACAAGAGAGAGCAGCAATGGCCTTCCCTGACCTATAGTACCCATTGGCTTGTTGGGCTCCTTTTCCCTCCTTCCCTTGGTAGCCTGGAGTGTAGCCAGCTCTTTGCAAAACTATGAGTGATTCCAGAGGCACAGAGGACACCAGCTACTTCCACCAAAACGTTACAGGTTCCAGTGGGTGATTTTTGTTTCCTTACTTTGTGGTGCTATTAAAACCCTCAGAATGTAGAGCTGGAAAAAAAAAAAAAAATCAGTGTACATGACTGGGTTTTTGTTCTCTTTCCTTAATGTAATCAGTTCATTGTGTGTGTGTGTGTGTGTGTGTGTGTGTGTGTGTGTGTGTGCGCGCACGCGCGCATGTGCACATGCATGTTTGTGTGGTAGTTTTGGTCTATAAAGTCACTGTGAACCCTGAATTATGGATTACTTCTCTTAGGGCAAGTACAGAGTTTGTCCTGCCAACTTCACGTCATGTGTTTGTCAGCTGATCAATATATAACCTTGTTTTATGTGTGTTTCTGTTTAGACACTCTCATGGCCAATTTTGTCCCTGAAGTACATGGCAGCCTTGCCCTAGGAACATTAGATAGCATTTGAGTACTATGCTTGGAGGCTGTTTTAAACGGCAAAAGTTTCAACAAAAAACACAAAAATGTGAAAAACATGGCACAGGATAATAGGTTGTGAAAAGGACACTTAGAATATGAGGGCTGAGCATTGTATTGTTCTACCTCAGCTAGGAACATGTGTGGGAAATTCCATGTATGTCCATGAGTGACCATGAAAACACCTTTGTAGTGTGAACTGGGGAATGTAAATTTTAGCAAGCAGGCAAATCTACAAATATTGACTCTATAAGTAAAGTGATTCCAGTTAGTGTGTCAGGAAACCTCTTCTATCCAATACTATGGTTCATGAAGAAAACAAATCATAGAAGGCAAAAAGGAGTTACAAGCTGGTATAGCTAAACCAATCAATGTCCAAAGTACATTTTTTAACGGACTTATGTAAGTGAAGACAGTCAAGGAGAATTTGGCCAATAAATTATCATTTGTTGTTGCATAAATGTAAATTAGCACTACTACCAGGCTTTGGATAGTATCTTGTGTATCCTGATGTCATTGCATGAAAAATAAGTAATAATGGCCAGCACATAGAGGGACCTCAGCAAACAAATGAATATCAAATAAAGGGATGAAAGAAGGAGCAAGGAGAAATCATGGCGCCTGATAGTTTATAGTTTACTGCTTGATAGTTCATCCGAGTCTGATGCATCATTGTGCTTAGTAAGTTAACTCCTGTAAATGCTTACCAAAGATCAGAAATAGTAGTGTCTTAGAGCTGTTGTATTTTGAGGGTACCACAGCTGGGCCTGAGTGGAATAGAGAAGTACCATCAACCATATTGAGAAAATGATTCTGTATGGAGGAAACTACTTTTGGGCTAGGACTGCATCTGACTCCTCCTTCCATCTTGCCATGGAGCTTAATTGCCAGGGTTTTTCCTCTCATGTTCTTGCTGCCAACTTTAATGTACCCCAGTCCCATTCCTATACTGCTGTTTTTAGAAAATTCTCTCTAGAACACAGATTTGGGCATCCCAATCTTTTGATTTTGCCCCTACCCTGGCCCAGGATAAATTAAAAATTCCTTAGCTATCTGGCTTCATCCTTCCACTGCAGACTCTTGTTTCTTAGCATTGCACTGAAATACACCTTTTGCTCAAGCCAAGCTGGACTTTGCACACTTTTCAAAGTCTGCCTTTTAGGACTTCTGGACTCTGCATAGCCTTTTTAAATTCAAAAGAGAGGATTACATACTAGTTTTTACTCTGGCAGTTAGGAAGAGATGTGTATTCTTTTATTAGTTAGCTTTGTCTATTGTACAAAACTGAGCTCTTCTACCCAGGAAACATTTACACTATGCTACCTCCACCTGCCCCCATTATAAACATCTAGAGACTAGTGTAATTAAAGTAGGAACAAGTTAAGTGTTATGAGAGGAAGTAACATTCCATTTCAGATATTATCTGTTTAAATTATATCCTGCAGATTAACTTTTCAATTCACCAAATATTTATTGTGGCGATTCTGTGACAAGCAACTGGGCAGAAGCTTTGGATCAGACAAAGATAAGCAGAACATAGGGGCTTTTGTCTACTAGGATAGAAAGATGTGGATGTGCATTTTTTTAAAACCAATATAAAACCTACATTTGCACACATTAAAGTAAAGTGCTGTGGTGGCACAAAGAGGGTGAGATCAATTCCAGCCTTCTCTGGTCTACTGAGGGGCTTGAGTTTAATCTGAGCCTTGAAGGGTACATTTGAGAGTACGTGAGTAATAGGGCAGACTGGAGAAATAGCATGGTTAGGGCAGTAACTAAAAGAGGGAACCACAGAAGCAAAGGCACTGAGGTAAGATGGGATAGGAAGTTAGTGCTGTGAAGGTTCTGAAGGGTTAGGGATGAGGCATATGTATTGTGAAATAAGACTGGAGAATTGCGACAGGATCCAGTTGTAGAGAGATTTAATGGCACTTTGTTGGGACTTTATAGTTGTTGGTGCTTTGGCAGATTTTTACAACAAAGGAATCATATGGCAGCAACCAGCAGCAGCTAGAATTTGTAAGCACTTCCTGCGTGCCAGGTACTTTTACTAAATACTCACTTTTACCTTTTAAGGTTAGTGCTGTTGGTATTGCAGTTTAATAGATGAGGAGACAAAGCCCAGAGAGGTTACATAACTTCCTCAGGATTCATAGCAAATAAGAGATGGGCTTGGGATCAAAGCCAGGAAGTCTTATATAAGAACTTGGGTTTTAACCTGGATTCAAAAAGTGAGACTCAGGGAGTCTCTGAACTTTCAGAGTTATTTGCAAGGTGTTCAGTATATATGAGTGTGTACTGTTGTTTAAGAGAGGACCTGCAGCTTTAGTCATTTAATAAGTACATAGCATACAGTGTTGTTAAAGACCACAGCAGAGAGTAGAGGACCCTCTCTCCCTCTCATAAGTCTCCAGTGTAGACAGTATAGGATCTGGGGACTCTATGCCTATATTTCTAGTGAGGTTGGAAGAAACAGAACAGTCTAGCAGTGCTCAAAATAAAAGGAAATGTCAAAACAATTTGCAGGAATTATTAGTATTATAAGTGTCAGGCTGTTCCTGATTTGTGAGAACAGAAAATGTATAGTAAGTGCTTTTCAAGGTAGACAGAAGACATTGAGTCTTTGAAACTGATGATAATTTGAAAGGGTAGGGGACTTGCCTCCCCACTGGGGAGGCAAAATTGTTCTTTTTTAATCTCAACAAAAGCTAAATAAACTTTTGCCATCTTTTTTTTTTTTTTTTTAAAATAAAAGTGTCTTGGAGATATTCTGCTCTCAACTGGACCATTTTGCCTTTTTACAGTTTGGACTTAAAGGATAAGTACTTATTAACCCATGAGACTAAAAATTCCTTACAGTCAAGGAATCCAAAGGTAGGCATGTCCAAGGATGAATCAATGAAGCCATATTAAAGAACTGTCCAATTTATATCACTTAAAATCAAATTAATGCCCATGTTTTCATGTTTTACATATGAAATGTTTTTTATAATTTGAATATGTGTATCTCTAAAATATTGTCACACAGGTAGAGCAAATACATATTGATAGCAGAGATCTGGATTCTTTACTTACTGGAGCTTTTCTTAATATTTTCCTCATCTTTTCTTTCTGATTTTTCTCTCCATATTTATATTCTTTTCCTGGACTACTTGGAAGTAAGTTGCAGATGTCATGACACTTTATCCTTAAATACTTCATCCTAAATTTCCTAAGAACAGAACACATTCTCTTACATAGCCATAATATTATTGTACAATAAATATTCAGTCATCTTATCTATTGATAAACATTTGATCTTATCTAATGCACAGCCTGCATTCAGATTTTACCAATAATTGCAAAAATGTTCTTTACCATAGTTTTGTCTTTGTTTGCTTTGTGGATTTGATCAAGGGTTTGGTTTGCTGGATGTGGTGGTGCATACCTATAATTCCAGCTACTCAGGGGCTGAGGCAGGGGGATCACAAATTAAGAGACCAGCCTGGACAATGTTGTAAGACAATGTTGAAATTAAAAACAAAACAAAACAAAAAATCCTGTCAAAAATCACAGATAGCAATCAGTTGTCATATTTTTTTAATCTCTGATATGACCTGTATTGTTTTCCTGCCTCTTGTGTTTTTTCTTATGTTACATGACATTAACATGTTTGAAAAGTCCAAGACAGTTGTCTGGTACAATGTCCTCAGTTCATCTGACTATTGGTGTCCTCATGACTACATTCAGATCAAACACTTCTAGCAAGAATACACTGCTTTGCTCAGAAGGTGTATGATATTGGCTAGGCCAAGTTTACTCACTTGCCTAACCTGCTATTCATCAGACCTCTCCATTGTAAAGGTGCCCAGTCCCCTCTAGAATTAGAATGTAACCTGTGGGGCAGTTCTTGGATCATGCACATGTACTGTCCCTTGACAGTCATTTGCCCAGTGGCTTTAGCACTCAGTTTTGATCCTTATGAGGATCAGTTATGTTGGTTATTCCAAAATGGTACTAACAATATCTGAAGTCACTTTATTGAATAAAAAAATTTATTTTCTACCCTATCCCTTGCTAGGAAAAAATCTAGGCCCCAAAGACAGGAGAGTTGGTAAAAATGAAACTTGAAAACAAACATCTAGACATATATTAACCATTAAGATGTCTGAAGCACTTTCTTTTTTTTTATATATAATTTTATTTTTATAATTTTTAATATGTACAACTCATAGTGCATATATTTAGTATCTTTTTACATACAACTGTTTGTATACAAAGTATATTCGTACAATTCAGGTCTTCAATCATGCATTAAGGAAAATGATATCCGTCTCATTCAACCACATTTTTTTTTCTCCCCCTCCCTCCCCTCTTGCTCCCTCCCTTACCCTCCCTTCCCTTGACCATTCTAGTGTTCCTCTAATCCTCCTATGTACCCCCATCCAACAATACTTTGAAATAGCCTCCTTATATAAGAGAGAACATTTGGTACTTGGATTTTTGAGACTGACTAACTTCACTTAGCATTGTGTCTTCCAACTTCATCCATTTACCTGCAAATGCCATTAATTTGTTTTCTTTTATTGCTGAGTAAAATTCCATTGTGCGTATATACCACATTTTCTTAATCCACTCATTTACTGAGGGACATCTAGGTTGGTTCCACAACCTAGCTATTGTGAATTGTGCAGCTACAAACATTGAGATAGCTGTGTCACTGTAATATGCTGTTTTTAAGTCCTTTGGGAATAGACCCAAGAGTGGGATGGCTGGGTCATAGGATGGTTCCATTCCCAGTTTTCCAAGAAATCTCCATACTGCTTTCCATAACGGTTGCACCATTTTGCAGTCCCACCAGCAATGTATGAGTGTGCCTTTTTCTCCACATCCTCTCCAACATTTATTGTTGCTTGTGTTCTTGATGGCTGCCATTCTGACTGGAGTGAAGTGAAATCTTAGAGTAGTTTTGATTTGCATTTCTCTAATTGCCAGCGATGTTGAACATTTTTTCATGTATTTGTTAATTAATCGTGTATCTTCTTCTGAGAGGTGTCTTCTCAATTCCTTAGCCCATTTATTGATTGGGTTATTTGTTTTTTTAGTGTAAAGTTTTTTGAGTTCTTTATATATTCTAGAGATTAGTGCTCTATCTGATGTGCATGTTTTAAATATTTGTTCCCAATTAGTTGGCTCTCTATTCACCTCACTGATTGTTTCTTTTGCTGAAAAGAAGCTTTTTAGTTTAAATCTATCCCATTCATTAATTCTTGGTAGTAATTCTTGCGCTACAGGATTCTTATTAAGGAACTTGGGGCCTAATCCAACATGTTGGAAATTGGAGCTTACTTTTTCTTCTATTAGGTGTATTGTCTCTGATCTAATTCCTAGGTCCTTGATCCACTTTGAATTGAGTTTTGTGCATGGTGAGAGATAAAGGTTTAATTTCATTTTGTTGCATATGGATTTCCAGTTTTCCCAGCACCATTTGTTGAAGAGGCTATCCTTTCTCCATTGTACATTTTTGGCACCTTTGTCTAATATAAGATAGCTGTAATTATATGTATTAGTCTCTGTATCCTCAATTCTGTACCATTGGTCCACCAGTCTGTTTTGGTGCCAATACCATGCTGTTTTTGTTACTATTGCTCTATAGTATAATTTAAAGTCTGGTATGGTGATGCCCCCTGCTTCACTTTTCTTGCTCAGGATTGCTTTGGCTATTCTGGGTCTCTTATTTTTCCAGATGAATTTCATGACTGCTTTTTCTATTTCTTTGAAGAATGACATTGGGATTTGGATTGGAATTGCATTAAATCTGTATAATGCTTTTGGTAGTATGGACATTTTGACAATATTAATTCTACCTATCCAAGAGCAAGGTACGTCTTTCCATCTTCTGAGTTCATCTATAATTTTTTCTTTAGTGTTCTATAATTTTTGTTATAGAGGTCTTTCACCTCTTTCGTTAGGTTGATTCCCAGGTATTTTATTTTTTTTGATGCTATTGCAAATGGGGTATTTTTCATCATTTCCCTTTCAGAGTCTTTGTCGCTGATGTACACAAATGCCTTTGACTTATGTGTATTGATTTTGTATCCTGCAACTTTGCCAAATTCGTTTACTAGTTGTAAAAGTTTTATGGTAGAGTTTTTTGGGTCTTCTAGGTAGATTATCATGTCATCAGCAAATAGTGCTAATTTGAGCTCTTCTTTTCCTATCTTGATCCCTTTAATTTCTTTCGTCTGTCTAATTGCTCTGGCCAGAGTTTCCAGTACTATGTTAAATAGCAGTGGTGAAAGGGGACATCCCTGTCTTGTTCCAGTTTTTAGAGGGAATGCTTTCAATTTTTCTCCATTTAAGATAATGTTAGCTGGGGCCTTGCATAAATAGCTTTTATTATGTTAAGATATGTTCCTGATATTCCTAGTTTTTCCAGTGTTTTGAACATAAAGGGGTGTTGTATTTTGTCAAATGCTTTTTCTGCGTCAATTGAGATGATCATATGATTTTTGTCTTTAAGTCTATTGATGTGATGTATTATGTTTATTGATTTCCGAATATTGAACCAGCCTTGCATCCCTGGGATAAACCCCACTTGATCGTGGTGCACTATCTTTTTGATATGTTTTTGTATCCGATTTGCCAGGATTTTGTTGAGGATTTTTGCATCTATGTTCATTAAAGATATGGGCCTGAAGTTTTCTTTTTTGGCTATGTCTTTGCCTGGCTTTGGAATTAATGTAATATTGGCCTCATAGAAAGAGTCTGGAAGAGCTCCCTCTTTTTCTATTTCTTGAAATAGTTTGAAGAGCATTGGTATTAGTTCTTCTTTGAAAGTCTTATAGAACTCGGCTGTAAACCCATCAGGTCCTGGACTTTTCTTTGTTGGTAGCTTTTTGATGACATCTTCTATTTCTTTGCTTGTAATTGATCTATTTAAATTATGTATAGCCTCCACATCCAGTTTAGGCAAATCATATGACTCTAGAAATCTGTCAATGCATTCAGTATTTTCTATTTTATTAGAGTACAAGTTTTCAAAGTAATTTCTAATTATATTCTGTATATCTGAGGTGTTTGTTGTGATATTCCCTTTTTCATCACGAATGTTAGTAATTTGAGTTTTTTCTCTTCTTCTTTTTGTTAGCATCGCTAAGGGTCTGTCAATTTTGTTTATTTTTTCAAAGAACCAACTTTTAGTTTTGTCAATTCTTTGAATGGTTTCCTTAGTCTCAATTTCATTAATTTCTGCTCTGATTTTAATTATTTCCTGTCTTCTACTGCTCTTGGTGTTGGTCTGTTCTTCTTTTTCTAATGCTTTGAGGTGTGATGTTAAGTCATTTATTTGTTGGTTTTTTTTTCCTCTTAAGGAATGAACTCAGTGCAATGAATTTTCCTCTTACTACTGCCTTCATAGTGTCCCAGAGATTTCTATATGATGTATCTGTGTTCTCATTTACCTCTAGGAATTTTTTGATCTCCTCTTTGATGTCTTCTTCAACCCCTTGTTCATTCAGTAGCATGTTGTTTAGCTTCCAGTTGATGGAGTAGTTTTTCTTATTCCTTGTTTTGTCTTTGATTTCCAATTTCATCCCTTTATGGTCCGATAGCATGCAGGGTAGTATCTCTATTTTTTATATTTGTGAGAGTTGCCTTGTGACATAATACATGGTCTATTTTGGAGAAGGAGCCATGTGCTGCTGAGAAAAACGTGTATTCGTTTACTGAGGGATGAAATATTCTATATATGTCCGTTAGGTCTAAATTGTTAATTGTTTTGAGGAGGCTTAAAGTTTCTTTGTTTAGCTTTTGTTTGGATGATCTATCCATTGGTGAGGGAGGTGTGTTGAAGTCCCCTAGAATAACTGTGTTGTGGTCTATTTTACTCTTGAACTTAAGAAGCGTTTGTTTGATGAATGTAGGTTCTCCATTATTTGGGGCATACAGATTTATGATTGTTATATCCTGTTGATGGATGGTTCCCTTAAGTAATAAGAAATATCCATCTTTGTCCCTCTTGATTAATTTTGGTTTGAAGTCTACCTTATTTGATATGAGAATGGAAACCCCTGCTTGCTTCCGCCGGCCATGTGAGTGATAAGACTTTTCCCATCCTTTCACTTTCAGTCTGTTGATGTCTTTTTCTATGAGGTGTGTGTTTCTTGGAGACAGCAAATTGTTGGGTCATTTCTTTTAATCCATTCTGATAATCTGTGTCTTTTGATTGGCGAGTTTAGGCCATTAACATTCAGGGTTATTATTGAGAGGTGATTTTTTATTCCCATCCATTTTTATTTGAATTATGGTCTTTAGCTTGATTTGGTTTCTCTTCTGGTTGGTATTTCCTTTAGTTTAATATCTCTTTTTGTTGATTTTCATTATCATCTTTCTCTTCTTCTTCATGAAAAATGTTGCCCAGGATGTTCTGAAGTGCTGGCTTTCGAGTTGTGAAATCTTTTAACTTTTGCTTGTCGTGGAAGGTTTTTATTTCATCTTCGAATCTAAAGCTTAATTTTGCTGGATATAAGATTCTTGGTTCACATCCCTTTTCTTTCAGAGCTTGAAATGTGCTATTCCAGGATCTTCTTGCTTTTAAGGTCTGGGTTGAACAATCTGAACATAGTCTGATTGGTTTTCCCCTATATGTAATTTGTTTCCTTTCTCTTGTGGCTTTTAGTATTCTCTCCTTGCTCAGTGTATTAGGCATTTTCATTATAATGTGTCTAGGTGTGGATCTGTTGAGATTTTGTTTGTTTGGTGTTCGGTATGCCTCTTGAACTTGGTTTTCCATTTCATTCCTCAAGCTTGGAAAATTTTCTGTAATTATTTCATTAAATAGATTACTCATTCCTTTGGCTTGAAACTCTGCCCCTTCCTCTACGCCGATCACTCTTAAGTTTGGTCTTTTTATGCTGTCCCATAATTCTTGGATGTTATGTTCTTGTTTACTAACAAGTTTTGCTGTATGGTTTAAATTCTTCTCTAGGACATATATTTTGTCTTCATTGTCTGAGGTTCTTTCTTCCAGGTGGTCAATTCTGTTGGAGATGTTTTCAATTGAGCTTTTATTTTGGTTTATTGCTTCTTTCATTTCTGGAATTTCTGTTTGGTTTCTCTTTAGAGCCTCTATTTCCCTATTGAAGTAATCTTTTACTTCCTGTATTTGTTTTTGGAGTTCTTTGTCAAAATGATCTTTTGCCTCCTGTACCTGCTCCCTCATCTCATTTTTGAGTTCATTCTTAAGTTCCATAAACATTTGGCATATGTAATTTCTAAATTCCATCTCTGGCATTTGACCAACTGTGCTTGCCATGACATCTACCGATGAGGTATCTTGATTTGTTTGTGTCATTTTCTTTCCTTGTTTTTTCATGTTGCTTGTGTGTCTATTCTTCCTGCACTGTGGGACCTTGACTGTTTCGATTTTACCTTAAAGCCTTATGTTGTTCCTGTAGTACAATGCTATCAGATCACCTTATAATTCCTTTACACTTTTAAAACCTAACACTTTCTATTCAGAAAATCCAAGTTTGGTCACAATGTACAGATTTTGTTAACCCAGATATTATTTCCAATTTACTCTGTACGTTTCTGATAGGGTTTTATAGCTTCAAGTATTGGATACAGAGGTGTTATGTTTAGGAAGAAGGAAGTGTCTTGAATTGTTCTTTCTTGGAAAGTATGAAAATAGATATCTATTGAAATGGTTTAGTGGAAGTGGTTTAGTATCAGTAAACGATGGAAGAAAGAGAATGGGGTTGACAATTAGGTAAAAAGATCAATTTATATATATAGTAAGTTGGAAAAAAAAAAAAATGATAAAAGAGTAGGAATTGGTGTAAGAGAGAGGAGAGAGAGAATCAAGGAAATAGAGAGTAAACTATATATAACACCACTTTGCTACCCAGTTCAATTGCGCCGGTTCTAGAAATCCCAAGTTTTGCGTATAACTTGTTTTTGCCTCTGTTTAGTATGCACTGGCAGGATGTAAACATGAAAGATGAAGGAGGAAGAAAAGATACAAGAGTGAGAAGGAGGGAAAAGAATGAAAGAAAAAAGGAGCGGAAGCAAATAAACACACTAACAATCAATGCGGAAGGAAAAAAGGAAAGCAGAACAAAACAAAGCCAAAAAAAGGAAAAGAAAAATAAACAAACAAACAAACAAACAAACAAAAACCCTCCCTGCAATCCAAAAAATCAAGCAGACCAATAAAAAGAAAAGGAAAAAAAAAAAAGTCAAACCCCAAGTCTCAGACAAAACGGGCCTTGGGAAGCCCCCCTCTTTTTTTCCTTTCCAGTTCAAACCAATTGCTATTGGATCACAGTCTGTGATCCTGTTAGTGAAATCAAGGCTGCATCTTAGGCCAGTGGCTGCACGGTTCAGTGAAGGAGTGGCCCAGGGGGATTGTGTGTGTCAGGCAGATGAATGGTGCCGGGAAGGGGACCTTCCAGAAGGCACCCCCTCCCCAAGCCCACCCACAGTTGCAGCCTCTTGTGGCCACTGTGCTAGCCTCAGAAACACCTTCCCCTGCTGACCACCCAAGTCTCACCCAATTGTGCGTTGTCTTCAGAGAGCTGGAGAGTCCCTGGATGGATGCAGCCGTCGCTCTCTGTCTCCTCCCCTTTGTCAGGACCAGCCCCTGCAGCTTTCAAAGATGGCGGTGCTCTCCTTCCAGTCAACAGCAGCTCCGCAGACTCCCGTATCCTCGCCGATCACACCGGGAAGCCACACCTGTGACTGTGGTGCAGACAGCGCTGCTTCAGACTGTGGCCCGCTCCACTCTGCCCCTGTTTGCTGATCGCAGATCTCTGCGCCGCTCTGTCCGGGGCCCCACTACTGAGGGTCGCGTGAGGCGGAGTGTGGATTTGAACTGGTGTGTGGACCCGCGGTCTCCCGTGGTTCCCCAGCACCAATCCCGCCGGCTGTTATCGCTGGTTTTTATCGCCGGTTTCACGCTGGTGTGCCATGAGTTTGGCTGGGGTTGCAGTAGTAGCGCGGTCTCCCCACACTGACTTTGTTTCGCACGGCCTGTGCACCACCCAGGCGGTTTTGCAGGAGCCTCGCGGCTCCAGCCGCTGCAGACAGCTTGTCTCTTTCTCTCTCTGGTAGTGGTAATCAAACCATCCAGGAGATCGGTATTTTCAGCCTATATATATATGATGAAAGGCAATTTATCTGCTTTGTTGGATTCTTTCCATGGAGCTGTCCTGAAGTGCGGCTTCCTCTAATCCGCCATCTTGGATCCCTCTGAAGCACTTTCTTGTTCTTTGTAAGGGAATAGACAGGGAAGTCAGGAGTCGGGGGTGAGTGAGAGCATATGCTTTGGCCCTTTAGAAATTTACACTTAAAATAATAAATCTTCATTGATGCAGATGAGGAAAAGCTAGGTAAATTGCCATTCTTATTTCTCTTAGACTGAGAGAGTTCACCAGTAATGAGATCAATTTTCTTTTAAAAGCCACAATCTGGGGCTGGGGTTGTGGCTCAGCGGCAGAGCGCTTGCCTCACACGTTTGCGACCCGGGTTCGATCCTCAGCACCACGTAAACATAAATGCATTGCATTGTGTACAACTAAAGTAAATAAATAAATATTTTTAAAAAAATACAAGGCATGTGTACAACTAAAACAAATAAATTAAAAAAAAAAAAAAAAAAGCCACAATCTAAAAAGATCCCCTCTTGAATATACCTTGGAAGGTAATTCCCTATCAAACCTATTGTATTAAAATTCAGTGAGCATTAAAACCATGGAATTCCTTTGAAAGCTGAGGAAAAAAAGGAAATTGTTTAGTAAGGAGACTTCTTGATCCATGCTAATAATCTTTGGGGGAATTTATTCTTAGGCCTTTGTATTCACTCTGCTGGTGATGGGCTCATTCAGTGAGTATTATCTGATGAAGATTTTCTTTCATTTTTGAAAGCAAAGCATTGTACTATATTTGTTGGGGTATTAGGGGATAGTAGGAAAAGATTGATTCCAGGCAATGCTGTAAAAAACATACACATCCAGCTTGAAATTAGAGACTATCCTGCATGCTATAAAGTTCTTTCACTTGCTTTTTACAGTGAGAAGACTTATATTTTTGTTTGTTGTTTTTGTGGTGCTGGGGATCTAACCCAGGTCCTTGTTCATACTAGCAAAATGATCTACCACTAGCTATGTTCCCAACTCAATACTTATATTTTTGAAACAACAATCCCTCCTAAGTAAACAAAACTGTTTTTTTTAATATCAAATTAAGGATCTTAGCACTTTCTAGGAATTAATTTATAATTTGCTTTATTTTTCTTTCCATTATCCTGAAAGAGGATTTCAGAAGTTCTTGTGTCCGGATAGATTAGGTCCTATGCATGTTCTTGAGCCATGAATTTACACATCTGTTTTTAAGTCTGGAAAAAAAGATTTTGCCCCTATTTTGCGGGTCTGATTCAATGCTACATTTCCTTCCTCTCTGGGATTCTGCCAAGCAATAATCGGCATGGCACAAGTAGATTATGATGTATTTATATTAGCCATCCCAATTCTGAATTCCCCCCCACATTTGCTTGACAATTTTCCTTGTGCATTCTGGCATGTTATGGTATCGTTATAGATTCTAGACTATGAATATTTAAGGTAATACCCAGCTAATTCAAGCTGCTGAGCTGATGGTCTTCAAGGTTGAGCCTCTCGCTTGAAGGAATGATTTTACTTTTTACTCATGAGATAGTGAATCCCAGAATTTATTGGTTAATTTGATTATCATGTCCTTGGCAATTGCATTCATTTTTTGAGAGACTTAACTTTATGGCAACGCAGTTTTTTTTTTTTTAATATTTATTTATTTGCTTTAGTTGTACACAATGTGTTTTTACGTGGTGCTGAGGATCGAACCCGGGCCGTGCACGTGCTAGGCGAGCGCTCTACCGCTGAGCCACAACCCCAGCCCCAAAGCAGTTCTTTTTTAGTGATCACATCCAGTTTGCTCTCAGTCTTTTTGACACCAGCACTGGCCTCCTCCAGCTGCAGCCCCCACCCCATGTGTGTGTGTGTGACACCAAGCACAGGACTTGGTTATAGTTTGACACACAACTAACAGCTTCATAATGTATCTGACACTAAAATGAATAAGGAGGTACTGAAATGTTTTCTATTTAAAATATTTTATCTTTCTTTCTGATATGGGGCATTTCATTTAGCCATAGTCACCCTGCTCTGCTATAGGACAAGAGAATTCCTTCTTCTTAACTGTAATTCCAACCTCCCTCTATCCTTCCTTCTCCTACCCTTCCTACGCCTCTACTGATAAATCACTCCTCTACTTTCTTCTTTTGGGAGATCAACATTTTTTAGCTTCCACATATGAATGAGATCATACAGTATTAACCTATCTATGCATGACTTAGTTTAGTTTGGACACTCTTTTTTTTTTGTACTGGGGATTCAATGCAAGGGTGCTTTAACAGTGAGTCATAGCCCCATCCCTTTTTATTTTTGATTTTTGGGACAGGGTCTCACAAGGTGCTGAAACTGGTTTTGAACTTGTGATCCTCCTGCTTTAGCCTCCTGAGGAGCTGGAATTACAGTCATATATCACTGTACCTGGTTTGGACAGTTTTAAAGTGATTCATTTTGGTTGAATTTTTTTTAGAACTTGACTTAATTACTAGAGAAAGAGCTAAAATAGTAACAAAACTCTGGTTACAGGGTCCCTGAGGTGAGGAGACTCCATCTTTCTTTTAGACCTATTTTCAAAAGCACTGTACCAATTCCATGCATATTTGTTGAATTAAATTTGCAAATGAGGTTTTAAATTCATTTGGTCTCAATAGGCTTCTCAATCTGCAGTTCACCCTTTCACTTGATCTTCTCCTGATGGCCATTCTCTCTCTCTCTCCCCCTCCCTCCCTCCCTCTCTCTCTCTCTGTCTTTTGTACCAGGGATTGAAACCAGGAGTTCTTAACCACTGAACCACATCCTCAGCACTTTTTACATATTTTATTTAGAGACAGAGTCTTGCTGAGTGGGTAAGTGCCTCACTAATCTGCTGAGGCTGGCTTTGAACTCAAGATGCTCCTGCCTCAGCCTTCCCCCTCATTACTCTTAACCCTGGAGATCAGTCACTTTAAAAAATTTTTTTAAATTTATTTATTTATTTTAGTTGTACACAATGCCTTTTTTAAAAAATTATTTATTTACTTATTCATAATGCACAAGTATAGCATCTTTTTACATACAACTGCTTGTATACAAAGTATATAAGTACCATTCAGATCTTTAATCATGCATTTAGGATAGTGATATCCATCTCATTCAACCACCACTTTTTTCCCCTTCCCCGCCCCTTGCTCCCTCCCTTGCCCTCCCTTTCCTTTGACCATTCTAGTGTTCCTCTAATCCTATGGACCCCGACCAAACACCACTATGGATCAGCCTCCTTATATCAGAGAAAACATTCGGTATTTGGATTTTTGAGATTGACTAATTTCACTTAGCATTATATTCTCCAACTTCATCCATTTACCTGAAAATGCCATTATTTTATTCTTTCTTATTGCTGAGTAAAATTCCATTTTGTATATATACCACATTTTCTTTATCCACTCATCTACTGAGGGACATCTAGGTTGGTTCCACAACCTAGCTATTGTGAATTGTGCTGCTATAAACGTTGAAGTGGCTGTGTCACTGTAATATGCTGTTTTTGAGTCTTTTGGGAACACAGACCCAGGAGTGGGATGGCTGGGTCATAGGGTGGTTCCATTCCCATTTTCCCAAGAAATCTCCATACTGCTTTCCATAGCGGTTGCACCATTTTGCAGTCCCACCAGCAATGTATGGGTGTGCCTTATTCCCCACATCCTCTCCAACATTTATTGTTGTTTGTGTTCTTGATAGCTGCCATTCTGACTGGAGTGAAATGAAATCTTAGAGTAGTTTTTATTTGCATTTCTCTAATTGCCAGAGAGGTTGAGCATTTTTTCATGTATTTGTTGATTGATTGTATATCTTCTTCTGAGAAGTGTCTTTTCAGTTCCTTAGCTCATTTATTGATGGGGTTATTTGCTTTTTTGGTGTAAAGTTTTTTGAGTTCTTTATATATTCTAGAAATAAGTGCTCTATCTGATGTGCATGTATTAAATATTTGTTCCCACTTAGTTGGCTCTCTATTCACCTCACTGATTGTTTCTTTTGCTGAGAAAGAAGCTTTTTAGCTTAAATCTATCCCATTTATTAATTCTTGGTAATAGTTCTTGCGCTACAGGATTCTTATTAAGGAAGTTGGGGCCTAATCCGACATGTTGGAAATTGGAGCTTACTTTTTCTATTAGGCATATTGTCTCTGATCTAATTCCTAGGTCCTTGATCCACTTTGAATTGAGTTTTGTGCATGGTGAGAGATACAAGTTTAATTTCATTTTGTTGCATATGGATTTCCAGTTTTCCCAGCACCATTTGTTGAAGAGGCTATCCTTTCTCCACTGTACATTTTGGGCACCTTTGTCTAATATAAGATAGCTGAAATTATATGTATTAGTCTCTGTGTCCTCAATTCTGTACCATTGGTCCACCCGTCTGTTTTGGTGCCAATACCATGGTACACAATGCCTTTTATTTTTACGTGGTGCTGAGTATCAAACCCAGACTGTGCATGTGCTAGCGCTGAGCACAACCCCAGCCCCAATCAGTCACTTTTGATGTAAGGAAAATAAGTTGTGTTGTTTCACTTATAAAGAATTGTTTCAAAAAATTTGAGAGCTGTAGGATGTATTGAAAACATTTGAAGAATTACATAGAGCCAGAGAGACAGATTATTCTGGACTAGATTTCACAGTTTCTAGGTAAAACAGATTTATAGGAGAACTGGAAAGTACAAGTCATGGTGTGGGAACCAGAAGAAAGGGCATAGTCAGCTTTACCTAGGGTGATCAGTGTTGGGCTATAGTAACCCTAGATTAAGAACTTGGAAGAATGAGTTGCCCAGGCATTCTGGGAATGGAGAAGGAAATCTCAGTAATTTTGTGTAATGGTCTATGAGAAGCAAGAGTGTCTTCTAGGGGAATTGGGTGAGTAGAGATTAGAAGCAGATGTGTAAGAAGAGAAAGGCAGGCATTGTGCATATGACTAGAGGTGGTGGACATGCTACACTTTGGGAATGAGGCACATTGATGAGATTATTCTCAGGGCCAGGCATGGTGATGGGACTGCAGGTGTTAGTGAAGTGAGAGAGCAGGCAGAGGGGGTGTTGGAGTGAGCCAGTGAAATAGGATGGAGTTCTCTGAGAGGTGGAGAAGAGACAAGTCTGGCTCTGAAGAGACTCATGTGTGACCTTGGTCAAAGGGCCCTGTTCTTTGATCTTTTCCTTCCCCTCTGTGTTGTCTTTCCTGGGCCATATCAGCCACCGTCTCTCATGTGCATGATGAGCCAGCCACGATCTCATCTTCACTCCCATGTATCTGGCAGCTTAAAGTTCTCTACCTCAAACTACCATATTTCTACCTTAGGGAGCCTCATATATGAAAACCTTGAAAGTCACCTTTCTTGTTCCGAATTATTCTTTCTTCAGTGTCCTCTCTATACTTCCTGCAGACTGCTCTCACACATGACCATTTATGGTCATATGTTTATGCTGCTTTAACTCATAAATAAAGAGCCCTTTGAGCCCAAAGAGCCAGACATCTTTTTTGGTATGTTAAAATAGTAAGGTTTCAGACATTTCTATGTGCTCAATGTTCGGGGAAGGGAGGGAGGGAGGAAGGAGATGAGAGGTTGGAATTGAGGAAGGGAAGGCCTTTGAAAATAAATACTCATATGCTTTTCACATGAACTCTGAAGGTCACATAGGGTGGTAGTAGAAGCTGGAGGAGGAGGAGGAGTTTTGGGGGAACCTGTGGGTGAGTAACATGACGGTGAATTGGCAATATAGGAAGAATCAGAAGGATGAACCTAGCTTTCTAAAAGAAGTTGACCTGTAGAGGCAATTTTAATGACACTTGCAAAAGGACTTCAGAGAGAACCTTGCAGTGGGTTAAATCAAGTTCTGCTGAAAGAAACCTAACCTTTGGTAAAATGGCTTCAGTGAGAAAAGTAGCTCAGGGAGAGTGGACTCCAAATCTCTCCTTTGGATACTACTTGAATCAAGATTAATGGAGAGATCCTCAGGCACCTGACCTCTGCCACCACCAACAGCATATATGAAGTGCTTGCGTTGTCTCATTCATTCTCCAAAGAACCCTGTGAAATCTATGGTACCATCTCCTTCATGAATGAAGAAAGGAAGGCTTAGAGTGGTTAAGCAGCATTCCCAGCCCTCATATTCCTCCTTTGTGGGCCAATTATCCCAGCCAACTTGCGAGAACCAGTCTGGTTCCCCAGGAACATCACACCTCCTTTTTTGGGGGAGCATGGTGGCAGTTTACTGGGGATTGAACTCAGGGCCACTCAACCACTGAGCCACATCCCCAGCCCCATTTTGTATTTTATTTAGAAACAGAGCCTGAGTTGCTTAGTGCCTTGCCATTGCTGAGGCTGGCTTTGAACTTGTGATCCACCTGCCTCAGCCTCCAGAGCCTCTAGGAATACAGGCATGTGCCATTGCACCTGGCATACAAGTGCTTTTTGAGAGTCTGAAACACTGTTGATTGGAGCTTCCCCAGTGACTTGCTGCTCACTGCCACTTGCTCAAGACCCAGAAGTTCCTCTAAAACCATCCTGCCATGCAGGAGTCTTGACAGGTGTCCTACTGCCCTGTGGCAGTGGGGAGATGAGTTAATGATAAAAAGAGGATAAAATGCATGAAATAATAAAATAGATAAAATGGGGGCAAATAAGAAAGAAAGAATGGTGGGAGAGAGAGAAAAAATATGCCTTCTGTTTAGGAAGCATGGTGCTACCTAAAATGTCCTGAGATTGAATTTCAGTCTACTAGACAACATATGCGCATTTTAAAAAATTTTTTTGGTTGTCAATGGACCTTCATTTTATTTATTTATATGCAGTGCTGAGAATTGAACCCAGTGCCTCACGCATGCTAGGCAAAACACTCTACCAGTGAGCCACCATCCCAGCCCCCAACATATGTACTTCTAGCTTGGGCCCAGATGTTATGATGGAAGTAGAGGATGATGTGGATAATATTTATTTTGTTTATTGGCAAAACATAAAACTATGGGGACTACTCAATAGGGGCAAAATTTTTTAAAAATCTGGGTTTATAGGTTGTAGTGATTCCAGAGATTCTTGAGGTTTGATTCTCTTTCCTCTAAGGAAATGTCTTTTCTTAGGCTCCAGCAGACTGGGACTCTTGGTTGACCTCGCAGGGTGCTTTCTTCCGGGTAGGGAAGAGAAGAGCTGTGTTCTGAGCCAGTGAAAGATGGACCGGAAGTTCAGACAGGATGTGGTTTCTGTGTTGGAAGATGTGTCATTCTCCTTTGGCTGCCCTGCTGAGACTGAGGGTGTCTCTGCAGTACCACTCACCTCACTTATCATCTGCCAAGAGAACAAGGATGAGTTAGATATGTGTAGTGCCAATAGCAGTGGAGTCAATATTTACTCATTTATGGAAATCTAATTTTTTAAATGAAGATAAGGCCAACTGTACTTGCAGCTTCAGTGCTACACACACACACACACACACACACACACACACACTCACACACACACACACACACACACACACACACACACACAGAGTTTTTCCTTCTTCCTTTCCTCTCCTCTCCCTCAGTACTCTTTGGCATTTCCCTTACATGTCCTCCCCAGCTCCTTCCTTGTTACTCTTCTCTCATTGTTCATCTTCTCAGACATTGGAGTCACAACTGTCACAATTGCTTCATAGCAGGTAGAATAACTCCATGCTGTCTGACCTGGCACTCCCATTGGGCCTGTCCCTTCCTCTGCAGTAAGGCAGTTCTGTGCTCACTTCAGTAAGTTTGTCTTTCTCAAGCCTGGATGACATTTCTAGAAACTGGTTGACATTTTCATTTTCTGATGGTTTACCCTCAGGCAAGGCCTGACAAGTTTAATATTCTCATTGACTGACCTGATACATATTGAGAGGGAAGTAGCTGGAAGGTTGGAGATCTTCCTCCTGAGTAGACTGAGAGAGCACAGAGTCATCATCTGTGTCTTCTTTCTGATTTTCTAGAAATGCCTTAAGCTTTTGCATTAGACCGTCCAGTTTGCAGAGAGTCAGTTTTGTCCTCTCCTGTGGCCACTTTCCTATCCACTGATTGTCTCCATTTAGATCCAGATTAGATAGTGAGTCTTGATGATCAGAGCCCATATCAGCATCCCAGGCCAGTGAGATGGTTAGTTTGGAAAACATCTCTGGATTATCCTGAATTTGATCTCTTATCCCAACAGGCCTCCTTAAACTTTTAATCCCCCATGTCCCTTGGATAGGAGGGAGAAAGTGGCAGGAAAAACCTTCAGAAGTTGAGTCTTCACAGGAGGTTGTGTCTTCATAGGCAATGCTGTCCTCATAGGGGAAGTAGCCTACAGACAGGCTCAGGTTGGATTCAGATTCAGAAGTGCAGTCCTCTTCATCACTGCAGTTGCTGTTGGAGGATAAGTCTTCCATGGAGGCCAAGGGCTCAAACACAGGTCTCCCAGAACTCTGAGAACTTCAAAAGAAAAAGACTTTAGATGATATTGGGAAATACTTAAGAATAATACCCATTGATTTTTCCATTTAGAACTATCCCACAGGCAGAAAAACATCCTATGTTTGCACTCTTCAGTGAAGGGCAGTTTTAAAGTTTCTCTTTTAAAATATATTTTTATTGTAAACTAGCTCTTTGTACTAAGCATTTCTACCAGCTACCTCTCATCCTTTGTATTACTACAATGGAAAGAACTGCCTATCATGCTGGGTATGGTGATGCACACCTATAATCCTAGCTGCTTGGGAGGCTGATGCTGGAAGATTGAAAGTTCAGAGCCAGCCTGAGCAACTTAGTGAGACCCTGACCCTGTCTCAAACTAAAAAATAGAGAAAAGATCTGGGGATGTAGCTGAGTGCCCCTGGGTTTAAAAAAAAAAAAAAAATAACAACAACAAAAAACAAACAAACAAACAAAAAAAAAAACCCTGCCTATCATATAGTTGTATAAAATTTGAAAAATACAGAAAAGTGGGAGGATGTAAATAACTGCCCATATGATCCTGCCATCCTTAATTATGATAATCCTCAGTAAAAGAGTTTTATGGGTTTTCTTATTACTTTTCCTTTTCTCTCATTGTACATAAATGTATATGCATATTGTACATATATTCATACATGTATTTGTAGATGACACATCAAGACAGAGTGAGATTAAATTTTGTTATAGCCTGCATGAAACACATTATGGCTATTCTATAATTCTTAACTACTCTCATTAGTGAGTACGAGATGATTAACTATTAATGATCATTAGGTTAGGTGATCAATGACCCTTATATTATTAAGACCATTAGCAGTAGTCTTATTCGTAACAGTAAATCCTTTCATTCATAAATATCTCTTTCTTTATAGTCCTATTGGTTGGATCATTGGACCAAAGATCACAAATACATTAAATTCTTATGGTAGTTGATATTAAATTACTTTTCAGAAAGAGTATAACTATTTCAATACCCATCCTCCCATCATCTGATGGCATCTTTACTCCAGCATTTTCTGGGATGCCCCAGCAAATAAGTGTGGAAGAGAATACACACGTTGCGGACTCTGACGCGAATAGCTTTGATAGCCACCCACACAAAACTGATGCTGCCAACTCCTTCGTCATAAACGGTATATGAGAAATCCTTTAGATCCCTCGTTGTGGTGGCTAAAACATCCAACTGTCAGAAGTCTGTGTTCTGAGACTGTTGGCTACCGTGGCAACAGAGGAACCAAATTAGAGCCATTAAGTGTGGAAGGAGAAAAAGGGGATAGAAAAGCAAAGGACCCATCCACTTTTAGTGAGTTTTTGTGTCGCTATGACCAAAATACATAGAACAACAAGAATAACGTAGAGAAGGAAAAGCTTTTTGGGCATCATGTTTTCAGAGGTCTCTGCGCCCACAGCGAGGCAGCACATTATAGTAGGGAAAGGGCCCATAGTAGGAAAGCTGCTCAAGTGATGGCAGGTTAGCAAGGAGAGAGAGAAAGGGGCTATAAGAGCAACTTCCCAGGCCATGCTCCCATTCATCTATCTCCTCCGGTCTTGTCCCACCTGACTACAGTTTCCATTCAGTTAGTCTATTCAAATCAGGATGGACTAATTAGATTGCAGCTCTCATGATTTACTCCTTTCACCTCTGAATATTCTGGGAGTTTCTGAAGGAAATCTATTACCCAAACAATAACAGTCTGACCCTGGCCCCCAGTAGCTCATTTCCAATTTCACAATGCAAAATGCTTTTAGATCCCATAGGCTCAACAGCTCTGGCCCAAAAGTCCAGTTTAAGTCCAAAGGCTTTTCTGAGACTCAATGCAAAGTTTTGGTTGTGAGCTCCTGTAAAAGGAAAAAACAAAGTTTTATATATCACATATACAGTGGCACAGAATAAACATTTGAAAAGGAAGGAAGAGGAATCTAGAAAGAAGGTTTAGGGCCAAAATAAGACTGAAAACTCATTGGGCAAAAAAGATCCTCTAGCTGAGTGTATAGTATCTAGGACACTTGGCTAGGAAATGTCATTTCCAAATGACTTGGGCAGTTCTGCCCCTTCAACCTGGCTGGTTGCAGCACACATGGGCTTTTTAGCCTGGTTTTCTATGTACCCTCAAGTTTTCTTGGTACACAGTCCATGTTAGCGGCATCTCTTAATTCAAGTAATCTCCATGTCCCTGGAATGTCCATCCTAATTGTGGCTTCATCTTTACAGATTTATAAGTTGAATTCTTTTTTATTTTTTAAAATATTTATTTATTTGCTTTAGTTGTACACAATGTGTTTATTTTTACGTGGTGCCGAGGATCGAACCTGGGCAGTCACGCATGTGCTAGGCGAGCGCCCTACCGCTGAGCCACAACCCCAGCCCTATAAGTTGAACTCTTTGAGACGGCCTGAGGGACAGGACCTGCCACTCTTTTCCTGTTCTCCCACGTGTACCTTTGAAATCTTGGTGGAAGCTTCCATACCACATCTTGGGAATCCTACATTCCATTAGAACTAGCACCATGTGGATGATGCCAAGGTCTGCCTCTAGCTCATGTAATTCTTGAGGCCCCTGGGATCTCAACAAAGTGGCCTGAGTGCATGCTTGCCTTGAACATGGTGAAATGACTTCCTAGGCCCCCCATGTGAGCAGGTTCCCTCATGTATTCTGAAAGGTATTTCATCTTCTATACCCTAGAGTCTGTAGGGGGATTAGTTCCTGAGATGCCACTCAGGTAACTTTCTTATCCTCTGTGTGCACAGTAGTTTGCATCCCTTTAAGGGTTGTTATCTCTTGAACAAGCACACCTCTTTTACCCCAGCTTTACTTGCACTTTTGTGGTCAAATGCCAGTTTTTTTAAACTCCTTTAGCTGTGCTTTGTATTCCTGATTCTCATAGTAATCCTGGTTAAAAGCTGCCTGTAATAACTATGCCACCAAACAAATGTTGTAGTGCCTTAAAATTTTCTCTGCCAGTTTAATTAGTGCATTACTTTTAAAATTAGCTTCACACAATTCTCAGGACACAGGCAAAATGTACCCAAGTTCCTTCCTGAATATAACATGAATGGCCCCTAGTACAATTTTGAGTTAAGTCCTTTTTTCCCTCTGATGTCTCATGAGCATAGTCATCATTCATATTTACTTTCTAATCTATTGAACTAGTCTCCCTGTTAGCGTCCACTCACAGCCTTCTAAAGGTTTTCCAGCTTGTATTTCTAGCTATGTCACAAATGTTCCTGCAAACCATTTCCAAAAGATTTTGAACCATATGATCAAGGTAGTCAAAGCAATAACCTCACTTCTTGGTATAAATTTCTACTTAAGTCACCTGTTGCATTGCTGTCACCAAAATACCCAAGAAAAGCAACTTAGAGACGGGAACATTTATTTGTGGTTCAAGGGTTCACAGGTCTCAGTGCGAAGATGGCGGACTCACAGCCTTTATTAATCTGGGCTCAAAGCAAGGCAAACATATCATGTAGGAAGGGCCATAGGCAGAGAGGGTTAATCAGATGGCGGATTTATTGATGCAACATATCATGTAGGAAGGGTGTCAGGAAGCAAAGAGTAGGAAAGGAACCACAGGAAACCCAACCCTTGCCAAGCATTCAAAAAAAAAAAAAAAAAAAACCATATCACCCACTGCTGGGGTTGCTGAGTTATGAATGGGGCCGAGTTCTAAGCTACACCCCCTTTTGGGCCCTAAAAGGGAGTTTTTCCTCTGCCCGCAGAAGGAAAAAAAAACGTAACTTACCCGGCGAGGGTGGACATAAGGGCAAAAATAGCTGGGTGAACCTCTGTCTGATGAACAGAAAACCACGCCACACCCAGGGAGTTTTGTATAGCAAGCGAGAATCCAGAAACTCAGATTTATTGACCAGGCACTGAACTTAAATAGGCCTAGAACTAGCCAATCAGCCAGCAGAGTAGTTCAGTCTCTCACGCTACGTCATAGCCACACCCCTTGGCTCAGCCCCAGCCCTACTAGGGCGTGGTAAGCAGCCAAAACCCGTCCCCTTGGCAGACATGGAGTCCCAACAATTCCCCTTTTTTTGTTTTATTTAAAATGGGGTCTCTCCATTTATATAAAAATGGGATGTCCCATCTTGTAGGTGTCCAACTCATTAGAGAGTGTGCCCGTCTAGGTCGACTTCTCCTCTCTGGGAAAAATCTTACCTGTTATTGGCTATCACTCTAGCACTTTAGGTGGACATACCTAGGGCCAGCAGGTGGCCAAGGGGAGCACACGGGACATGACAGTCACCTTTGGGAAGGCTTGACTGGATGGCATACCTCTGCATCCTATTAAGGACCGTGGCCAAGCCTATAGGGCTATAGCTCAGCGTGACAGTAGATCACCTAGCTGTATCAATCTGGCTAGTTCTATAGGGCTAAAAGTGCACACAAAGATAATGACAATCAGGGATTCACCAAAAAGAGAAAGTCCATCCATTTAGCTTAGTTTAAAGGAAGTCTTTTGGCATAAAGTCTGGACAATTGTCACAGGAATGGGACTCTTCTCTTAGAGTCCAAAGGAAGCCGTCCAGCACAAAGTCTAGATAATTGTCATAAGATATAGCGCTCTTCTTTCAGAGTCCAAAGGAAGTCGTCTAGCATAAAGTCCAGATAATTGTCACAGGAAGGGCCCAGTCTGTCTTCTCTCATCGCAGAGGGTTGAGATACTGATAAAGAAGGAGTCCAATATAGTGTTTTTGATGAATTTTGGAGTGGATGTGATGAGAAGTTTAATCACAGCAGGACAGGAGCTTTGTCACGGTGTTTTCATTTCTGTGGAAAAATGAAAGGATCACTCCTCAAGAGCTTGTGCTCTTGGGTAGTCATTTTGGTCGGATTGGCAGTATTTGAGATCTCTGGCAGGCACCCATATAGGGTTTTGTTCTCCCATAGGGAAGACACATCCAAAACTTCTGCCCGCACTTATTAATGGATCAGGACCTCTCCAGACTCCAGTTAATGGGTCTTTCCATCGGACCTCAACTTTTACATAAGGCGTTTGGTTAGACCAGTGTCTTTGAAACGCAGACAGAGGCTGCTGTTTGGAAAAATTTAAAATATTTAAAGTAAGCATAGCTGTTTTCAATTGGTCATGGGGGTTGCTTCTCCCATTTTGTTTTATTAATTGGTCCTTTAGGGTTTTATTATGTCTCTCTATGATGGCTTGTCCTTTTGGGTTATATGGGATCTCTGTGATATGTTTAATATGCCAAGTTTGGAAGAACTTTTGTAATGATTTGCTCACAAAACAGGGTCTATTATTGGTTTTAACCTGTTTTGGCAATCTAAGAATAGCAAAGCATTGTAAAAAGTGACTTTTAGCATGTTTAGCCCTTTCTCCAGAATGTGCCGTGGCCCAACAAGCATGTGAATAAGTATCTATGGACATAAATACATATTTTAATTTTCCAAATGGCACATAATGGGTTACATCAGTTTGCCAGATAGCGTTGGGCTGTAGGTCTCTGGGATTTACCCCAGGGGACTGGAGAGGTGGGACTTGTAAGAAGGGCAAACAGGATTTACATGTTCTTATAATTTTTTTTTAAATCTTTTATAGGAACTAAAGGAAATCTATTATGTAGACCTCTCCAATTTAAATGAGTAAGGTCGTGAAGACCTTGGGCTAACTGAAGGTCTTGTTGATATGGGATTGTAACTGTTAATATACTTGTGGTGGCCAAACGATCAGCGGCCTGATTTCCCTCAGATAGGGGCCCAGATAAGCCTTGATGTCCCCTAAGATGTTGGAGGAACACAGGTTCATTACGCCCCTTTAGCAGGGATCGAACCTGGATCATTAGAGGGGTGATAGGATTATTATCTATCTTTATATATCAGGCATTTAGAGTAGGTAATAGGTTAATTACATATAAACTATCTGAGAAAAGATTCATAGGCTCTTGGACATGGGTCAAGGCTAATGTAACAGCATATAATTCTTTAAATTGAGCAGAACTAGTAACTGTTTCAAAGTATTGTGTCCTTTGGCCTGAGGATGGGTGAAATATTACAACTGCTGACCCTTCTTTTCCTCCATCTGTGAAGACATTTACTTCCTTGGGGAGTGGCTTGCTGGAGAACAAGATGGGGGGAGTCCACTCCAGTTTGGGGAAAGAAGAGGTCCATTTGGTTGACCCGTAATGATAGTCAACTTTTCCTAGGAATTCTTCTAAAGCATAGGAGACTCTAGGGTTGTTTCTCTGTATCCATTCAAAGTCTGACAAACGGTAAGGAATTGTTAAAATATCTGGGTCTTTTCCATAATGCCTCAATGAGGTATCTCTCCCTTTTATTATAAGATCTGCTAATTGATCTAATTGGGAATAAACTCGAGGTGCTCCTCCCACAGAGGAATGTATCCATTCTAATGGATTTCCCATCTGGGTTAGTATAGCTGTCAGGAGCTTAGCACCTGAGAAAACCCACAGATATAAAGGTTGTTTTGGTTGGTATCGAGCCAATTGGACTGAATTGAGGGCATCTTGGACTTTTTGTAATATTGACAGATGACTTTCTTCTAGTATAATTATATCAGAGGGGGATTGTCCCCGTAGCAACTCAAAAAGAGGTAATAAATCTTCAGTAGAGATATGAAGCCAAGGTCTTAACCAGTTTAGCTCTCCTAATAGCTTTTGTAACTCTGCCAAGGAATAAGAGTTTTGAATGAGAAGGTGGGGGTTGAGAGGACAAACCGAGTCTAGGCTAAGTTTTGTCCCCAATATTTTAAAGGGAGGAATAGTCTGTATTTTATCATTGGATATGTGCAATCTTCCTTTTTTTAAGAGCTCTCGAAGGGTTAAGTAAGCAGAGTTTAGTTGTTGGACATCAGCAGCTCCCAGGATGATGTCATCCATATAAACATATAAGGTGAGCTGTGATTTTTTCATTAATGGTGACAGAAGACATGAAACATAATCATCTGGATGAAGAGGTATTGAAAAATAACAATCTTTAATATCAATAGCAATTAAGGTTAAATCTCTTGAGATCTGGCCAGGGGAGCATTCTGCAGGTCGACCATGGCCATTGGGGTAGTCTTTTTTAAAATAGCCTTGTCGTCCATATTTTAAATAGGCTCCTTTTCCATTTAAAACTGTTGTTAATATCTTAGTATGAGCATTAAGGGGGAGTGTTTAATATCTGAGACTGGTGAGTTGTTGAACCCACATCTTTGGTGGCAATAATCCATCTCTCCATAGATTTATCTTTTAACTTAGCATAGGCCAGCTTGTGATTTGTGGTCATTTCTTCCCAAACTAACATTTTTGCAAATTGGTCACTAGGTGGAAGTTTCCTTTGAAGGCTTTTTTCCACTTTCTCAATAAATGTGGTCAGATCTTTATTAGCTTTTTGAGTGACTCTAGCTATAGGAGGCTTTGTGGGGCCTTCCTCTAGCTTCTTCCATGCTGGCAGCCCTAAAGCTCGTACCTGTTTTTGGTACGGAGCTGGTAATGCTGCTTGTTGAATTTTTGTGGCATATTGATCATTAGTTCCTGACAGCATCCCAAAGGTTATTGGTATGGGAGGATTTGCTGTCTGGTTCCTCTCAGCCTGCATATGGCATTCATCAGAAAAATATGCACACCATTTAAGGAATAATGGTCCCGGGAGCACAGCTTTTGTTAAATCTTTCCAATCTCTACTCGTACAGGCGTGATGAGCGAGATTTTGTAAAATGCATTTTCCCATGGTGAGTTTGGACCATTTTCTGCTACAGCCTTTTTTAATTCTTTTAATTCTTGAGTCTCCCAGGGATACCAAATATCTGGCCTGTCTTCCCTAGGATTTAAATTAACTGGAAATGCCATTACAGGTGAAAGCCCACTAGAGGGCGTTAGCGCCTCTTGGTATAGTGATGGCGCAGAAGGCTCAGCAGGGGGTGGCTCATGAAATGGCGGATCCTGCTCGTAGGGTACTGAGCCATGTGGCCGGTGGCCTTTGTCCCCAGGGCATTTGTTAGAGATCTCTAAAGGAGGG
Organism: Tamias sibiricus; assembly: GCA_025594165.1. Classification (NCBI taxonomy): domain Eukaryota; kingdom Metazoa; phylum Chordata; class Mammalia; order Rodentia; family Sciuridae; genus Tamias; species Tamias sibiricus. The sequence goes on from CM046661.1 coordinate 91,189,126, forward strand.
GCTGTAACTTCTAATTCCCTGGAGCGAGATTTCTCTAAATTCGCGGACCAGGAGGGGCTGTTTAATTTTCTGGACCGGGAAAGATTAGATCTTTTTGTTTCTTGTAAGAGTGAGCATGCTTTTAGGGCGGATAAAGCTGGATAAACTCCCGGAGGCGGGACTTCCCCATATTTAATCTCTCTGTCTCTTAAAATTTGTTTCACTTTGTCCCACATTTCCCAAGAATTAAATTCAGACTCTGGGAGCCAGGGAGCCGCCCGTTTTAACGAATTCCAAATCACCTCCGCTTAATATACCGCCACGCCTCGAGGGCTGGGTCTTGCGATTTCCCGAATGTTAATATTTGCCCCATACTAAAGGGTATTTTTGCCAGCGAAAGAGACGCTGCGTCTCTAACCGTATTAAGCCCACCGATAATTTTTTCTTTGTTCCCGCCCCGAGTTGGGCGCCAACCTGCTGGGGTTGCTGAGTTATGAATGGGGCCGAGTTCTAAGCTACACCCCCTTTTGGGCCCTAAAAGGGAGTTTTTCCTCTGCCCGCAGAAGGAAAAACGTAACTTACCCGGCGAGGGTGGACATAAGGGCAAAAATAGCTGGGTGAACCTCTGTCTGATGAACAGAAAACCACGCCACACCCAGGGAGTTTTGTATAGCAAGCGAGAATCCAGAAACTCAGATTTATTGACCAGGCACTGAACTTAAATAGGCCTAGAACTAGCCAATCAGCCAGCAGAGCAGTTCAGTCTCTCACGCTACGTCATAGCCACACCCCTTGGCTCAGCCCCAACCCTACTAGGGCGTGGTAAGCAGCCAAAACCCGTCCCCTTGGCAGACATGGAGTCCCAACAACCCACCCTTATATCAACTGCCAGGAGTTACCATCAAGTCACTCCATTCAAAGTAGGGTGGACTGTTAAGATTGTACTCTCATACTCTAATCTATTCACCATTAAATTCCCTTTCCTTAACGGGAGTTTTTAGGAGTCCTCACATATCCAAAACATAACAGCTATCCTTCTGAAGTATTCTGTAAACATACTGTGAAGGGCTGAAGAGGATCCCTCTTACAGAACAAGGACAAATGGGTGGTGCATCACTTCCCTCCTGAAAGTGCTTTTCTAAGATGGCTCCTTTCACTAGGCAATTGAGAACTGTTTGGTGAGATGGACAGGAAAACCCTATTATAAACAAGGTGTCTCATTTAACAAAAGAACAAGACACTAATTTCAGGCAAAGTCCAGGTTGCTTCATTTAGCCATAAAGGGAATGGGAAAGGAGAACCAGGAAAGACATCCAAGGGCAGAAGGTTGCGGACCTGAGAATTTCTGTCAGTTTGGAAGTTACTGAGGTGAAAAAGAGGTAGGGATGGGGGAGAGGGCACAGGGTGAGCAAAGATGAACACATGAGAAATGACCTCCCTTTTGAGGAAAACTCATGCAGTGTGGTATGTGGGTGGGTATCAGTGAGGACGTGCAGGCCTTCCCCTACTGCCCCGCAGCCTGGATTTTGTTCTCTCAGTCTGTAAGGACGGTGTGAAATGTTTGGAGGGGTGCGCTGTGCCAGACCTCCTGCTCCTTCGTGCATTTCCCAGCTGGGCTTCTGCCTTTATTCCTGAGGTTGAAGGCATGTGTTTTTAGAGCATTTCTGTCCACCCATTCTCTGTGTTTGTGGTCCTTGTTCCCTTGTGCCCACATGTTACTGTGTCTTGACGGCGGCTTTAGTTCCTCGAGGTGTCCTGGTCCTTGCGGAAGCAGAGCTTTGCTTTTGCTGGGGCGCACCAAGGCTGTGCGTCCACTTCGCTGGTACGACACCATGGGCTGCTGTTATTTGACCACTGTCCTTGCTGCTGGCCTCACGGAATGAAATGGAGCTTGATGGACTCACAGCTCCCCAGTGAACCAGTCTGGCCCCTTTGTCATCCCTTTGCCACCTGGCCCCTTGACATCCCCGTGCAGTTATTCAACACAGTCAAGGTAATTCACACATCCAACACTTTGCATCGTTACGTTTTGTGTGTGCGGCCCTCTGTGCGTGGTGTGGACACTTATGATCTGCTCTCTTAGCACGACTATAGCATGTGATATTTGTAAGCATGGTCACCATGCGGTATGCCAGCCCTCCAGAACTTGGTGTCTGAGGGTACCGTTTTGAACATTTCAGAGAGCTGAGCAGGATAGCATCTCACTTTCAGCCCCCCACGGTAGTGGGCCCGTCTCTACAGTACTCACGTCTCTTTGTGAGTACCACTTTCTCAGTGAAAAATCTTTTGTAGCACATAGGATGCTAAATGACATCACTGTAGTGTTCATGGGAGGTGAACATACTGTTGTTGATTTGATTGTCTGTATATATGCGTTTTTGACTGGTCATTCATGTGCTAACTACCCCAGGGTCTGGGTTAAAAATAATTGTCCACCTTGTATCACGACTAGTCACGTTGAAGTCTTTTTAAAAAACTTTCTATGTATAGATTTTTTTCAGCCATTCAGTCTTTTTTTTTTTTCAATTAATTAAATTGTTTTTCGGTGTAGATGGACACAATATCTTTATTTATTTATATTTATGTGGTGCTGAGGATCGAACCCAGTGTGCCTCACCTGTGTGAGGTAGGCTCTCTACCACTGAGCTACAGCCCCAGCCCTCAGCCCTTCAGTCTTTAAATCAACTATTTCTCCTGGGCATTGCTGGTTTGAGCCTTGTTTGAACTTTGGTTGATTGCCCAGGTTCTATGGCTGGGTTCTTGCGGGCTGGAGTCAGTTCCTTCATTATTACCTAGGTGAGAATTAAATGCCAATCATCTAAAGTATTGCCAAACATATACAGTAGAGAGCCTTTCGTATTTGATTTCCGAAGTTCAGCCTCAACATACTCTTTACCGAGTCTCATGGTGACTCTTGGGACACCAAATCCAGGCAAGCTTTTGAACTCTTCCATTTACCTGCTAGAATGTTTTCTGTGTGTTTTCAAACCGGTTGAAAAGAAGTGGCCACCCTGTGTACCTACCACGGGTGAGTGCCTGTCAAGTTTCAGGCCCTGTATCATGCCACTTCCAGCAACAGTAAATACATTTTTTACCCACCATTGCTTCATCTATGAAATAGAGATAATGGTGTCTTCCTTGCAGAGTGTTTGGGACACCAGGTGTTGGTGAAGTCAAGGAGCTAGCAGAGGGGGAGGAGGGTGTGCCAGTGAGCCAGGTTCTCAGAGAGGTGGGGAAGTGAGAAGTCTGGCTTGGGAAGAGACTTGCATGTGACCTTGAGCATGCTCTGTATTTGCACAAAGGCCCTATCCTTTGGTGTCTTCCAGATTTTGAAAATCAGTGTTCCCGTGATGCATCATTCTTTTCTACTACAGACTGCTCTGACCCTCCACCATTTGCAGTCCTTTAGTTACATGGTTTTAACTCATTTTTTTCAAAACAGCAATTTTAACCCAAGGATCCAGGCTTTTCTTTTTTTTTTTTTTTTTTTTGGCACGTGAAGCTGTTGAGGTATCTGGCATTCCCATGTGCTCAATGTTTGTGGAAGTGAGTAAGGGAGGGAGGGAGGGAGGAGCTGAGGAAGTTGAAGTTGAGGAAAGGAAGGCCTTTGAGACTAAACACTCATGGGCTTTTCCAGTGAACAGTGAAGGCCACACAGGGTGGTAGTAGAAGCTGGAGGAAGAGGACCTTTGAGGGAACCTGTGGTGAGTGAGGCAGAGGACGTCGATTGGTTAACGCAGGGAGAGTCAGCAAGAAGAGCGAGTCCAGGCTGCCTCCAAGAAGTTGACGTGTAGGCACAATTTTAATGACACTTGCAAAGGAATTTCAGAGAGAACCTTGTGGTGGGTTGAGAGAGGACTTGGTTAAATCAAGGTCTGCTGAAGAAAAACCAACCAACCAACCAAACCAACCAACAGAACCTTTGGTAAAATGGCTGCAGTGAGAAAACTAAAAATAGCACAGTGAGTGTTGACTCCAAATCTCCCTCTTGATAAGCGAATCAAGACTAAGGGAGAGATCCTCAGGAACATGACCACTGCCGCCACCACCAAGAGTATGTATGGAGTGCTTGCTTTGTCTCCTTCACTCTCCCAACCACCCCATGAAGTCTGTGGTGCCATCTCCCTCATCTCATGAGTGAAGACAGCCAAGCTTTAGGGAGGTTAGGCAGCATTCCCAGCCCTCACCTTCCTCCTCTGTGGTCCGTGTATGCCAGCCAACTTGCTAGAAACACCAACATGCCAGAATGTGTTAAAACCACATAATAGAACGAGTCTGGTTCCCCAGGATGATCAGAACTGCTTTCTGAGTGTCCAAAGCACTATCGATGGAATGAGCTTCCCCTGTGCCGCCCTGTCCGCTGCCACTTGATCAAGACCCAGAAGTTCCTCCAAAACCATCCTGCCATGTGGGAGTCTGACAGGTGTCCTGCTGCCTTGTGGCAGTGGGGAGATGAGTTAATGACAGGGGATCAAACGCATGAAATAATAAAACGGGGTCAAATACAATCAGATGGGATGTTGGGGGAGAGAAACAGAATGCCTTTTGTTTAGGAATCATACCGCCACCTGATGTAGTCTGAGAATGCATACCATGTTCTAGGCATGCATAACTTGAACCTGGGCCCACATTTTATGATGGAAGAGGAGAAAGATGTGAACAACAACAACAACAGCAACATTTTTATTTAATTGGGGAAAAAAACATAAAACCGTGGGACTATTGAATAATTGTCAAAACCTTTAAAATTCTGAGTATACAGGGTTTCCTGATATACTGAGGGGTTACTGGGTTGAATTTTCTTGCCTGTACGCAAAGAATGTTTCCTTGCTTCAGGCAGACCAGGGTCCTTGTCGGCCGCGTCGGGGCGCCTTCTCCTCCGCAGGGAGGAGACCACCCGCTCCCTGAACCAGTGGACAATGGATCGGACGTTCAGACAGGATGTGGCTCCTGGGAGGGAAGAGCAGCCCCCCTCCGTTGACTGCCCTGATGAGACTGAGAGGGTGTCTTCAGTGTCTTTCTCCTGGCTGATCACCTGGCAAGAGAAAGAGGATGAGGTAGAAACGTGTAATGTCAGCACCAATGAAGTCATTTACGGAAATCCTAATTTATTTTTCTTACCCAAATAGCCCAACTGTAACTGTAAACCTTAAGTATTCATTAATCATTAGTCAGATGGACAGACAGACACACACACACGCTCACACACACACACACACACACACACACACACACACACACCCTTGCTTATTTTTTAGTATTATCCTTAGTCCTTTCTCTTTGTTCCTCCCCCTCTCTGGTGTCTCTCAGTGCTCCTTGTCATTTTCCTTATACCTCTTCCCCAGCTCCTTTCCTTGCTGCCATCCTTCTGTCATTGCTCATCTCTTGGTGTCCTGGGTTCTACCTCTGCTTCACAGCAGGTAGAATAAGTGACCACATGCTGTCCATCCTGGCACCCCCACTGGGCCCATGTCTTGCCCTGAAAACAAGCAGCTCCCTGCTCACCTCAATAAGGTCATCTTCTCGCCTGGGTGTGATTTCTGGAAACTGGTAGTTGTCTTCAGGCCTGGGCCAGGCCTGAGAAGCGTGATGCTCTTGATGACTGACCTGATTCACATGGGGAGAGGCACTTGTGGACGCCTGTGGATCCTCATGCAGAGGAGAAGCAGAGATCACAGGGTCGTGATGGACATCGTCGTAGTCGTCTTCGTCATCTCTCAGGTTCTCTCGATATGCATCAAGGTATCTGATTAGACCATCCAGTTTCAAGTAGCTCTGGCTTGCTCTCTCCTCCAGGTACTTTTCCCTGCTCTGGTAATGGGCAGGCAGATCCAGAGCAGCTTGTGAGTCTCCATAGTGGGAGCCCAGATACACATCCAGGAGCTGGACAATGGGTAGTTCACATAGCTGCTCTGAGTTGTCATGAATTTGCTCTCCTCTTCCCATGGGCATCCTTCTGCTTTCAGTCGCCCATGGCTCTTGGACGGGAGAGAGGAAGAGGCAGAAAGAAGGCTTGGAGCTCTCGTCTTCGGAGGAGGTGCTGTCTGTCCAGTCAACGCTCTCCTCAAGGGGGGTAGAGCCTCCAGAGAGGCTCATATTGGATTTGGATGTGGAAATGGAGTCGTCCTTGTCAGCGCGGTTGCTGCTGTAGGATGTATCTCTCGTGGTGCGCAGATCTCAGTTCTGCCTCAATCTGGAAGCTTCAAAAGAAAAAATCCTTGATGTGAGGTATTGGGAAGAGATCACGCACCTTAGCAATCATTCCCATTCCTATTTCGGGTCATCGCTCTTGCGCACTGTCAGAAGCGCATCCTATGTTTGCCTCCCCCCAATCAAGGGCAGAAGAGGCAGGCCTTTCTCTTTCTATTTGTAGTGTCTAATCACCCTCTGGACTGAGCATCTCCACCTCTTACCTCTCATGCTTTGTCTTATTGTAGTTGAAAGATCTACCTGTCATTCCAGACAGTTGAATAAAATTTGAAAAAGTACAGGAAATTGTGAAGTTGAAAAGAAATGCTGCTCTGCTGCCACCATCCAGAGGACATGAGGACGAGTACTATTCGTGGAAAGAATTTGGTGGATTTCCTCATAATCTGTCCCTTTTCTTCATACACACATAGTTGAATGAACGTACATTGTATGTATATGCACACAGCCATATACAATTGGAGGCACGTCAGTAGAGAGATTATTAAATATGATAGCACAGCCAGCAAGAACCCCACGTATGACTGCTGTGTAGTTCTTCCCCCTATTCTTATTAATGGTACTTCAGCGATCACTTATTAATGAATGTTACGTGTTCACTGGTCCTTAGATTACTAAGACCTTTAACAATGTCTTATTAGTGTCAGTGAATACTTCTTTTTGTCTGTCAATCTCTGAGTGTCTCTGTCTTCATATTCCTGTCTGTTGGATCAGTGGACCAGAGCTCACAAGTCTTATGATAGTTGCTACTAAGTTTCTTTCTAGAAAGTATGGCTGTTTCATTCTCTCATCATCTGATGGCGTCTTAATTCCAGCATTTTCCTTTATATGCCAGGCATGTAAGTGGGGAGAAGCACAGGCACAATGTCTGTCTCTCTCCCGCCTCTCTCTTACACACACACACATACACACTCACCTTGAAGATTAGTCTTGCTGAGCTCTGCGTGCTGCCCACAGGAAGAGATGCTGCCAAATCCCTTGGCATAAATGGGGTGTCTGAAGTCCTTCAGATCCTTCGTCCCAGTGGCTTAAGCAGGCAACTGGTAGAAGTCTGTGTTCTGAGACTGTTGGCTAACATGGCTACCGTGGCAACAGAGGAACCTGTTGACATAAGCATGGAAGGAGTTAAAGGCACACAAACCCAAAGGACCTTTGCCTTTTTTTTTTCAGTCAGTTGTTGCATTACTGCGACCAAATTATGTGATAAGAACAGCTTAGAGGAGGAAGAGTTTACTTGGAGCTCAGGCTACAAAAGGCCTCAGTGTATGGAAGGCCACCTTCTTTGCTCTGGGTTCATATTGAGGCAGCACATCATGGGGACAGGGCCCAGGGTAGGAGAGGTGCTCTACTGATGTTGGGTTAGGAAGCTGACAGAGAGGAAGGGGCCACAGGAAGAACAGCACTCTCAGGACACACCTCCAGTAGCCCACCACCTCCAGCCACGTCCCACTTGCCCACAGTTACCATTTAGTCGGACAGTCGACTCCCTTTCCTCTGATTATTATGGCACTAGTTTGAGCTTCCTCGGGGTCACCTCATATCCAGACCATAATGTTCTGCCCCTGGTCCCTAATAGCTACTGTCCATCTCATGGGAGTAAAAGCGTTTAGTTCTTTCATAAGATGCCTGCCCATCATCTTCGCAGATCCAGCACTGCCCAAAAGTCCCATTCAAGTGCAGAGTCTCCTCTGAGACTCCAGGCAAGATCTTGACTGTGAGCACCGCTAAAATCAAAAGCAAGTTTCCTATATCCAGTGTACAGTGGCAGAAAGAAGGGTTGTGGCAAAATTAACCCAGTATTTCACACTGGCCTCCTGTTTCTGAGAAAATCATCTGGGATACGGTGGTTGTGAGATGTGATTTCGAAAGGGGTTTGTCAGCCCTGCTCCTTTCACCTGGCTGGTTGCATGCCCGCGGGCTCCATTTAGACTGTCTCTCTCTGCAGCCTCCAGGTTTTCTCGGCAGACAGTCATGTGATTGGCATCTCTTACTTCCTGGTGTCTCCTTCCCAGCTTCAGCCTCACCCTTTCAACTTCATACATGGGCTGCTTGGACGCAATCTGCAGGGCCTCTGGTTCTGCTACGCTTTGTCCTCCCAGACCTTTCATTTGAAATCTGGGTGGAATTGTCCATTGCCCCCTAACTCGAGCATCCTGCATTCCAGGAGGAGCATCGCCACTTGGGTAATGCAGAGTTCTGCTGCCAGCTTGCGCAATACCTCGGGCACCTGGGACAATGGCTGTTGCACGCTTGGGGGCCTGGGCAGCCGAACATGGTGAAAACAACTTCATAGTGTCCCCCTCCTTCTTCTTTTGAAGCAGGTCTCCCACATAATCTCTTCTCTGAGAAACTTGCTCTCTATACTCTGGACCTCTGGTCAGTGTGGTCTTGCAAATTCCTGAGATGCCCTGCAGGCTTCCTTTTTCTAGTCTGTGTGTGTGTGTGTGTCATACTATGCTAATTGACAACCCTGTGGTGTTCATGGGAGGAAACATTGTGGCTGATTTGATTTTTTGTTTATATGAACTTTTGATTAGTCCTTGAAGTGCTAACTCCTCCTATGTGTATGTTAAAATTACTCATTATCCTTGTATCACAACTAATCGAATGAAGTCTTTAAAAATGGCCTGTGTTTAAATGTCTCATTCAATTATTGAATCTTTAAATCCATTTTTTCTTCTATGCATTGCAGGTAGAACCTCATTATAGCTTTTGTTAAATTACCCAAGGTCTTTTGCCAGACTCTTGCATGATGGAGCCAGTTACCTCTATCATAAATGTAAACTTATTACTTGCCTTTAAGTAATAAATTTAAGTGAAAATTCAGTGCCAGTTTTTTGAATAGTTGTTTAACATATAAGGTATATAGCCTTTCTACTTTTATTTTCTATTTTTAGGCTCAGTATACCTCTGACCAAATCTGATAGTGCCCCAATACCAAATCCAGGCAACCTTTTGAACTCTTCTAGTTCCTTAGAATATTTTCTGTATTTTTTAAAACTATTGAGAAAAAAAAAAAAAATCCCACAAGGTTCCTTTTGAAGTTCCAGGCCCTGTATCCTACCACTTCTAGCAGGAGTAAACCCATTTTTAACCTATTGTTGCTTCATAGATGAAATACAAACAATCATGTCTTCTTATAATTTTTTTGAAATGATTGGTGTTTTTTATGTGGGAGGCTTAGTCAATGGTTTAATTTCATTCCATAATCAAGAAACAGACTTTTCAAATTAGATTTTATATTTTCTTGCTCTCAATAGGCTCCTCAGTCTATAGATCGTCTTATTCCTTGACCTTCTCTTAATGGCCATTTTCTTTTCTTTTTGTCTCCTTTCCCCTCATTACCTTTATCCCTGCATATCAATCACTTTTTTACAAAAAATTCTTTATGTTATTTTATTTTTATGTGGTATCAGGGATCAAACCCAGTGCCTCATGTGTGTGTGTTAGGCAAGTACTCTGCCACTGAGCCACAACTGCAGCCCAATCAATCACTTTTTTTTTTGTGGTACCGGGGATTGAACTCAGGGGCACTCGACCACTGGGCCACATCCCCAGCCCTTTTTTGTATTTTTTTTTTTTATTAGAGACAGGGTCTCACTGAGTTGCTAAGTGCCTTGCCATTGCTGAGGCTGGCTTTGAACTCGCGATCCTCCTGTCTCAGCCTCCCAAAGTGCTGGGATTACAGGCGTGCGCCACCGCGCCCGGCTCAATCAATCACTTTTGATGTAAAGAAAAAGTGACTGTGTTTCACTTCTAAAGAATTGTATTTAAAAATTTGAGAGACGTGGAATATATTGAAAACACTGAAAGAATTACATAGAGCCATACGACAGATTACTCTGGACTAGACACTGTTTGGATTGTGCAGTATAAAGAACTAAGACTTGATGTTTGCCCTCAAGATCTCAATGTTTCTTGGTAAAATAGGTTTATAGGAGAGCTGGAAAGTACAGGTTATGGTGTGAGGGTGACAAGATGGGGACTGAGGACCAGGATCTAACTGAAGGGAGTGCATGTTCTACTTCCCCTCAGGTGATCAGCGTTGGTCTTTTAGTAACCCTAGATCAGGTAGTTGAAGGATAAGTTGCCCACTGTAGTCTGTGAATGGAGAAGAAAATCTCAGTGGTTTTGTGCGATGACCCTATAAGAAGCATTTTCTCTGGGGGAATTGGGTGAGTAGAAATTAAAAGCAGATGTGGAAGAAGAGAAGGGCATGCATTGTGCATGTGACTAGAGGTGGTGTACATGCCACACTTTGAGAATGAGGTATATTGATGAGATTATTCTCAGGGCCATGCATGGTGATGGGACTGCAGGTGTTAGTGAAGTGAAAAAGCAGGCAGAGTGGGAGGAGTGTGTTGGAGTGAGTCAGTGAAATAGGATGGAGTTCTCTGAGAGGTGGAGAAGAGACAAGTCTGGCTGTGAAGAGACTTATGTGTGACCTTGGGCATGCACTGTAATGATCAAAGGGCTGTTCTTTGATCTTTTCCCTCTTCTATTGTCTTTCCTGGGCCATATCAGCCACATGTCTCTCACATGCATGATGAACCAGCCACAGTCTCACCTCCACTCCACTGGCAACTTAAAGTCCTCTACCTCAAACTACCATATTTCTACCTTAGGGCGCCTCATATATGAAAACCTTGAAAGTCACCCTCCCTGTACTGAACTATTCTTTTTTTAGCATCCTCTGTATATCTCCTACAGACTACTATCATGTACAACCACTTATGGTCATATGTTTATGCTGCTTTAACTCTTAAATAAAGAGCCCTTTGAGCCCAAAGAGCCAGACATCTTTTTTGGTCTGGTAAGGTAGTAGGTTTTCAGACATTTCTGTGTGCTCAGTGTTTGGGGAAGGGAGGGAGGAAGGAGATGAGAGGTTGGATTTGAGGAAAGGAAGATCTTTGAGAATAAATATTCATATGCTTTTCACATGATCTCTGAAGGTCACACAGTGTGGTAGTAAAAGTTGAAGGAGGAGGAGCTTTGGGGGAACCTGTGGGTGAGTGAGGAAGATGATGTTGGCCATGGGAGATGAATTGGCAACATATTAAGAATCAGAAGAAGGATGAGTCCACGCTTCCTCAAAAAAGTCGACCTGTAGGGGCAATTTTAATAACACTTGCAAAGGAATTTCAGAGCACGGTGCAGTGGGTTGAGAGAGGACTCGGTTAAATCAAGATCTGCTGAAAACCTTAAGTTTTTGGTAAAAAGGCTTTTTTACAGGAAGTATCTCAACGAGAGTTGACTCCAACTCAATCTCTTGGAGTAAACCCATTTTTAAGCCATTTTTAGAATGAAGTTTTGGGGGAAGTATCTCAGGAACATCAATATCACCAGTCATAGTATTTATTAAGTGCTTGCTTTATCTCATTCATTCTCTGAAAAACCCTGTGAAGTCTGTGGTACCATCTCCCTCATCTTATGAATGAAGAAAGCCAGGTGTAGGGTGCTTAAGCAGCATTCCCAGCCCTCATAGTCCTCCTGAGTGAACCACTAAGGACCACTAGAACTAACCAATATGCTAGCACATATTAGAACAACCTGCTAGAACTAGTCTGGTCCCCCTGCAACATTTTGTGGGTGTCTGGAACACTACTGATTGAAATGAGCTTCGCCACAGGAGTCTAAAAGGTATCTTTCTGCCTTCTGGCAGTGAGGATATGAATTAATTATAAAAGAGGGTAAAATTCCTGAATTAATAAAATGGGAGAAAATATATTAAGAAAGTAGGGTGGTGGATAAAAAAAAAAATATTCCTTTTGTTTAAGAAACATAATACTGGGCTGGGGTTGTGGCTCAACAGTAGAGCGCTCGCCTAGCACGTGCGCGGCCCAAGTTCGATCCTCAGCACCACATAAACGTAAGTGCATTGCATTGTGTATAACTAAAGCAAATAAATAAATATTAAAAAATAAAAAAAGAAACATAATACTACCCAAAATGTCCTGAGTATGAATTTCCATCTTCTAGACAACATATGCACCTTCAGTTTGGGCCCAGATGTTATAATGGAAGAGGAGGACAACATGGATATCAAGCACATTTGTTTTGTTTATTGGCAAAACAAAACCATGGGGGCTATTCAACAGCAGATGTAAAAAAATTAAAAATCTGGGTATATAGTTTATAGTGATTCAAGCAATTCCTGAGGTTGTATTCTCTTGCTTCTAAGGAAATGTCTTTTCTTTGGTTCCAATAGACTGGGGCTCTTGGTTGTCTTCTCAGGGTGTTTTCTCCCTGGTAGGGAGGAGACCACCAACTTTCTGAGCCAGTAGAAGATGGACCTGAAGTTCATATGGGATGTGGTTTCTGTGTGGGAAGGCATGTCCCCCTCCTTTGGCTGCTCTGCTGAGACTAAAGGCATCTCTGTAGTACCAGTCACCTGGCTTATCATCTGCCAAGAGAAAGAAGATAAGTTAGATATATGTAATGTCAGCACCTGTGGAGTCAATATTTACTCTTTTATGGAAATTAATTTTTTAACCAAAATTAGCCCAGTTTAAATGTATAACTTCAGTTCTTATTAATACTTAAGTGCATATACATCCAAGCACACACAAACATGTGTTTTCTCTCTCTCTCTGGCATATAATCATTCCTCCTTGTCTTTTGTTCCTTACCTCTTATTTGTGCTCCTTGGCATTTTCCCTAACACTCTTCCCTAGCTCTATTCTTCCTCTTGTCCTCCCGTTGTTCATCTCCTCATGTAACAGGGTCCACCCCTCTTCACAGCAGGTAGAATGATTGACTCCATTGCTGTCCCGCCTGGCATTCCCACCGGGCCTAACCCTTGCTCTGAAATTAAGCAGTTCCATACTCACCTCAAGAAGTTCATCTTCCTCAAGCTGGGGTGGCATTTCTAGAAACTGGCTGATGTCTTGATTTTCTGGTGGTTTCCACTTGGGCAAGGCCTGACAAGCTTCGTATTCTTGATGACTGACCTGATACATATGGGGAAGGATGCTGCTGGACAGATGGAGATCCTCCTCCTGAGGAGATTGAAAGAGAACAGTATCAAAATGTTTGTCATCTTTCTGATTTTCTACAACTGCCTTAAGCATTTGCATTACATCTTCTAATTTGCAGAGAGTCAGTTCTGTATTCTCCCATGGGCACTCATCCATCCTTTGGTTGACTCTGTTTAGATCCCCAGCAGCTAGTGGGTCTTCATGGTCCCAGCCTGTATGAATGTCCATGATTAATGTTGTGGTTAATTTGCAAAGCTTCTCTGGGTGTCCAGAATATGATCTTGTCCCCAGACAGGCCTTTTCATCCTCGTGTTTTCTCTGCTTAGATCCCAATTAGCTAGTGAGTCTTTGTGGTCAGAGCCCATATTGGCATCCAAGACCAGGGCGATGGTTTGCTTGCAAAACTTCTTTGGGTTTTCCTGAACTTTGTCTTGTCTCCCCATGGGGTTCCTTACCCTTTCAGTCTTCTGTGTCCCTTGGACAGGAGGGGGGGAAGTGGGTGGAAGAACCCTCAGAAGTTGAGTCTTTACAGGTGGTTGTGTCCTCACAGGCAATGGTGTCTTCATAGGGTAAATAGCCTACAGAGAGGCTCAGGTTGGATTTAGATTCAGAAATGCACTCCTCTTTGTCAGTGCAGTTGCTGCATGAGGATGGGTCTTCCATGGAATCCAAAGGCAGGTCTCCTAAACTCAGGAAACTTCAAAAGAAAAACATTAATAGATGATGTTGGGAAGAAAGTGATGTGCTATATCAATAATACCTATTCATATTTCCATTCATAGTATCCCACTCAGGCAGACATGCATCCTATGTTTGCACTCTCTAATCATAGATAGACGGGGCAGTGCTTTTTATAAAATCTTATTTTATTGTATAATAACCCTCTGTACTGAGAATCACCATCTAGTACCTCTCATCCTTTGTCTTATTACAGTTGAAATAATTCATATCAAAAAAGACAGTTAAATAAAATTTGAAAAATTCAGGAAAGTATGAAGATGAAAATTACTGCCCCACCATCTAGAGGTAATGATAACCATCAGTAAAAAAGTTTGGTGGATTTCCTTCTGATTATTTTCATTTTCTTTGTATGTATATACATCTGTGTGTGAATGTGTATTGTACATACATGTACACTTTCACATATATGTGGGTGTCGTGTCAACAGAAAGTGAGATTATTAAACTGTATGGCACAGCCTATAAGAAATTCATATATGACTATTCTATAATTCTCAACTACTTTCTTACTAGTGACAATTACCTATAAGATCACCTATTAATGACCATTAGGTTAGGTGCGTAATGACCCTTAGATTATTAAGATATTAACAATTGTCTTATTCATGATAGTAAACCCCCTTATCCATAAATCTCTGTCTCCCTTATGCTGTAAGTTGGATCATTGGACATAAGATCACAAATATATTAATGTCTTATGATAATCAAATACTAAATTATTTTCTAGAAAGAGCAAATGCCTATAATCCCATCATCTCATGGCATCTTTACTATAGCATTTCCCATCATGCCTGAGCAAGAAAGTGGGGAAGAGCATGCGTGCGTGCGCACGCGCGCGCACACACACACACCCCACACATACACTCTGCAGACTCTGTCACACCCAACTCTGATGGTTGTCCACAGGAAAGAGATGCTACCAACTCCTGAGGCATAAACTGGTGAAGTCAGAAGATCTTCAGATCCTTTGTTCCAGTGGGTAAAAAGTCCAACTATTAGAAGTCTGCGTTCTGAGATTGTTGACTACCATGGCAACAGAAGAACCAAATTATAGCCAGAAGTATGGAAGGAGAAAAAGGGGATAGAAAACCAAAAGACCCATCCCCCTGTTTTTTCATCAGTTTTTGTGTTGCTGTGATTAAAACACATGATAGGAACAACCTAGAGGAGGGAAAGTTTGTTTTTAAAGGTTTCAGAGGTCTCAGTCCATAGAGGGTGAGTTCCCTTGTTCCAGGCCCATAAGGAGGCAGCAAATCATTCACAAAGCATTAACAGAAGCTTTTGGAAACACCTCATATTCAAACCATAACTCCCTTTAGCCCTCTGAAACTTATGTTGTAAGGGAACCAAGGTGAAAACTTTACCCAGCTAGGCAGGATAGAGTCTCATTTTCAGTTTATATGTGAGACCATCTGTACAATACTCATATTGAGCACTACTGAAAAATGAAAAATCATTTGGACCAGATGTTAAACTAAAGGACAAACCTCTGGTTTTCATGTGAGATAAACATACTTGAGTTGATTTGGTTTTCTGTATATGGCCTTCTAATGAGTCATTCAATGCTCATTTCCTTAGGGAGTAGGTTATAAATAATTATCACCTTTGAATCGCAACTAACCCTGTTGAAGTCTTTTTAAAAATTGCCTATGTGGGCTGGGGTTGTGGCTCAGTGGTACAGCATTCACCTAGCACATGTGAGGCCCTGGGTTCGATCCTCAGCACCACATAAAAATAGATAAAATAAAGGTATTGTGTCCAATTTCAACTAAAAAAATAAATATAAAAAAATTGCCTATGTATTGATTGTTTCATTCAGTCTTGAAAGCCACCCTTTCTTCTAGGCTTGCAAGTATGAACCTCATTTTAGCATTTGTTGAATTCCCTAAGGTCTTTGGTCAGGCTATTACATGAGGTAGCTGGTTGCCTCCTTAATTTAATGAAAATTTAATCCCAATTATTTGAATTGTTTTCAAGCATGTAAAGCAGATAGCCTTTCTTATGTTATCTTTTACTTGAAAGGTCAGCATACTTCTGTCCCAGTGTGATAGTGGTTCATGCAAAACCAAATACAGGAAATGTTCTACTTCACTTTTATAATAGTGTCTGTATTTTTCAAAACTTTTGAAAACAAAAATCCCACAACAATATTTCTACCAGTTGAGTGCCTATCAAGCTCCAGGTCCCACAACCTACCACTTCTACCAGCATCAAATCCATTTTTAACTTCTTGTTGCTTCATATGAAATAGAGATAATGTCTTCCTCACAGAGTTTTTGGAATGATTAGAGATTATATATGTGGTATGCTGCGTACATGCTTTATTTTCATTCCAAACCAAGTCCATCCTCTGTGTTGCAATGGTAGCACCTCTCTGGGGAAACTGTTTTATTTATAGTTTCAGACAGACTTGTTTCCACCACTGATGGAGTGTGAAAATCATGTCCATTTAATAATCATACTTTTGATTATCTGTTTGTCTTCTTCACTGGTCTATAGCCTCCATGAGTCCAAGGTGGATCTATTTGTTTTAGATATTACCTGTACCTGCCAGCTTGGTGCCTGATCAGTGAACCCCTCCCCGACTATGGTGGTCATAGAAAAGAAACTCCCAGAATTAGCATCCTTTCCCAGTGTCAGAGAGAAAATGCCCAGAAGGAATTCTTGGGGATCTAGGTCTGGTGAAATGATTGTCATCTAATCTGGATATTCAGCTGCCATAGATAGAAATAGTTGGAAGCTAGCAGTTGTTGTCCCTTTGACTGCATTCTAAACTGGGCAGGGACTATCCCCTTGGTAGAAAGAGTTTTCTACCAAAAGGAAAAACAACAACAAAAAACAAACAAACAAACAAAAAAACCAAGAAGTTTGAGGAGACAATGGGGAGGATGTAGAATCCCTAGGAAACAGGAAACCACAGACCAAAGATCAGAGTTGGCATCTTATAACCTTTCTTTAAAAAAAGAAAAAAAAAAAAAAACCTAGTAATAAAATGCTTAAAATGCTTTGTTTCTCTAGGGGACTGTAAAGAAAGGGTAGAGGTGAAAGTGAGTGGTAGAAATGCTGAAGGTTGACCATCTGAGAAGGATCCCAAGGGTTTAACAACAGACAGGGTAGCATCCTGCTCTCAAATTAACCCATTAGCATTAGGAGAAAATGAAGTAGCCTACAGTATTTTTCTTATATTCAGAAAAACAGAAAGATGCTGTACTTTATCAGAAGAGTAAGTAAAAAATAAATGTGAATTAGAGCAGGAAAGCTGACTATCTATTACAAATAATAATTAACTTTACATCCAATTAAAGGGAATTGAAGAAAAGCATAACAGGCACAGGAAGCCTAGGCCATGGGGTCATGTGACATGGAAGTTTGATGCCTTTGCCTCTGTGACATTACAAAGTTCCCACTAATAGATCTGGCTGCTGGACAGAACCTCCTGTCCCTGTTCCCCCTCCCACCTTTAAATGATTTTCCAGTTCAGTTCTTTGCATTTCAGTTCAATCTCTTTTTTTGTACAGATAAAGCCTTTTCTACACTTCCCTGAGACTAAGTAAAATTAAGATGTGGGAGGTTCCCCACCTCTGGCTCAGCTCCCACAGCATTTGTGAATAGGTATTATGTTGAATGTGTGTATAGAGGTCTTTATTCAATTAGGAATTACTTATGTATATCTCTTAGAAAACAGTTCATGTCCAAAATGCATTTCTGTTGGCCTGCTTGCTTCAGAATGTGTTAATGAATACTATTGATGAAAACTATAGACTGGGCTTTTTAAAATGTATTATAACATGTAACTATAAAAAATATGAATAATACAAGTTGGTTATAGAAAATCAGAAATTATAAAACAATAAGGATACATGCTTTACTACCTCTCCAAAGCAAAACTTTTTAGTGATAGAAATCAGATCCATGATTTGTAGGAGCTGGGATAGGGCTATGGTTTCAACTACCAAGGGGCATGAGGGACTTTTTGGAGGCTAGAAATAATTTATGTCAGCACTGTCAAAAAAAAGTTTGAACCACAATTGTAAATTTTAACTTTTTAAAATAGGTACATTAGAAAAATGTAAAAGGTAAAAATAATTTTGCTGTATTTTATTTAACTCCTATAAATAAATATAAAATTACTAATATTCTCTTTTGCATTTTTAAAACAAAGTCTTTGAAATTTGGCATGTATTATATTCTTATAGTACATGTAGTTTTGGACTGGCCTCATTTCAAGTGCTTAGTAGCCACAGGTGCATCTATATTGAGCCATATAGTTTTACACTGTTTGGGAAGCCCTTACACCACTCTATACATTTGTCAAAGCTTATTGAACTGTATACCTAAAAAGGGTGACTTTTAACTACATAGTGCTTTCAGTTTTTAAAAATTCCTGCAAGCCAGAATGAGCCAATAAGTATTTCTTCCGTGAACATATATTAAAATTATCTTTTAAAAATGAATCTCAGAAATGGGAAATTGTTAAATTCCAAAAATGAAATTTGACAATATACCTTGGAACCATTTCAGCTATTGATCTTCAAAAACTTCAGGGGCCTGTTTATGTGTACAAACATAAGCTATTTCCATTACACAGCTTAGTTGGAAAAGGACTAGTGAAATTTTAACCCATTAAATTTTTAAAAAGTTTTTTTTTTTTTTTTTAAATGTTT
Organism: Tamias sibiricus; assembly: GCA_025594165.1. Taxonomy (NCBI): domain Eukaryota; kingdom Metazoa; phylum Chordata; class Mammalia; order Rodentia; family Sciuridae; genus Tamias; species Tamias sibiricus. Next base: position 91,207,693 of record CM046661.1, read on the forward strand.
GGGGCAAGATAAAGATGAGCACTCATTGTTTTGAGAAACACCTAATGCTATTTTCTAGAAAGAGCTTGTCGTTTTCTTTTTCATTTTATACCATTTCTCTTGCTGCAGTTTTTAAGAAAACCACTTGTTTCTTGACTTTCTTCTCCTATTATAGCATGTGTTTTGTAGTAACTATTTTGACAGTGGGTTTTGGGTAGTATAATGGTGGGGGTGCTTGTGCTTATTTTGAAGGAGGAGCTTGTGGGGGAATAAGTTTAGCTTTCATAACTAAACCAAGGAAATTATTACACTTTTTTAAAATAATGGTGTTTGCTCTTTGATAGTCATCTTGGTGTTTTCCTTTTTTACCTGAAGTTACAAATGAATAAGTCCAGAAGAAATAGACCAAAAGATAGCTATACTTCAAGAACATTTTAAAACTATCTGGCAAGGAAAAAATTAAATGTATTAGGTTGAAAAAATTCATTCCATAAATTTGGGCTGAGGGAAATTTGTATGATAAGAAAATTATTTCACAATATTCATCGATCAAATTTTAAAAAGTGCACCAAGTATGATGAGATTGTAAAACTTTACAACCCACAGAATGCATGTAAGAGGTGGGCCCCATGTTAAGAATAAGGCAAGCCCTTTTCTGTTCCACCAGTTTAGAGTTTGGCTCTAAACTGTTCTCTTCATCCAAAAGGCAGTTAGTCCAAATCTGGAGTTTTATCAGTATGAATTTCATCCATAGCCATGATAATCAAGATTTTAATGTGCACTGAAAAATGCAGATTCCCTTTGCCCCATTCCTAGGAATTTCTGATTCAACTGACTAGGAATGGGGCCTGGAATCTCTCCCAGCACCTTGGGAAATGTTCATCTAGAACAACAGCTAGACTTCTGTTGGATTTTCTGTATGTTTTTTTTTTTTTTTTTTTTTTTTTTTTTTTGTGGTACCGGGGATTGAACTCAGGGGCACTCGACCACTGGGCCACATCCCCAGCCCTTTTGTGTATTTTTTTTTTTGGAGACAGGGTCTCACTGAGTTGCTAAGTGCCTCGCCATTGCTGAGGCTGGCTTTGAACTCGCAATCCTCCTGCCTCAGCCTCCCAAAGTGCTGGGATTACAGGCGTGCGCCACCGCGCCCGGCTTTTCTGTATGTTTTAGAAACTGTAATTAATGCAACTAAAAGGCAGCATCCCTGTTATGAATGTGCTAACAGAACTTAGGATACAAGGTAGTATGCCAAAAGTGGTACAGCCAGTAGGAACTGAATGAAGGAGCTTGGAGCAGGGGAGCAATGCCACCAACAGTTGACTCAAGGTCACGGGTAAGAATCAGATTAGTGGAAATAATATTGTGTGTCTACCTATGGGAGATAGTGTGAGATCCAGAAGGGGGGATGGCACTACTTGGGGAAGGAGCTTTACTTAGATATTGATGCAATTTTGAAGCACGAAGGAAATTTTAACAGAAAAAAAAAAATACTGTAAATAGGTAGAAGCAGGTATGAGGAAAATCCAGTCGACCACTGTCAGTGGTTCTGAAGCTTGAACCTGAATTATCTGGAGGACTTGTTACAACACAGATTCTGGGTCCCATCCTTGGAGCTTCAGATTCAGCAGGTCTGGGTGGAGCCTGACTGTTTACATTACTGACAGATAATCATGTTTTGCTTATCTTGAGACTATACTTTGAGACCCAGTGTTCTTAATGAATTTGATGTCTTGATTCATTAAAATAAAAATCTGTAGGTTATGATTGGAATACATTGTAGTAGCAAGAACTGGGGAAGGGGATGGTTATTAGGCTGCGAATGTATTTCACTGCATAATTCTCACAGATTTTGTCAAAAAAATTGTTTTTGCAGGAAAGTGGGGTATGACCATTATGAGTTTTTTTTTTTTTTTTTTAATTCTGCTGGTATTGCTTAAAAATCATTTGTTACTAAACTGACAGGGTGCATGGAATACTTATGAATACACATTAAAGTTAAATAGTCCAAATCAACACCTTATCATTTCTTCAAGAGAGGTTGGTATACATTTTTTCAGTCTGAAAAAGTTTCACACATTTCTTGTTATTGATTTGTGCATTATAATCAAAATATTACACTTGAGAAAATTTACTACAGTATTGTGAAGTATGGACTTAGAAGATTTAATCTTCTGTGTTGAAGATTCTGTGCAGCGGTCACTGGTTTCATTATCAGACATACTGTCACTCATGTAAGATGTGTTTAAGCTTAGTCCTGCAGCACTCTGTACAAACCATGTTAAGTCAGCTTTCAGAAATATACCAACAATATGCAATGTGCTGACAATTCCAGGCTTGTGACTAGCAGTGCATGAGAAGACAAATGTGCATACATATGCCACTGCTACATACATTGCTGCTCTATCTTTTAAGTGGCATAATAAACAGAATTATACCATGAGATAATTATGAGATGAAAGGTTATGAACCAATTTTTGGACTGGGGGAAAAAAACAGGTATGACAATTATGCAGTGAATATGGTATGTGACTTTGAACTACTACCACATGGGCTATTTTCTTTCTTCTGAGATTTTTTTTACTGTCAGAGCAACTGGTCTAACAAAAACAAAAAACAAACAAACAAACAAAAACTCCGGGAGTTGGGGTGGGAATGTGGCTGTGGAGAGTAATTCAAGAACTACAAATCTTTTATTCAGCATGGAGACATAGAACTCTGGAGCTTACAAAACTGAACATAATTGCATTTCTCAGATTTTATTTTTGAAAACATAAGTATTTTGGTATATCATATTTTAGCACCAACATTTACTAGAAGGCATTTTATCCAGTACTTTATGGAAGTCTTGACTCTTAACACTGAACTCAAGACCTGCACCCCCAAACTTGCTCTTCCTCCAATGTTCTCTATAAAAGACAGCAGTACCTGCCTCCTCTTTTGGTGCCATAGGCCAGTGTCTCAAACAGCATTATTTCTGTCTCACAGTTTCACTCCCACATTGTCATTCTCAAAGTTGTGTCATTTCCAGCTTCTGACATATCTTGAATATCTACTTCTCCCACTTTCTGCCCCCACTTAGTCTATCCCACCAACTCTCAGCTTAATCTTCCCACATCTTTGGCTCCCTCTTTGGCTCCCTCTGATACATCACCTACAATGGAGCCAGAGAGACTTTTTTTGAGAAACACAAACTGTACCAGGTCACCTCTGTGCTTAAGATCTTTGAGTTACACTTTTCTTATTTGTTTACTTTTTTAAAAAAAATTTAAGTGGCACATTATAATTATTTAAAATAGTGTGATATGTTGTGACATATTCATACCTACACATATCATATTTTGAGACAGGGTCTCCCTAAATTGTTGAGGCTTCCTTAAACTTGCAGTCCTCATGATTCAGCCTCCTGAGCTGCTAGGATTACAGGCATGTGTCACCATGCCTAATGCCACAGTGTGACCTTTTTTTGAACAGTCTTCAGAGAGATAATTTTGGTTAAGTTAAACCACTGGGGTGGGCCATAATCCAACAGGATTGGATGTTGGATTAAGGGCCCCAACTTTGTTTATTTCAGTCCAATTGACTACTTCATTTCCTGAATTAAAGGTGGTTAAAATGACCACCCTCCACTGAGGTAGCTCCAGATCTATATCCCGAGGGCATTTTTCCCAAAGGTAGCCTTAGAGAAGACAGTGAATGTGATAACTCTAAGATGGCATGTCTGATAAGGTGAAAGCTGAAAAATAGGTATTGAGCATCACCAGTGATGAATCTACTGAAAGAGAAATTAGGAAAACTACCCCATTCACAATAGCCTCAATAAAAATAAAATACTTGGGAATCAATCTAATAAAAGAAGTGAAAGATCTCTACAGTGAAAACTACCAGAACACTAAAGAAATAAATTTAAAAAGACCTTAGAAGATGGAAAGATCTCCCATGCTCCTGGATAGGCAGAATTAGTATTGTCAAAATGGCCATAATACCAAAAGCATATACAGATTTAATGCAGTTCCTATTAAAATCCCAATGACATTCTTCATAGAACTAAAAAAAAAGCAATCATAAAATTCCCAGAATAAGCAAAGCAATCCTCAGCAAGAAGGGTGAAGCAGGATGCATCCCAATACCAGAACTTAAACTATATTACAGAACCATAGTAACAAAAACAGCATGGTGTTGGCACCAAAACAGACACACAGACCAGTGGTACAGAATAGAAGACACAGAGACAAACCCATATAAACCCACTCATCTCATACTAGACAAAGGCACCAAAAGCATTCTTTGGAGAAAAGATAGCCTCTTTAACAAATGGTGCTGGGAAAACTGGAAATCCATATGTAACAAAATGAAATTAAATCTCTGTCTGAAACTCAACTCAAAGTGGATCAAAGACTTAGGCACTAGATCAGAGATGCTGTGCATAATAGAAGAAAAAATAGACTCAAATCTTCACCATGTCAGCTTAGGATCTGACTTAACAAGACTCCTAAAGCGTAAGAAACAAAATCAAGAATCAATATATGGGATGGATTCAAACTAAAAAGCTCCTTCTCAACAAAGGAAAAAATAACATGAAGGTGGAGCCTACAAAATATTTACCATAGGCACCTCAGATAGAGGATTATCTCCAGGATGTATAAAGAACTCAGAAAACTTAACACCAACCCCCCCCCCCCAATAGCTCATTCTATAAATGGGCTAGGGAACTGAACAGACAGTTCACAGAAGAAGAAACACAGTTGATCAACAAATATATGAAAAAATGTTCCACATCTCTAGCAATTAGAGAAATTCAAATTAACTACTCTAAGATTTTTATCTTACTCCAATCAGAATATCAAGTTATCAAAAGTACAAGCAACAATAAATGTTGGCAAGATGTGGGGGAAAAGTTACACTCGTACATTGCTAGTGGAACTGCAAATTGGTGCAACCATTATGGAAAGCAGTATGGAGATTCCTCAGAGAACTTGGAATGGAATCACCATTTGATCCAGCTATCCTTATCCTTGGTTTATACCCAAAGGATTTAAAATCAGCATACTACAGTGACACAGCCACATCAATATTTATAGCAGCTCACAATAGCTAAACTATGGAACCAACCTAGGTGCCCTTCAATTAGATGAATGGGTAAAGAAAATGTGGTATACATATAAACAGTGGAGTATTACTCAGCCCTAAGAATGAAATTATGGCATTTGCTGATAAATGGATAGAGCTAGAGAATACCATGCTAAGCAAAATAAGTCAAATCCACCAAAACCAAAGGCTGAATGTTTTCTCTGATACGCAGATGCTAACTCACAATAAGGGGAGGGGACTAGGGAAGAATATAGAGGTACTTTGGACTAGGCAGAGGGGAGTGAAGGGAGGGGAGGGGTGTAGGAATAGAAAGGACAGTAGAATGAATCCGATATTATTACCCTATGTGCATATATGATCACATGACCAATGTGATTTTACATAATGTACAACCAAAAGAATGAGAAGTTATACTCTATTTATATATAATGTGTCAAAATGCATTTTCCTGTTTAACTAATTAGAACAATTTTTTTAAAAATTCAAAATGTCCAAAATGGGTTAACAGTGAAAAGACTTCCTCTTACCAACTAATGTAATTTTTTATGTATCTCTGCAGAAGTTTATGGATAGCTAAGTCAATATTACATGTCATATTGATGTTTGCCCCTTTTCCACTTAACAATATATATAGGAAATGAATATTTTAAAACAACAACAACAACAAAAAGACTATTGAGAACACGCCACTGCTCATCCATAAAGAGCCTAGTAAATTAGAAAATGGTACCCCTTTCCAGGCAAATGCAGCCCCTGTGCTGGAATGGGCTAGGTTTCAGCATCCACTTACCCAGGGTGAGGCACCTTGTACAGAACATAATCTGCACAGCCACACTGGTTACCTTGACTGGACGTGTTGATCGGTTTGCCTCCAAATTAAAATAGGTCTTTTCTTCTTATTTAGCAGTGAAAGAACAATAGGTAACTTAGGAAATCCCTGGCAACCCAGTAATTTTGTAATGATAATAAATATGAAAGGCTTTCACTGTGAAGCCATAGAAATTATTTTTTGTGTCAATAGGATATCACACATGCATCTTTCAAGCCAGCATAGTTCAATCTATGCTGCTTGTTCAGTGGCTGCCTTTCATAGTTGAAGATCAGTTGAGAGTTATAATCTAGAACCTCTCCAGCTGCTAGCATCTAAGTTTGGAACAGATCACCAAAAGCCCTGACTGCTGTGATTTTCTGTGTGGAAGAGGACCTCTGACTTGCTGGAGGGGCCCAGCATTCTTTCATTGGACATGTTTGCTCTTGTGGAAATGACTTGAAGTATTTGAGACCTGGCAGCAGAATAAATGGGAGGAGAACTAGTTCTTGGTAGGCGTAGTCATCCTATAAAAATTTGAATTGAATGTATTAAGCAATTTCATTGTTGATGTAAAACCACTTGTCAATCATGAGATTGCTTTGACAAATATATATCATATATTTCTATGTGTCTTCTGCTGGGATCCTAGCATAAGCTTCTCTCTGCAAAAACAGTGAATAAATATTGCTATGACTTTGCTTATTTTAATTTTGTCTTTGATTTGGGGACAGCTTTGATTCCTATTTTCAAATTCAGTGTTTTGTATTAGTTTATTTTCCCCTGTTTTTCAGATTTGTGGATGTGCCTAAATTTTAGTTGGGGGGAGGGGGTACATAAGAAGGCATGAAAAACAACCACACATTCGGAGTACTTCTGTAATTTCAAACTCCAGTAGATACTCTGGAGGTCATTACTGGATCTGTCGGTAGGAATCTGGAAGCAAAAAATCACTTTATAAATATTTATTATGATGCTGAAATTGCTGAATGTGCTATATCAAATTGAATTGGTATATTTTGTTTATTACTAAGGCATAAGAAGCAGTTGGCTTAATGTTGTCACTGAAGAGAATATATTGTGGCTAGCAGATTATTGCCTATATGGAGCAGGGCTTTTCAGACCAACTGCTCCCTGCAGATGTCTCTATGCTGTAGGCATTGGCAAGGTTGGGTCCCTCTGAGGGGAGTGAGGGAAGGATTTGTTCCATGGCTCCCTCCTTTGCTGGTGGATGGCCATCTTCTGCTTGACATGTTTGCCTCTTGTCCAGATTTCCCTCTTTTATGAGGATACCAGTCATGTTGGACTAGGGCCCACTACAGTGGTTTCATTTAACCTAAATGATCTCTTTAAATACTGTCCAAAAAAGGTCACTATCTGGGGGACTGGGGTTCAGGACTTCAATGTACAAATTTTGGAGGAACACAATTGAAACCATCCCTCTATCTATAGACAAGCCTCAACAGAGATTAGCCTCAGAAATCTAGCTATACTTGTTTTGGAATCTTCTATGAATCAGAAAAAGAAACCTGTAAATGAGTTGAATGTTAGCCCTTTGCCAGACCCAACAGAGTATTTGTTCTGCAGTCAACTGTGTTCTTGTTCTTTCTCATTTATTTTGTGAATCATTAATCCCAAAAATGTTAGAATGAAAACAAATACAAGACCACTCCTTTCACCCCAAGTCTGTGACCTGTAAAATGTCTAACACATTCCAGGGTCTGAGGGTTTAAAACATAGCATGTTGCTCTGTAGTGCATTTTTACTTGACACCTTGTTTGAGTTCCACCATTCTTGCCTCATTTTCTGCATATGCTTTGTTTAGCAGAGCAGTTTTGACATTTATGTTCTTCAGTATTTTGGACTGACTGTCCCAAGAGCTTACAGCTGCCTTTTCTGGCAGTGACTCTGTCAGAGATGTTGAAGTATATCTTCCTTTTCTCCTCTGGAACCTTTCCAGATTTTGGAAGATTTAGGCATCTGCCAAGCCTCTCTCTCTGCAGCACCTTGGCTTCTGTCAAACTTGTATGCCCCATCTGTACTACTACTTACTACTACTACTACTACTACTACTACTACTACTTCTTCTTCTTCTCTTCTCCTTTTTTTTTTTTTTTGGTGGGGATGAACCACAGCCCCAGCCCTTTTTTACTTTTTATTTTGCGACAGTCCTCCTAAACTGCTTAGGACCTTGCTAAGTTGCTGAGGCTGGCCTTGAGTGATCCTCCTGCCTCAAGCTCCTGAGTTGCTGAGATTACAGGGATGCATCACTGTGCCCAGGTCCCATCTGTACTTTTAAACTTGCCCACTCCCTGTTCTTAAGTGTGTCGGGTGTTAGTGTGACTGCTAAGTACCTTCTTAGGCTTTTGTAGCCAGAGGCCAGGTGGAATGAAAGCTTTTCTTCTCTACTAAATAAGTCAAGTTTTGCCTCCCCTCAGGTATATGCCAAATTATCAGCATCTGTTTAATAAAACCACCCATCCCTGCAGGAAGAAGAATTTAGGGATAATTATAGATAATGCTCCTTCCCTTGGTTATCATTGTCTACAAGCCTGTATCAGTGTGAAGGAGACCAGGGGTCAAGTATTCTTTCCATTTAATGTAAAAGACTCTAGTAATCTTTATTATTAAGGCAAAATAGAATATTAAAACATTTCATTTAACAGGATATGTGTGCATTTTTCTGAAATGGAAGATCAATTCTCTGTTGTTTCGTTACATAGTTAATATATCTCTCTTCCTTCCCACCCTCACCCAGCCAGAATACTTTCTAAATTGGGCTTTTTCTCCACAGCTAGGGATCTTTGGTTAGGTTAGGGGTCCCCCTCTGGTTTTGTCCTTCTCTTTAGGAAAAGCGCCTGTGGGGAGTTCACATGTGGAACTTGAACCACCTGACCTCTTACTGAAGAAAAGAAATTTACTGAGAGTAGGTTTCTCTGTCACCCTTATAAGGAATGGATTGCTTACTTAAAACAGGCTTTTCTGCCATTTGCTAGCCATCTGCAAGGAAGTGAGCTACATTTTTAACAAAACTAATATACAGGAAGGAGATCATCCATTTCACCTTGTCTTAATTTAAAACAGGTTTTTCCTCCACAAGTTCTGCCTCTGACTGGTCTCTTTATTTACAGAGCCTTAAGCTGTTGGTTGTACCTGAGCAGAGGAAGGCCTGGGACCCCCTTTGTCCAGAGGAAATCAGATAGCTTGCGATGCTTGGCTAGGTATGGGTAATTCTAGTAGACTCTACCTGACAGCCATGTTTGACTTTCTACTGTAGGAAATCCTGGAGAACAGGGATTCCCACAGAACTGGGTGGCAAGAAGAGGAGCTTCACCTTCTAGTTTCTACCTGGTGACCTAATGTTTCTGGTATCTGACCTCTTTGAAAGAAAAAGCCCAGGCAGGGGATTCCTCTCAAAATCCAGTTTCTGAATTTTCTAAAATACTCTTTCCAGGAGAAATCTTCTAGCAGAGCCTAGATATGAGGATGGATATCATTATTCTAAATGCATGATTGAAGACTTGAATGCTACGAATATACTTTGTATACAAACTGTTTTGTGTAAAAAGATGCTCTATATGTGCGGTATGAATTGTAATACATACTACTACTATAAATAAAAAGTTTAAAATGGCAAAAAAAAAATTTTACCTACAGACTTGGAACATCAGGCTCAGCATAATTTTTCAGTCCTGGACATCAGTCTTGTGAGCTTATTTTCCAGGACTTATGAACAGCTCTTAGGTGTAGTTTCACCTCCCTCTGGCTGCCAATCTTCTTTAAATAGAGGGCAGTTGAACTAACTCCTATTTTCTTCCTTTAGGCTGATAATGAACTCACCTTCCCCACACACTTTCATATAGCTTTGTTCCTTGGACCCACATCTCAGGTCTGTATCATCCTAGGTGGCTACTTTAGGTCCAGTATTTCTTCCTATCCTTTGGTAGCATGGTTTTAGCAAAGATTTATACCAAGCAGCTGTTCACAGTTTCTACTCCCATTGTGGTATCAAGACCCCCTTGCCTAAGACTTGTTTTAGCTTTTTGTGTAAGTTGCAGCCTTCTCCTGTACAAATGAGACACAGATCTTTGGGATAGGGTTGGGGTTTAAAAAGCTATGGCATGTTTTACTGAACAAATAATGGTTATATAACCAAAATCAAAAAATGTCTCCATTTATTTGAAATTAAGTGTTTTGAAGGTTTATTTTCAACAACTCCACAATGCTGTTATTTAACTTAAATAGAAAAAAATGTCCAAGTGCTGATTGAAAAAGGAGGAATTGGTGGTATTTGCTAGCACATATTAGTTAATGGAGTGACTGTTTCACAGTCACTTCACATAAGTTGTCAGTCTGAGAAACCCATCTTGATTTGGTTCATTAACCCAATGAATGTGTCATTAATAGGAGAATCAGCCACACAACACTACTGCTCCTGCAGGCAGATCCTTGTAAGGTCTGGGGCTTGTGGTCCTCAGCTCCAGTAACTCACCACTTCTTTTCACTCTATATTTGTATGGCACCAGCACATTATATATCTCTTTAAGATCCCATTATTCAACTCTAACTCCATTTCCCAAATCCAGGGAATTCATCAAGTTATTTAAAAGATTTCTATGATTGCATATGTGTGGAAAGATCTGAGAAGTAGAAAATGGCACTCTGACTTTGGCCTAATGAGTAGAGGGCAAAGATAAACATCAAAAAGACCACAATCATGCATGTAAAGTACATGTCCACACTCAGCAGAAGGGTGGGTGGAACTGGAGGACCAGTTTATAATAAATTCCAAAATAAGAAGAAACTAAATGGATGTGCCTGTGTTTCCTCAAGGAAGGAATTTATGATATTAACTAGTACAAAGCAATCACTGAAAAGTATGAATAAACTGTTCTTACCCATTTATAGGTGTATTCTATAATAAGGTAATCATTGATCTAGTTCTAGCTTTAGGTAAAAATCTTGGGTTATAGATATAGAAGGAGGGCCTTATCTGGTTTAATCTCATTTGGTAAACAAGGAGAATGAAGCCTCAAAAATATGCTTGAGCAATATACTCTGTAATATTTTTATAACTCCCAGTTGTATCATTCCCTACAAAATGGGGATAAAAGATGGAAAAAAATGATGTCCCCAGGCCAGAGTTGAGGACTGTCCACATTCTAGTTCCTCCTAGAGGTTTTCCCAGAAATCCTGGTGACTTCAGCTGAGACCTAGGCCCTTTCCCCATAGCAGTGGCCAAAGATGTGTCCCAGGATAAAAGGTATCAATAGGCAGAGTTTGCACAAAAGAAACAATTTGTAGAGAATATTAAACTTGTTCATACCTGAGCTGCTTCTTCTGTAAAAAGAGATTAATAATAACAGGGTTTATCTGAATCAGTCGGATAATTAGCACTTATAGATATAAGTTGTTGTTCTTTTTTAAATATTTATTTATTTGCTTTAGTTGTACACAATGCGTTTATTTATTTTTTGGGTACCAGGGATTGAACTCAGGGGCACTCGACCACCGGGCCACATCCCCAGCCCTTTTTTGTATTTTATTTAGAGGCAGGGTCTCACTGAGTTGCTAAGTGCCTCGCCATTGCTGAGGCTGGCTTTGAACTCACGATCCTCCTGCCTCAGCCTCCCAAAGTGCTGGGATTACAGGCGTGCGCCACTGCGCCCGGCTCACAATGCATTTATTTTTATGTGGTGCTGAGGATCAAACCCGGGCTGCGCACGTGCTAAGCAAGCGCTCTTCCGCTGAGCCACAATCCCAGCCCCCCCCTTTTTTTAATTCTCCTTTTCCCTCTTTGTCTTCCTTCTTCCTTTTCCTTTGTCTGACCTTAACTTCATTATGTTGAAGTATAATATATAGAGTAGGATAGTAATTTTTTAAAAATCTAGTTATTTCTGTATCTCCTTCCCCAAATTTTCAGAGCTCCAGTTCAAAAGTACATATTGCTTATCCCAGTGACGAACATTTAGGTTGTTTCTAGATTTTTTTGTTTCTATTTGATTCCCTTCTCTGCCACTTTGAAGTCATGTGACCTCTTCAAGTGATGTTGATCATTGATGGCATTATTTACGTGATGCTAGGATGGCAAGTGAATTGGTGTGGGCTATGGAGCATGAGAGGGTGAAGCAAAATGTGGGAATCATTTGCTTCAAGAGTGTAATTGCGAAGAATCAGAGTTAGATCTGTAGCTTAAAAAGGGTGAAAGGAAAGTGTTTGGGAAGGTTTTTGTTTAGGCTAGGATTTTTAGGTTCAGAAGATTTGCATCATGTTTATTGGTTGAGCAGAAGGGAACAGAGGAATGGAAGAGAAGGTATGAGAGCAAGGGAGTTCTTGTTCAAAGGTCTAGGTTCTGATCAAGAATAAAAGAACAGGGCTGAGGTGTAGCCCAGAGGTAAACCATTTGCTTAGCATGCCTGAGGCCCTGGTTCAATCCCTAGCACCCTAAACAAAACATGCAAACAAGAAGAATAAAAGAGGCAAGTAAGTTTACACAGGAACTTAGAGGAGACTTCCTCAGGATAGGCCATGATGTTCTCAGGGTGATGAGATATGAAATAATCTGCCGAGCTTCAGGATGGACAGGAATAGGGATATATTAGGGGAGGGTTTCATACGAATTTTTAGAGATAGCTATTATGATAAATATGGCCGGGAGGGGTCTGATGATGAATCAAGGTATTCTTAAGTAACATTAAGTTTCCAATCAAGATTAGATAGCAGGCATTTGAAGTGGAGCCAACCCAAATTTTCTCTAGCCGTGCTTGGTACAGTTAAATCAAAACACAATAAGGAGTTTCATGAGGAAGAATAAATCTTTGTATTACTATACTTAGCAGAAGGCAGGAATTGAAGCATCCTGAGATGAATATAATTCAAAGACATTCAATGTGGATGGCATAAACAACGAAAATATAAAAGCTGAGGTGCTGGGTATGTAGCTCAGTGGTAGAGCATTTGCCTAGAATGCACAAGGCCCTGGGTTTGGTCTCCAGAATTACAAAATACATACATACATACATACATACATACATACATACATGCTGAGTAACCAGTGGTTACATGAGAGTGCTTGACAATGGGTACAGTGCCATGACATACAGTTTTCATCTACAAAATCCAAATATTTTCTTCAGGTTTTAGTATAAAGGATGATGGGGTGGTAACTCACCCTGGATGATACTTTTATAGTTCTTCTTGCTTCTCTGCTTGTTATACTCAGGGTTGGGTGTGGTCAGTTGCCTCGGTAAAATGGCCACTCCATCCTCTGGAATAGCATAGGCCACAGTTCTTGAGTCTGTCCTTTCTCTTAAATCGTATATCAATTTTTTTTAGCTTTTCCAGCAAAGTATACACCATGTGAGAAATGTTGATACCTTATCTGGTGATGTATTATGTAGTCGAATACATTTGTCAGAATTCATTGAATATTACAGTTAAGATCTGTGCATTTCTCTGTAAATTATTAATATGTATAAATCACATATATTACTATGTATAGTAAACTACATTTTATATTAAGTTCATATATAGTTATATATATTACACACATCTCCCCCAAGTATATTCACACATATAAATAGCCAGGATCTGATCATTTATCATCTCTGCTATTGCCATCCTGATCTGAGACACCTTTCATCTGAATTATTGCAATAGTTTGATAATTGTTCTCCATGCTTCTATCTTTACTGCCCCCACAGTGTGTTCTTAGGAGTAATATTTTATTTAAAACAGAATTCATGTCATGTCATGTCATTCCTATGCTTAATACTCTCCCATGGCTTTTATTTGTGTGACTAAGTCATTGCCATGGCTGTGAGGTCCTACATCCCACAACCTCACCACTTCCCCTGCTCCCCGCCAACTGTGTTCTCTGTGCCTGTGAGTCTGCATTCTCTAAAAATCCTTGGACTATTGACCTTCTGGCCCACTGTCCTCAAATATCAAATACATCAAGCTTTTCCTGGTCAGGGCCTTTTCAGTTGCTGCTATTTCTACCTGGAAGCTTTTCCCAGATAGGAGGCTTTCTCCCTGTCTTCCTTCAGGGCTTTCATCAGTGTCACTTGAAAATTGAGGCCTTCCCTGATTATCATATTAAAAGTGGTAACTTAGTCATTCTCTTTCTTCACAGAGATCCAGCACATTGTGTATTAACCCAGATCCACTTTCTAGCGGGGCGACTGAGGTCTCCTCTCTGCATCTCAGTCTTATTAGCTATAAGGTGGGAATAAATATTATGCCAGTAAGGTATTGTAAGTATTCAATGAATTGGTGTATGGAAAGTGCTTTACACAGTGCCTGATACACAATAAACCAATGATAACTCAATCTCCTTTCCTTGTTTTATTATTTTCCTCCAAGTTTTGATCACTTTCTGTGACCTACATATTGAAACTATTGTTTATGGTTTCTTGCCATTGATATGTAGGCTTCATAAGGGCCACAAGTTTTCTTTGATTTTTTTTCTTATTTTCCTCTTCTATTTTTTTTTCTCCCTTTACTGCTATACCCTCATTGCTTAGAATAGTGAGGCTGTATAATAGATACTCAATAAATCCTGTTCAATCTGTGATTTAATGAGAGAGGGGTCTGAATGCTTTCAGGAGGCCAAAGGAGGGGTTAGGGAAGGAGGAGTGGGTTCTTTCTCTGCATAGGCTGGATGATCAACACTTTAGGTTTTGTGGATTACTGCTGTCACAGTGTGGTAGCTGCCAAAGATATGTGAATAAACAAGTGTGACTGTGTTCCAGTGGAACCTGACCAAAAACAGGCCATAGTTTGTCAACCATGGAGTTTGGGAATAATTTTTGTCCTTGTTTTACTGATTCTCATTATTCCTGCCTTAAGCCCACAACCAACTGTGGCAATTTGTGCTTTTTACTCAGAACTGAAATGATAATATAACTTGAAAACATTATATTACCCATTATTACTTGGTTCAGTTCCCATTAAGTGTACAAAATTTGCATATGTCTACTAATATGTTAATAGTAAATAATAAAGTTAAAAACATATTTTACTTTTAACAATATAGTTTCAAGTCAGTTGTTTTCCCCCTCTAAGAGCTGAAAACACCATCTGTACTGATGTTTCTGGCCAGAATCATGTAGGCTATAAAAATAAAAGAATAAGGAATGTCAGCATTTCACTTACTATATGGCCAAGAGCAAGAGTGTAACTAACACCCAACTGAAATAGAAACCAACAGAAATTACCTACAAGACAAACAGTTTAGTTTTAAAAGTTATTTTAAAAGTTTATTCTTCCACAAACCCTTCTTAACCCAGTTTTTGCCATTTCCCCCAGTCAAGTTGGTATGCTGGTGGCATCCTTCCAGTTTTTAAAATACAGTGAGTTCTTGACCATAGTCCATGAATACAAACTATAAAACTTTAACACAAGAGATATAGCTTTTATTGCTATAATTAAGACAAAGTGGGGGGCTGCGTTTGTAGCTCAGTGGTAGAACACTTACCTAGCACATGGGAGGCTCTGGGTTCAATCCTCAGCACCACATAAAGGTAAATAAAGATATTTTGTCCATCTACAACTAAAAAAAAATGTTTTAAGATAAAGTGGATCAAAATTGGTACTGTTTTTGCTGTTGGTGTGCAGAGTATTAGTAGTTCAAGTATATGATTCCAATTGATATTAATTTCATACAATCAGAAATGGTTTCTGTGTCACCTTCTGAACTTAGCAGTGTGTCATTGTCACCAGTTCTAGTTTCTGACTTACCATTTAATTATTTTTATTATCGTGTCTTTGTGGGAAGAGAGCAGAGCTGAACCTTGCTCCCCAGTTGTTGGGGTCTTCTTGGTTGCTATGCTGCCCCTTCTCCATCTCCACAGCTGCAGTTTCCAATCAAAGCACTGTGTACACCTGTTCCCAAGATACCTGGCCAGTGCATCCTCCAGAGCAGGGCTGCTCACACTATGTTTGGTGATGAAATAGTTTTTTTCTTAGTTCTTGATTGCAGGTTAATTTCTTTTTATAAAATTTAATACAATATAAAATTGAGTTTCCAGCAAAATTATCACAGCTGGGCATTACAGCAAAGTAAAAAAATGCTTATTCCCAGTTTCCATACTTATCTCCTAATAGACTAGTAACAGTTTGTGCACCAGTCCACAGACCACATGCTAAGTAGCAACATGCTAGAGCAATGTTCTTGACCCAGTGTAAAGTAGAGTTTCTTATATTAGGACGTAAAACGTGTTTATGTTTACACATGTGTGCTCTCTCATTACTGAAATGGCAGCTACTAGCAAAAGGCAGAGAGCTTTTCTTTCTTGGTCTGTCTTTTGCAGTGTTCTGTCTCTAGTGCTTGGCACACAGTAGGTCCTCAGTCAATAGTTGTTGCAGGTGTGTATGTGTGTACATATAACCAAATCAAAATTTCACAAAGACTTAACCTTAATTCCATGTGAAATAATCTTTTTTGTTTTATATTTTATTTAAATAAATGCTGATTCCATGCTATTAAATATTTCACAACTTTCTAATCTTAGGGATCTTGACCCATGGTTTGTAAAATATTCATTTAGCGGGTGCTTGTATATAGCAACTTGTTACTCTTTTCCTCCCCTCCTGAGTTTTAATGCTCTTAACCCATTCCTGCCTTCCTCAGGTACAAGACTCTCATGTATTCCACACTGGGCAGAAGTCCAGGTAGCCAGGACAGGCTGGGTTGATACATCTGTGCAGGGAAACAGGAAACAGACGAGTCTCTAGGTTTTTAAGAGCTAAAAAGAAGAGATAAATGGAGTTAGGATTACAGTTGATAGAACAGTTACAAGTTGAAATAGGCCCCCTGGTACTCTTCCATTCTGCTGGGAACCAAGTTTGCAAATTTAGGAATAATGCCATTCTAAAGCAGCATCATGAATTTGGTTCACCTACATCTTGAGGAGCATGAAATTTCACTTTGTAACATTGTGGGCAGCAAGGCCGATACCAGTTATCACATCTACCCCAATTTATCTTCAAAGTCACTGTTGGGCTGGGCCTGGTGGTGCACTCCTGTAATCCCAGCATTTCGAGAGGCTGAGGCAGGAGGATTGCGAGTTTGAAGCCAGCCTCAGCAACAGCAAGGTGCTAAAAAACTCAGTGATACCCTATCTCTAAATAAAATACAAAAAAAATGGTTGGTGATGTGGCTCAGTGGTTGAGTGCCTCTGAGTCCAGTCCCCAGTACCAAAACTGAAATAGTCAGGACATCAGTGTATATTTGAGGAGCCCCTGTATTTGGTGTGTACCACATGAGACAATGGGATCAGATATCAGAAACATGGGCTCTGTTTTCAAGCATCTTACAGCTTAGGTAAGAAGACAGACACTTTAAACAGGGCTCTTGTGGAGGCATGTCTGGGATGCTATGAGAGAGGTAGGATCAGCAATGCTTTGAAGGACAGAATGATTGAGCTGAATCCTAAAAGTACAGTTGGCCCTTATTGTCTGTGGATTCAATCAACTGCAGACTGAAAATATTCAGGAAAAAAAATTACATTTGTACTGAATATGCGTAAACTTTTTCCTTGTAATTATTCTCTCAACCATACAATAGAATACATACATAGCATTTACATTGTATTAAGTATTATAAATAATCTAGAGATGATTTAAAGTATATAGGAAGTTGTATGTAGGTTATATGCAAATATGGTGTCATTTTATATAAGGTACTTGAAAGCTGTGGATACCAAGGGATAACTGTATGTGTCCCAGGACATAGAGGGGTGGTCCAGGCAGGGAAGGAACAGCACATGTGATGGACAGCACAAAGGTAAGAGAGCCAGGATGTTTTCAGAGAGAGCACATCGTAGAGTATGGTGCAAGACCAGCAGGGATGAGTGTCCGCTAGGTAGTTTGAAGTTTGGGTTGGAAGCTTATGAGAGAAATCAGGTTGGTATTCCTAGTCAAGGCATAATAGCCATTTGATAAATACATGCTGAGTCAGCAAGAGAAATAATTGGGAACAGCATGACTCTTACACACTTAGTTATCACTTTTTGAGTGACCTTGGACAAATTCCTAACTTCTCTGTGGTAGACCAATAGCTTAGATTAGGTACAAGTGCAG
Organism: Tamias sibiricus; assembly: GCA_025594165.1. Lineage (NCBI taxonomy): Eukaryota > Metazoa > Chordata > Mammalia > Rodentia > Sciuridae > Tamias > Tamias sibiricus. Next base: position 91,225,652 of record CM046661.1, read on the forward strand.
CATTCTTCCACCTTATCATAAGATCATAATTTACTGACATTTAATACACATCAATTTAAGCAACATTCTTTTATCAAAGAAGCAGAAGATCATAGCTTATTGTGTGGACCTTTTCATCAACTCCATTCTGGTTAACATTCCTAAGATTAACCGCAGAGAATTGAAAGGCTCATTTCTTTTTTTTTTTTTTTTTTTTTTTTTGTCTTGTTTTCCCTTGCTGCTTCATTTGTTTTAGTACATACCAGCTTTGCCTTAGCATCTTTTTTGTGGCTCTTTATTTTAGTGAACAAAAGAAGTAGCTATTATTAATGCACCATCATTAATATTCCTTCTATTCTCTGCCTACCTTTGAATCCTCTTACTTATGAGAGGCTGTTCCATTTTTTGAGAGAGAGAGAGAGAGAGAGAGAGAGAGAGAGAGAGAGAGAGTGTGTGTGTGTGCGTGCAGATAGCTAAAATAACAAGTTTTTTACTATTTGGTTTGTAAATATTTGGGGAGTTCTTTAGTATGATAGAAAAATGAACTATTTAAGACAGTGTCTCATGGTCAAAAGTGTTTGAAAATTCTTTGATTTAAAGATATATTGAGAAAATTCTGTGGTTTAAAGGTATAGATGAAAAATCTAAACATTTTATTGTGGAAAAACCTCAAATATTTAATAGTATAATGTACCTCTATGTATTTTTTATCCATCTTCAACCATTATCAAGACATGCCTAATCTTGTTCCATTTATATCTTTACCTTTATTTCCTTCTATATTTTAATATTCATCCCTGAATATTTTGTCATTTCTAGAAACTGACAACTTTTTAAAAGATTACTATAATAGCATTAACAATAAACAACTTTAAAATTACAATTTCTTAATTCAACTGCATAGTCTTCAATTTTCTAATATCAGTATTATACTAGTTTTATAGTTTGGCCATTTTCACACTTGTGTGTGATAATATTAGACATTAGCCCTGCCACCAACACCCCAAACTTTTCTGTTTTCACTTCTTATCCTGGTTGCCTTTTCAGTGATTCCAAATTAATTTTTCTCAGGTTTTAGAGCAGATTGGGGTGAAAAACATTTGAGCTGATGAAAGTGGGGAGTAGAAAATTTATGATGATAGATAATCACAGAGAACCAGAAAACAAAGGGAGCTGTGTGTAAGAATCTCTAAAATGTTGCAGACATAAGGACTTAGAGGTTGAGATTTAAAGGGAGTTCTTTTTTTTTTTTTTTTTTTTTTTTAGTTAGAACCTGAATTGCTACTTCAAGAACTGTTTTTTTTTTTTATTTTTTTTAGTTGTTGATGGACCATTATTTTATTTATTTTTATGTGGTGTTGAGAATTGAACCCAGTGCCTCACACATGCTAGACAAGCGCTCTACAACTGAGCCACAACCCCAGCCCCCAGAACTAATATTTTTAGATCAGAAATTAGAAGCAGAGGCATGGGGAGAGGAATTGAGCCCTTATTTATCTTGTAGCTAGTTCCTACCTCATCTGGACGCGGTTGTTGTCCCAGGGAGGAAAGTACGGTGATTAGTGCACCTCTCCATCTCCTGGGTTGCTTGGGCAAACTGACTGGTTGAGTAGGTCTAGAGAGTGGCCTAGAGATTTGCATTTCTAACTAGCTCCTAGGTGATTCTCTGTGGGTGCTGATGTAGTAATCCCTCCTACTCGTCTTTGATCCTTCCACTGACATAGTAATCTCTCTTGTTCCTCTTCGGCTCTTCAGTTTGTTTTGTTTTTCTGCATTGGGGCCTCTTGCATACCAGGCAAGTGCTTTACCACTGAGCTATATCTCCAGCCCTGGTCCTTTTGTTTTTAAGACAGTTTATCTTTGTACTGTTGCACACTTTGGAGCTCAGTGTATAATTGATTACTCTCCCTGAGTAACATGTTGGTGGGGAAAAACCTGGTAAGAAGTGTGTAGATAATTTATATGAAAATATATTCTATTTCATGGTGACCATATCATAATGTGGCATTCCACTATCCTTTTCAAATATATGTGAGCACTCATTCTTTCTCAGAAGGGATTTCTTCTTCCCAGTGTTGAATCCCAGTGAGTTGTATCTGTCTTGGGCAAGAAGTTTGAAACTCACTTTCAAACCCACACCCTTTACCTAAAGCAAGCTAATAAAGCTAGGACAAATGTTATTCTCATTAAAGTTAAAAATAAAATTTCATGCAGGCTTTCTTTTCGTCCTCACAGAAAGACTGGGCAGCTTGCCTGAGCTAGAACATCAGTTAGTCAGCAACCCTGCAAAAAATTGTGGTTTTCTGCCAAAACTTGAGCCACCACACCCACTGCTGGAACTCTCCCTGACATTTCATCCCATTAAAATCTGTTCTAAGTGGGTCCTGACCACGCTTGAAATATACCCTATACATACTTCTGTTGGGTCTTTTTTTTTGGGGGGGGGGGGGTTCTTTTAAGATAATATATGGATATTATCCCCAGAAATTACTTTTCTAAAACTTTGCTGATTTTTATTAATCCATTAGGATAGAAAACCACTAGACTCAGGACAGCAGACTTTGCTGTTTACATGACCCCACCAAAAAAGTGGCTTCTTCACTTTGAACCCAGACTCTACTCTTTTGTTTTGGTAGTTATATTTCCTGGTACCTTTTCTTTTATCAAGTCACTTAAAGAAGTATACATTACATAGTCATCTAGAAATAAATTTGCTACCTTGTGAGAATTATTGAGTGGTAAAGTTAAAGTTCATTTATTCTAATTTGTTATATATGCCAGCAGAATGCATATCAATTCATAGTACACATATAGCGCACAATTTTACGTGTCTCTGGTTGTATACAAAGTAGAGTTACACCATTTGTGTCTTCATACATGTACTTGGGGTAATGATATCCATCTCATTCCACCATCTTTCCCATACTCATGCCTCCTCCCTTCCCCTCCCTCCCCTTTGCCCTATCTAAAGTTCCTCCATTCCTCCCATGCTCCCCACCCCCATCCCCATTATGGATCAGCATCTTTATATCAGAGAAAACATTCAGCATTTGGTTTTTTGGGAGTGGCATACTTAACTTAGCATAATATTCTCCAACTCCATCCCATTTACCTGCAAATGCCATGATTTATTCTCTTTTAATGCTGAGTAATATTCCACTGTGTATATATGCCACAGTTTCTTTATCCATGAATGGTAAAGTTTTAATGGTAAAGTTTCTAAGTGGTCTTATCCACTCAAAAGACTTGAGTTGTAATCAGGAACTTCCTAAGTAAGCAAAGAATAAGATCAAGGGGAGCCTTTTATTTTGGACCTCAGGTGTATGTGATTGGATTTTTTATCATCCTTGATTCTTGACATTATTGTAGCTCCATCAGTGTCCTACTTGTATTTATTCTTTATTTAGTTCATTTTTAAAATATGATTTTATTTCTCATAATCATCTTCATTTTTGCATTTTTAAAATTTGAGGTGAAATTTGCATATAATGAAATGCACACATCATAAGTGTACAATTTGAAAATTTTTTTCCAGATAGAGAAGGTTTATTTGGAAAGTAATTATAGGGAAGACTTAGATAAATGTGACAAGTAAAACAAAGAGTAGAGCTAATAAATGATGCACATAAGTCTCCAGTAATTCTGGGAACTAGTGTTGATTATGACATGAATCAGAGTTATCTCTTTCAAGGGGAAAATGTGCTTGACTATTTAAAGTTGATGATTGCTCCCAGAGGCCTTAATTCTCAGCATTTCCAGATCAACCAGTGCAATGGCACAGGGCTCCCTGAAATCTTAGGTAGTTAAAAGTTGGGCTGACATTCGTGGAAATATGGATGGGGCGGCAAAAGCATCTGCTTTAGTTAGCAACTGAACACTGCTATTAGTACATATGTTGTAAAGGAATTTCTGATTAAGCAGGCTTTGAACTAATATTATGCTCTCAGGAGTTAGCCAGCGACTAACAGTTCTTTCCCAGTTAAAGAATTTAGATGAGGGCTGGGGTTGTGGCTAAGCGGTAGAGTGCTCGCCTAGCATGTTTGCAGCCCTGGTTCGATCCTCAGCACCACGTAAAAATAAAGGCATTGTGTACAACTAAAGCAAATAAATAAATATTTTAAAAAATAATTTAGATGAGATCAATAGTGGCTTCTTAATGCTTGACAATTTTTAAAGACAATTACTTACTTGGGTGAATTTTGGCAAAATGTGTAAACAATACCCCAATCACGTTATTAGACAGAAAGTTCCCCCATGTCTCCTTCAATCATTTGCCATTTACTACAAGCAATTACTGTTCTACTTTCTATAATAGACTGCTTGTTCTTGAACTTCCTTTAAAAGGAATCACATAGTACATGGGTCATTGGTCTCTGGATTCTTTAGCTCAACTTAGTGTTCATGTCTTATCAGTCATTTTTATTATGGAGTATTCCATTATATTAGAATAATATTTCACTATACTAATTAGTTATGTGAAGAAGTCCAGGAAATCTTCCTCTCAGAAATGTTTGTGAGGATATAGGAAAATCTTTTTTAGGGCATGGGGTTTTCTGAAGCCTTTTTTAAAAAAATTTTTAAAAAAAAGTATTTATTTATTTGCTTTAGTTGTACACGATGCGTTTATTTGTACGCAGTGCTGAGGATTGAACCCAGGCCACGCACGTGCTAGGTGAGTGCTCTACCGCTGAGCCACAACCCCAGCCCCTTTCTGAAGTCTTTTTATTTAACTGTCCCATTTTAAAAAATGCTTTGACCAAACCCTGAAAATTAACATAGCTTTATCACCACAGATGCTCTCTAAATCAGGCTGCCTCTAAAATAGCTTAAGTCATGGGCAAGTCAGAATTTTAATAAGTAAGGAAATTCTATTCTTAATACTTTACTACTTCTCACTGTGGTTCTTATTCTTCCATGTAGTTCTTTAAAACCCCCATTTAAATTTTCTTGAGACATTTTATGGCCTTGCACACATGGCCTATGCTGGTAAGTATAATGTGGGTACTTGAAAAGTATGTATATTCTGCATTTAGGAACTTTGTTTTATAAATTCAGGTAGGTTAAGATGGGTTGCTAGTGTTGCGCAAATCTTCTATAATGCTGTGGTGTTTTTTCCTCCCTTGTCTGCTAATCCAAAAGAAGATTAGAAAGGAGGAACAAATGATAAATAAGACAAACAGAAAAACATGGTAGAATAGAAGTCTTAAATCCAACTGTATCAGTAATTGTATTCATCATAAATATACTAAATTTGTCTAATTCTCCCTTAATTCTAGCAGTTTTTGCTTCTTGTATTTTGTATTAGTTGCAAAAGCTTTTGTGTTTGTTATGCCTTCTTGACTAATTAGCTCTTTTCATTATAAAATATTCCTTCTGGGTGTGGTGGCTTATGCTTGTAGTCCCAGCTACTCAGAAGGCTGAAGCAAGAGGATCACATGAATTCATGAATTGATGGCCATGATGGGAAATATAATAAGACCCTGTCTCAGAAAAAAAAAAAAAAAAAAAAAAAAAAACCAAACCCCAAAATAAATAACCCTGCTGGGTGTGGTGACACATGCCTATAATTCCAGCGGCTCAGGAGGCTGAGGCAGGAGGATTGCAAGTTCAAAGCCAGCCTCAGCAACAGCAAGGTGCTAAAACTCAGTGATACCCTGTCTCTAAATAAAATACAAAAAAGGGTTGGTGATATGGATCAGTGGTTGAGTGCCTCTGAGTTCATCCCCAGTCCAAAAAACAAAACAAAAAAACAAACAAAAAACACAACCCTATTTATTTCTAGTAATATTTCGTGATTGTGGTTGTTTCTGGGGGATGAGTGTAAAGCTCAGTGGTAGAGTGTGTCCTTAGCATGAATGAGGCCTTGTATGCAATCATAGGAAGGAAGGGAGGAAAAGAGAGAGAAGGAAGTGAAAGAAAAGAAAAAATAGTTTTTTCTTATGTACTCATTCCTACTTTCCTATGCTTACTGCTCATGATTTGAAGTATACTTCTGTTAATAGCATATAGTCTAACAAGCTCAGGCTGTTATTAGCATTTATTTATTTATATCTAATGTAATAATTTATGTTGTTATAAATTATTAAGTCTTATAGTTATAAACTACTATAATTATAAACCTAATAGTTATAAACTAGTAAGTCTACCATCTTGGCATTTTGATATTTTTCTTTCTCCTCTTTATCTATTGTTCCTCCGTTACTGCCTTCTGGGTTTAATAAAATTCAAGATTTTATGAGTGTTCCTTTTCATCAACTTCATTGGTTTTTTACTTATATCTTTTTATCATTTGGGTGGATTATATTTTATCTTCTTGTCACAGTCTGCTATGCATTAGAATTAGATGTCTTTGTACAAAGTAAGGATTTTACCCCATACTGTTCTTTGAGCCAATAAGCTTGTGGTTCTCTCCTGAGTCCCAGGAGGCACTCTGTATCACAGGGTCTGGTGATGCCCTAGGGGAGAGCTGTATAAATGTAAATCCTTTTTTTTTTTTTTTTTTATTCAAAGTTGTTGTATTTATAATAGTAGTATGTATTACAATTCATAATGCACATATAGAGCATCTTTTTACATAACATTCTTTGTATACAAAGTATATTCGTACTATTCAAGTCTTCAATCATGCATTTAGAAAATGATATCCATCTTATTCAACCACCTTTTCTTTTTTTTCCCCTCCATCCCCCCTTGCTCCCTTCCTTTCCCTCCCTTCCCTTTGACCTTTCTAGCATTCCTCTAATCCTCCTATGTACCCCAACCCAACAACACTGTGAACCAGCCTCCTTATATCAGAGAAAACATTCAGTATTTGGATTTTTGAGATTAACTAATTTCACTTAGCATTATATTCTCCAACTTCATCTATTTACCTGTGAATGCCATTATTTTATTCTCTTTTATTGCTGAGTAAAATTCCATTGTGTATATATAGCACATTTTCTTTATCCATTCATCTACTGAGGGACATCTAGATTGGTTCCACAACCTAGCTATTGTGAACTGTGCTGCTATAAACATTGAAGTGGCTGTGTCACTATAATATGCTGATTTTAAGTCCTTTGGGAATAGACCCAGGAGTGGGATGGCTGGGTCATAGGGTGGTTTCATTTCCAGTTTTCCAAGAAATCTCCATACTGCCTTCCATAATGGTTGCACCATTTTGCAGTCCCACCAGCAATATATGAGTGTGCCTTTTTCCCCACATCCTCTCCAACATTTATTGTTTTTGGTTTTTTTTTTTTTTTTTTTTTTTTTTTTTTGTGGTACCAGGGATTGAACTCAGGGGCACTCGTCCACTGGGTCACATCCCCAGCCCTTTTTTGTATTTTTATTTAGAGACAGGGTCTCATTGTGTTGCTAAGTGCCTCGCCATTGCTGAGGCTGGCTTTGAACTCGCGATCCTCCTGCCTCAGCCTCCCAAAGTGCTGGGATTACAGGCGTGCGCCACCGCGCCCGGCTTCCAACATTTATTGTTGTTTGTGTTCTTGATAGCTGCCATTCTGACTGGAGTGAAATGAAATCTTAGAGTAGTTTTGATTTGCATTTCTCTAATTGCCAGCGATGTTGAGCATTTTTTCATGTATTTGTTGATTAATTGTGTATCTTCTTCTGAGAAGTGTCTTTTCAGTTCCTTAGCCCATTTATTGATTGGATTATTTGGTTTTTTTTGGAGTTAAGTTTTTTGAGTTCTTTATATATTCTAGAAATTAGTGCTCTATCTGATGTGCATGTATTAAATATTTGTTCCCAATTAGTTGGCTCTCTATTCACCTCACTGATTGTTTCTTTTGCTGAGAAGAAGCTTTTTAGCTTAAATTTATACCATTTTTTAATTCTTGATGTTAATTCTTGTGCTACAGGATTCTTATTAAGGAACTTGGGGCCTAATCTGACATGTTGGAAATTGGAGCTTACTTTTTCTTCTATTAGGTGTATTGTCTCTGGTCTAATTCCTAAGTCCTTCATCCACATTGAATGTAAATCTTATCCCTGGGTTCTGTTTTCTCAAGAGCTGAATTCCCTCCACTATCTGTCTGTTTCTAGTCACCTCTCCAACTTCTTCAAAACATGTTTTTGTATTTTATTTACCACTTTGTTTTGCTATTTGTGAAATAGTTCATTCAATAAAATCTATCCTACCATGATCAAAACTAGAATTACCCTTGGTTATTTTCAGTAATGTAATAATCACTTTTGAATTCATCACTCAAAAATTTGTGCATAACCATGTTATCATTCCTTTTTTATCTTTTTGTATAGTTAGATTGAATTTGTATTTCTAAAATGTATAATCAATATTTACTTACAATGTAATGAATATTTATCAGTTAACAGATATGTATGTGTGTATGTGCACATAGAAAACCAATTAAATACATGTTTGCGAGAAGGACAGGGTTAGAGAGGTACTGGGATCTGAATTAGAACAAGATATATTCTGTGCTTGTACATTTGTGTCAAAATAGATTCTACTGTCATATATAACTAAAGAAACAATTAATTAATTAACAGATGAACAATCATGCCAGTCCTCACCCTTTTAATTATAATTAAAATGAACTACCAATAAAATAAATACATATGTCATTGCTTTATTAAAAATTTTGTTACTGGACACTCTTAAATTTACTATTATATTGCATAAATTTGTCCATACTGCACATGTATTGCTTCTGGTTTGTTTTGACAACTGTGTGTCATGCCATTGCATGAATATACCACAGTTTGTTCATCTTCTCTCCTGTAGATGGACATTTTGGTGGTTTTCTATATTTTTGTTCTTATAAAGATTCCTTCCGTGAAGATGTGTGTATTAAAGTCAACACAAAGTGGGTCAAAGACCTAGGAATTAGACCCCAAACTCTGCAACTCCTAGGAGAAAATGTAGGCCCAACACTCCAACAGATTATCATAAGAATTGACTTCCTTAAGACCCCCTAAAGCACAAGAAATAAAACAAAAATCAGTAAGTGCAATGGTATTAAATTATAAAACTTCTCACAGTAAAGAAAAAAGAGCATGAAGAAAGAGCCCACAGAATGGAAGATCTTTGCCACTTGCTCCTCAGATAGGACATTAGTATCCAGAATTTATAAAAAGTTCAAAAAACTTAACACACACAAAAGAAGTAAATAACCCAGTTAATAGATTGGCAAAAGAACTGAACAGAAATCTCAATATCTCTCTTTCTCTCTGTCTCTTTCACCAGGGATTGAACCCTGGCTTAACCACTGAGTCACATCCTCTGCCCTTTTTTATATTTTATTTAGAGATAGGCTCTTGCTGAGTTGCTTTAGGGCATCCCTAAATTGCTGAGGCTAGCTTTGAGCTGTGATCTTCCTGCCTCAGCCTCCTAAACTGATGGAATTGCATGTGTGCACTGCCACTCCCAACTAAACAGAAATTTTTCAAAAGAAGAAATACAAATAGCCCACAAATACATATTTTAAAAAAATGTTCAACATTTCTAGCAATTAGGGAAATGCAAATCAAAACGACATTGTGATTTAATCTCAGAATGGCAGTTATTAAGAACACAGATAATAAGAAGTGATGGTGAAGGTATGAAGAAAAAGTACACTCATACATTGCTGGTAAGACTGCAAATTAGTGCAACCACTTTGGAAAGCAGTATGGAGAGTTCTCAAAAAAAAAACTAGAAATGAACCCACCATATGACTCAGCTATTCTACTCTTTGGTATATGTCCAAAAATCTAAAATCCACATATTATAGGAATGCATCCACATCAATGTTTATAGAAGCATAATTCACAATAGACAAGCTATGGAACCAACTTAGATCAAGATAATGTTGTATTATACACAAGGAAGTGTTACTCAGCCATAAGAAGAATGAAATTATGGGATTTACTGGTAAATTAATGAAACTGGAGACTATTGTGATAAGCGAAAGTTGGACCCAGAAAGTCAAAAGTTGAATGTTTTATCTGATATGTGGAAGCTAGTCCAAAATAGAGAGGGGTAGAGGGGAGGAAGGGGTATTTCTTTCTTTCTTTCTTTTTTTTTTTTTTTGTTAAGTACCATTCAGATCTTTAATCATGCATTTAGGATAGTGATATCCATCTCATTCAACCACCATTTTCCCCCCTTCTCCCCCCCTGCTCCCTCCCTTACCCTCCCTTTCCTTTGACCATTCTAGTGTTCCTCCCTGTAATCCCAGCACTTTGGGAGGCTGAGGCAGGAGGATCGCGAGTTCAAAGCCAGCCTCAGCAGTGGCGAGGCACTTAACAACTCAGTGAGACCCTGTCTCTAAATAAAATACAAAAAAGGGCTGGGGATGTGACCCAGTGGACAAGTGCCCCTGAGTTCAATCCCTGGTACCCACAAAAAAAAAAAAAAAAAAAAAAAATGGAACGCTTCACGAATTTGCGTGTCATCCTTGCGCAGGGGCCATGCTAATCTTCTCTGTATCGTTCCAATTTTAGTATATGTGCTGCCGAAGCAAGCACAGAAAGGGGTATTTCTATCAAAATAGAAGATCAGTGGAGTAGAGGAAGGGGATTGAGGGGGAGGGAGGAAGGACAGGATAAGGCAAAAACAGTGGAATGAATCTGACCTAACTTTTCTGTTGGGTATATGGTATAAGAATATACCCTAGTGAATCTCACCATTATGTATATCCATAAGACATTAATTAAAAGAAAAAAAAAACTAGCAGAAAGATGAGCAGAATAGAGGAAAATGAACAGGAGGCAGAAGGAGGGGAGGACAAATGGAAGTACTGGGGACTGAATTAGAGCAAATTATATTCCACGCTTCTATAATTATGAGAAAATGAATTTATTACATATAACTAATATTAACTGATAAAATATGAAAGGAAAAAATATTGTATATTGTTCTTGGTTATATACTTTGGAGGAAATAGTATTGCATTGGAAATGAATGTGAATATTTAATTTTAGATGATAATGCCACACCATTATTCAAAGTAGTGAAACCATTGTACAATCCCACCACCGCTCTATAGGAAATTCTGTGACTTCACATCCTCTCCAACACTTGACAGTGTCCATTTATTTTGCTAGTCAGGTAGCAGATGATGTGATATGTTTTAAATTCCTTGATTATTAATGATATGAAGCATCTCTTCATGTTTTTAATAATTGAAAGTATTTCCTTTTCTTTTATATATCTATGTGCTCACCCCTGCCATTTTTTTTTTATTGTCTATAAGAATTCTACACTTGTATACTACTGAACTGTAGATCACCTATATGCAACTACTCTCAATTTATTAGAGAGCTCTTAGGCCTTTGAATCTGTCATTGCTTCCTGACCACCTATGTAATTGCAAGCCCCTCCAAACTCAGGGACCCTTTATCGTGCTCCATCTCTTCCCCTTTAGCACTCACCACCTTTGCCAAATTATACATGCTTTATTACTTATGTCTTACTGTCTTCCTCTTACTGTTACATGTAGACTGCTGTATGAATGTAGAAATTGAAAGTAAGCATTTATAAGCTCTTTTAGCAATTCAATATTGTCATTCTTTAAACAAAGGATTGGGTCTCTAATGAGCTGGAGTGGTTTTTGTTTGTCTGTTTTTGTTTGGTACCAGGGATTGAACTCGGGTACTCAACCACTGAGCCACATCCCCAGCCCTTTATTTATTTTTTTTAATTTGTTTTGAGATAGGGTCTCACTGAGTCTTTTTAAATTTTTTAATTTGTTTTAATTAGTTATATATGACAGTAGAATGCATTTATGCACTTGGATATATCATACATAGATGGGATATAATTTCTCATTTTTCTAAGTGTACATGTTACAGAATTATATTAGTCATGTGGTCACATACATACATACAGTAATGTTTCATTCCACTGTCGTTCGCTTCGCCACATCCCATCCCTCTCCTCCCATCACTGAGGTTTTTAGTGCCTTGCTATTGCTGAAGTTGGCTTTGAACTCTCCATCCTCTTGCCTCAGCCTCCTACACTGCTGAAATTATAGGAGTGTGTCATCACGTCCAGCTTGGAGTGTTCTTAAAAACTGGCTCTTTACCCCCTTGACAAGCATGGTTGAGACTGTCTCACCCCTCCTTGTCATAGCATTTGAAAGGCTCACTGACCAAAACACAGATGAAATAGAGAACTACATGTCACACTTGAGAAAGTATTTCTGTTCTATACAAAATACAGCTACTAAAAAAGACAAATATTTGTTTTTCTAATTTAGTGGAGTGGTGAGTGTTTTTCTAATGTGGGCATTACTTTTATTGGTATTCCTATGTCTATAGCTGAGCCTGGTGTGTTTATCTTTGTTTTATATGTACACATATATACACATATGTATGTACATATGTGTGTGTATATTCCTACTTTTAAAATGAAAGGGAATGGAAGCCACTTAATTATGTGAAATTCAGGGATTGTACACACTTATACTTAATTCGTCACACTGTTTTCATATTTCAAATTTTCCAGCCTGAAGTATGGCTATTAAATTTGTGTCCCATCTCTTTGGTTTGTGCTAGCTGAGTGTTTGAGTAAAATTTTAAAAACTCTCTGGGTTTATAACCTAGTTTGTTGACCTCTTGGTTTCTGATTAAAAACAATAACAACAACAGAAAAACACAAGATATGGACAGCCAATATTTTAAAGTGTTTTGCCTATCAAACACCTACTTGTTCTTACTATAAGCTATTATTTAAAAAATCAAAGTAATATTTCAGAAGAATTATGTGGCATTTTATTAGAATGAATGCATAAGAGAGAACTGATCTAAGAAGCTGATAACAGCTATAAATATATTTATGAAGATAAAGTGGTAAGTGAGATGTGGCTGCTTGGCAACAGAGGGCAAAGGTTTCTGCTAAACAGCATGTTCTATATTTCCCAGATATTTAGTACACCACAGTATCTACAAAATAGCAAGAGCCTCATTCAGGCCTTTTGGGAGAATCTGCATGCCTGCCTACTCTGGTACCTAAAGAAGCGTTAATTAATGGTGAAAATCACATAATCTTGACTTTTTCCTATCACTGGCCAATTTTTAGAAGTGTAATTTCAGTATATTTTAACAGGTAAAAATTGTGACACAATTGTAACACAATTTCAGAATAAGTCTACTCCTGAGATAGGATCAAATAAAAATTCACCATTATAATGGAAGTCAGACAGACCTTGGTTAAATGAAGGGCATTTTTTTCTCTATTTACTTGCTCTTTCCTTACAAATATCAAACATCTCAGACCTCATTTATAAAATGGAGAGATGAATTTGTCTGTTTCATAGGGTTGTTGTTATGAGTATTATAAATAATTACTTAAAAGTGTGGAGACCACTACAGGTACTTGGTACATGATAGCTGTTGTTACATTACAAAGTGCCAGTAGTTGGGGGTGGGGATGTTTAGTACAGTTGGCCCTTTGTATCCACAGATATAATCAATTGCAGATGGAAAATGTTTTTAAAAATTGCATCTCTGCTGAACATGTACAGACTTTTGTTCTTGTCATTCGTCCCTAAACAATACAATTTTACAACTATTTATATGCCATTTATATTGTATTAAGTATTATAAGTAATCTAGAGATGATTTAAAGTATATAGAAGAATGTGTGTCAGATCTATGCAAATACCATGGTATTTATATAAAGTCATTGAGCATCCTTGGATTTTGGTATCCAAGGGGGAGTCCTAGAACCAGTCCCCCAGGGATGCCCAGGGATGACTGTGTTGTATGTTAGTTGAACCCTTTCCTTAGATCTTATGATAAACTCTTATACAGAAAAATTTTAAAAGCAAGGTGCAGTAGAATACCCTTGTAATTCAACAACTTGGGAAGCTAAGGCAACTTAGCAAGACCCTGTCTTGAAAACTAATACAAGGGCTGGGAATATAGCTCAGTGGTAGAGTGCCCCTGGGTTCAATTCCTAATTCTGCAAAATTAATAGAGCAGAGATTGGGTAGGACTGGTACAGTCAGAAAGAAGTCTTATCTATCAGCACCCCTCATAGCCCTCAGCAGGCTTTTGTCACCGTTCCTCATGCCCTTTGCAGACTCCTGGGGCACTAAAAAGAACAATATGGAAACCATTGTACTGGGTTTTTTGATTGATTGATTGATGGAGCCTTACACACACTAAGCAAATGTTCTACCTCTGAGCTATACCTGCAGGCCTCTACTGAACTTTAAATAACCTTGAGTGCAAGAACTGAAACTTATTTTATTAACTGATATGGGTATACTATGTGGTATTACACTATAGTAGACAATTGGCCACAGCCTATTAAACAATTCAGTTAATTCAGCTCCGCTACTTCTGAAGTTCTCTCTATATTTGACTGCCAAGTGGAGTTATAATTTGAAGGGGAATTAGCAAACTCTACTAGCAAGCATGCATCATTTAAAGCATGTAATGATATCATTATTTCTTTTCAGATCTTGGTTGAAATTTGCCACTGACAAATAAGAAAATGATGAGTGATGCAAGTGACATGTTGGCTGCGGCGCTAGAGCAGATGGATGGTATTATAGCAGGTAATCTCATCTTCTAAGGAATGGAATCATGACAGTTCCTCTGTTCATTTGACTTTTTCATTACAACTCTTCTATTACTTCCTACTCTTTCTCTTATTTTCATTATTAGTTCTCTGCCCAATGTCTTTAGTTTCCCCCATGGTTTTATTTTTGTTCTTCTTCATTCTCTACCAGAACTATTCTCAAATTTTACTTTTAAATGCCAAAAATTCCAGTTCCATCCTAGGTTTTTCATCAAGATTAAATAATCTGCATCTCAGGCTGTTCTGATGTAAGTGGTCCATGGACCTTACTTTGAGGGTTGGTGCTCTACCCCACATCTATGAACAATCTGTTCCCTTGAATTCAATGTGCATTTTACCAGTGACTCTAACATCTACTTACTTTCCCAATTATCCCCTAAACTTCAGGTCTCTAACTCTAATTGCCAACCAGATCTCTACCCTGAAATGTCCTATAGGTACATCAGTGTCATTATTTAAAACATCGAGTTATGTAATATGTGCTTAGTATGTGTGAGGCTCTGGTTTCAATCCCTAGCACCAAAAACCTGTAGGAGCCTATAATCAAGGAGATAGCTAAAGATTGCGGTTAGCTGAGAGCCATAGAAGATGTTCTAGTTTCCACCTGATATTAATGCATTATCCAAAAAATCTTTGTATGCCCGTGAACACTCTGTGATGCACCTGTAAGCTCGAGCTATAAGCACTTGTCCTTGTTAAAGCTATATTATGTATATAACTGGGTGAGGTTGGTTAGAGTGTGAGGGAAGAAGAAGAAAGTGGTGGTTGGAGTTAGAGCGTTTGGAGTGATTGCTGGAGCCGGAGAGAGAAGAAGAATAAAAGACCTTTTTTCATTTTCATCCTGCCTCCGAATTTTCCTACGGTGTTCGTTGCTCCAAGCGGCTTCCACTTCAGGCAGCAACAAAAACCAAACAAAAATTGAGTTCAGTATCTTTTCCTGGAAGTCCCTCTAGTAGCCTGTATCTCAGCTTCATTTCATAACCCTTCATCTACCATTTCCTAAGCCAGAAATTTAAGTCATTCTGGACAGAACAGAAAATAAAAATGAAAGAGATAAAGAGAAATATATGCTTGTTTTCAGAATGGGCTTTGGGTCAGTTGTATGAATTTAAGCAGTATAATGTTTTCTCTTGTAAGTAACAGAAAACCAAAATGGCTGTAATTCTTTTTTTTTTTTCCCAGTGGGGAGAGGGTGCTGGGGATCAAACCCATAGCTTTGCACATGCTAGGCAAGCATTCTACCACTAAGCTACATTAAAAATAGTAAAAACTACTTTTTAAAGTTGATGCTATTGAGGAGCTGGGGTTGTGGCTTAGCGGTGGAGCGCTCGCCTAGCACGTGTGCAGCCCAGGTTTGATTCTCAGCACCATGTAAAAATAAGAACACGTTGTATACAACTAAAGCAAATAAATAAATATTTTTTTTAAAAAGTTGATGCTAATGAGAATTTGATGTGAGGCTGCCAAAAAGTAATAGAGGGAAATGTTTATACACATATGCTCACACTTGCATATACAAATGTACACATGTAATTCATTGAACTTCAAAGATTAAATTCCAGGGGATGGGGTTGTGGCTTAGCGATAGAGCTCGCCTAGCATGTGCGCGGCTCTGGGTTTGATCCTTAGCACCATGTAAAAATAAATAAATTAAATGTATTGTGTTCAACTACAACTAAAAAAAAAAAAAATTAAAAATAAGATTAAATTCTGGCAAGTTAACTGGAAGTTGGCCTTCTTATCTTTGAAATTGTGCTATCAAATTTCTGCCTCAGTGCATAACTCCTTTTCAGGGAATTTGAAGACCATAAAGTCTGTAACACTTGTGTTTTCTAAAATGCATTACTCCACCAAAACTGCCATGCCACCTTCTTATCTGTTGCTTCCTGGGGGCAACACACCTCACATCAAGGCCCACCATGCTCTTTTTCTTTCTATACCACACAGTTGGCCTCCTTGTTAGATATTACACCATTGATAAGTATCATCAATTAGATGGTTTTATTTTGCCACCAAATATCTGTGACTTAGAGAGACTTACATGACAAAATTGTTGTCTTGCCCTGTTTCTTGTTTTGATTAATTAGGTGGTTTACCACCTTCGGCTATGATGTTTTATCTAGCATAAATTCTTTTGCTTTCTGTCTGATTTTTTTTTTTTTTTTTAAACCTAGGTTCTAAGGCCCTGGAATATTCCAATGGGATCTTCGATTGCCAGTCTCCCACCTCTCCGTTCATGGGAAGTTTGCGAGCTCTGCACCTTGTGGAAGACCTGCGTGGATTGTTAGAAATGATGGAATCAGATGAGAAGGAGGGCTTGAGATGCCAGATCCCCAATTCTACAGCAGAAACACTTATTGAGTGGCTTCAGAGTCAAATGGTAAATGTCCATGTGTAGCGTATCTGTGCTGTAAATCTTGGTTGCTTATACCAAAATTTAAAGCCTAGAATACTTGATTAGAACAAGAAAAAAGATTACAGGGTAACATGCTAGTTTACCTTTTATCCCTTAAGAGATTCCAATTTAAGAATAACTTTTTAAAAAGTGCCATTACCATGTGTGAGTGCCAACCTGTCACCAATTTTCTCATAAGTACTGGCTTTTAAATTGTGTCTGAATAACCAATTATGGCTTAAAACAAGTAGTCTTGTAAAGGAAAGAACCTGATACATAATAGATGCTGTCTCAGTAATAATGAGAAGTTCACTACAAACGGTTCAATGTCAATTCTCTATGGAAAGTGTAATGAATAAGACACTTCAAAAAGCAATAGAAGTTTAGTAGTGGCATTTGATATGAAGTGCCATCTAGTGGTTTGTGTCATTCATTTCAATTCCAGTTCTCGAGTTGGGTTCTGGGTTTGGGCTTTAAGTGGTTTTTGGAACAATGAGCCTTCTTTCTAGGCCTTCTTCTCAAAAATTGATGATGTTGCAGAGCTGCCCTTCCTCTAGACACAATGGTAAATACCACTTATTTTTTTAAAGGTATGTATTGAACACATAAAAATCTAAAGAATATCACAAAAACAGATTCAACGATAGGAGAGGTAGTATTTTTAAATATTTAAAGGATACTTAATTTTTAAGTAAGATGCATGAATAGCTTATGAGTTAATTGTGTTTATATAAAAACTAATGAAAATTTGTATGGAAGGATCAAGATCTGTTTCTGGATCTGTGGTAAAAGTAAAAGCTGCTTGCTCTGGAAAGCTTAATAGCACACACTATAGCTAAAATATTTTCATGGAATATGATGCAAATGCTGGTACTCCCAGCCCATCCTATGCTGAATGTTCTTTTTTTTACCACCCAATTTACCTCTCTATATCTGAGTGCATATAGTATGATTTATCCTTCAGTGATGGTGCTTAATCTTTTCTGTTAAATACTGTATTTCTGAGAATGATAAAAAGTGAGAATGATGTTGGTGATGATGATAATGATGATATCTGAATATAAGTTAGGTCCTATCACTCCTTTTTCAGAAACTACAGTGGTGGTATCACTGGTGTTTAGACATGCCAAATAAACTAGCCTCAGGGCCTATTCACAGCTGCTCACTCTCCCTGGAAAGCTTTCTTCAGATGGCTAGCACCCTTACATTCTCCTGGTATTTACTCAGAAGTGGTACTGTCAATGGGGTTCTTTCCATCTTACCTAAAAATTATACACATTCATTCTTTTTCCCTGCTTAATTTTTTCCTCAGTATTCACCACTTTCTTATGTACTATGTATTTGTCATGTTTTATATAATTTATTTCTTTCTAACCACAATGTAAGCATCATGAATAAGACAGACAATTTTTCCTTTAAACAACAACAAAATAAATCATTGTATTCCTGATGTCTAGAATGATGTCTGGCATACATTAGGTATTCAATCATTATGTGCATAATGAATGATGCTCTGTGAATGATGGAATAATATGTGTATTCAGATGAACTTAAGTCATTTGTTTATTCCTTGGATGAGTACTGGTTTGTTGGTTTGTATTTTTGGTTGCTTTCTAAATCTTATAATTTGAAATTCTGAATCTACAAAATGACAAATACCTCACTGAACTTACAAAGATTCAGTTATCATCCTAAAAATGGCAACAAGAAGTGGATGTGGATTTAGAGAGAGAAGGGTTTATTATTGTTGTTAAATTTATTTATACCTAATTATTCCCTCATTGTGGTCCTAAACCTTTCAAATTAAGGGTGCTTTCTCAAGTACACAGAGAAGGAAAGAACAAAAGAAGAAAGATGGCAAGAGGCAAAAACCAAAGATGCAGAGGAGAGCAGGAATGGGTGTTTGGAATAATAAAGGCATAACAGGTAGTCACTGTCTACCTACCAGGGTAATCTTAACTTTTGAAACTAAAAGGGAATTGAGCCAGCATTGAGAATCTAGAATAGGTACACTAAATTCATAAAAACAAAGTAGAATGTTGATTGCCAGGAACTGAGGAAAGGAGGGAATGGGAAGATAATATTTAGTGAATATAAGGTTTCAATTTTGCAAGATGGAGTTTTTTTAGATGGATGATGGTGATGTTTAGATGGATGATGGTGATGTTTAGATGGAAGATGGTGATGTTTACAGAAAGTGTAAATGTACATAATACAACTGAATTCTACACTTAACAGTAGTTAAGATGGTAAATTTTACATGTGCATATTGCTACAATTAAAAATTAAATAATAGATAAAAATTGATGGCATCACAGAATCAAAGGAACACAAAGTCTTAGCAAATTCCTCCTTCATATTGTACATAGGGAACTTGGTTAAATACCAAATAAAGGAGTTCCTGGTGTAAAATGCAGTCAATGATAAAGAAGGCAGGATTGCATCTAGGCCATTATAAAATAAATGCAGGCTCTGGAGACAGTAGACCACATCTTCATGTTGTCTCTAATTCTTAAAAGCTTATATGATTGGAAAATTTATAAAGCACTCCTCTCTCTCCATGCCCTCTTCTAAAAATGAGAATGATGGTCTCTTCCACACAGCATTGTGAGGAGCCTGTGGTAGTATATGTGAGCACTCGTCAGTGAGCCTGGCAGGTGGCCAGTCAAAAAGGATGCTGAAGAGTAGACGGGAGAGAGTAGAGAGGAAATGTTTAATAGGATCCCTTTGTATTGAGGGAAAGGGGGTTGGTCCAGTTACAAGGGGGTTAAATTACAAATCACCTGGTCATAGTTTACTTCTTGTGACAAGAGTAGACATTTCTCAGACCGTAGAGAAATGTCCATGATATTTTAGAAAAATTTGTTAATGATGCCAGTTTCCTTTATGTTTAATGTTGATCAGCTTGAGAGTACATGTTCCGTAAGTCTTTTTTTGTGTGTGTATGGTACCAGGAATTGAACTCAGGGGCATTTGACCACTGGGCCATATCTTCAGCCCTTTTTTCTATTTTATTTAGAGACAGGGTCTCACTGAGTTGCTAAGTGTCTCGTCGTTGCTGAGGTTGGCTTTGAACTTGCGATCCACCTGTCTCAGCCTCCCAAGTGCTGGGATTACAGGCGTGCGTCACTGCACCCAGCATCCTTAAGCCTTTATTAGTGTAACTGGGCATTTGTACAAAATTATTATTTTGGTCAGGCCAGGGAGATCCCCTCGTTTCCTATAGGATAAAGGTCATTTTCTTCACTACTAATTGGCTGCTGTTTGTTTCATGTGATTAGAAGCTGGTTAAAAGAAAAGTAAGTAGAAATACTAGTATTTTGTTACAGTGAAGGGACAAATAATTATAAATATGAATTTGTTTTAATAGTATATCCATAGCTGTAAGCTTCTAGAAATGAAATTTCTTTTAAGACTTGGAAGTGTGTCTCCTGTGATTTAAAAAAAAACAAACAACTATTGAATATTTGATGTATTTTTTCAGTTACTGAGGTAGAATTCTGTTTTGATTGTGAAATGTTATTTATTAACACAAATATTAATCGTGGAGAATTATGCTCTTTAGCAAGCTCCAGAATTAAGAAGGTAAATAGAAAATATATGCAATTATTTGAGCCAAGCACGTAGGTTTCATTTACTTTAGATCTAATTAGACGAGTTACCCTGGAAGATTCTTAACAATGTTTTCTTCCAGTCAGTGAAACTGAGGACAATGACCTTGATCCTCATCAGCAAGGGGGTCAGACAGTGAAATCCTGAATGTGTCAGATTATGTTGCAGTTTTAATTATGAGTCAGTCTCAAAGTCAGCAGAAGTTCCCAAAATATAATCTTAAACAAAAGGAGTGAAAACACGGTGATATGCATGGTTTTATTAATTAGTCTAAGATCATGTAAGAAATGACGCCATTCGTTTCCTGATTTTTTCATGATCACAATTAGGGGGAATTCCAAGGGAGGTGGAAGGTTCTTTACCCTGCTCTCTAATTGTTCCTGAAACTAGTAGGTGGGGCCGCTTGTAATTTCTCATGAGATTTAGGGGCCATGAGGGACCCACTACTGGCTTCTCCGAAAGCCATGATTATTTTCTCAGTGGCCGCCGAAAGAAAAATGTCTTTTTCCTATATGAATAATGATTTCTTTTAGGGTTACGCTTACCCTGTACTTTTTGATAATGATTTCTTTCAGGGTTAAGACTACCCTGTATATTTTCACATTAACACCTGCAGGTTTGGTTGCAAGGTGTACTCCCATTTGTTGTAAAATATCTCTTCCCCATAAAGTAACTGGTAGGTTAGGTAAAACATCAAGGCTGATAAACATTCTTTATGTCCTTCATCATCCCTCCCCATTTTAAAATACTGCACTTTTTTCTGGGAGGTTTTTTATTATATCCCAAGCCTCTTAAACTGGTTGAAGCTTTTTGCAGAGGCCAGTGTTTGGGCCAATCGTAAATTAATGATGGAGGGAATCAGCTCCAGTATCTATAAGTCCCTCCATTTCTATTCCTTGGATTCTTATTTTACACATAGAGCTCCTAGTACAGTCTCGAACCCAGCAAGCCATGGGACTCGAATCAGTGGAACAAAATCTTGTATTGTTCCCTTTTTGAGGCATACTCATTTTAAATGAATTATGTAAATTTGGAAGGAGAAGCACAGCTGAGCAAATTTTATCTCCCGTTCGATTAACAGAACTTATACTTTGGGGTGAGCTAGAGCATTATTTTTATTTCCCCTTTGAGTAGTCTGAGTTTATTACACCTGGGGTCACTTGCAAACCTAATAAGCTTTGAGGACTTATTTCGCCCGATAATAAGACCAACAGTCCCCTGAGGGAAGAGGATCCCCTGACTCCTGTGTGGGAATCAGTTGAACCCCCATTTCAGGTGTTACCACTATTCGGCGCGGTGAGAACAGAGGTCTAACCTGCATTTCTTCTGTTCCCTCGGTGAGGGATGGATGGTAATAGGGTTTGTGTCGGAAGCATCTGAATGGATGCTTGCGAGGATACTCCTCTTCCAATTATGCCTCGTACATTTGTGGGCCCCGGGGGCATTGGCCCCGTGCCCCGAATTTCTCTGACAAAATGTTCAATTATCATAATATATTTCTTATTTGTATACTTTTTAAAATAGATAATATTTAATTCCAAAATGCATTTTTAAAAGTTTCTGTAGAAATACGAATACTCACAGTACAGGAGGATGTGTCCCTGACCTCCCCAGGCTGCTGGCAGTACTCCCTGGGTCCCTGACTCACCACTGTGCAGTTCATTCCATCCCAGCATCCTCCACCCCTACTGCTCTCTGACCAGCCTCTCGTTTTATGTGTGCCTCCAATGGATGTTTTTTCAGGCCTTGTCAAATAAGATACATCTTAAGATTGTGTCCCATAAAGGATCACAGTCATCTGAGTTATGCAGTGTCTCAGGGAGACATCCTAGCTAAAATTATAGCAGTTTTCCTTTGAGGCTCAGTCATAGGAAAACAAATGGACCAAGTCAGCAGAATTCTCAGTTGAGAGGCCAGTGCAAAGTGAGATGAGGGATGTACTTTTAATGGAATCCCAGACTGCTGGTATTTGTTAGGATTGAATGGAAGGAGCTTTCTCTGTTACTGTATGTAAAGAGCCAGTAAGTGAGAAGAACAATAGAGACAGCATTTTTTCTTGCTCTTGTATTATCCTTCCCAAAGTAGAAGAGAGACTCTTTTGCTGGATATGTATCCTATCACATAGTTGGCTTTCAACAATATCAAATAAATTGATGAGATGGGTGAATAAGTGACAGAATGTGCTACTATACCAGGATAGGAGCTGGCACTTATCTTCTAGGGACTCAGGGACCTTCATTTCTCTTATAAACTCAGGGGACTTTGGAATATACCTGTGACCAGGATAATGTGTTCTCAACATTACCCTTTTCCCGATTGCAGAAGCTTCAGGAATCATGGTCTGCATGCAAATAAGATAAGGAGGACCAGAGCTTATCTTCCTCACTCAAGCAAGGCATCTACAAGAACCTTTTAGGAGACACTAAGGAAATCTGTCTAATTTGCGCACCTTGCATCAGCCATGGCTACAAACAGGCCAAGGTGCTGTGTATGCATTAACTGTTAAACCAAGCAGCCACTGTATATTGGCAGTTGATATTTTGGTAACAGAACACCTAAATGCTGTAAGAGAAGCACTCTCAAGATATTTCTGTCATGACTGGCAGATGACAGCACTTGACATCTGCTTCTTGAGGCAGAATTTCAGATGTAATTCAACTTTTTGAATAGTGAATCTTGGAGACTGGCCACCTGCTGTGAAGTTTCTCGCTCCAGAGCACTGGTTTTTACTCTGGTTTACACTTTCTGTCTCTTGAAAGCAAACACCAAGAAAATAAAACTCAGAAAAACAAAACACAGATGTAAAATCCACAGTCTGTTTTTGACTACTCTGTAGCCCTACTTGAAAAGTGCAGGATACGTTCAAGCTTGTTCTGAGGTTCTGTCTCTGAAGCATGTTCTGACAACACTTAATAAACTGATGTGTTTTTTTTTGTTGTTGTTGTTTTTTGTTTCTTTTAATAGCTGAAGGGCTTGGTTGGGCTTTGTGGGTGTGATGGAAGTACATGTAAGGCTTCCCCCCACACCCTTTTTTCTTTTTGAGGAGAAATAGTGATGAGATTTGGGAGATAAACAAAGGGCTTCTAAAGAGATTGTTCCTGTTGTTTGAGGATCTTATTTAAATCTTTTGAGCTGCAATAGAAACTTAGGAGGGGAAAACAAGCGAGCCCTTTGCAGAACTGACCCCGAGTTAGAGGTGTAGTAACTATAGGCACTGGCAAATCATAAGGGATGCATGAATGGCAGCCAGCATGGCCCTGAGAGCATTACCTATGAACAGCATAAGGATGGAGCCTTGCCACCCACATGCCCTCATTCCATCACATCTGGTGAGAGGACATGGAACAGATTTCTGCCTCTGCCTGATAGATTGATTTCCAACATTGTTGGTATTGTGCTCTTTGACTCTTGGACACAAACTGTGTGACATGCTTTAATGTATTGGACTCAAGTGAAATATTACTTCAGTATTATGGCTGAAGGATTCAAGTCTCATCTCAGTCTCCTTGAACAGTGTCTAACAGAAAGCAGACATGCAATAAATGTTTGATCACAGTGGTGAGTTATAATACTGATGAGGACAAGAAACACCCTAGTAGTAGACATGTCTTTTGGTGGCTAGAGATAACATTTTATTAAAGGAGATATAGTGGACTGAGCCTCATGTTTCCCCCCTCAGTGCTGAATTTTTAAAAATAAAATTATGTGTCAAGACTATGGGACAATTTTTAAAACTGGTTTTAGCAATAAGGACATTGGGTGGGATATGTGTATTTATGTATATGTAGTAATACTGGTCTAACTATTTATTAACATTTAGTGTCCTTATAAAAGGACTGGTTTTTCTTTCCCCCATTTTTGTTTAGATAGCACCCTGATTTTGGTCTATTGCATTAAAAATATGTTGCTGTTTTCTAAATAACTACCATTGTGGCAAATCACTGCCTTGTATGTTAATTTTGGATTTAGGACAACAGAGCCCAGGAAGAAAGAAAAAAAGCCAAATGAAGATGGGAAAATGCAAACCAATAGAACCCAGAAAATCAAGGGAAAACAACACTTTAAGTGAAAATAACAGGCAAAGGCTCCCACTTAAATGAATTAATAACTATTGAAATTAAGCTATGTGTGCATGGGGGTTTCAAGATAGTCTAATTTTTCACGTATTTGAAATTTTCTGTTTTAATAAAGTTTTAAACAAGTAAAAAGGCAGAATAGTAACAGTTATTACATATTTGATTGTGCATTTTTAATACTTAATAATTTAAAGAAAATTAATATAAGATTTCACTTAGATGGTGAAGAAGAGTAAGGTAGGTGGTGTTCTAATGTTATGTATAGCACTTGCCGTGTGTGTTCAGGAAATTCGCATTTCCAGGTGAGATTACTGGCTAATTCTCAGATTCAGTAATTCTGTGGAGAGTATAGCTTTTCAGATGTTTTTCTTTCCACCATGCCAGGATAATCTGATGAACACCATACATTTCTTAAAGTCTCACTGCTATATCGGAGCTGGATTTCCACTTGATCCTCCACATGCACGATTATTTGGAAGTTGTACTTTGAAATCCCCATGGATTCCAGTTTGACTTAAACTTTCAGATGGATTGAATGTGGGTTAATAGGGGTTGCAGAGTGCTAAAGTATAAAGGTATTTCTGAGGTTTTGAATAAAGTAACTTACATGAATAAGTGAAGGTAATAAGTATAGGTCTAAAGGAAACAGGAAATCAAGGTTCCAAATAGAAGGGGAATGTTGAGCTTTCAGTTCCCTGGACATTGGCTGGAAGAAAGGAAGGATGCAGAAGTAAATATAGTGTATTGTCCACTAAAAAACTGCGCAAGGAAAGTGTCAGTTTGTCCATCCAGAAGGCTCCGAGACTGCCTCCTAAACATAGTGGTGAGGGAGCACAGGTGCAAGGAGAAAGGAGCTCAACCAGAGGCTAGCCATGGAGTAGTACATGATTGGAGAGAATACAAGAATAAAAGTCTTACCAAGAAGCAAGAAGGCCAGGTTATAAATGAACATGCATTCATCTTACATTCAACCAGTACTTATCAAACACATTCATTCAGCAATTAAAGAAGGCCAGGTTAAAAATGAACATGTATTCATCTTACATTCAACCAGTTCTTATCAAACACATTCATTCAGCAATTAGTGCCTGTGGTGTTAGGTGCAAAGATGAATCTACTCATAAAGAATATAGAATCTGCTGAGAAAGGGGCACATCCATAGCCAAGTGTAAACTTAGTACATTTCATGTTATGCCTGCTGTAATGAAGGTACAACTGGAATGTGAATGAACAATTATTTCAAGGAAGACCTCACCAAGACCTCACCAACCACCCCCCCCCCCCAGTGGAAATGGACCCTAAAGCCTCAGAAAAGAATAGGAAAGGGAAAGAAAGACATCCCATGCAGAAGGAATAAAATTAGTATGTAAAAAAGTGTGCCATGTTTGGGGAGGTTTTGAGTGATCTGATAGTGGAGCATAGGGGTTGAAGGAAGAATGGAGGTGACAAGTTATTTACCTAACAGATTTACCTCCGACATTCTTATGGCAGAGGTAACAGTAGGCAGAAATACAAACACACACAAGGGTAGAACAGATCTTTTCCTACATGAACAAGTTAACACAAGTATGTAACTATTCCAACGGTGACTCTTAAATTTTGCTTTAAAAAATGTTCAGAAAATTTTAAACTAATCTTGAGTATTTATAAGTATTTATAAGTGTCAGTGTATTGAGAAACGTAATTTTGCTCATTTTGAATCAGTTTCCATCACTTGTTTTATTTTGGTGAACTGATTTTGGAACATCCATTTGTCTGTCATATACTTAATTAGTTTGAAATGCTAATCTGGCTACATTTCTTCCAATCAGAAAAAAAGGAGTTAGGGGGATAGCTCACTGTTAGAGTACATGCATACATGCATGAGGCCCTGAGTTCAACCCCCAGCACACAAAAAATAAGAAGAATAAGGATACTTTTTGGTGGAGTGCTCTAGTGTGCGCTACTCAGCTACTTGGCTTTAGCTATTTGGGAGACTGTGGCAGGAGGGTCACTTAAGCCCAGTAGTTCAGTGTCACTCTGGGCAACATGGCAAAATCTTATCGCTTAAAAAAAGAAAAAAGAAAAGTTTCAGTTTTTGTCTTCAACTAACAGAAAGTATTTTTTTTCTTTCTTTCTGATGAGAAGTATGTTTATAAATTTGCTTGTGGGGGATTTTAAAACCAGATGCCTGTTAGTATTTGTAATCAAAATGAGGGATTTAAAGTTTTACCGGACCTGTCTCAGCACTTTTTCAATTGAGAACATGCATTATGCCTCCTGGCTGTTTTCCAAAAAACTGTCCTCAAGAAGTTATGTGAATTTCATTTGAGGCAGTCCGCAGGGATGGAAGTCATTCAGACCACTCCTTCAGAATCTTGTAATTAAATTCTGGGCACTTGAGTTAACAACATGAACAGAGTTATGTAGTGGTAATTGTGTAGGTATGTGGTTAAACAGCTGATCTTAATTTTTTTTTTTTTTATCTACCCTAAGTCACATTGCACACTTACTAAATTAGCTTCTGATTGTTTTTTGGCGTCTTGGGAAATGTGATCCAGCATGCCCAAGTTTGTAGAAGAAACGTCCTGAAATTTTTTTGTTGTTGTTGAAGGCTCATTTTTGTTTTGTTTTTCCTTCCCAACACATGACTTTTGTTATTCCCAGAATTAATAATACTGGAAACTGCATTAATTGGAAAGGTAGAACAAAGGCACCAGTTAATCAGAAAAATAATAGATGTCACATCAGATGTTACATCCCAGGCAATAAGCCTATACAGTTTGTATTTTTCCTCTGGTTCTAAAAGTGTTACTTGCTTTTTCAGCTGAACTCTGGATGGCCCCATCTATCCATTCCGGACTCCAGCTAGCTTTTATTTCTGTTGCATTTGAATAAAGAATCCAGAAATTCTGTGAGGATTGCATATTAGATGGTTGTAAACTAGTTAAATGAGATTACAAGACACAAATCACATACTACTATTTTAAAGTGGTATTATTACATTTTTTACTCTTTGTGAGCTTTTTCAAGTGACTTGCCAGTGAGATAACTGAGAAAAGGAATCTATACTTCCTTCTTAATCTATACCTCCTTTGGCATTTGTACCATGCATATGGTATAAATATACCCAAATTTGACTTAAAAAAGTAAATAAATAAAAGGAGAGAGAAGAAAGATTGTCAGCATGTGCAGAGCACTGAGCCAAATACTATGGAAATTATAAGATGATACCAGTTTAGGGGCTTTGCCCAGGAACTGAACATGACATTACATGAACAAACAAAAGAAGTTAATGAGGTCAAGAGAGAAAGTGATAAGACACTGATAAGCGGAGTCAGTGCTATGAGTGTGCACTGAGTGGTTAAGCTTTTGGGAGAAGACGGGAAAGGCTTCCAGGGCTCAAGGCTTCAAAGAAGCAGGGAAGGTTTGTCCTGAGATTAGGAGACCTGAGGGAACAGGAAGAAGCTCATAGTGTAAGTTGCCCCTGTTCTCTCCTACTTAAAGGCAGGCATCTGCTGTCCTGGATTTAGAGCCTGGGGATGGATATAGTGGGAATAGAGGGTGTCAAAGTTCTCAACCACTCTCCACACCCAGAATTAGTGATACTGAAGGTTCAGGGAAAACAGTGCTATCAGACCCCACCATACACTCTCAAGATTTTGCATGGTTCTGGGAGTGTGTCAGTTCTCACTGAAGAATATCAGTAGTATTTTTCCTGAGAGTCATTATTTTCTGACTGGTAAGAAGTTGTTTAGGTTGGTAAAGTCATCCAAATGCCTAATGTGCCTTTCTTATATATATCAGTAAATGAATTCTCATATATTCCATTAATGGCAGCGACAGCTGTGCTGAATGTAATTCAGCTTCCTTGGACTAAAAATATGCAATTTTTGTTTACTCACAACATCAATCTAAAAGGGGAGTCAGTCTTACCAATATTATTTCCTTTTTCAGACAAACGGACACTTACCTGGGAACGGAGATGTATATCAAGAAAGACTAGCACGCTTAGAAAATGATAAAGAATCCCTTGTTCTTCAGGCAAGTAATTTTTAAATGTCATTTTTCTTATGATGTACAGTTCACCCTCCAAACTTTGGACCAAAAATGTTTGGAAAAAATTGAAGCTGTTCTAAAAATTGAAGCTGTTTTTTTTTTCCTTGTCATTATTTCCTAAACAATATACATGACAACTATTTACATAGCATTTACATTGTGTTAGGTAATTTAGAGATAATTTAAAGTATACGGGAGGATGTTCATAATCTATATTTAATACCATGCCATTTTATATAAGGACTTGAGCATCTACAGATTTGGTATTTGCAGGGATGCTGGAGTAAATCCCACACAGATACCAAGGGAAGCCAGTACTTATAAGACTATTTTAAATTGAGATGATAAGCTCAGATGCTTACAGCCAACAAGGCTGCTAATACAAGTGCACTAGGCCCTCTGTACACAACAGGGAGTAGTGAGGATGGTGGTGAAGTGTATATCCAGTCTAGAGGGAGCAGTTCTTAACCTCAGCTCTTCAGGGCCAGTCTGAATACAAGCTCAGTGCCATCTGATCTGATTTTCTAATCTCATCCATCATTTGATCTGATTTTTAAATGTGATTTAATATGTAACAAATTCAAATATATGACTGTAATATAAAAATATCAATGTTATAATTTATGAATATGAATATATGTATAATTTTTCTATTTGTAAAATGATACCATGGGCCAAACAGAACAGAACACAACAGTGAGTGGAATCCTGCCTGTGGACTAAATTTACTTACTTCCTCATAATGTTTGGACAAGTAATTTTTACTTTGGTATTTTAAGCTAAATGAATAAAAGTATATTTACTAGACTGATGATCAGTGAGGAAATATGTGTATATCTCAGTAAGCACTAAGAGTGAAGGAGTAACCATACAGTTTCTTGTGGGCCTTTGAATATGTTTCATTGTACTCTGGCTTTTTTTTTTTTTTTTTTTTAATACTGGGGCTTGAACCCAGGACCTTATGCATGCTAAGCACATACTCTAGCATTGAGCTACCCCCCCAGCCCTGCACCTTGGCTTTGAATACATTTGCAGTCAGTGTGATCTTGAAAGATATTGTGGAATTTGAATTCCCTGGATTCTTTTCCTTATTCTTCAACCATCAGATTTGAATAGTCCTTGACAATATCTGCTTCAAATATTAACTTCATTTCCTTTCTTCCATTCTAATACTATCTATCTCCTACATACCCCAAACAGAATTTGTGTTCATACTTTTTCTCATCAGTGATTGAACTCTATAAAGCATTGCACATCTCCAGTCAGCACTAACTTTCTCCTAAATTGAATAGGAATTCTTAGATCCAAAAGCAACATGTAAATAGAACTGTAAAAGACTGAAAAGACTGCTGTTGTCTTCTCAGATTGTTTTCCTTTACCACCATGAGTAGTGAGTGAGATTATTCCAGTTTATGTTCCACTTAAGAGAAATAAAGTATGCCAATAGAATCCAAATTCTGTTTTTTCTTTTTTCCTTCCTTACCTTTTTTTTTTTTTTTTTTTTGTCCTAGGAATCAAACCTAGGGCCTTGAACATGCTAGGCAAGCATTCTACCATTGAGCTACATCCCATGCCATTTTTCTTTTTTATTTTAAGACAAGGTCTGGCTAGTTTCCCAAGTTGCTGGGATTGTAGGTGTGCACCATCAGACCTAGTGGAACCTAATTCTTCTCACTCATTGCAGTATTTTACTCTAAATACAGGTCAGTGTGTTAACAGACCAGGTGGAGGCTCAGGGAGAGAAGATTCGAGATTTGGAGTTTTGTCTTGAAGAGCACAGAGAGAAGCTGAATGCCACAGAAGAAATGCTACAGCAGGTATGTGTAGAAGCTGATGAGGGTAGAGGTGTGTTGGGGGTCCTGTCTTTACTGTCTGATGCAGCAGCAAATTTCCAGATTCACTCAGACTGGCGCATTTTAAACAAAAATCTAGAGTAAGAGGGTCTCAAACCACATGGACATAAAGTATTTAATTAGAATCAAAATATTAATGGGATTGTAGGTTATTTTTTTCTTTTTGCATTCATACAATTCCCTAACTTAATCATGGACATATTTTATGATTAAGGAAAAGATAATCATTATATATGACCTATGTTATTGGGAAAAACTTGCACATATGCACAGGCAGTGCTCATAGGTGAGAGGCCCTATAGATTATGGACAGAATAAAACAGCTGTTGCAAAACAGCTTAGGTGGAATTCCTGCTTTGTCATTTCCTTGCCATAGAACTTTGACAAGTTCTTAACCTCTCTGTTCTTCAGTTTCCTCTTCTGATGAATGAGGATAAGAATTTCTACCCCACAAGACTTTTGTGGGGATGGAATCACTTAATATATGTCACATCAGTACCTGGTACATAGCAGATGTATCATCATCATCATCAGGCTTAGGAATATGTAAGGGAGCTGAGGGTATAGCTCAGTGGTAGAGTGCAGGCTTAGCATGGGTTCAATCTCCAGTACCAAGGAAAAAAAGAATTGACAAGAACCGAGTGCAGTGGTGCACTCCTATAATCTCAGGTACTTCAGAGGCTGAGTCCTGGATGCCAGCCTGGGCAATTTAGCAAGACCCTGTCTTAAAAGTTTTATATATATTAATATTCTCTATAATATATATCTGCTCTAATAAACTGATATGTGTTTAGTTCTGTTCAAAGAAGGGTAAATAATCTAAAAGTACATATGTTTAATAATTATTCTTCAAGTCACCCTCTACTTCAGATCTTTGCTGCTTTGCAATCATAAATGTCCCAAATTTACATGTAGACATTTATAATAAAACAACTTTTGAATGTGTTTCTTATATTCTAATAGGAGCTTCTGAGTAGGACATCCTTGGAAACTCAGAAGTTGGATCTGATGGCTGAAATATCTAACTTGAAGTTAAAACTGACAGCTGTGGAGAAGGACAGATTGGATTATGAAGACAGGTTTCGAGACACAGAGGTAAGTGACCCCTTCTCTTTGTCTGTCTGTCTGTCTCTCTCTCTCTCTAATACATTCTCCCTCCCTCCCTCTCTCTCTCTCTCTCTCTCTCTCTCCCCCTCCTAGGGCACAGTTGAAATTCCCTGAAGGTATGAAGGGGAAGTAACTCATTACCATATGCTTTCATCCTGCTGCTTCTTCTTTTTTTAATATTTATTTATTTACTTTTAGTCGCACACAATGCCTTTATTTTTACGTGGTGCTGAGGATTGAACCCGGGCCGTGCACATGCTAGGCTAGCACTCTGCTGCTGAGCCACAACCCCAGCCCCAATCCTGCTTCTTTTTAATAATAAACTTTTTGGGGGTGTAGCTCAGTAGTAGAGCACATGCTTAGTATGCATAAGACCCTGGGTTCTATCCCCAGCACCAAAAAATAAGCAAATAAACTTTAATTACATTGAATTGTATTGCTAAATGCTACTGGTAATTTTTATTTTGGGACTTTGATTGGAAATATTAATCCTTTCTTAAGACTGTAGAAATACTTTGATTTCAAAATATTTCTAGCATCTATGCATTCAATTTTCTGAAGTTTTAAAATAATGTATTTATATACATGATTTTACTAGTAGCCCTTATTTAGGTACACTGATTATGTACTTAACATAATAAGAAGATGTTTTTATGTATATAGAGAATGTGTCCACATTATACAGTCATACAATCACAAAGCTTTGTAGAGGTCACTTAATTTGGCCTTCAACTTTTGGTCTGTTCCACACATAAATCATTTCATTAAATGAAACTTGTACTTTTTTGAAACTCAGAGTAGATTCTACAACCTGAAATACCTGTGGCTGGCTAAGCAAACTTAATTGTCTGTTATTCCTATTTTTTTTTTGGGGGGGGGGTGGTACTGGGGATTGAACCAAGGGGCACTCGACCACTGGGCCACATCCCCAGCCCTTTTTTGTATTTTATTAAAGACAGGGTCTCACTGAGTTGCTAAGTGCCTCGCCATTGCTGAGGCTGGCTTTGAACTCGTGATCCTCCTGCCTCAGCCTCCCAAGTGCTGGGAGTACAGGCGTGTGCCACCATGCCCGGCTAGTTATTCCTATTTTATTGTTAACCCAGATGTTCCAGTTTGTAGTTTTGTTCTTTAAAATGAAATGTAGGGCTGGGATGTAGCTCAGTGTTACAGTGCTTGCCTAGCATATAAAAGGACCTAGGTTCAGTCCCCAAACTACAGTAAATAAATAAGTAAATAAAATAAAATAAAATAGTTAAATGTAAAGAGCTGCAGAAATTCTCCAAATTCTTCCCTCCTTTTCTTCTATTTCATTTTCTTGGTTTAGAGGGTGGGGAGGTACTATATTGGATCATAAAATGGGAAATAAGAAAGAGAGGGGGAAGGTAATAATTTCCTTATGTTTCCCCTTTCTGCATATCAGATATTAATTTCACATCAACTATGTACCATCATGATCCCAGGTTTATTGTGTGTATTATCCATTGTCCACTGTATGAAAGTCCAATTTGAGATAATGCAATTTACCCCATTACTATTTGCAAAATTAAATTTCCTGTCAAAGATTCAGCTTTAATGAAAAGTCTTGTTTATATTTCTTGCTTCCTCTATAGGAAAAGGAAATCCCTAACTTAGTTTATGTTTTAATCTTGAAGGTCTGTCACCTACGTGGGCATGTTTTTGCTTTGATTAAGACTGGAGCTTTTTAAAAGGACTTAGAAAGTTACCCAATGTCTTTAAAATTCTTGGTTTTGTGCTTTCTTTAAAAATCCATTTGGATATTTTTCTTATTCTTTTTTCTGTCATTCCCTGACTTCTTAGTCACTGCCTAACATAATAATAGAACTCAGTCAACAAGTAGACAATATGGTAGGAAAGCTAGTTGTGCTATAGGGGAAAAAGAAGAAAAGGGATCAAGATGTGGCCTTCTGCATATCATCTACAAAGATATGCAAAGTTTAAAGGAAGCCTTAACCTGTTCAACTGTTGACTTAATTTGGGTAAGAGATCTTAACCAGACTTTGGGACTAAATTGCAGATGTCTTGGGATTTCTTGGTATGACCCCAGAACAATGTTTACATTTCTGAAGTTTGTCTGCATTTTCATTCACATTCCCCCACTGCTTCCTTACTTTACTCTTGCATTCTCATCCCTAGGCAAGGTGATCTTGTCATCATACTTTCCATAGAACTCAGTTCCTGATGATTTTCTAATAAATATTAAATACTGTTGGTAAAATGTAATATGCACATACCTACAAATTATAGAATATTTTATATTTGTTATATTATATATGAAAATAATTAAAAGTCTTCACAATTAAAATAGAATTGAATGTGCTTATGTTCCTGTTATTGTTCAATAGAAGGAAAATGTTTTCCTAGCTGTATCATGAATCCCAAATTCTGTAATTTTTCTTAGAATTTTAAAATATTTGAATATTAATTTCTAAGAAAACATTTAAATGAGGTAGAAATATAGGCAATTTCCAAAAGATTGTTAGTTAATATTGAAACCTTGAAAGATTCCAGGCTTGATTTTCCCAGGAATTGCTGGTGAGAGATGGTTAACATTGTTCAACAGTGCCCTCTTCTGGTAAGAACTTAGATGTCAGAAACTGAATTACTGTGGAAGCTCCAACTTTAGAGTTCTTCACAAGGACAAAGGGGGAAGGTAACACGTTTTCTTTAGGACTGAAGCTCTAATAAGTTAATTGAAATAATTAATATTCCCCTCTAAAGACTTTCATATTAAGGATCAATTTCCATATTTTCTGACTTGAGTTAACATGGAAAGATTATTTCTTCCAAGTTGGAAATTTAGATTCATGTTCAAAGTATTGCCATGAAAGATAATTTGAGTAGGGTTTTTTTGTTTGTTTGTTTGGTGATTTTTTTTTTCCTTTTTGGTACTAGGGATTGAATCCAAGGGAACTTAACCACTGAGCCACATCCCCAGCCTTTTTTGTATTTAATTTTGAGATAGGGTCTCGCTAAGTTGCTTAGGGCCTGGCTACGTTGCTAAGGCTAACTTTGAATTTATGATCCTCCTGCCTCAGCCTTCTGAGCCACTGGAATTACAGACATGTGCCCCCATGCTTGGCAAGTAATTTTGTTTGTTGTTTTGATTGTTTTTAATGCAAAAAATTCCAGTGTATACTTCTACGTTTCTTCTTTTTGCAAATTGACACTAAAGGAAGTGGCAATGCCAGATAGGAATTCAAAGCTATTCTTTAACAATGAGAAAGTAGGAAAATATATTGTTAGCCTTTCCACTGCTGTGACCAAAAGACCTGACAAGAACAATTTTAGAGAAGGAAGAGTTTATTTAGTGCTCACAGTTTCAGAGGTCTCAGTCCATAGATGGCTGAGTCCAGTGTCTGGGCCTGAAATGAGGCATAACATCAAGATAGCACAGGTAGTGCATGCCTAAAATCCCAGTGAATCCAGAGGCTGAGGCAGGAAAATTGCAAGTTTGAGGCCAGCCTGGGCGATGTAGCAAGACCCTGTCTCAAAATAAAAAATTAGAACTTAAGGATGTGGCTCAGTGGTAGAGCACTTCCCTAGTACTTAAAAAAACAACAACAACAACAACAAAAAAAAAAAAAACAAACTAAGCTGCTACTTTGGTACAGCAGGTAACTGAGGAAACTGCTGCCACTTTTCTAATGCATTTCTTGTTTTTCTTTTTGGACAGGGGCTAATTCAGGAGATCAATGACTTGAGGTTAAAAGTCAGTGAAATGGATAGTGAAAAACTTCAATATGAGAAAAAGCTTAAGTCAACCAAAGTAAGTTTCTTACCTATAGAAACAAATTTGAACAAATAACACTGCTACTCATCTATCACCAATAAAATAAATGAAAATGTTTTCTACTTAGTGTATGACAATGAAGGCATTTTATAAGTAAATGATATTTTTCTCTAAGCTGGAAACTTTGAATATAAACACTACTGTTCTGAATAAAAAACAAGGCTTAACTAATCTACCAGAAAATAACCTGCCATTTCTCTGAATTATCTAACCTCCTTTATAAACTGATACTGTTTTCTTGGTTATTTAGTATGTCTGTTTCTCTCTAGTTTTCTTTCACTCCTCTGTCTCTCTACCAGTCTTTAATGGCAAAACTTTCTAGCATGAAAATCAAGGTGGGTCAGATGCAGTATGAAAAGCAGCGGATGGAACAAAAATGGGAGTCACTGAAGGTGTAGTAGACTTTGGGTGATGGGCTCCATGGCCTGTCACTTTCTGGCTTGTGTCGTTTTGCTGTGATGGTGTTTTTGGTGGCATGTGCATTTATTTGTGTGTGTGTGTGTGTGTGTGTGTGTGTGTGTGTGTCAGCTGTTTATTAAAAATACATACAACACTGATGAAAGAAACAATGAGATCCCTAATGTTATTTTCAGAAACATCCAACATAAAATGAAAAATAATAAACAAGTAAAATAAAAGTATTCGTTAGGTGCGGTGGCACACACGTGTAATCCCAGTGATTCGGGAGGTTGAGGCAGGAAGATCACAAGTTTGAGACCAGCCTTAGCATCTTAACAAGACCTTCAAGCA
Organism: Tamias sibiricus; assembly: GCA_025594165.1. Lineage (NCBI taxonomy): Eukaryota > Metazoa > Chordata > Mammalia > Rodentia > Sciuridae > Tamias > Tamias sibiricus. The sequence continues at coordinate 91,261,809 of CM046661.1, forward strand.
ACTTAACAAGACCATGTCTCAAAATAAAAGCTTAAAAAGGACTAGGGTTGATGAAGACACAATTGTTGTAAAAATACTTTATGTAAAACCAGCAACTTGAAAAATTGTGCTCTTTATATGTTATATGAAATGAATTGCACTCTGCAAACATGTATAACAAATTAGAATAAAAATAAATTACAAATAAAAAAGGAATAGGGTTGTATCTCAGTGGTAAAGCACTCTTGAGTTCAAGCCTCTAAATAAATAAATAAACCAACAAGCAAGCTTATAAATTAAATCTAACCCTCAGGCTCTCTGAGCCCCCAAACATCATAAAATAATTGTAAAAGTTCACCCGTGGAAGAATTCTATTTCATATCAGTGGTAGTTACTGCTTTTCTCCTTCAGAGCTTTCTTAAAAGATAAATATATGTAAGAGTTAATTATATTATGGCATTGAGCAGAAATTACTGCTACAAAGCAGCACAATGAGAAAAGCAGAGCAAATCTTGATGGCGCTACTGAAAATGTCTTGTATTTGGTGTTTCATTCTTACCATAAGTCAGAACTGTAGGGCCAACCTTCTACCTTCATTGGTGGACTACATCTTCTCATAATACTAGGTGTAATAAATATCTGTAGATTCTGAAAATGAAATGTGATACTGAATGTAAAGGTATACATATTAGTATTGCACAGATCTATTTTTTGCATTAAAAATAGACAGTAGAACTTAGATTTGCTAAAACTAGTTCTTTACTAAAATGAAACCAAAATCTAAAATATTAGAAAAAGGGTTAGGGATGTAGCTCAGTCAGTGATAGAGCATTGCCTAGTATGCACAAGACCCTGGGTTTCACCCCCAGAATTGCAAATTAAGTAAGTAAATAAATAAATGACATTGAAGCCTTTATACTTGACTAGTTTGATATTTAAGTCCTTTTTTGAAATTTTGCTTTTCCCATTGCCATAGGAGGTTCTGTTCTTTTCTTATAAGAATGAATTGTTGCATCCCATAATTTGGCTAAGGTGGTTTATGACTTCTGACCTTGCCTGCTAGTTAAAGCTCAGTGCTTGTCTAGGAAGCATTAGGGTGCCATGTTGAAATGCTGAGTGAATGTCAGGAAGTTTTTCCACTTGCCTTTTATTTTGCTTTTATGACGTTAAGAATGTAATTTTGATTATTTTGATCGTGTTTTTTAATTTAATATAAGATTTTAACCTATGGCTATCGTGGCCAGCCCTAATTATACTTTAAAAGATTTCTTTTTAATTTACTCACAAAGAAACATGAAATAATTATGCCATGATTATTACAAATTGTACTTATTTTAATAGTCTTGCCTGCTGCTTATCATTGCTACTGTCTAATTTCTGATGTTTTTGTCTAAATTCTTGTAGATTTGTGTTTCATTTGCCCAATCTGATTACTGATCTAAAGAGCTAATGTGCTCTTTAAATATTCCCTTTCAGTCATAATATACTATTCTAAAATAAATTTATGATTTGTAGGATGAACTAGCATCTTTAAAAGAACAACTGGAAGAGAAGGAATCTGAAGTAAAAAGGCTACAAGAAAAGTTGGTTTGCAAGATGAAAGGAGAAGGGGTTGAGATTCTTGATAGAGGTAAGAAGATTTGTTTAACTTTTGTTATCTTACTTTGTTAAAATCCTCATAAATCTAGGAGGGAAACTGAAGTTAGTCAACATATAATTTCAGCAAGAAAGAAAGCAGGAAAGTAACAGACCCCGTATACCGACGGCCACAGGGAATTCTCCGGGTCTCTACTGTGGCAAGGGAAATCATGACCTTCCTTTGAGGCAGCAGAGGTACTTCATTGGGTGTCCACTTTAAACCACTAAGTTGTACATTTTCATCACAAGAGTATACTTTTTCAAATTACAATACAAGGGAACGTCTGAAGAAGCAAAAGGAACAATTACTGTGTCCCAAGATTGTTTTCCTCTGAACTGAACTTGAGAAAAGAATGAAGTAAGGAATCTAGAAACCTCCCCTACCCTTTTAAGAGAAAAGAGGAATTGCTCTCTATCTTTGGAAAATTGGTGAAAATTTCCTACTGTGGCCTGAGCCCTTAACCTTTTAGAGAACAAAAATAGGCTCATTCTGTTTTGGAAAAATATATGGATCTATCCAAAGATATTTTTTTCATAACTAAGGAAGATTTTTCTGAAAACTGTATGGTTTGTAATTCCATATAATATAGGTTATACATAATAAAACATATCTTGATGAAACATGTCTTTGTTTTAATGATAAGTTGGAAATAATGCTAGGTCAAATTTAGCCTTTCTTTCTGATTATAAATGAAACTGCAACACTAAAATACCGAAGCAACTTCTGAGTCATTTGAAACAGAACAGATTTCAGTTAGTATAGCATTGGCATATTTTTATCTATTACGTGAAAATGAATAACATTATTGTCTGACTCGAATTAGATTACCTCTAAAGTCCTTCTTGGCTCTAAAATACTGTGGTTTTATATACCTGTAGGTATCATGATTCCCTGTCCATCAGTTCCTCAAACCTGAAGGGAGTGGAGTCCCCTCCTCCCATCTCCCATATTTTGGAATATGTAGGATATTGTCCAAAGAGTATTTAGGAATAGGCTTGCTTTTTTTCACCACCACCACCACCACCACCCACCCCCGCCAGCCATGCTGAAGATTGAATCTAGGCACAAGGCCTACTACTGAGCTACAGCCCCAGCCCCATTTTAGTGCTTTGAAAATAAAATGGAATCACAAGACTCGGGGATGAATTAGAGTAGTGCTGCCCACAGTCTGATCAGAGGACTAGAACCAGTGTGAACTGCTTGTTACTAGTGCACAAGCAGATAAGGGCAGCATAGAGAGAAGTCTTAAAAATTTTGTGGCACTCTGCTATTGGCACATCAAACTAGTTCAACCATGACTCATCTAATTGAATGGGTGATAGAACATTTCAGTGTTGCTGAACTTGAGTGTTGAATTCAGTGTGGCACAGCATTGTACTGGCCACATTCCAAAGGACTATGTGTTGAACATGTAACATTTGTTATAGAAATGTAAAAAACTACCAAAGCAACATTAACTCATTTTTCATTACATATGGTGTTTAGGAAACACTTGGATTTTGTAGGCCTGATTTTCACACAAAAAATCAAGGTTCAGAAATAGGAAGACTCAAATGTAGTAATTTGAAGTTAGATTTTCTGATTAGTTATGGTACATTCTCCTCCCAATTTGACATAGCATTATTTATTGTCCTACCAATCCTAGTCACAAAATAATGCTTCTTATGATGTTTTTATGAGGTTAGAATCTCTTCATTTTAGGTAAAAGGAGACTAATAGTATGTTTAAAATATTTTTTATTGCTGTAATGTTTGCTAACTTCAAATTCAATGGGTTTTCCCACACAGATGAAACTTTTAAAAAGAAGCTCAAAGAAAAAAGTAAGGTTTTTGGTGTATTTCCATCAGCCTTTACATTCACCAGAAGTACTACTTTGTTCTTTGCATGTGTTTTAAAACATTTCTCACCAAAGATGTAATGTTGCTTCATCGATAAGCCCTCCATTTCTTCAGAGTGTACAAAATAGAGGCTAGACAAACAGACAATGAAAATGAAAGTATGGAGGAAAAGATCACTTTGCAGATTTTGCCAGATTCAGCCCTTTAGCTGCACAGGATATAGCAGGGCATACAGTAAGGTGGAGATCAGAGAACATTTTCTCTGTCATCCAGGTGATGAGGGGCAGAGGAGAAAGTAACATTTGTACTCTATGAAAATGCATTATTTTTAAGATTTACCACAGTTGAAAGATCATTTTGAACTTTGTTTTTGCTTTTCCATGTTTGGAAATCCACTATTTCGTGAGATCTACATTAGGAGTTTCTTTGAATATATTTTCTTGGTGTTATTAAAGAGACTATATCCATGGAGCCTAGATTATTTAATGCCACATAGAGATAAATCCTTAATAGATACCGAATTAAATCAAGGAAATTTGCCTTTAAAAAAAAAAACCAAAAACTATTCCTAACTGAAAATGCTATGTCAGTGCTAAACGATGCACCACTATTTTAAAAATTACCTTTAACAGGTTTTTTTTTCTTTTTCTCAGAAGCAAGTAACTTTTTAGCTAAAAAAAATTTTTCCATTTCGGTTATTTAATTTGTACTTTGATTTTTGAGTGAATTTTTCATTTTCAAATATTTTAAGTTTTTGTTATTCAAGTAACATGCTTTTGCATTTGAATATCAAAATTTTTTAAAGATTTTTTTAAAAGATGGACACAGTATCTTTACTTTATGTATTATTTATTTCTATATGATGCTGAGGATCAAACCCAGTGCCTCACATGTGCAAGGCAAATGCTCTACCACTGAGCTATAACCCCAGCCCCTGAATATCAAATTTTTAAAAATATTTATTTATTTGTTCTATTGTACACAATGCCTTTATTCTTATGTGGTGCTGAGGATCGAACCCGGGCCGCGCACATGCTAGGCGAGTGCTCTACCGCTGAGCCACAACCCCAGCCCCCTGAATATCAAATTTTAAGGGAAATCACATTCAGCTTACTTTGGTCCTTATGTTTTGAAGTTTGCTTTAAAATAGTATTGGAAATGAAGTTTATAGATGAAGCAAAGTATTTATTATCCTTTTGTATGGAACCTACAGCCAGCTTCTAAGCATGACTATTCATGTAAATATCACAGTCCATCAGGCTCTTATCATCCATGCCTCCATCTTGGTTATAACTGAGCATTATTTTCTCTGCTTTGGTCATTATATATACCATTCATTGCTTTCACTCACTTCCTATAAAAGCTTCCATTTTTGAAAACTGTTTTTTATTGTTACACAGCCAAGTCCCGTCTTTAGTGTTCTGGGGAGGATTTAATTGTTGCTTGAGGGAGAACTTAGTTCTCCTGTACCCATATAGTTGTTTTTCTGGAATCACAACTGTTAAGATGAGATAAGAAGTATTCACCTTCTAAGTTTTCCTAAAAGAGAATATAGGTGTTAAATGTGTCCCTTTATAAAAACAAATCAATAACATCTTTACCTTAAAACATTTCAGTCTGAAGAGTAGCTTCTCGGGATAATGAAACCGACTTCTGATTCGATGTTGTATTGTTTTCAGATATTGAAGTACAAAAGATGAAAAAGGCTGTGGAGTCTTTAATGGCAGCAAATGATGAAAAGGTACTCAATGACATTTAAACATGTACATGAATGTTATGTGACACCATTTTGACCATTCCACACAATTTCTTGAGCTATCTCAGTTTCAAAGAACATACCCTGAACTCTGCCCACATTAAAGGACAGCCTTCTCTCTCCCTGCCGTGTGTGCACATTCTCAGTGATGGCAGTTGTAATTGTGGCTATGCACACAGGAATAGGGAAGCGACACTGTTTCCACTGAGATTCCTACCCTCTCCTATCCCTGTGAATATAGAAAATTTTCAGGCCATCAGAGGAGTTCTGCATATTCAGGTGACAAATAAGAGGAAGTACATTCTGAAACCAGTGTCTCTGAAACCAGTGCCTCTGGAGTCTTTCTCCTGGCTGGTTCGCCTCTCCGACATCTGGTGTTTCATTCTGTCATGAGCAGGGATGCAGTTACCCACCAAGGTGATGTTGTTTCTTTGTGGCCTACATGATCATTCATATATCCAGCAGGCTACAACTGTTGGGTCCAGTTCATGTTGTCAGAACTACTGTCCCCTTTATGTCCCTGAATGAACAGAACAAGGGGACATATTCCCCCCCCCAAAAAAAAGAGTAATTTAAAGGAAGTAAAAAGCAATGAAATGCCAAAAACTTTGACTTGATCATTTTCTGTCATCATAACTTCCTCTAATTCTTGCCTGCTCTGTTTTTCTTACCTCCTTATTTATTTTTGTCTTTCGTTTTCTTTATTTTCTCTTTTTTTCCTGTGAAAATAAACTCATTTTTCATACCCACCACCCATCTGCAGGTTTCTTTTTCTAGTCTTTCCCAATATTGAATAAAAAGAAAAATAATTAGCAAGCTGCCCACCATACCTTTTATTTAAACAATAACAAAAATGACTGATCTTCATTTTGTTTTAGTTTTTCTTCCTTAAAAAACAATAATAAACAAAACTCATGATGTTGAATGGATTCCTATTAGATGCCCAAGCTTCCAGGAGCACCAAGAGTAACAAAACTTTCTTGGGGGTTCCAGAGTTGAAAGAGGAAATTTCCAAGGAGAAACAATAGTTCATCAGGAAAACTAAGGCTTCTAGCCATAGAGCCCTTGAGCCAAAACAAATGTCGAAACCCAGGCTTGAAACAGCCCAGGGCATAGTGGGAAGATGCTAGAGAATGATATCCAGGGGTTGTAGCTGTGTGTGTGGCGGACCAAAGCAACTTCATTTGCTAGGCTCATGATTTGGGGACTGGGCTTATAGACCTTGAGAAAGGACAAAATTAAATTGCCGTTTTTAGAAAGCTAACTTTGGTGGCAGAATGGAGGCAAGAATAAAAGAGGGAGAATGAACACAGAACAATGAAGGGGATGTTGATAATAGTCGTGAGAAATGAAGAGGGCTTAAAATCAGGCAATGGCAGCAAATTGGTGAGGAAGGACAAAATCTTTGAGAAATTTACAGATCGACAAGCTTTGCAGATCTCTGGATTTGAGAAATGAGAATGAATTTTGGTTTGAGCAACTGGGTGGATGATGGTTAAGCAGAGGCTTAAGTATGTACTAGGGGCAAATAATGAGCTTAATTTTAGATATATTCAATTTAATATGCCCATGGGACACATTAAAAGAGATTTCTCATAGAAAATTGGCACATAAATTTAAATTTTAAGATTAATGTGGAATTGATGGGGATTGAGCCCCATCAATTTCAGAAGAAATCCAGAATTGTAAATCGGTGGAAGCTAACCTACAGTTGATGTATCAGTTAGCTTTTGCTTCATGAGAAACCATATATATTGTTTCTCATGCTTCTGTGGTTTGGCGAGGAGGTTCTTCTGGTCTAGGCTGGCTTAGTTGATCTCTAAGCTAGCAGCTCAGAGGGATTAGATGGTCTAGAATAGTTTGACTTACATGTCTGGTAATTGACTCATTGGTCTAGGTTGACCCCATCTTGAATGATTTGTCTCATCTCCAAATAATCTCTCTTCCTCCAATAGACTAGCCTAGGCTTTTTCACATAGTTCCTCAGAGTTCCCTAGAGCAGCACCAGAGGGCAGCCTCAACGTGCAAATGCTTTGTTGCTATCTTATTGGCCAAATTAAGTCGCATTTCCAGGCCCAGAATCAGAATCAGGAGGTAGGGAGGCCATTTCAATTTCCACAATTGAGGGCATATGAAAAGAGAAAAGACTCAAGGATAGAACCTTGGAGCTCTAACATTTTATAGCTCAGGTTGGGAAATAATGGGGGTTATAGAAGTACAATATCTAAAGCTGGGAATGTAGCTCAGTGGGAACAGCTCTTACCAAGCATACATAAGGCCCTGGCACCACCAAAAGATAGGTAGGTAGGTAGGTAGATAGATAGATAGATAGCTAGATAGATGCTGATAGATAAAATAGAAGACATTGATATATATTAAAAGAAAGAGTGGACAGAGAAGTGAAAGGAGTTAAGAGTGGGGTCAATAAAGTTCCAGATAGAGATTAAATTAGAAAAAGGATGAAAATTATTATTTGGTAATATACTGTTAGATAGAAGGTCAATGATGATGAATCAAAGCCACTTTGGTGAGTTTTAAGAAGGGGGAAGCTAGATAGCGATTAATAGTGGCTAATAAAGATAGCAAACACAGGTTTTAGGTTTTTCTTTCAACACTGGACTTCTAAGTTAGAAAGGAGAGTAATTAAAGCTGATTTTTTTGTGTTTTTTTTATTGTATCTTATTACCATGTTTTGTTTTTGTTTTTTAAAGATGGCAGCTGAAGGATAGGATCTCTAAATTCAGAGGTACTTTTTCTATATCTCTGATATATGTAGGAAAAATATTCTAGATATTACCAGTTTTACTAAAGTTTAGAAGTATTCTTTGAATAATGTAAATAATTCATGTCTACTTGTTCTTTCTGTCAGACTTACCTCTACTGTTTTAAAATCATAGTATTAATGATGATGATTTATTTCATACATAGGATCGAAAAATAGAAGATCTCCGACAGTGCCTAAACAGGTACAAGAAAATTCAAGACACAGTGGTACTGGCCCAAGGTAAAAAAGGTAGAGACTTTTCTAAAGAATTTTCTACTTTACTTGATTCTGAGTGGATATGAACTTATACATTTGGTCCTAATTTCTAGCATTATCCTAATGGTGGTTCATTTATTTATTGAAAATATTATCAGACAGTCGATTTCTGCCAGAAAGTCTATAGGCTGTTGAGTATAATAGTGGATTAGTTGGCCAGGAAGAGCATCTCTATGAAGTTGATTAGATAGCATTCTAGAGAGGGAGAACAGCAGCATGTGCAAAGGGCCTAGAAGAAGGAAGATCCTGGTGTATTTAAGAGGTGAAAGGAAACCAATGTGACTGGAAAGTAGTGAGCAGTGGGAAGAGAGATGTATTGAGATGAGCAGCAGCTCAGTAATGGGGATAAAGGGTTCAGCTCTTGTTCAAGTGTGGAAGGATCCACTGCAGGGTTTTAAAAAGTCTACAGGATGGTCTGTATAACAACTGGACCAGGCGGAGAACAATATTGGGAGCAGGAGAAAGCAATCAAGACTCTTGCAGTATTCCAAATGAAAAGATCTAGTGGGACTGGGTCTGATTGGAAATGTGTTATGGTGTTGAAATCAACACAGTGGTGTGATGAATTAGATGAGGAGAGTAAAGAGGAAAAAAAATCAAGAAAGATAGATGATTTTGACTATAGCAGTTGTGCAGGTGATGGTTCCATTTACCAAGATGGGGAAGCCTTGAGAAAGAACATTGGGGTGATTAAGGGAGATGAGTTCAGCTCTGAACATGTGTGTTTAAAGAATCTATAAGACATAAAAGTAAAGTTAGTTCTATTTATTACTGCTTTATCTGCATGTGGGACAATTGGCTATCTTTGAATGTGGAAAAAATTTGAGGGTCATTCACAACAAAAGTGTGAGGAACTTTGAAAGTGCTCTTGTTTGTTAGTAAGTCATAGGTAATTATTTACTCTCAAGATAAACACTGAAAATGAATGTGTCTTTTAAAAAATACTCATGAAACACTTGGACTTTGAGATTTTGGTTTTGAAAAGTTCATAAAGAAAAACAATAACTACTTTGGACCAGGATATTTTGGAGGGAAAAAAGAACCTTTATCTTTTTGTACTGACATATGAAGATTTTATAAGCATCTAAATAAACAAATCACCCTCTAATTATCTATGTGGACTATGACAGTTCTCATTACCTAGCATTTTCTGTGCCTTCAAGTCTCTCTTTTAGGAGATGTTGCACATTTGTAAGTGATTAATTTTTACACATGCATAGCATTTAAAATATTGTTGATTTTATGGAATTTCCATGCAGCAATTTTTATGTTTAAAACCCAAGAAAGATATGGAATGAGATTGTTCATTTACAAATATAGCATAACGAATCCCACAATTATGGATAATTATAATGCACCAATAAAAAGGAAGAGTATTAATTCCTATAAATAGTCTGTGTGCCAAAGCATTTAGAAAATAGAGAAAAGGGGGAAATCACACACACACTAAAAATTTGTACCAGCATGGTCATTATTGATATTTTCACATATTTCTTTCTAGTCCTTTTTTCTTATGCACATTAACATGTAGATTAGAAAGTTGGGGATTGGAAATTAAACTCAGTGATAGTATCTGCCTAAGCATGCACAAGGCCCTGGGTTCAATCCTTAGCAACAGAAGAAAAAAAAAAAAAAACCAAAACCATAATAAAGCTAATGTTTTGTTTGTGTATTTTTGTGTATTTTTGTGTTCGATGCTAGCATTCGAACTCTACCCCTGAGCTACACCACCAGCCCCAAAGGTAGTTTTAAGCTATGTACAGTGCTTAGGTTTTCATAAAACATAAATGAGAAATCCCTGTTCCAGTGAAGAGTTACATAAACAGGAATATCTCACTAGCATTTATATTTATTTATTTAATCTTCACACAACTCTAATAACACTTAAATTCTGGTAAAATTAGAATAAAGTTCTAGTAATACTTCAATTTAAGAAGTTATGGTCTGATTAAGATCTTTGAACGAGTATATGATTTAGCATTTGGTGTCATTTAGAGATCAGCTGTAAGCAACATTATTTCTACTTTTAAAAAATGACTATCTGGCTCCATGTTGTTCATCAATTAATGATGAACATTAATCCTTTTCATTTCTATAAATATAAAGAAATAAAGTCACTGCTTTGCTGAATAGGTGGTTGCTTTTCTCTGCTAGGCCGTTCATTCTTTTTTGAGATGGTATAAAAGGGTCTTTTTGAAGATTAAATTCCATCTTATTTTTTTCTATTCATATTTTTCTTCCTCTCTGTGTATTTTCCAGAGTAGTGACGAAAAATGAGTCATTTTAATAGGGGCTGTATTCTTATTCAAAATTAGTTTGTTGTGTCAGCTTGGTTTTCCTAAACTAAAATGTGTAAAACCCCCAATTTTTCATGTTTGGTGAGAAAACCTTTTAGTTTTATTGCAGTCTTATGAGTTAATAACCCTATCAAATATGACTTTTCCTCTACTAGTAACGCCACTGGGTACTCACTGGCACAGGAGCCAGGGGCCTTAGGTGCTCACAGTTTAAGATGCTGTTTCTACATGTAGCTGTTTTTCCAGTGATGCCAGAAAAAAAAACGACTCTTGGATTTTTGAGAATCAGAAAAAATTTTTATATTTGGGAAAGTGGGTGGAGCTCAGTAGTAGGGTACATGTTTATTATTCATGAGGCTCTGGGTTCAATCCTTAGCACCTCCCTCTCAAGAGAAAAAAAAAAGAAAAAATTTATGTTCAGTATAATTCCTCTATAAGTGAAATAAGTGAAGAGCTTCTATTGTCTTCTTTTTACTTTTGTCTTTTTCTAGGCAAAGATGGCGAATATGAAGATCTGCTCAATTCCAGTTCCATCTCCACTTTGTTGGATGCACAGGGCTTTAGTGACATAGAGAAAAGCCCATCGTCTTCCCCAGTAATGGGATCTCCCAGTCATGACCCATTCAACACAAGTGTTCCAGAAGAGGTATTTACAGAATGTCAATATTTTCTTCATGTTGAAGAGACTTTGTCATTAAAAGTTAAAACACTGTTGATAACATGAAAACATGGATTCTCTTCTCAGTTTAATTACTAAATTAGTTCTAGCAATTTTTGTGTCCTACAGGTTTCTTCCCATCCCCCCACTCTGTTTTTAATGTGTGTTTCTTTGAATTGTCAAAATTGCTTACAAAATTCAGGAAAAACAAATCAGCTATAGTGCCATGCATCCATAGTTCCAGCTACTTGAGATGTTGAGCCTGCAGGATCACTGGAGCCCAGGAGTTTAAAACCAGCCTAAGAAACATAGCCTGTCTCAAAATTTTTTTTTTCTTGAAAAATCCCTTGGAGATAGATATCATTTTACATATGAGATTAGAATCTATTAATTAAAGAATACATAGGAAATTAATAAAGTGAGATATAAGTAAATTTATTTTAGTTGATTTTTAAAGTTGTAAATGGACACAATACCTTTATTTTATTTATTTATTTTTATATGGTGCTGAGGATAAAACCCAGTGCCTCAAACATGCCAGGCAAGCACTCCACCACTGAGCCACAACCCCAGTCCACTATTTTAAGTCATTTCTGATGGTGACTTTGAGAGATTATTGAATAAAAGTTCCCCCAGGCTTGTTAAGACATGGAAAAAGCCAACATAGGGAATATACTGTCTTAAACTCATCTACATTACATCAGATTGACATGTGCATCAGTTTGTTATCTGTTGTATACCAATTCAGAACTTTGCAGCTTGAATGACAATATCTACCTTGCTGATGAATGTGCAAGTTGGGGAGGGCTCAGCAAGCATGTCTCATCTCTGCTCCTCTTGGCATCAGCTGGAGTGGCACAAAGGCCAGAGGCTTGAGTTCTCTTGAGTGCTACTTACTCATTGTCCTGTGGTGGAGGCTTTCTGTTGGCTGTGATCTCAGCTGAGCCCTATCTAGAATTGCATGTGACTGCTTGGCTTCCTTACAGTATAGTGGCTATGTCCTAAGGGTGAGAATCCCAAGAGGACCAGGCAAATTTGCATCACCTTTTATGACTTATCTCAGAAGTCACATAGCCTCTCTTCTATGTGACCCAGAATCAAAGAAAGAGAATTTAGATGCTGTCTTTTGGTGGACAAATCACAGTACCACACTGTCAGAACACCTGAGGTGGAATATGTTGATACAAACATATATGGAATATATACAAACAAATATGGAATATATAGTCTACTATTTTACCCTTTGGCCATAATTTATATCCCTTTACCATGCATATAGTCAGCTTTTCTCCAAAGACCCCCAGGAGCTGGGGGTTAAGATATAAGTGAAACTCCTCAGGTATACTTTTATGCACAGCTTCTTGACTATCATTTCAATAAATTTAAATAGCTGGGAACTTAAAGAACAAGTTGCCTCTCCTCCACACCCCCACCCTACACTCAACATACAGTGGTGGGGTAGATGTACTGTGACTGCTATAGGCACTCCCATTTAAAGGAGGGGAAATTGGCTGAGCGCTCAGCATATGCCTGTAATAATAGCTACCCAGTAGACTAAGGCAGGAGGATCTCACATTCAAGGCCAGCCTGGGCAACTTAGCGAGATTCTGTCTCAAAATAAAAAATAAAAAGGACTATGGATGTTTTTTAGTAATAAAGTGCCCCAGGGTTTAATCCCTAGCATGGACGGATGGATGAATGGATGGATGGATGGATAGATAGAAATAAAAATTGAAGGCACACAATGGCCATAGTCTGCAGCAATTTCAAAGTCCATCTAGGCAAGTGTTACTAGTTCCTGAATTAGGGCCCAGTCTTCCAGGTTCTGTGTTCTTCCATCCAAGTCTTCTTTCCCTTTCCAAGTATTTGCAGATAAGTATTTACAAGCAGTTTTGTGCCTATAAAAGTGTCATAGAGGTCCCAAACCACCCTTTCATTTTCTACCTGCTCTGTCCTTTTGAGTCTGACTTGGTATACTACTTGGTTTTTGATTGTTTGTTTGTTTTCAATTTTCATGTGTTCTTTTTAGGTATACATGACAATAGAGTATATTTTGACATACATACATGGAGTATAACTTTTCCATATTAGGACCCCATTCTTTTTTTTTTTAACTTTTTTTTATTCAAAGTTGTTATATTTATGATAGTAGTATGCATTATAATTCATAATAAAAATATAGAGCATCTTTTTACAAAACACTGTTTGTATACCATGTATATTCGTACCATTCAAATCTTCAATCATGCATTTAGGATAATGACATCCATCTTATTCAACCACCTTTTCTTTTTTCCCCTCCAACCCCCTTGCTCCATTCCTTCCCCTCCCTCCCCTTTGACCTTTCTAGCGTTCCTCTAATCCTCCTGTGTACCCCGACCAAACACCACTGTGGATCAGCCTCCTTATATCAGAGAAAACATTCAGTATTTGGATTTTTGAGATTGACTAACTTCACTTAGCATTATATTCTCCAACTTCATCCATTTACCTGCAAATGCCATTATTTTATTCTCTTTTATTGCTGAGTAAAATTTCATCGTATATATGTACCACATTTTCTTTATCCATTCATCTACTGAGGGACATCTATGTTGGTTCTACAATCTAGCTATTGTGAATTGTGCTGCTATAAACATTGAAGTGGCTGTGTCACTGTAATATGCTGTTTTTAAGTCCTTTGGGAATAGACCCAGGAGTAGGATGGCTGGGTCATAGAGTGGTTCCATTCCCAGATTTCCAAGAAATCTCCATACTGCCTTCCATAACAGTTGCACCATTTTGCAGTCCCACCAGCAATGTATGAGTGTGCCTTTTTCCCCACATCCTCTCCAACATTTATTGTTGTTTGTGTTCTTAATAGCTGCCATTCTGACTGGAGTGAAATGAAATCTTAGTTTTGATTTGCATTTCTCTAATTGCCAGCGATGTTCAGCATTTTTTCATGTATTTGTTAATTAATTGTGTATCTTCTTCTGAGAAGTGTCTTTTCAGTTCCTTAGCCCATTTATTGATTGGGTTATTTGTTTTTCTGGTGTTAGGATTTTTGAGTTCTTTATATATTCTAGAAATTAGTGCTCTATCTGATGTGCATATATTAAATATTTGTTCCCGATTAGTTGGCTCTCTATTCACCTCACTTATTGTTTCTTTTGCTGAGAAGAAGCTTTTTAGTTTAAATCTATCCCATTCGTTGATTCTTGATATTAATTCTTGTGCTACAGGATTCTTATTAAGGAACTTGGGACCTAATCCTACATATTGGAAATTGGAGCTTACTTTTTCTTCTATTAGGCTTATTCTCTCTGGTCTAATTCCTAGGTCCTTGATCCACTTTGAATTGAATTTTGTGCATGGTGAGAGATAGAGGTTTAATTTCAATTTGCTGTATATGGATTTCCAGTTTCCCCAGCACCATTTGTTGAAGAGGCTATCTTTACTCCACTGTACATTTTTGGCACCTTTGTCTAATATAAGATAGCTGGAATTATATGTATTAGTCTCTGTGTCCTCAAGTCTGTACCATTGGTCTACCAGTTTGTTTTGGTGTCAATACCATGCTGTTTTTGTTACTATTGCTCTATAGTATAATTTAAAGTCTGGTATGGTGATGCTACCTGCTTCACTTTTCTTGCTAAGGATTGCTTTGGCTATTCTGGGTCTCTTATTTTTCCAGATGAATTTCATGACTGCTTTTTATATTTCTTTGAGGAATGTCATTGGGATTTTGATTGGAATTGCATTAAATCTGTATAATGCTTTTGGTAGTATGGACATTTTGACAATATTAGCTCTACCTATCCAAGAACAAGGTAGGTCTTTCCATCTTCTGAGGTCTTCTATAATTTCTTTCTTTAGTGTTCTATAGTTTTCGTTGTAGAGGTCCTTCACCTCTTTTGTTGATTCCCAGATTTTTTTTTTTTTTGATGCTATTGTAAATGGGGTAGTTTTCATCATTTGCCTTTCAGAGGATTTCTCACTGATGTACAAAAATACCTTTGACTTATGGGTATTGATTTTGTATCCTGCTACTTTTCCGAATTCATTTACTAGTTGTTAAAGTTTTCTGGTAGAGTTTTTTGGGTCTTCTAGGTATATTATCATGTCATCAGCAAATAGTGCTAATTTGAGCTCTTCTTTTCCTATCTGGATCCCTTTAATTTCTTTCATCTGTGGAATTGCTCTAGCCAGAGTTTCCAGTACTATGTTAAATAGCAGTGGTGAAAGGGGGCATCCCTGTCTTGTTCCTGTTTTTAGAGGGAATGCTTTCAATTTTTCTCCATTTAAGATAATGTTAGTTTGGGGCTTTGCATAAAAAGCTTTTATGATGTTGAGATATGTTTCCTGTTATTCCTAGTTTTTCTAGTGTTTTGAACATAAAGGGGTGTTGTATTTTGTCAAATGCTTTTTCTGTGTCTATTGAGATGAACATATGGTTTTTATCTTTAAGTCTATTGATGTGATGTATTATGTTTACTGATTTCCAAATGTTGAACCAACCTTGCATCCCTGGGATAACCCCACTTGATCGTGGTGCACTATCTTTTTGATAGGTTTTTGTATTCGATTTGCCAGAATTTTGTTGAGGATTTTTGCATCTATGTTCATTAAAAATATTGGCCTGAAGTTTTCTTTTTTGGCTGTGTCTTTGCCTGGCTTTGGACTTAATGTAATATTGGCCTCATAGAAAGAGTCTGGGTGAGCTCCCTCTTTTTCTATTTCTTGAAATAAGTTGAAGAGCATGGGTATTAGTTCTTCTTTGAAGGTCTTATAAAACTCAGCTGTAAACCCATCAGGACCTGGACTTTTTCATGATGGTAGCTTTTTGATGGCGTCTTCTATTTCCTCGATTGAAATTGATCTGTTTAAATTGTGTTCTAGTTTGGGCAGTTCATACGACTGAAGAAATCTGTCGACGCATTCAGTATTTTCTATTTTATTAGAGTACAAGTTTTCAAAGTAACTTCTAATTATCTCCTGTATATCTGAGGTGTTTCTTGTGATATTTCATTTTTCATCACAGATGTTAGTAATTTGAGGGGTTTTTTTCTCTTCTTCTTTTTTTTAGCATCGCTAAGGGTCTGTCAGTTTTATTTATTTTTTCAAGGAACCAACTTTTAGTTTTGTCAATTCTTTGAATTGTTTTTTTTAGTCTCAATTTCATTAATTTCAGCTTTGATTTTTAATTATTTGCTGTCTTCTACTACTCTTAGTGTTGATTTGTTCCTCTTTTTCTAGTGCTTTGAGGTGTGATGTTAAGTCATTTATCTGTTTTTGTTGTTGTTGTTTTTTTTTTGTTTTAAGGAATGAACTTAGTGCAATGAATTTTCCTCTTACTACTGCCTTCATAGTGTCCCAGAGATTTTTATATGACATATTTGCGTTTTCATTTACCTCTAGGAATTTTTTTAATCTCCTCCTTGATGTCTTCTTCAACCCCTTGTTCATTCAGTAGCATGTTGTTTAGCTTCCAGTTGTTGGAATAGTTTTTTTGTTTGTTTGTTTATTTCTTGTTTTGTCATTGATTTTCAATTTCATCCCATTATGGTCTGATAGAATGCAGGGTAGTATCTCTACTTTTTTATATTTGCTGAGATTTGCCTTGTGGCATAATATATGGTCTGTTTTGGAGAAGGAGCCATGTGCTGCTGAGAAGAAAGTGTATTCACTCACTGAGGGATGAAATATTCTGTATATGTTTGTAAGGTCTAAGTTATTTAATGAGTCCTACAGTTTCTTTATTTAGCTTTTGTTTGGATGATCTATCCATTGGTGAGAGAGGTGTGTTGAAGTCCTCTAGAATAATTGTGTTGTGGTCTATTTTACTCTTAAAACTTGAGAAGGGTTTGTTTGATGAATGTAGTTGCCCCATTATTTGGGCATACAGATTTATAATTGTTATATCTTGTTGATGAATGTTTCCCTTAAGTAGTAAGAACTATCCATCTTTGTCCCTTTTGATTAGCTTTGGCTTGAAGTCTACCTTATTTGAGATGAGAATGGAAACCCCTGCTTGCTTCCACAGCCCATGTGAGTGATAAGACTTTTCCCAGCCTTTCACCTTCAGTCTATTGTTGTCTTTTTCTATGAGGTGGGCTTTTTGGAGACAGCAAATTGTCGGGTCGTTTTTTTTAATCCAGTCTGACAGTCTGTGTCTTTTGAATGGTGAGTTTAGGCCATTAACATTAAGGGTTATTACTGAGATGTGATTCCTATTCCCATCCATTTTTATTTGTTTATGGTATTTAACTCGATTTGTTTTCTCCTCTGGTTGGTATTTCCTTTAGTTTAATATCTCCCTTTGTTGATTTTTATTGTTATTTTTCTTTTCTTCTTCGTGGAATATTTTGCCCAGGATGTTCAGAAGTGCTGGCTTTCGAGTTGTGAAATCTTTTTAACTTTTGTTTGTCGTGGAAGGTTTTTATTTCATCTTCAAATCTAAAGCTCAGTTTTGCTGGGTATAAGATTCTTGGTTGACATCCCTTTTCTTTCAGAGCTTGAAATATGCTATTCCAGGATCTTCTAGCTTTTAAAGTCTGGGTTGAAAAATCTGAAAAATCTGATTGGTTTCCCCCTAGGTAATCTGCTTCCTTTCTCTCGTGGCTTTTAATATTCTCTCCTTGCTCAGTATATTAGGGATTTTCATTATAATGTGTTTTTGATGTGGATCTGTTGTGATTTTGTACGTTTGGTGTTTGGTAAACTTCCTGCACTTGGTTTTCCCATTCATTCTTCACGTTTGGAAAATTTTCTGCTATTATTTCATTGAATACATTACTCATTCCTTTGGCTTGGAACTCTGCACCTTCCTCCACCCCAATCACTCTTAAATTTGGTCTTTTTATGTTGTCCCATATTTCTTGAATGTTCTGTTCTTGATTTTGTACAGTTTTTGCTGTGTAATCTACATTTTTCTCCAGGATATATATTTTGTCTTCATTATCTGAGGTCCTTTCTTCAAAGTGGCCTAATCTGTTGGTAATGCTTTCAATTGAACATTTAGTTTGGTTTATTGCTTCTTTCATTTCATTTCTGTTTGGTTTCTCTTTAGAACCTCTATCTCCATATTGAAGTAATCTTTTGCTTCCTGTATTTGTTTTTGGAGTTCTTTGTTAAAATGATCTTTTACCACCTGCATTTGCTCCCTTATATAATTTTTGAGTTCGTTCTTAAGTTCCATAAACATTTGGAATATGTAATTTCTGAATTTTATCTCTGGCATTTGACCAACTGTGCTTGCCATGGAATCTTCTGAGGAGATATGTTGATTTGTTTGAGTCACTTTCTTCCCTTGTTTCTTAATATTGCTTGTGTGATTTTTCTTCTAGTACTGTGGAACCTCGACTACTTCATTTTTACCTTAAATCAGATCCCCTTATAAATACTTTACACTTTAAAACCAGACACTTTCTATTCAGATAATCACAATTTGATCACATTGTACAGATTTAGTTAACTCAGATATTGTCTCCAATTTACTCTGAATATTTGTGATGGGTTTTATAGTTTCACGTGTTGGACACATAGGTGATAGGTTTAGGAAGAAGAAGTGAGGGTATTGTATTGGGTTGATCTTTCTTAGGAAGTGTGAAAAGAGGATTCTATGGAAGTGGTTTAATATCAGCAGACAAGAGAGGAAAGAGAGTGAACGATTTAGTGGAAAGACCGATTTATATATACACCAAACTTATGCAACTGTTGAGAGAAGAAAAAAAGAAAGATGGAAAAGAAAAGAAGAAGAAGAAAGAAAAAAAAGAGAGAGATGACAAAGAAGTAGGGATTAGTGTAAAAGAGAGGAAAGAGAAAGTGAGAAAAATCAAAGAGAATAAATTATATATAACACCACTTTGCTGTATAATTTAGTTGCCCCAGTTCTAGAAATCCCAATTTCTGCATATAACTTGTTTTTACCTCTGTTGAGAATGCAATGGCAAGGTGTAAATAGGAAAGATGAGGGAAGAAGAAAGGAGACAAAAGTGAGAAGGAAGAAAAGAAAGAAAAGAGGAATAAAAGCAAACAAACACACAATCAAACGACAACAACAACAACAAAAAAAGTTGAACCCAGGAACAAATCTCAGGAACAGATCTCAGTCAAACAGCACCCTGTGAAGTCCTTCTTTTATTCCCTTCAAGTTTAAGCCAGTTGTCCCAGATCACGTCCAGGCAGTTACCGAGAACCTAGGAAGCATGTAGACGGGGCATGTTCTCCTACTATCCTGCGCTGGGATCACCTTTCTGCAGTTGGCGGGCAGGAAAAGTCTGCCAGTGGGGGCCTACCTGGGAAGCTTGCAGGGGCCTACCTGGGGCTTTTTCCGCTGGGGTCCCACGTAGGGATCGCCTCTCTGCAGTTGGCAGGCTGGGAAAGTCTGCCAGTGGGGCCCTACCTGGGAAGCTTGCAGGCCGGGGCATTTTTTTTTTTTTTTTTTAGGACCCCATTTGTGGTTGTACATGATATGGAATTTCAGTGGTTGTGTATTCATATATGAACTTAGGAAAGTTATGTCTGATTCATTCTACTATCTTTCCTATTCCCACCTCCCCCACTTCCCTTCATTCTCCTTTGTCTAATCCAATGAACTTCTATTCTCCACTCCACCTACTTACCCTTATTGTGTGTTAGCATCCACATATCAGAAATAACATGTGGCCATTGATTTATTTTACTTAGCATGATAGTCTCCAGATCCATTCATTTATGGGCATATGTCATAATTTCATTCTTTATGGCTGAGTAATATTCCATTGTGTATGTATACCACATTTTCTTTACCCATTCATCTGTTGAAGGACACCTAGGTTGGTTCCATAGCTTAAATATTGTGAATTAAGCTGCTATAAACATTGATGTGGCCATGTCACTGTAGTATGCTTTGGGTATATACCAAGGAGTGGGATAACTGGGTCAAATGATAGAATGTCCATACTGCTTTCCCTAGTGGTTGCACCAATTTGTAGTCCCACCAGCAATGTATGAGTAAACCTTTTTTCCCTAATTCCTTGCCAACATTTATTGTTACTTGTATTCCTGATAATTGCTATTCTGAATGGAGTGGGATGGAATCTCAGTGTAGTTTTAATTCACATTTCTCTAATTGCTAGAGATGTTGAACATTGGTATACTGCTTAAACATTTGGAATTTCCTGTGAATCCCTTTATGATCCTCTGCAGTAGAAAGAGCATGTCCACATGTCTTCACAAGAAGCCTTTCTCTTAGTTTCCCTCTACGGCCACGGGGGGACAGCCACTGATTTTCAGTCTTTGGACTTTATAAAAGGTTCAGTGAGACAGTTCAGTCTTCCTGCGATATCAACAAAGGGCTTTACTGCCATGCTCCTGGTTTCTTCTGAGACCAGTTTTTTTTTTTTTTTTTAATAGTACTTGTACTTATCTTTACCCTGAAACCAATTAATTACTTAATTTTAGTATAATTTAAGACTAGGAATGGGAAATAGTTTTAACTTAACAGTCTTAACTCCTTTATATTTATCAGTTCCTTCTTTGATCATCTCTCCTCTCACATTTTGCTATAGCTGGAAAAAAAAAATGGGTAACTTTACTTTTTTGTATCTGTTCTTGATAATTACATAATGATGAAATGAAATTTGAATTGAATGAAAATGAATTCAAGGAGAAAACAACTAACATTTCTCTCTTAAATGTCATTGATCAGGAATTAGTTAACAAATAATAACTAGTTTAGAAGGGGAAATACCCTACTCGTTAACTATATATTCATACTGAAGGGAAAAATAACATTTGATGATGAGTGTGCTTCATTTATAGAGAGCGGCTGCTGTGACATGTACGATACACAGAGATGATCTCCTGTCTTTAAACAAGAGTCTTTGTTATGTGAATGCCGGTATAATGATAGGTTTTTAGTTTGGAGCAAAAATAGTTGGATGAGAATTGAGGAGTTCAGCCACGTTACTTAAAAGCCAGAAGGGAGATTTGAGGCTGGAACTAAAATCTTAAAGTTTCAAAAAGAAATCAAGAAAGTGGGTCAGTCTGTTAGTGTCATTGTTCTTTCCCCATGATTAGGAATCCAAGGAGATATATAAACTTCAGGAAACAGGAATGATGGCTATATAAGTTGTCCAGGATTAATTATAAGATTCAATCTGAAAAAACTAATATTGAAATAGTATTCTATTTTTATAATATGACTTTTTAAATAACCTTTTACACACATATTTATTTATTTTTTCAGTGGGGGAATTGAACCCAGGGCTAGGCAAGTGCTCTCTCACTGAGGTATATCCCTTTTATAACCTTATATAGTGTCAAAGGATGAGATCATCACTCAACAACAGAAACACAAATCACAAAGCTAAATTCATTACTTGCTTAACCAAATGAGCTTTATGAGCTGATCCTATATGGGGTTTTTAGATGCTTGGAGCTTAAGGGTTGCTGGACTTGCAGAGGCAGGAGTGAGCTGACATCAGCTGTTGGTGTGTGGTTACTAAGTTGAGACTGCTGCTGATTAACTAGTGTGTAGAAATGTGTCCTAGTGAGTTTTTGCTGGCTCCCTTTCAGAATTGAAGAGCTGTCACTAACTGGTTAACTTGCAGGAGTTCTTTGGGATACATTTTGATCATTTTCTTACTGGAATAGTTTATAAAGTGTTTGATTTATTAGCTCTTGTGACCCACAATCTAACTGAAACCCTGAGTATTAAAATTCTTTTACAGACTCTAGTCTTAGGATTTGTGAAGCATTCAAGAAAATGTGCTATGCATTTTACTTGTTACTGTAAATATTGTTATTAAGCAAAATCTTTATTAATGATAGCCACAAAGTACATTTTAATTGGTTTTAATTACATTTTTTATCAATTCTTTGAATTGAAATTAGTAAACTAGTTCACACATAGAATATTGATTAACTTGACCAATGTACCATATTAGATTAATAGCAGAAATAAAATGAAAGTTGTGCTTTTTGTCTACAATAAGTACTTTTATCCAACTCTCATGTGAAGTCATTGTAACCCTGAAGGGTGGGCCCTGTCAGCCTCCTTATACAGAGGAGGAGATTGATGCAGTTAAAATCATATATTCAAGTGTGTCAGAGCCAAGTATTCAGCCAGGGCTTGAAGTCATTAATATTTGCTATAAACTTGCTTAATGGTACTTGATATGTATTATTCACAGTATTCAATGTCTTACTCAAAACGAAGTTCAAAAATTACCTCTCTCCAGAATGTTTTCTTTGATTAATTCTTCTTTTATATAGATGCTTGTTTTCTGAAATAATTTTATAAATATTAGAATAGAGTTCTAAATACAGGTGTATAAGGTATAAGATTTTGTCAATATACCTTTTATTTATCTTATGTATGTTTTGTTACTCTGTGGCTTAAGTCTTTGCTTGTTTGATTGATTGATTTTTTTTTTTTTTTTTGGTGTACTTTTTATAATTACAGTTCCACACCAGCATCTTGCAAGTTTCAGTCCCTTCATTATTACCAGCATCTATAGGAGTGGAAACTCTTGAAAAATCCAAGTTGCCTCTTAAACCAGAGACTTCATTTGAAGAGAAGTATGTCATTTGTAGCTTACCATTGCAATATAAGTGTTCACAAAAGTAGATCAATGAAAAAGAAAGGCTTCACATGTATATACAGACACAGTTTTTACTCAGTAAACAAGAAACAGGAAGACATGTGCTGGGGACCCATAATCAGTTGTATATTATTGAAGTAAAAGGTATAAAGTTGAAGTAATGGGACCTGAGCCAGGGGATGAGAGATGGTCAGGTTAGAGAGAGGTTTTAAGGAACTTGGATTTTACTTCCTAAGATCATGGGTCACCAACAAAGGGTTGTAAGCAGGGTAGTAACAGTCATGTGCTGCAAGGCCATTAAGAAGGTGCCTATGAAGGAAATAGAAGGAATCTGTCTCAGTAGGCCAATAGAATTTTTGCTGGCATACTCCTAATTACCTAATCTTACATTTAGGCCAAATAAAATAAAGCAGAATATTAAAAAATAGAAATATCTTCTTTCACTTATTCTTCTTTTGTTCTTGACAGTTGTGTTCACATAGAATATATAGACAGTACTAACCTACATAGGTTCAACTCTGATTTTTCAGCTTTTGTAATGCTGCTAGTTTTCACTTTGAATATGGCATTCAGCAAATTAGACTAACTATTCAACACTTCCTTGTAAAATAGGCTTTGTGTAGATGATTTTGCCCATCTGTAGGCTAGTGTAAGTGTCCTATGTTTAAGGTAGGCTAGGCTAAGCTGCATTGTTAGGTAGGCAAGTTCAACACTGATGAAAAATCAACATGATTTTTCTACTTATTATGGGTGTTTCAGCACTTAACACCATCATAAGTCAGGGGCCAGTGTAAGATCTTATATTCATGACTTTAATAAACACCTTTTTTCACATTTTAGCGATGGAAAAGCAATCCTTGGTGCTGCTGTTGAAACCCAGCTATGTGATGGTCTTTTGTAAGTTACATATTATTTGAATGTCAAAAGTGTGATTAAGTCTTGATAAAGAAAAGGAGTTCTTTGGGATACAAATCTATATCACTAACAATAACCAATATTAACAGTGTATTGGTGACAATGAATGTGTCAAATTAATGAATAAATTAATGCAGCTGTAATGACTAGGAGGGAGTGGAACATTTTAAGTTTACAAAGAAACAATCATTTACCATCAGCTTATGCCCTGTTTTTGCAGATCTTTATCCTTTATCAGTTTTTATTTGAACTTCAGTGCTTTTAATTCTTTTTTGTACTGACTTGTACTTTTTTTTATTTGAAGTTGTATATATAACAGTAGTATGCATTACAATTCATAATACACATATAGAGCACCTTTTTACATAACACTGTATACAAAGTATATTCGTACTATTCATGTCTTCAATCATGCATTTAGGATAATGATATCCATCTTATTCTACCACCTTCTTTTTTTTTTCCCCTCCATATCCCCTTGCTCCCTCCCTTCCCCTCCCTCCCCTTTGACCTTTCTAGTGTTCCTCTAATCCTCCTATGTTCCCCAACCCAACCCCACTTGTACTTTTGATTCCAGCAGCAAAAAAATCCCAGAGAGTGTTGTGATGACTGGAAAAGTTGAAATAGTTTTAGGTTGTTGTTGATTTGGGGGGGTTTTTTCATTTGTAAATTTTTTTGTATTTTCACTTGAATAAACTGACATAATATGAATATTTATCCAAGTTGCAGTCTGTGTTAAATTAGGAAAGTCTTTTTTTTACAGAGCAGTACTCAAAGATGAGATCATTTCTGTTCTTGCCATTATCTTTTACTTTAGTTGGTAGTCAACACTTCTAGCAATTTACGTACACATAAATACAGAAGAAATGCCTTTTTAAAGTTTGCATATTTATAATTTTTAGAACAAATACATTCCTTTTCTCTTTCTCTCTCCCTCTCTCCCTCCCTCCCTCCCTCTCATTTTCTCTTTTTGGTGATACTGGGGATCAAACCTAAAGCCTCGTGCATGCTAAGCAAGACCTCTACCACTTTTTTTCTTTCTAAATTGGTCACATATTCCTGCTTTTAGTTTGTGAGAAAGTCTATTTCCGTATCTGTATACTGAATGCTAATAATGTGAAAGAGAAAGTCTCTTTATTTATAGTATCATTTTGCCTTCCCTACGATAGCTAATGAATTATTATGGGCAGCAATAGGGATTCTTCCATTTTGCTTGGATCAAAAACTATAAAACAAATTGCTTTGCCAGGCTCAAAACAGTGATTCCTTTATGAATTAGAAAATAAAATTGTCATTATTGATTTTATTAGAAGAATTAGATATAAATAGTATATGAGTATTTAAATTTCCTGGTAAAAATATATACATGCAAAGGATGCACCATTAGTCCATGGAAAACATTGGCTTATTTTAAATATTAACATCACAAGCATAGTCCTAAGTGCTTTTCCAGCTATTCTAACATGTATGAGACATTTAGAGCTATTGGCAGGACAGTTAACCATCCTTGCTTTTAAAAGAACTAAATGTTATAATTTAGTTAAGTACATAAGTGACTGTCTGATTCCAGAATTTCTTTTATTTTCAAGATTCAACCCACACACATAATTTTAGTTTCTTTCTAAGATGATCTACTTAGAAACAGGAACCAGAGTCATGTATTATTAATCCTAATTATTATTATTATTTTTAGAACTTCAAGTCTGCAAAAGTCCAGCAGCCTAGGCAATCTGAAGAAGGAGACATCAAATGGGGTAGGTTCTGTGTTTTCTTCCTGTTATCCCCAGAAGAAAATATTTAGGGATCTTCATCTTTTTTTCATTTTGCAAATAAAACTTATAAGAAGACCTGTGGTTTCTTTAATGGATAATTATTAGTGACCATGACATAATTAATAATAAATATTAATTACGAATATAAGGATTCACGGTACTTAGTAAAACCAAGAATGGAAACTTTAACAGAACATTTTAGGAAATAAAGATTTTGTAGCTTAGAAGTGATGTAAACTTCCAGTTTTGGAACAGTATGTGACAAATTCTGAATATATTAAGGATTCCTATTACAACCTTAAATGTTATCATTGTTTTGAACAGGAAAAGGAGTCTATTCAGAAGCCTTCAGAGGTAATTTTATATCCAAATTAAAATATAAAAATGTTTTCAACTTCTGTTACATGTAAATTGCATAAATGTCTCCAGTAGACCAAAACTCTCAGAGCCACCAAAACATCATGCTAGATGAAAGACACAAAGGCCATATTCTGTGATTCTATCTCTATGAAATATCCAGAATAGATAAGTTCATAGAGACTGGATATAGATTTGTATAGTGGTGAGAGGAATGAAAAATGGGGGGGAAACTGCATAATGGTGAGGGGTTTTGTTTCAGAATGATGAAAATGTTTTGGAACTAGATACGGGTGGTGATTGCACAACACTGTAAATGTACTAAATGCCACTGAATTATTCATTTTAAAATAGTTAATTTTGTTATCTGAATATCACCTCAGTCAGTTATTAAACAAAATCAAAACTACAAATTCACAGTTATGTTACTTGATGTTCTTAATGACCACAAATGGGTTTCCTTAGGCCTCATTAAAAGCCCTTCTTGGAGCTGGGCGCGGTGGTGCACGCCTGTAATCCCAGCACTTGGGAGGCTGAGGCAGGAGGATCGCGAGTTCAAAGCCAGCCTCAGCCGTGGCGAGGCACTTAGCAACTCAGTGAGACCCCTGTCTCTAATAAAATACAAAAAAGGGCTGGGGATGTGGCCCAGTGGTCGAGTGCCCCTGAGTTCAATCCCCGGTACCCCCCCCCCCTTAAAAAAAAGCCCTTCTTGGGCTGAGATTGTGGTTCAGTGGCAGAGCTCTTGCCTCGCATTTATGAGGCACTGGGTTTGATCCTCAGCACCACATAAAAATAAATAAATAAAATAAAGGTATTATGTTCGTCTACCACTAAAAAAAAAAAGCCCTTTTTGATAGGGTATGGTGGCACACACCTATAATCCCAGTGACTAAGGAAGCTGAGGCAGGAGAATCACAAGTTCAACGCCAGCCTGGGTAATTTAATGAGACTTTATTACAAAACAAAAAAAGGACTGGGTGTATAGCTCAGTGGTAGAGCACCCCTGCATTCAGTCTCCAGTAATGTGTTTTTTTTAAAAAGCCCGTCTTAGTTTGTGAGTAGTTTATAACACCATTGTCCACCTGAAACATGTATACATTTTAGTATTTTTAGGATGTCATCTACATGTACTTCTTTGCCCTCCTTTTCAATCATGAACTTGTAAAGGTTCCATTGGGTTGATAGGCTACTTCCCGAGGCGGTCTCCTGACTGTCCACTCTTAGTACCTATGTTAAACATAGATAGAACTAGCAAGGCGGTCAGTAAAGATAGCTGTCATTTAAATCTCTTTTGTCTTGTCAGCTCAATAAATGGTTAAAGGATTTTTTACATCAGTATTGAGACACAGATAACAACCCTGCTGCTACATTGCATCATCTATAAACTTGTAGTTACTATGCACAGTAGATACATAGAATAAAATCCCTATCTTAGATGCTTGTGTTTCCCCTTACCCTTTTCTCTGCCTGTGCAAAAGAAGGAAACAGAAAGCAAAAGATATTAGAGACAAAAACATGAAACTAGGAGCATTTGGGGGTAATACTAAAACAATATAATACTATGATACTATAATTGCCAATTCAGATAATCAGAAGTCCAAAATAAGCAGTTGCTGTTTATACCTTCATTTTATTACTCTTTGAATATTTAAAATAACAGAGTAGAATCTCCTTATATTGCTAATATAAAAGTGTGGGCTAATGCCTGCTTTGCAGAATTACATTAGGCTTCTGTTGATATAGTCATAATATAAGAACGTGAACTATGCTGGGCTTGGTAGCGTATTCCTTGTAATCCCAGTGACTTGGGAGGCTAAGGCAGGAGGATTTCCAGTTGAAGGCTAGCCTCAGCAACTAGCAAGACCCTGTCTCAAAATAAAAATAAAAAGGACTGGGGATATTCTCAATGGTAAAGCACCCCTGGGTTCAATCCCCAGCACACCCCACCCCCATCCACAAAATGTGAATTGTATTCTAGTTCTATATCATAATTGCTGGAAAATTCAGAAATATACTATTCTGGTTATAATACCTTCATTCCATGTCTTTTGAAGAACGAGGCAAATAAAATAAAATTTGGGCTAGGATTGTAGCTCAGTGGTAGAGTGCTTGCCTAGCATGGGTGAGGCATGCACTGGGCTTGATCCTCCCTACCAGAGAAAAAACAAATAAATAAAAAATACAAAGTAAGTTCTTTAAAAAATAAAAAAGTAAAATTTGAAAATTTCTCTTATTTCTCTTAAATATTTAAAACCATAAACACATTGATTATGGATTAGTGATGAAGGTGTTTGTCTTGTTATTGCTGTTTTTTAAGTAGCTTTAAGTGTTGATTTTAAAAAAAAACTTCTAATATTGTATTTGATATTGGTAATCAATGTGTTAGTTCAGTTCACTCCCACCCCCACCCCCCACCCCTCCCCCTAGTTCTGGATATTGAACCCAGGTGCCTCAAGCTTGCTAGGTAAGTAAGTACTCTACCATTGAGCTATATGCCCAGCCCTTAGTTATTCTTTTTGTTTATTATTATTTTTATTTTTTAGTTGTAGTTGGACACAATACCTTTATTTTCTTTCATTTTATGTGGTGCTGAGGATCAAAACCAGGGCCTCAAAGGGGCTAGGCAAGTGCTCTACCACTGAGCCACAACCCCAGCCCCCTTATTTATTCTTTTAAGCAAAATGTGCATGTATCTTGGTCTAACGTTTAGTGCTGGGCCTGGTGTGTTGCAAGGATTGTGCACATCAATGCTCTGTTTCACTGTTATCACCCTTCTCTCAGGATAAAACTCCGGGAGAAAGTAGCACATTTGGGAGCCTCCCTCCCAAAGTTCCAGGACGTGATGCCTCCATGGATGACAACCCCTTTGGCACTCGAAAAGCAAGATCTTCCTTTGGCCGGGGCTTCTTTAAAATCAAAAGTAACAAAAGGACAGCAAGTGCACCAAACTTGGGTATGTGTGGCCAAGATGCATGTGACCTGATCGTTGAGAGAAAAATAGGGAAAAGATCAGTCTCTTCCCTTCCCTTATTCATCTATTTGTATATGATGGTGAATGACTTGGGGAGGGGCAGATATAGTCAGCAAATAATGTTTCAGTAAATTTAATTTAGCAGTGTGAGGATGTATCAACTCGCACCACACTCTGTTTCTTGTGGTATAAACAGCAGAAAAACCTGAAAACATGATTGTCTGTGCCATCATTATAGACAGTGTCTCATCTGTTTTGATAGTGGATAAGCTAACCCCATGTTGGCAGCCCTGATGGAGTCTACGTGTAACCTCGGAAGCACAGCATGTACCTTTCCTCCATCGTGTGTATTTGTTAGGAAGAGTCTCATCTGTGTTTCATTTTGTCACCCCCTGTGTTCTCTCCTTTGGGCTGCGTGTGATTGTGTGCATTGTTGGGATATCTGAAGATCGTAAACGAAGTGCCAGTGCACCCACCTTAGGTATTGTACCCCTGCATGCCGGCCTTCACCAGCGCTGTGCTCCAAACCTATCTAATCCCTGCTCTTGGCCTCTATAATCTCTAGAAAGTGAGCTGGCAGCAATCAGAAAATGTAGTTCTCTGTTCCAGATTGTTTTTTTCATTTTCTGCTAAAAAGTCTTTCATTGAACCTCTGCTTCCAAGCTTGAACACAGTTTTAGCCAAGGCTGTCGACACCTTGTGGGGAGCTCTGAGAAGCCCCAGAAGATGGCAAAGTCCAGAGTAGGAGTGTCATGGCATTGTCCATCCCAGCTCTCTCACCCCTGGTACACATATCACTCATTCATTCATTCACTTCCAATTCCTTTTCCACATGTAACTTTTCCCCAGCCTTCAAAAAGAAATGTTTTTTAGTCAGGTAGGAAGGTTTATAGAAGACATTGAAGATGATAGGTATAGACTCAGTTCTCTTAGGGGAACATTTTTTCTGACATCTTATTGCTTTTAAGATGGAGACAGCATTTAGTAATGACAGAGGCAACTTTACATGTACCTGAGGAGTCACCTGAAAGTGATTTTAGGAGAGAAAGTTCAGTTTTTCATTTTGTATGGCAGTGTTCAGTAGGGAAAAAAAAAGTCTTCAAAAGGAAAATATGATTCTTTTAAAATGAGGGTGAGCTAGGCAACATTTCCAGGGTAACTGGTACCCATCTTGTCTGTAGGGTGTGAATGGGTAGACTCCCTTGGGTTTCCGCATTAGGTATTATCACCTCGTATAGACATCCACATGTGTATTTATGTGGACCAGCAAAAGTGACATGCTCTCTTGTGGTCTTAAACATCTAGAATGAGCACTGGATGCATAAAATAAGATGATCTATTCAGACAATTCTTTTCAAATAATCTGCTGCATCTTTCTTAGAATTGGATTGTTGATGCTTAGAGGCAATTGCTGCTTACTATATAACCTGTAATCACAGCCCTGCTTCATAGAAAAGTCAACTTCTGCAACTTGTATATCTTGCTGAAACACTGTTCCTGTGATTTTTGTACAACTTTTACTTTCCTTTACTAAGTATAAAATCTCACATCAAAGAAATAGTAGCCCTTATCTTTGTTAATTACAACTGTCCACTAAGAGACAGTTAAAAGAACTAAAATAGATCTGGCAGTGGCAAATGTGGTTGTTATTATTTTAAAGCAAAATAAATAGGTACTAACTTTATATCAAAAGGAAAATTTATGTATATCCAGTTTATTATTCTCTCACTGCCCAAATCATAATAAATTGGGATAAATTTCTCTAAAAATTGCTAGGCTGAGTGCCATGGCTCATGCCAATAATCTCAGCTACTCAGGAGGCTTAGGCAGGAGGAGGATTGCAAGTTTAAGACCAGCCTAAACAATTTAGTAAGACCCTGTCTCAAAATAGAAAAATAAAAAGTTTAGGCACTACTTGGTAACTGATGTGATCTAAATGCCAAAGGAGAAAAAGGGATAAAAAGAAAATGACAAGAATTTAAAATGGAGTAAAAAGGAGAATATTAGTTAAATATCAAATAAAATTTAAGAGACTCTTAAGGAAGTTGGCTGGATTTGAGTACAAAATGTCTCTGGCACATTGAATTAGGAACATGTACAAACGTTCAGATACTGAGACTGGGGGAAGAGACCAGGCCCAGAAATTCTTATTCCACCTGCTCATAAATGAGTAAAACCATCACTTAGTGTCAAGCATAAGCTGGGCATAGTGGCACACACCTGTAATCCCAGCTGCATGGGAGACCAAGGAAGGAAGAGCTCTAGTTTCAGGGCAGCCTAACCACTTAGTGAGACCCTGTCTCGGGAAGAAAAAAAAAAAGAAAGGTCTGAGAATGTGGCTCAGTAATAGAGTATTTGCTAAGCATGTGTGAGGCCCTGGAGTCCAATCTCAGTACCACACACACAAAAGCGAAAGCTATTTTTTAGTGCCAAGTTTAGAGTGGATGAGCTTGTCGAAAAGATCCTACAGAAGGAACTTTCAGTCTTAAAATGGTATAAGAGGAAAAGAAACCAAGAATGTGCTGCATGCAGTGGCACACACCTGTAATCCCACCTGAGAAAGAAAGATAGCAAATTTGAGGCCAACTTCAGTAATTTAGAGAGACTGTCTCAATAAAGGGATGGGGATGTAGTTCAGTAGT
The DNA here is from genome assembly GCA_025594165.1 of Tamias sibiricus. Lineage (NCBI taxonomy): Eukaryota > Metazoa > Chordata > Mammalia > Rodentia > Sciuridae > Tamias > Tamias sibiricus. The sequence goes on from CM046661.1 coordinate 91,293,243, forward strand.
AGAGTGCCCCTGGGTGCAATCCCTAGTACCAAAAAAAGGGAGGGTGATGATTTAGCAAAGAAGTTACTATCAGATGATCTAAGAATGTCAGGGCAGCAATAAAGGGAGCTAGTGCTTTTAAAGAGCATAGGAGGTAGCCAAAAGTGCTCTGAAATTAACTGTAAGATTGAGGATAATTTAGAGTTCAGATGACTTGAGGAAAGATTTTAGAAGTCCCATCTCACACTTTTAATCTCAATGCAGTTGTGATTTTAAGTTAATGAACTTTATACTCAAGAAAGTAAACTGTAGAGTAACGTATACATTTGTGTTCCATTTTTCATATTTATCAAGCTCTCTATCAGTCACTGATTTATAGACCAACAGAAGAAGAACCCCTAACAGTTGCTAAAACCAAGGTTCATTTCTAATCATGTTCATTCTGCATTTTAAAATTCATCAAGTCTTCTTTTCTGTTCTTGGAATAGCTGAAACAGAAAAGGAGACAGTGGAGCACCTAGATCTGGCTGGTGCATCTTCTCAGGCCAAAGATTCACAGGGAAACAGTCCTTTCCAGATATCTCCACCATCTCCAGATTCCAGAAAGAAATCCAGAGGTATCATGAAACTCTTTGGAAAGTAAGTAAAAGAGTTAATGAGTGGGATTTGTCTTACTTGAACAAATGTAGTGATAAATGGAAAATTGGCTAAAAATGGGTATGAAATTTTAAAGCTTTTATGTTCCTCTTATAGAAGGAAGATTGTGATTTGGGATTCATTAATTCATTGGGCTTCAGTTAAAGTTTAAGTACAGATATATATGTTACTGCACTATAAGGAAGAATAGCTCAAATCTATGCACTAGTTAAAAATGTTCTGATTAGTTGGCTCTGTGGTGCACCCTTGTAATGCCAGCTACTCAGGAGACTGAGGCAGGAGGATCACAAGTTTGAGACCAGTCTGGGCAACAGGTAAAACCCAGTCTTAGGCCAGGCATGGTGGCGCACGCAGCACCTATAATCCCAGCAGCCCAGGAAGCTGTGGTAGGAGGATCACTAGTTCAAAGCCAGCCTCAGCAAAAGTGAGGCACTAAGCAACTCAGTAAGACCCTGTCTCTAAATAAAATACAGTAGGGCTGGGGATGTGGTCCAGTGGTCGAGTGCTCCTGAGTTCAGTCCCCAGTACCAAAAAAAAGAAACCCAGTATCCGAATTTTTTAAAATAAATTAAAAAGAACTGGGGATATAGCTCATCAGTAGAGTACCCCTGGGTTCAACTTGGCAGTACTGGATTAACTTTAAAGTCTTAAGCTTTCTCAGATCTAATATGTAGCCATGTGGGGTTGTGTCTTCTTCAGACTTAGGAGAAGTCAGTCAACTACATTCAACCCAGATGACATGGCTGAGCCTGAATTCAAGAGAGGAGGGACAAGAGCAACTGCAGGTCCCCGATTGGGTTGGTCTCGAGATTTGGGACAGTCTAACAGGTAAGAATAGCCAATGAATGAATTTTAGCATCTCTATCCAAGTATTAAGGCTCAGAGATACTGTCACCAGGTTAAATAATCAAAAGTATAGCTTATTGCCACACATTGTCCTTCATCTTTTCGAGTGGTACGGTTTGTCCGTGATTGGTGAGAGCTGGAGAGAGAGTGAGGGCTGGGTAAGCTCCATAAGGAGCCAGAGCTAAACTGTCAGCCACATCTGTACTACAGTGGTTCTTGGACATAAATTTTGCATAATTATTGTTTTGGAAGTACTATGAAGAACAGCCGTGGATAGCATAGTGGTTAAAAGTAGTTTCTAGGGGCTGGGGTACAGCTGAGTGGTAGAGAGTGCTTGCTTGCCTAGCTTGTGTGAGACCCTATGTTTGACCTTCAGCACACCATACACACACACACACACACACACACACACACACACACACACAGAAAAGTAAGTTGAAACTTGGGTTTGGTTTCTGTCCTTACTGCTTTCCACTAGCCAGGTGATCATAAACAATGACTTCCATGCTGTGTACCTCAATTTTCTTGTCATAATAGTTAAGACCTGCTGCAGAAGGTGATTGTGAAGATTAAATGAGTTAATATGTGTTAGGTATCTGGCAAATAATAACCACTCAATAAATATTAGAGATTAGTGGAGTCTTTGAAAGCACTTGAAGACAAATTCTGTCAGAATTCTTAGACTTATCAAGACTATGTAATGTTTTATGTATTAAAAACTCTTAAGAACTTTTCCTACACCCTTATCAAAGTGGAGAATTATTCTTCTGACCTTCTAAGCATGGAGAGGTGTGGTTGGCAAACATACAGTTCGAGGCATTGATACTAAATCTAAAACAGTCCCTCCCACACAGGCGGTCACTGGACACAGGTTTCAGCAAGGAGGAAACTCCCTTTGCCTTTTCCACATACCTCGTTTGCCATATGTTCTCTTTGAATACAATAAAGGACTTCCTTGTGCATTAAAAAAAAATTCAAAGTCATGTTCATCTTCACTTGTTTTTCTCCCCCAAACAAGAACACTGTGTCTAAGAGCAAACAGAAATTTTATTTTGATTATTCTTTCCTACACTCAATGGCAGCATATTGTCCTCTTCTCATAAGTTGTCATGAGGAAAGAAACCATAATTCTGTCAAAGTTAATTCCAGTTAGACTTGAGTTTTTTCAATCCTAGTGTTTTCTGTTTGGGAATACAGTCTTAAAACAACATTGGTTGAAACTGGTTACAGTGACTTGTGTTGGTTCAACTTAGTGTTCTTCTATAGAACTTGTTCTTGCTAAATCACATTGAATCTTTTGCAGTTTCATTTCAAATGAAGACAGTGGTCTTAGAAGATAACTTTCAACTCTAGTACTACTTCCTTCTCCAAATACACACCAGAAATTAAGTTTTTTTATGGTTAACTGTATATCCCGAGGGACTTTCCATATCTATTGAACGTGGAGTTGTTCAACTGATGATAAGCCACGCAATTGCCTTTGAATTGTTTCTCATGCACTTGTTCATTTTCCTGCAGTGACTTGGATACACCATTTGCCAAATGGACCAAGGAGCAAGTTTGTAATTGGCTTGCAGAACAAGGTTTGGGATCCTACCTGAATTCTGGCAAGCACTGGATTGCATCTGGTCAAACACTTTTGCAGGCTTCTCAACAAGATCTCGAGAAGGTGACTACTTCTCTATTTTGTTTGTAAAATACAGAAAGAAAGAGAATGTAAATATAGGATAGCTTTATATTCCAGGAAGGGGCATGGGTGGAGCCAGTTTTAGTAATCTCGAAAAGGTTTGAGTTTTCAGCCACTTCATACTTATTTCATTTCGTGGACTTAAAAAGAAGGGCCTGGTCTTAATGATTCTTTGTGGAACACAAAAGCCACTGGGAATTCTAATGAAAAATAATCATATAGCCATATTAATAAACCTTAAGCTCATATGACTTTAAATCATTTTGTGGCTTTATCATTGACTTGTGTTTTTAATGTAATATATGCAATTCAACTTAACTTTACGAAAGGAAAAAAATGTTATGTGTTCCAGTTATTTAAAATTTTGCACAAAATAAGAGTGAAGTTCTTACTATGCATGCTACAGTTCCTATCTTACAAAAAAATGAGTTACTGGGGAATGTCTAACATATCACTAAATTAATTGTAGCCATCTTAGCTATCTAGTGGCATCTTATCCAGCAACATTTTACTAGCCTGAGTTAGTATTTTATTTAATGTAGATTGAATCCTTCCTGCTGGCTTCATTTTGGAAGAATTTGCATCATTTTCCAGAGTCATCAAGCTCATATAGACAGAATTATCAGTTTAGTTGTTATTTATTGTTTCAGGAACTTGGAATCAAGCATTCACTTCATCGAAAGAAACTCCAGCTGGCACTGCAAGCCCTGGGATCTGAGGAGGAAACCAATCATGGGAAGCTGGATTTCAACTGGGTCACTAGTAAGAGGTTTTTAATCCTTAATAAAATAATTAATAAATAGATATTGTTGCCTTTTCTTTTAATCACAAAAACAGTTGTTTTGTGACACTGTAATGACACTGGTTTCTGTCCTTTAGGATGGTTGGATGATATTGGCCTCCCCCAGTATAAGACCCAGTTTGATGAAGGACGGGTTGATGGTCGAATGCTACATTATATGACAGTTGTAAGTGATTCTTTGCTAGGGTTTGGAGGAGTAAGACTTTCTTCCTTTGAAAAACATACAAGTAGAGTAATCAGTGTTTTCCTGATGGTTCCACCAGAGTATGAAGATGTTGCTTTAACTTGATGAGTGAGGGGGAAATATTTCCTGTGACTAGAAGTTGTAGGATTTGGCAATTGCAACTGCTCTGGGATGATCTGAAACCTCAATTTAAGCTAAGCAAAACTTAATTTAAACTAAGCTATCCAGAAGGTTGCCGTGTGTGTGTGTGTGTGTGTGCGCGCGCGTGCGTGAGCATGCAACAAGATGAACATTGAAGTGTATACTTTGATGGCATGAGTTTTATGGTATATGAATTGAATCTCATAAAGACATTTTAAAATAGAATGTGGAGTTCTGAAGCCCTGGAAGGTTCTAAGTTATGTATTCCTATATGCAATGACTGTTCAGCAGAGGCTTCCTTTTTGGCCTGACATCCACACAGGGACTTGCCTTCTCCCTTCCCTTCTCTTGCACATCTGTTGCCTGAAACACTTCTGACTGCAGTCCAGTTCTTTGAGGGCAGGAGTTACTAGGGTAAAGGAGAAGAGATGAAGGCTACTTTTACTTTGGTTCCTTCTTTACTGTACATTTCTAGTCTTCTAGCCAATGAATAGAAAAACTCTTTCCTACTTTAAAACAATGAGAGAGCCTGGTGTGATGGTATACAGATATAATCCTAGTGACTTGGTAGGCTGAGGCAGGAGGATCCCAAGTTCAAGGTTAGTCTTGCAACTTAGTGCCTCTCTCTCAATTTTTTAAGAAAGGGATGGGAATATAGCCAGTGGTATAGCATCTCAGGGTTCAATCCCAAGTACCATGAAAATAATTAAACAATAAAACTGTGGGAGAGATGAATTACAGGAGTATATTGTTCTAGATTCCATAGTATGATTAAAGTTGTACTGAAGATACTTTTATTTGAATACCATTTTCAGATGGTATTCTACAGATGTCATCTTTTTTAAGGAAAGTGTGACTAGCTAAGTTGGGTGAGAATTTCTTAATATCTAAGAAATGTGGAGTTTGGGTCATGGCATTTGTTTTCTTATCTTACCATAGCCCTTTTCTTGGTGGCAATATGATGGGAACCTGCATGTGATAATACTAATATGTGTAGCATGTTGCATATTCTGTTACAGGTATTCTTTTAAGCATTTTACTCATGTTAATATTTGATTTTTAATAACCCTTTGGGTTAGTACTAATATTATCCCCATGATTTCAATGAGGAAACAGGAATCAAGAAATTGGGTAACTTAACCAAGTTTCCACAGTTAAAAAATGGTAGAAAGCCATAAAACATTTAAACACAAGATTATTCCAGATCTCTGTCTTAATAGTTTGCTGTTCTGTCTGGAGCAAATTGAGTGACTATTTACCTGCCTGTCTAGGTATGAGTATGTTCCCCTAGGAATGTGAGCAGATTCAGGCTTAAAGTCACAAAAAAGATACGCATAACTTTTATGGCTATAAATTGTGTAAATTACCTTGAAAAATTCAGTTCCATAAGTCCTAGGCCACAAAACATCTGCTTTAATGTGGTGTCCTGGATTCGATCCTGGAACAGAAAAAGGTCCTTAGTGGAAAAAACTCTAGTGAGAATTATGAAATAAATATCTGAATAAATCTTTAGTTTAATTATTTGATTGTCTATGTTAATTCCTCAGTTTTGATGAATATAAAGATGTTAATATTATATGTTAACATTATATGTCAATATTAGGGGAAGCTTGGTAAACAGCATACAGAACCCTAGACTATCTTTGCAACTCTTCTGTGTATCTAAAATTACTCCAAAATAAAATTTTTTTAAAATCCCAAAGCAGAAAGAATCACAAAGTCTGTTTTGATTTAAAAGGAAATGGTCTTTCCTTTTTACTTATTTATTGTTGTTGAACACAATACCTTTATTTTATTTATTTCTATGAAATGCTGAGGATTGAACCCAGTGCCTCACAGGTGCTAGGCAGAGGTTCTACCACTAAGCTACAACCCCAGCCCCTGGTCTTTTCTTTTAAGACTCTTCAAAAATATAAACATTGTCTGATAGATTTTAATTAAATGAAAATAGTCAACAGTGAAATGTTTGGACCATTCTGTACTTGAATTTTAGATTAAAATATGTTAAATGCATTTTCTAATTTATCATAATCTCCTGTGTTTAATAAATTAATCCAGAAAAAATTTAGGAAATGATTTTTGCTCAATTAGTAGCCTTAAGGATTTAAACTGCTGTCTTAATATTTTTATTCTTAAAAGTATTCTATAGTAGATTCATTTTTTTTAATTCTTTTTTCTTCTTATAAGAAATGTCTTATCAGTAAGGTGTGCCCAAAGTGGATGTTTTCCTTGTTTACTTTTTCTGGGTGTGTTTAGAGGTAGACTGGTTCCCCAAATCACTATCTTCAGAATAAGTTGTTTTGGTGTGTTTGGTATGTTTAAAAAGGTTCCCAGTGATCACAGACTGGTGAAAGTTTTTCCTTGAGGGGGTTGATAGGTGATATATGTTGATGCTTATAATTTCTTTATTTCTCTTCTCTTTTTCACTTTTACCAACAACTTTTGCACCAAGTAACATAGTATTTGCAAAATTGGTCCTAAAGCCTGCTAATGAAAGCATAGTAATGTAGAACTAGAAAACTCTTAAGGCCAGGGAATAGTGTAGCAAGTGCATTCTTTTGAGTTTCTCCAAAACTATCATGTGCCTTAGTTCAGAAAACCAAACTTTGAACATATTGGCACTTAGCTATCTGCTGAAAGGAAACAGGGGAGTTGGCAGATGCTTTTATTGTGCTTCTTAAGTCTCAACTTTACCTGAAGATAAAGTTGTGAAAACTAAGGAGGAAACAAAGAAATTCCTTTATTTGCAGTATGTGCAAATTATAATAGATAGGGCTGGGAATGTAGAGCACATGCACAAGGCCCTGGGTTGAATCCCCAGTGCCAAATCACAAAACAAATTGTCTTTTATGGTGTGACCCAGCGAGTGCTTTTCTTTTTTTTTTTTTTTTTTGTGTGTGTGTGTGTGTGTGTGTAAAAAAATTTTTTAATATTTATTTTTTTAGTTGTAGTTGAACACAATACCTTTATTTATTCTTATGTGGTGCTGAGGATCAAACCCAGGGCCTTGCCTGCACTATGCGAGCACTCTAACCCTGAGCCACAACCCCAGCCCCAGGGTGAAATTTTTTTTATGACAGAAAGGAAGATACAGCTGATAGAATTACTTTCACATTTTCCTGGATGACTTTTTACTTTATATTGAGACAATTCAATTGGTCAGGGAGATGAAACACTTCTGACAGATAAAATCATAATTAGAAATAGGTTCAGAGTTGATAGGCAAGATTTAACTGAAATAAAAACTCATTTTACATGTGTTTCATGCCTGTAGGAAAACTAATCCTAACATAAAACTTATAACAGAAAAAAGCACATTATGTTGTCATTGTCCACACTTAAATAAAAAGTCAAGTAAGTGACTTAACTGTATATCATACTAGCACAATATTTTTCACTTCATGCAGACTGTTAATGAATTTAAATAATGTTTTCTGTAGTTTCCTTAGAAAATAGAACATATTTGGAACCAAATCTAAACTATTCATTTATAATATAAAAATACAAATAGTAATTCAAAAATAAAATTTGACGTTTATTGTACATGATTAGTGTACTTTCCCTTGGAATGTCTTCTCTCATTTTTCTTTTGTAACACTACTCCAAATTACTTAAAAGTTCACAAAAGCACTTAATGGCTTTAACTCAAGTCCAGTATAAATGCCATTCTGCAGCTACCAAGATACCTACTACTATGAAATGATGTAATAGTTACATGTGCCCATTGGTCAGCACTTATTTCATGATAGAAGTGCATTCAGGACGCACCTCTTGGGAGAACTGATGTGGGTTCATTTCATTGTACTTGTTCCCTCCTGCACGTAGGATATAGGTTTATTCAGTCACTTGACAGGGAATGCTCAGCAAGTGCTTCTCAAACTGTGTTTTTCAGAGGCCTGAGATTCTATTATCCTATCAGAGCACCTGAGAGAGAAGCAATTGGTAGTCATCTTCCTTGGAAACATTAATCTGGAGTCCTGGAGAGAATTTTATTCAGAACAGAAAAAGGGGTCCTGTTACTAAATAAAAGCTTAGAAAGCACTGACAAGCTCATGGGACATATTTTTGTTGTTGTTGTTGGCTCTTCTACTTCTTCAGTTTTCTGAGATTTCCCTAGGAAGGTCCTCCTGCTATAAGGACAGAACAGTGAGCTTCTCTTTGTTCTTTTTTACAGGATGACTTACTGTCTTTAAAGGTTGTGAGTGTGCTGCACCACCTCAGTATCAAAAGAGCCATTCAGGTCCTGAGGATCAATAACTTTGAACCAAACTGCCTACGGAGGCGGCCATCTGATGAGGTAGCACATCAAGGGAGGCTCAAGTGGATGCTTTACATGCATGTCCTTGAAAAGCTGGTCTACTGAGAGCCTTGAATTCAACCTCACTTACTTCTTGGGCTTTCTTTTCCTGTAACCCTACCTTCCCACCCCCATCCTCCCATGATGGTCCACTGTGTAACTAAAGCCAAGGGTTACTCATCATTTATGCTTCCTCCTTTTCATGGGTGTATTTTTTCCTGCCTCCTTAATCCACAGAGTTAAATATCACTATGAAGACTTCCTTTCCCTTTTCTTATTAGTGTGTAAGAAAATTTGAAACTTTGTCATATAAATCCCTCAAAAGAGAATTCAAATTATCAATCACCTTTTATCCTTTATTTTAAACCTTTGGTGGGATGTTAAGTAATGGTGCTCAGTGGGGCAGACTTTTTGGATTTTATGGGTTTAATATTGAGGATCATGTTGTCCCAACATCTAAAGCTCATGATGATTTTTTTGTTCGTACAGAATAGCATCACCCCTTCTGAGGTTCAGCAATGGACCAATCATCGAGTGATGGAGTGGCTACGCTCTGTGGACCTGGCAGAATATGCCCCCAATCTCAGAGGCAGTGGTGTCCATGGTGGGCTCATGGTAAAGCCCTGTTACTATTCAGTTGACTTCTCATTTTGTTCCCTTTTAGTCTAAGGAGTACAGTATTACAGGTCCAGCATCCCCATTGTGGACTCTGAATTGGTCCAAATCTGGAAACTTTTTGAGTTTCCATACCACAAATGGAAAACTTAACACCTGACCTCATGGTATGGATTGCAAAGTGCAGGTGTTCTAAAAATATTACATAAAAGTACCATGAGTTTATGTGTATAAAGTGCCTATGAAATGTAAATGAATTATGTGTTTAGACTTGTGTCCCATTCCTGAGATACCTTATTTTTATATATATATACAGATTTTTCCAAAATCTTTAAAAAAAAAAACAAAAAAGTCCAAAACACTTCTGGTCCTAAACATTTTGGATAAAGAATAGTTAACCTGTATCAATTTACTTGTCCTAATCCTATAGTTATCTTTCCCAACCCTCCTGTACTATTTCTAGTAAATTTTACTCTCAGGGGTGTTTTTATTTATATTATAAAAAATATAGATCAGATTTAAATCCATTCTTCTTGTACTGTTCTCTTTCATGTTGAATACTGTTTAGCCAACTATCTTTCATATGATCATGATTTAAAACCCTTGCAAAGATAAAGATTATACCTCTGCACATACATGTTGCATAAGGAGTTAGCTTCCAGAGTCAGCACTCCAGAAAGGTACAAGTGCTGGTATGGTAAAGAAGGCCTGAACCCTGGATTATAGGACCAGCCCCACCATTCCCTAACTCAGGCAAAATAAAGAAAAGATATATAAGTTAAAAATCAAAGTCCATAGCCTGCCTACCTTTCTGGACTGTTGAGAGGGTCATTGGAGATAACCCAAATGAAAGAGCTTTGCAAATTGTAAAGTACAATACAAACATGTATGAACTATAGTACTTTTTTAACAATCTTATTTTTTCTTACAGGTTCTAGAACCTCGTTTTAATGTAGAAACAATGGCACAGTTATTAAATATTCCACCAAATAAGACACTATTGCGAAGACATTTGGCCACTCATTTTAACCTCCTAATCGGTGCTGAGGCCCAACATCAGAAGCGAGATGCCATGGAGTTACCAGATTATGTGCTTTTAACAGCTACTGCCAAAGTGAAGGTTAGTTCAAGCTCACCTGAAGCAAAGACTCAGTTTCAGCTGTTACCTGGTTACTCGGTTTTCTGGGGTTTAACTTCTGTGGGTTGATGAGATATATATCTTAAAGGTATATGTGTGTATGTGTATGCATATACATGTATGTGTGTGTGTCTATATATATGTATATGTGTGTATATATACATATATATAGACACACACACACACATAATATGTCTATATTTATATCTTTAAGAGTAATTTAGATAATGCATTCTTGAAGGTTTCTGCCCAAATCATTTTTTTATTAGCATGAACAATGATAAAGAGCATGATATTGGTTGGCTTCTATAATCAATGTATTGCCAAAGAGTGGGAATTCTTTTATCAGTCACTGTCCTTATATGGCAGCAGAATAGGCATATAAAATAATCATAGCTTTACCCAAAAAGAAATTGTAGTAAGGACCTCTTTTTGTTTGTTTGTTTGTTTGTTTGTTTGGTGCTCTTAGATTAAAAATCTTTGCAAAATTTGATTTATCTTTGAGAAATCCCATCATTGCACTAATCCTACCTAAACAATATAAAGGCTCTTGACATATTTTGCTTATCACAGTGATTGTCCAGCTCATGGTGTGAATAAGATTAATCTTATGCTTCATAACAAGGATCATTTATGATATTGATGTATTACTCATATTCCTACGATGTATTTGTTATGCACATTTAATCATCCAGTTGCTTTTCTCCATGTTAAGGGGTGAATAATTAAATTATATATGTTATCCATCCTTTGTCGTATGAATTTTATCAAATTCCTGGATCATTCTGTTTGCTTTTAAAGCCAAAGAAACTTACCTTCAGCAATTTTGGGAATCTGAGAAAGAAGAAACAGGAAGATGGAGAAGAATATGTTTGTCCAATGGAATTGGGACAGGTATCAGGAAGTGCCACTAAGAAGGGGTTTAAACCTGGTTTGGATATTCGCCTATATGATGAAGATGATTTAGATCGGTTAGAGCAGGTAGGTGCATCCAGCATTCGGATGCTAAATGGAAACTACACTGTATCTACTAATTAAGTATGTTTTCTTTAAATGCCTAAAAAATATAAAAAAATAACAATGAGTACTTATAGATTGCATACTACTCTCCTAATTCTATCCAAAACACTAAACATTAATGTTCTTTAATCTTAAGACACAGAATATTGTAATCCACATTTTAGACATAAGAAAGCTATAGCACAGACAGCTAAGTAACCAGCTCAAGGTCTCTAGCCTACCAGGCTAGCTCCAAAGCCTGTGCAATTTACCTATGTTGTACGTTTCTGTGTGAAGGAAATCTGTGCAAAACAAGTCAGGATTGGATAGCCTATGGCCTAGACTTTTCAGTCTAAAAGCTATGCGACTGCATGTTTGCCCTCTAATCAATAGTCCTTTGGTGCCATTGTCAAAGTCATCAGTCTAGCTGTCCTCATCCAGTGTTCCTTCTAATAATGAGAAGAGATTATCATCAGAAATATTCTGTTGCTTCTACCCATTCCATACTATTTGTGTTATTTCTGCAGGGATTTTTTTTTTCTTCTACTTTTGTTCATTTTCCTGCTATTTTCTTGAAATTATGAAAATGAGTATGTCATTTGTCCACAGATGGAAGATTCAGAAGGGACAGTGAGACAAATAGGGGCATTCTCTGAAGGCATTAACAATCTCACAGTAAGTTTGAAAAATGAATTGAAACTTAAAATAACCCCAAAGGAGTGCATGTATATTGGAGAATGTGTAGTTCTGAGCTCAGAATTCGGAGTGTGAATCCCTGTCTTCTTGTTTTTCAGCACATGTTGAAGGAAGATGACATGTTTAAAGATTTTGCTGCCCGCTCTCCCAGTGCCAGCATTACAGACGAAGATTCAAACGTTTGACCTGGATGAGCAGTAGGAGCCCTTTGTCTGTTTTCCACTTTATTTTTCAAGTACTCACAGTGTATACTACAAGAAATAGATTGCATATTGTTATCATTCCAACTTCTGCTCATTTAGAAGTGGAAATGGACAATAGGGGAAATGTGCCTATTCAGAATATGCCACAAAAATGAGACACTGGTGAATGAGAGTATAATTTTTGTTCCTCTATTTAATGTAAAAATTTGTGATGTATTATATTTAAAGTGTTGCACTTAAGATGAGTATTTTATGTTTCCATTCACATCCCAGCATGGAGGATTTGGGGAGCAGTAACCAGGGTGTGAATGACTTTGACACATCATTGCTCACTGCAGCCATCTAAGCAGGACACTCTCTGCTCAGAGGCAGTATGTGGAATTTTGTGTGCCCACTGAATGCCAGCCACACCTCCACTTGCCTCTTATCTTTATATATTTTTCTAAATATATGTATATGTACAGTACACAGAAAGTAGAACTTTTATTTTGTGACATAAGGAAGATGATGGCAAGATCACATTAAAAACAAAAACATAAAATCAGATAAAAACAAAACATAGTGTTCTAAATTTTCATGTCCCAGCTGGTCCTTAAGAGATTTTTCTTTCTCCATAGGTGAACTTTTAACAAAGTCTGTTGTTTAGGCTAAATTAACATACATGAAATAGCCTTCTTTAATGACACCACAAAAATGTAGAGCAATCTATTTTGACCTTAACCTTAGATCCATTTACCTTACAAGGAAGAACTCAAGGGACATTAATATACCATTAACTTGAATATATTTTTAAGCATTCACACATACCTCTCTCAAATTTGCAGAAATAATTACTAAAGGAACCAAAAATAAAACAGAAAACTTTACAGTGTTAAGTTTTTTACTTTTTTCTTTGTTAAATACATTACATCAATACATATGCTTATGATGGTCAACTGTGGAAAAGACGGGTGTTCACAAATTGGGATGAGGTGGGCAATTCAGTTAATGCCAGTGAACTTGGTTATGAACTCTGTTTGAATATCAGTGATGTTATCTTTTATGTTGTCAGCAAGTTATCAAGCTATTCATCAAGGAACTTATGACATAGATTACTATTTATTCATAACTGAAGGAATTTGATGCTATAGCGATCTCCTTTGAACTCTATCATTCATTACTTGGTAACTGTATTGGACTCTTCCTGTATTTGGATTTTATTTTAATGTGAATGTATGTCACCTTTTGATAAACTCAATTTGTTATTAGAACCTGGTTGAAAATACCAGAAGACTGTTAAAAATGCCAAATTTTCTTTATTCAGGACAATATGACATAACATAATATTTGATAAGATTAAATTTTTTTCAATGATACATTTTATTTACAAAATATTATACAGTGCTGGTATTACCATAGGAGAGGAAATAAAGTCAATACTTAATTGCCTAATGCTTTTATTGTCGTTGTTTAATTTTTACCTGGTTCAAAATAACAAATAGGCTTAGTTTCTGGTATAGAAAATAGTAACAAACTCTTTCTCATTGGTAAATGTCCATAAATTTGTTTAAGTGGAGTTCCTAACATGTATCAGCAGAGAGAAATTTGAGGTGTTTGAGAAACATCTGTATGAAAGGAATACAAGCAACTGAGTTGGGGAATGAAGAATCATGACAGAAGGGATATAGGAAAAGTGAACAGCAATGACACCTACAGATTTGAAGCCAGTAGTAGAAAGAGGTGTATGAATCTGACCCATATACCTTTGAAGAACTAACATAGTATCTTTAACTAAAATTTTGTAATAGGGAACATCTAGGAAGAAATTACCGAGGATTAAAAGTAGAGTGAACATAACACAGAGAAGAACAGATGTTTTGTGTAAAATTGAATACCTGTAACTTAATAAACCAGCAGGAATCTGTACGAATACAACACACCCACTTGACAAACAGGGAGCCCTCACATGTTTGCTAAGCAGTGTGTCTATATACTTAGCTACACCAAGGAAGCATAGGGTTAGGAAACTGTGACCATATTAACAGATGTGACTTCATTGCAGAACTTTTCCTCTGAAAAAGAAGCAATTCTGAACGACATTCCCATGCTTGATATTTGGGAGCAGTATTGATTGGGTGCAGAGAAAATGGGGCAAAAAGCATCACAGCAGTTGGCTCTGAAGGACAGCACCGAGGTTCTCAGCATCTGTGAGGTGGTCAGTGAAGCTATAGTTCATGCAGCTCAGAAGCTCAAGGAGTATCTTGGATTTGAGTATCCACTGAGTAAACTCTACCCAGCTGCAAATACTCTGAATGAGATCTTCTTAATCCACTTTATCACTTTCTGCCAAGAAAAGGGAGTTGATGAGTGGCTCACCACCACCAAGATGACCAAGCACCAAGCCTTACTATTTGGGGCAGACTGGGTTTGGACCTTTTGGGGATCTGATAAGCAAATAAGGCTTCAGTTGGCAGTTCAGACTCTACGGATGGCTTCTCTTCCTCCTCCTTTGCAGTCAAAACCTAGTGACTTCCCCAGTCCAGAGTCAAGGGTAGAGGAGTCTTCCTGGAAGAGAAGTAGATTTGATAAGCTGGAAGAATTCTGTAACTTGATAGGAGAAGATTGTCTGGGCATGTTCATCATCTTTGGTATGCCGGGAAAACCTAAAGACATCAAGGGAGTTGTCTTGGACAGTATCAAAAGTAAGACTATGAGAAGCCATCTGCCAGGATGCAAGGCTGTGGAACAGTTTGTTCTGGAAACTGAAGATTGTGTCTCCATCAAAGAACTGCTTGGAAACTGCCTGAGTAAGAAAGATGGGCTGAGAGAGGTGGGCAAAGTTTGTATTAGCATCCTCTGAACTGGATATGTGTACTATGACTGGCCTGTATCATAAAAAGAAAAAAGGATATTCTCATAAGAAAGCTCATTTACGTAGGTCATTCCTACATTTTTTTTTTCATTCCCTTATTTCATTGATTGAAAATGATTACCTGGGTCAAAGTTAGTTTGACAATTATTGGTTTCATAATTATGGAACAAAAAAAGAAAAAGAAAAACCCTGGCTGTATTTCAGGAAATTTTATAATTAAGTTTAATCTTTATCCATTTATTCAGTAATAATTGGAGAGGATAATAAAGTTATGCATAAAGTTTGATTTGCAAAATAAAGTCTTTGTTTGAAATAATAAGTCTAATACTCAAAAGTATAAAAATATATTTTTACTGCTGTTGGTGGCCAGTGGGTAGGGTGGAGTGGTGGGGAAGACCACAGAGCAGGTGGTCTTACATTTCTAATACCAGTATCAATACGGGATACCCAAGCAGAACTTCACACTGCTCTTTTCCCCTAACCCTTTTCTTTACTCTTGGTCCTTGCTAGCAGCTTTCTTTGCACAAAAGAATTTTGGTGGAATTTAATTTTGGATTCAATTGAATGTGTTAGCTTTACTCATGATTTACAAAATCACCCACAAAACAATTTCTTGTTATAATAACATTAGAATATGCAGTAAGGAACGTGCATACACATAAAATAGCCACTTTTGCTTAAAAGCCTATGTGGGATTCAGTGGTACGAAGAGGAATGAATCACCATTACTCATAGAACTCATACAGCAAGTCAGATGCTTTACATATATTATCTATAGTTACATATAGCCTCCATGACTCTAAGAGGCATTTATTTCTATTTTACAAATGGAAGAGATTTTTCAAAAAAAACTCCCAAGGTCCATAAAGCTATTAAGTGGCTCATGACAAAAACAGTAAGGTCTGTCCAGTTACAAAGCCAGAATTCGTTTCTAGAGTTATATAAGGAAAATTCCTTGATTCTAATCTATTGGAATTGCCGAGGCCACAAAGATGCACCTGTCACTTCTGGCCTTAGTCTGCTGCTGCTGCTCTTTCTGCTGGTGAAAGTCTTTCACAACATGCAGTTGTTGGGCTAACTTGCAACTATCCAAATTCTGAAAATATTTGCTCTTTCTGAGTCTTCCCATGGGTTTGGTCCTTTCTATATTTTGGAATTAAGGGTACTTCTTGTGAGGTTGCATGAAGTCATTTGAAGGTAATGTATACAGCAGTGTATTTTGATTTTAGTGGGCTGTTATCCAAAGTAAGAAATGAAATAACATTTTTTGTTGTGATTTATGTGACCAAAACTTGTCACAGGGCACTCAAAAATTTCTGTTGTGCATTTTTTAAATGCTCATTTAAGTTCCTAAACTGATATATCAGTAGTATGCAGGGGAGAGTACAAGTTCAGAGAGGTGGGAGGTTAGGAATTTGTTACCCAACTGTCCCTGACTTGATAACTCTGGGATCCAGATAGCTCCTGTCCAACTGGCCTTACTCTGGAATCCAGTTCCCTCCCATTTTTCAAGCCAATGTCAGTTCCCCATGTGCTTTGTTAGTCCCCTATGCCTTGCCCCTACTCTGAAAGTATCTTTTTTTCTTCAGTTAAACTTTTGGAGAGTGATATTTGATTTCTTCTGGAACTATAATCCTTCCTGATTTTCCCACCCAGAAGCTAAAGATAATATACCTATCTTGTAGGACTGCTATTCATTATATAAAATTAAGATTAACCAAAATGTTTATAGTACAGTAAGCCATATTGACTCTGTGTTTCTTTATCAAACCCAATACACAGGATTCACAGAGAACATAGGGGTGCATCTTTAACTTCAGTCTAGGTTAAGCATGAAGAGCTGGCTCCTGTTTTCTGTCCACTGAGCCTGGTGTTAAATTTGAATAAGCCTGGCTACATTAGGCAATGCCAGCCCAGAATCCATTCTCTTAAGCTTTATCATTCCAGGAAGTCCTGAGTGAGAAGGAGGAAGGGCACTTTCCTAATCCCTATGATGACTCCTTGCTTCAGAAAGGGTATATGTCCTCCTTGCCTTTGTTTTCCCTTCTCAAAATGTTGATTCACCACCATGGTCCCCTTCTTTGAGGAAGCTGAAATAAGGAAGAGCTCAGAGGCAGCCTTGTAGTGGCCCTACATTGGAAATTAGTGTGAATTGGTGTCTAATAGCACAATAGAGAGACCATTAATGTGAACAAGTATTACCTGTCTATTAAAAAAATAAATTTGAAGTTGAAGAGGCTGGGACTGTAGCTCAGTGGCAGAGCACTTGCCTAGTATGTGTGAGGCACTGGGTTTGATCCTTAGCACCACATAAAAATGAAATAAGGGCATGCTGTCCATCTACAACTACAAAAATAAATTATTTTTTAAAGAAGTTGGATTATGGTAGAAAAATCAGTTTCTTATTTCTGGTAGCAAAGTCTCTAACAACATAGCTCAGCTTCTAAAATTTGAGTTTATATGTTGCTCCCCCCCCAAAAAAATATGCTTCAAAATGTAAACAGAAGATAGGTTTTGTTCACATGTAATTGCTAAATGCTAGTTTCACGTAGGCCCTGTTCTTTGTCCTGCATAGAAGATACAGCATATGCTATTTGCTGCTGATGGGATGGAAGTGTATGAAACATGCTGCAGTTAGGATGTTGCACTTCCAAATTTCAAATAATAAGAATATACAGCCAAGACATGGCATCAACTAAGTGTCCATTGACAGATGAATATAGAAAATGTGGTAGATACATAAAATCTAATATTTTTCAGCCATGAAAAAGGGATGCCAGTTGTAGTAAGGTAACATGAATGAACTTGGAGGACCATAAGTGAAATAAGCCAGGCACAAAAAGACAAACATTGGGGCTGGGGTTGTGGCTCAGTGATAACCACTTGCCTTATATGTGTGAGGCACTGGGCTCAATTCTCAGCACCATGTATAAATAAACGTGAATAAAATAAAGGTCTGTTAACAACTAAAAAAAAAAAAATCACATGATCTCACCCATAGATAGAATTTAAAATAGCCAATCTCATAGAAGTACAAAGTAGAATAGTGGTTACGAGAGTCTGGGAAGGGTTGGAGAGGACAAGGCAGATGGGGAGAGATTGATCAATGGGTACAAAATTTCAGTTCTATAGGAGAAATAAGATCTGATGTTTTATGACATAGTATGCTATAATTAAAGATGCTACATATTTCAAAATACTAGGGAGCATTTTGAATGTTCTCACCACAAAGAAATAATAAATGTTTGAAGTGGTAGATAAGTTAGTTATCCTGATTTGTTCATTACACAATGTAACATGTATCAAAACATCACACTATATCCCATAAATATGTATAATTATTATATGTCCATTAAACAAAAAAACCTAATCTGCTTTCAATTTTTTAAAAAAATGCAAGTGCAGAAATAAATGCCAGTGCAGAAATAAATGCCTTGGACATTGCTTCTCAAGAAACCAAGTGATCAGGAAAAGAATTTTAACCCTCTCTCATTAGTAAACTGGGCATGAATAGCCCAGGAGGCATGTCTTGAAGTTAAGCAATAATTATTCCTACTTTGTCTCTGGAAGGTTAGAGTACCCAGCCAGTTAATATTTCCTTGGTGAATAGTGACCCCTGCCCTCAGGAAGGCTATCAAGAAGGTGGTATGGCAGAGTAAAAAAAAAATATCCAACTGGGAACAGATGTGAGTTTGAGGCTCCGTTTTCATAAGAGCAGAGTCAAGTGTCTTAACTCTTAATCTGTTTTCTTACCTTTAAAATGGGGATGACTTCAACTAATTCAAGGAGACAAGATTTGTGACATATGTTATATACTAAAATATAAGCTTACCAAAATTTCAGAGAACCTAGTACAAATTGTAAGCATTTATGTTATAAACAGCTGGAAGTTATAAATCAAAGACTTACTCTACTTTTTGTATGTGAAAATAAAAGTGGTCTCAAAAGACTGGGATCCCAATTACAATAAGGTATACTTCATGTTTGCATAAATATGTCAGAATATACTCTACTGTCATGTATATATCTAAAAAGAACCAAAAAGGTGCTGCTTTTACTGATTTTAAAAATGCTGCATTTAATTTTTAAAAATTTTTTATTCTTTTTAGTTATACATGTCAGTAGGATCCATTTTGATACACAAGCTTGGAATATATCTGATTCTAATTAGGATCCCAGTTTTGTGATATACATGGTGGTGAGATTCACTGTGGTATATTCACATATGTATTCATTTAATTTTTTTTTTTAAAGTTACGTTCTTGGTGTAAAAATTCTGTGCAGAAAGTAAAGTCTTTAGCAGTCTCTCCTCCACCACCCTGCCCACTACCTCAGGTTTTCTAATTATCCTTTCTGAAATTCTATTGCATATTTTAAATATTTTACACAATAGGATCTTATTATCCATAAATGCCTTATAACCTGCAGTTTAAAAAAAAAAAAAACATATACTGTGGACAGTTTCCTAGATTTATATCATTCTCATCACTTTTTAAGACTGACAAGAGATTTTCAATCCTGCTTGAATATTAGATTAACTTGGGAGCTTAAAAACAACAACAAAAATAAAAGCCAATATTCTAAAAACACCTAGTCTAGTTGATTAGCATACCAGAGAGAGAAGGCATAGAAAATTTTACTCTTTTTAATCTCTTGGGGGGATTCTGATGTTCAACCTGGAGAGAGACCCACGTGTCTTAAGCTGTATTCTGTGTTTTGTGATCTAATCAATGCTATTTTCATGGATATTTGGGTTATAAGGTGTTTTAGTCAACACTCATGTACTTAAAACTTGGTTTGATCAGACCTTAACATTTTTCCATATTTGATTCATTCTTCTTCTTCTTTTTTTTTTAATTTGTTTTTTAGTTGTATACAATGCCTTTATACTTACGTGGTGCTGAGGATCGAACCCGGGCCGCGCACATGCTAGGCAAGCGCTCTACTGCTGAGCCACAACCCCAGCCCGATTCATTCTTTTTTAAAAAAGAAATGTTACAAACTTAGGCCCTCACTTTCCCTGCTTTGCTGGTCCCTTCATTTCCCACTTCCCCAGGAGCATTATTCTCAAGTTGATGTTTCCTTTATATAGATTTTAAGGGTATTTCATAATAGTATATCGTATTACTTTTGGGGACATAAACTATAAGTAATGAATTTCCTTAATATGTCTGACTTGTGCACTTAAAAATGGGTAAGATGAGCCAGGCACAGTGGTACATGCCTGTAATCCCAGCACTTGGGAGGCTAAGGCAGGAGGATCATGAGTTTAAAGTCAGCCTCAGCAATGGTGAGGCACTTAGCAACTCAGTGAGACCCTGTCTCTAATAAAATACAAAGAAGGGCTGGGGATGTGGCCCAGTGGTCGAGTGCCCCTGAGTTCAATCCCCAGTACCAAAAAAAAAAGGGTAAGGTGGTCAATTTGGGGGGTGGGTACCACTGATTGAACCCAGGGGCACTTAACCACTGAGCCACATCCCCAGCCCTTTTTATTTATTTATTTATCTATTTATTTATTTAAACATTTACTTTTTACTTGCGGGTGGACACAATACCTTTATTTTATTTTTAGGTGTGCTGAGGATCAAACCCAGTGCCTCATGCATGCTAAGCAAGCACTCTACCCAAACCCCCTTTTATTTATTTTTTAATATTATTTTTGGTTGTGGATGTACACAATATCTTTATTTGTTTATTTTTTTTAATGTGCTGAGGATCAAATCCATTGCCTCACGTGTGCAAGGCAGGTGCTCACCACTGAGCTACAGCCCCAACCCCCTTTTTATTTTTTGAGACAAGTTCTGAGTCTTGCAAAGTTGCTTAGGGCCTTCCTAAGTTGTTGAGGCTGACTTTGAACTCATGATCCTCCTGCCTATCCCTCCCAAGGCACTGGGATTACAGGCATGCCCTACTTCCCCCAGCAAAGTGGTCAATTTTATGTTTTATCCAATAAAAACATACAAGGGAGGGGGGAATCAGTGTAAATGGACTAACAGTGATGGGGTTTTTGTGTTGTTGTTGTTGTTGTTGTTTTTTAGTTGTACATGGACACCATACCTTTATTTGTTTTTATGTGGTGCTGAGGATCGAACCCAGTGCCTCACATGTGCTAGGCAAGCCCTCTACCACTGAGCCATAACTCTAGCCCCATAGTGATTTTTTTTTTTTTTTTTCACAAAAAGGGAAGTCACCCTATTCCTATTACTACTTTTGCTTCATAAGGATTATTGTGACAAGAAACTCCTTCTAAACAAATTCTTAGTGACAATATTTGTAGTATTTATATGGGGGTGGGGTTGGGGAGTGGAGGATGCAGTTTCCTATGCTCTGTTTATATGTTCATTCTCAAATAGGAGCTTATCAGAGTCTGAGTGGTTAATTGAAGCGGGGCGGGGGGGGTGGTGGTGAAATAAAGCATTTTGGTGTAGGCACAGTTCAATGTTACCAAACCTGTACCAAATGCCACACACTCTGCTACATGCTTTTCTGTGTTTGATAATTTAATTTCATGACAACTCTCAGTTGTGTATTTTCTTTCTAATTTTAAGTTGTACAATTGGAAAAACCCACATGTACCTCCAGACCCCAGAGGCTCTCTGGAGTTGTCTGCTGCTGCTCTAGAGAGCTCGCCTCAACTGGCCTGTTTTTGCATCCTGAGTCCAAAGGGGTTTGTCAGCAAAGCCAGTAGATGAGAACTCTAGGTCTTTCCTCCCACAACCTCATCACCTAGCATTGCCCCCAAGCAAGGTTCAAACAAATTCTGCCACATGTACAGGCATTGAATAGCAAGAATGCACAAATACACCATAAGGCCTTGATCCAAAAGCTACAGAACTGTGCTGTGCACCACTGTCAGCCACCAGTCACATGTGGCTACTAAAGTTAAAAGTTACTATAAATCAAATGGACCTAATAGACATCTACAGAATATTTTACCCCAAAACAGCTGAATTTACTTTCTTCTCAGGAGCACCTGAAATGTTTTACAAAATAGACCATATTAGCCATAATAGGCTATAAAGCAATTTTTAGCGAATATAAAAAAAAACTGATACAATCTCATGTATCCTATCAGACCATAATGGAATGATGCTAGAAATCAACAGCAAGAAAAATAATAGAAACCACATAAACACTTGGAGATTGAACACTTTCTTAGATGAAGAATGGCTTAAAGAAGATATGAGAATAGAAGTCAAGAAATCCTCAGAAATGAATAAGAACAGAGATAAAACATACCAAAATCTACCCCTAGGCCTTCAAAAAAGAACAAACTAATTCTATAATCAGTAGAAGACAGGAAATAATTAAGATCAGAGCTGAAATTAATGAAATTGAGAATAAGAAAATAATAAACAGGATCAGTGCAATGATGAGCTGGTTCTTTGAAGAAGAAAAAAAGATTGATCGAAAGAAAGAGAAAACCCAAATCAACAAAATCAGAGATGAGAAAGGATATATCATACTTCTGAAATACAGAGGATTATCAAAACCTATTTTGAGAGGCTGGGGTTGTGGCTCAGCAGTAGAGCACTCACCTAGCATGTGCGCAGCCCAGGTTCGATCTTCAGCACCACGTAGAAATAAAGGCATTATGTACAACTAAAATATTTTTTTAAAAAACTTTTGAAAATTAATACACCAGTAAACTGGAAAATCTGGAAGACATTCACAAATTTCTAGACCCATATGACTTGCCCAAAGTTAATCAGGAAGATTTAGAAAACCCAAACAGACCATTGTCAAGTAATGAAATTGAAATAGCAATTAAAAGTCTTCCAAAAAAGAAAAGCCAGGACCAGATGGATTCTCAGCTGAGTTCTACCAGAACTCTACTGAAGAAATAACCAGTCTTTCTCATATTATTATATGAAATTGAAAGGGAGGGAACACTCCCAAATACATTCTATGAAACCAATATAACCCTGATACCAAAACTGGACAAAGACTCATGAAGGAAAGAAAACTACAAATCAGTAGCCTCGAAGAACATAGATGCAAAATTCCTTTAAAAGATATTAGTAAACCACATTCAAAAACATGTCAAGGACACTCACAAAGCCCAGGCAGGCCCAGGTCAGGCCTGCTGAACCAGCGTGGAGCACAGGCAGGCCCAGGACAGGACGCTGACACCCACGGGAGCCCAGGCAGGCTCAGGACAGCCCCACCAATGCCTTCGGAGCCCACACTGGGTCTGAGCTCCATCTTTAAACACATTGCCCAACACCACTGCCTGGGCCCCCCAACTCAACCTGACATTCCATGGCTGAAAACAGCCACCTCCATCTTGGAACACTATCGTTGCCATCTTTAGTTGTGGCAACTCCCAGCTTGGAACACCAGCTGGGCAGGAGAGGTATTGGAACCCTGCAGAGGCACTATAAGCCTAAAGCATAAAAAAAAAAAAAAAAAAAAAGTAATCTTCGGATCCTCAGTGCTAGAAGGAAAGACAAACAGCATGAAAAAAATGGGGGGAAAAGGTGCCCCAAACAAATCAAGATACTACATTATTAGAATCCATGGCTAGTACAACAGAAGAAATGACATTAAAATGAATTAAAACGTTCTGTGAATTAAAGGATGGTATAAGAGAACAAATACAGGCAGCAAAAGATCATTTCAATAAAGAGCTACATAAGCAAATACAGGAAGCAAAAGATTACTTCAATAAGGAGATGGAAGTTCTGAAAAAAAAAATCTTTGAAATGAAAGAAACAATAAACCAAATTAAAATCTCAAGGTATCACCAACAGATTAGACCACTTGGAAGACAGGACCTCAAACAATGAAGACAAAATATATGGTCTCGAAAAGAATGTAGATCACACAGTGAAGATGGTAAGAAACTATGAGCAGAACATTCAAGAAATATGGGATAACATAAAAAGACCAAATTTAAGAGTTATTGGGATAGAGGAAGGCATTCACTTCCAAACCAAAGGAATGAGCAAACTATTCAATGAAATAATATCAGAAAAATTTCCAAACATCAAGAATGAATTAGAAAATCAAATACAAGAGGCTTACAGAATGCCAAATGTACAAAATCACAACAGATCCACACCAAAGCACATATAATGAAAATGCCTAGCATATAGAATAAGGAGAGAATCTTAAATGCCACAAGAGAAAGGAATCAGATTACATATAGGGGGAAACCAATTAGGATATCTGCAGATTTTTCAACCCAGACCCTGAGAGTTAGAAGATCCTAGAACAACATATACCAAGCTCTGAAAGAAAATGGATGTCAACCAAGAATCTTATATCCAGCAAAATTAAGCTTTAGATTTCATGATGAAATAAAAACCTTCTATGATAAACAAAAGTTAAAAGAATTTACAGCTAGAAAGCTGGCACTATAGAACATCCTCGGCAAAATATTCCACGAGGAGGAAATGAAAAACAACAATGAAAATAAGCAGAGGGAGGTATTACACTAAAGGAAAAACTAACCAAATTCAGTTTAATACCAAAAATAAACAAGAATGGCTGGAAATATAAATCATGTATCAATAATAACCCTGAATGTTAATGGCCTAAACTCACCAATCAAAAGACAGGGAGAGAAGCTGCTGCGTCTGTCGGAATTGCTGCGTGGGAGTTCCATCTTGGTTTGGTTCGTGAATCCTAGTACCCAGAGATGATTCTTTGACTTAGAAGAGACTGCAGAAAGAAGAAGAAATAGTTCATGATCTGCTGGGTTCTGCTACAACGCTGGATGTCATTAGGAACTAGGACTCCTCTCGGCTGTAGAGGCCTGCCCCTTGCACAGACCCCCACTTGCCAGCTGAAGCAATGGATTTTCATCTCAGAATTCTGGTTTCAGAGGTGAGCCCTGTTGGTGGAGTATACATCCTGACTTGAAGCAGCAATCAGAAGGAGAGAAACTATGGGTTAGAGATGATCTCATCTTAGTTAGTGAGTCCTTTGAGAAATACTTGGCTATTATGCACCACAAAGGCCACATGAATGATGACTTAAACTTGTTTAGATCTCAGCACAAAGAATCATGCACAGCCCTAGTCATCTGGAGCAATGTCTTCCTTTTCAGTAGATTTATAAGGTACTTTTGCTTTTGTTGTCCCTGTAGTTTGATATTTTATTTTCATTTTCTTTCTGGGTTTACAAGTACACAAATCCAAAATGTAAATATACAATGAGGGAGGTCAGCAGAACACAATACAAAATGCTGTTTAGATAATCATATGTTTTTCTTTTAAATGAAGCATAAAGGATTGTGCTTTTAGAAGTTGTGCCTATAATTTGTAATTGAGAGCTACAGGTTGGGATTACTCTGCAACTTGTTTTGTGATAGACTGACTTAATTCCCTTTTGTAGAGAGAATAATGAAGCCTAGATGCTTGATGAGTTTTGAACCACACTAAAAAATAGTGGTCCTTGTAATAACTGATTTCTCCACCTAATGATTAAAACAGTTGCATATCCACACACTAAGTCAAACATGTGGCCAAAGTGTTTTCCGATACCATTATATACCATGTCATCTGTATAGATGGATACCATCTGTCTCTTGAAACTTGCAAATTTGATGAGAGGAAAATTTTCTTGAAACATGCAGATTTTATATATACAGATAAATCAATATGGTGTAGATGTTAAAAGTAAGATCAACATTTTTACAACTTTGCAAATGTAACTTGTTTCTCTCTTTTTTTTTTTTTTTTTTTTTTTTTTGGTACCAGGGATTGAACTCAGGGGTACTCGACCACTGGGCCACATCCCCAGCCCTTTTTTTTGTATTTTATTAGAGACAGGGTCTCACTGAGTTGCCAAGTGCCTCGCCATTGCTGAGGCTGGCTTTGAACTTGCGATCCTCCTGCCTCAGCCTCCCAAGTGCTGGGATTACAGGCGTGCGCCACCGCGCCCGGCTAACTTGTTTCTTAAAATTCGCTTTTGTACATTTTTGGAATAGACACACTTATGTTTACTGATTATATTTCTTCATTTTTGATGATGTGTTCTATTATTTGTGTGTGTGTGTGTATGGTACTGGGGATTGAACCCAGGGCTTTGCGCATGCAAGGCAAGCACTCTACCTACTGAGCTATATCCCCAGCCCTGATGATATATTCTATTTGCTAATGTTTCTAAAAGGCTATTGTGAGCTTTTATGTTAATTTCTTGTCATACATAAATTTCAAATACTTTCTACAATGTATTAGTTTGGAAAATAATTTTAAAGTATTTTCACATAATAGGTAAATTAATAAATCATTTTTTTGCTTTCTAATGTAAAAAAAAAAAAAGACATAGACTGGCAGATTGGATTAAAAAAAAAAGACCCAATAATATGCTGCCCTCTAAGAGACTCATCTCATAGGAAAAGACATCGATAGGCTGAAGGTGAAAGGTTGGGAGAAATCCTACCACTCACATTCACTGAGGAAACAAGCAGGGGTTTCCATCCTCATATCAAATAAAGTAGACTTTAAGCTAAAGTTAATAAAAAGGGATAAAGATGGGCACTACATACTGCTCAAGGGAACCATACACCAACAAGACTTCACAATTATACATATATAGGCCCCAAACAATGGAACATCTATGTTCATGGACCAAACTCTTCTCAAGTTCAAAAGTCAAATAGACCACAACACAATAATTTTGGGTGACTTTAACACACCTCTTTCACTATTGGATAGATCTTCCAAACAAAAGCTGGACAAAGAAACTATAAAACTCAATAATACAATAAATAACTTAGACTTAACTGACATATGTAGAATATGTCATCCTTCAATGAGTGAATACACTTTCTTCTCAGCAGCACATGGATCCTTCTCTAAAGTAGACCATATATCATGCCACAAAGCAACTCTTAACAAATACAAAAAAGTAGAGATACTACCCTGCATTCTATCAGATCATAATGGAATGAAATTAGAGATCAATGATAAAATAATTTTTAAAAAGCTACTTCAACACCTGGAGACTAAATAATATGCTACCGAATGAACAATGGGTCGCAGAAGACATCAAGGAGGAGATTAAAAAATTCTTAGAGGGCTGGGGGTTGTGGCTCAGCGGTAGAACGCTCGCCTGGCACGTGCGCGGCCCGGGTTCGATCCTCAGCACCACGTACAAATAAACCCATTGTGTACAGCTAAAAGCAAATAAATATTTTTAAAAAATTCTTAGAGGTGAATGAGAACACAGATACAACATATCGAAATATCTGGGACACTATGAAGGCAGTTCTAAGAGGAAAGTTCATTGCATGGAGCTCATTCCTTAAAAGAAGAAAAAGTCAACAAATAAATGACTTAACATTACATCTCAAAGCCCTAGGAAAAGAACAATCCAACACCAAAAGCAGTAGAAGACAGGAAAAAATTAAAATCAAAGCTGAAATCAATGAAATTGAAACAATTGAAAAAATTGACAAAACAAAAAGTTGGTTCTTTGAAAAGATAAATAAAATTGACAGACGCTTAACCATGCTAATGAAGAGAAGAAGAGAGAAAACTCAATTACTAACATATGTGATGAAAAAGGAAATATCACAACAGACACTACAGAAATACAGAAGATAATTAGAAATTATTTTGAAAACTTGTACCCTAACAAAATACAAAACACCAAAGGCATCGACAAATTCCTAGAGTTGTATGATCTGCCCAAATTGAATCAGGATGATAGACACAAATTAAACAGATCAATTTCAAGTGGTGAAATAGAAGATGTCATCAGAAGCCTACCAACCAAGCCCAGGACTGGATGGATACTCAGCTGAGTTCTACAAGACCTTTAAGGAAGAACTAACACCAATACTTCTCAAAACTATTTCATGAAATAGAAAAAGAGGGAACACTTCCAAACACGTTCTTTGAGGCCAATATCACCCTGATTCCAAAACCAGGCAAAGACACATCAAAAAAAGAAAACTCTAGAACAATATCTCTAATGAACATAGATGCAAAAATTCTCAATAAAATTCTGGCAAATCAAATATAAAACCATATCAAAAAGATAGTGCACCATGATCAAGTGGGGTTCATCCCAGGGATGCAAGGTTGGTTCAACATATAGAAATCAATAAATGTAATTTATCACATCAATAGACTTAAAGATAAGAACCATATGATTATCTCAATAGATGCACAAAAAGCATTCAGCAAAATACAGCACCCCTTCATGTTCAAAACACTAGAAAAACTAGGGATAACAGGTACTTATCTCAACATTGTAAAAGCTATCTATGCTAAGCCTCAGGCCAACATCATTCTAAATGGAGAAAAATTGAAAGCATTCCCTCTAAAATCTGGAACAAAACAGGGATGCCCTCTTCACCACTTCTATTTAACATAGTTCTTGAAATACTAGCCAGGGCAATTAGATGAAAGAAACTAAAGGGATATGGCTAGGAAAAGAAGAACACAAATTAGCATTATTTGAGTGACAAATCCTCTGAAAGGGAAGTAAGGAAAACTATTCCATTTACAATAGCCTAAAAAAAAAAAAAAAAAAAAAAAAAAAAAAAAAAAACTTGGGAATCAACAAAAGAGGTGGAAGATCTCTACAATGAAAATTACAGCATGCTAAAGAAAGAAATTAAAGAAGACCTTAGAAGATAGAAAGATCTCCCTTGTTCTTGGATAGGCTGAATTAATATTGTCAAAATGACCATACTACAAAAAGCACTATACAGGTTTAATGCAATTCCAATCAAAATCCCAATGACATTCCTCATAGAAATAGAAAAAGCAGTCCTGAAATTCATCTGGAAAAATAAGAGGCCCAGAATAGATAAAGCAATCCTTAGCAAGAAGAGTGAAGCAGGTGTCATCACTATACCAGACATTAAACTATACTACAGAGCTAAAGTAACAAAAATGGCATGGTATTGGCACCAAAATAGACTGATAGACCAATGGTACAGAATAGAGGATACAGAGACTAACCCACATATATATAGTTATCTTATATTAGAAAGAGACAACAAAAACATACATTGGAGAAAAGATAGCCTCTTCAACAAATGGTGCTGGGAATACTGGAAATCCATATGCAACAAAATGAAATTAAACCCCTATCTCTCCCCACGCACAAAACTCAACTCAATGTGGATCAAGGACCTAGGAATTAAACCAGAGACACCGCACCTAATAGAAGAAAAAGTAGGCCCAAATCTCCATCATGTCAGATTAGGCCCTGACTTCCTTAGTAAGACTCCTGTACTACAAGAAATAAAATCAAGAATCAATAAATGGGATGGATTCAAACTCAAAAGCTTCTTCTCAGCAAAAGAAACGATCAATGACGTGAATAGAGATCCTACATAATGGGAGCAAATTTTTATCATATCACATCAGATAGAGCATTAATCTCTAGGATATATAAAGAACTCAACAATCTTAACACCAAAAAAAAAAAAAAAAAAAAAAAAAAAAATCCAGTCAATCAATGGGCCAAGGAACTGAACAGACACTTCTCAGAAGATGATATACAATCAATCAACAAATGTATGAAAAAGTGTTCAACATCTCTAGCAATTAGAGAAATGCAAATCAAAACTACTCTACGATTTCATCTCACTCCAGTCAGAATGGCAGCTATTAAGAATACAAACAACAATATGTGTTGGCGAGGATGTGGGGGAAAGTGCCCACTCTTACATTGCTGTTGAGACTGCAAATTGGTACAACTAATATGGAGGGCAATATGGAGATTCCTTGGAAAACTGGGAATGGAACTACCATTTGACCCAGCTATCCCACTCCTCGGTCTATACCCAAAGGACTTTAAAACAGCATACTACAGGGACACAGTCAGATCAATGTTTATAGCAGCACAATTCACAATAGCTAAATTATGGATCCAAGCTAGATACCCTTTAGTAGATGAATGGATAAAGAAAATGTGATATATATACACAATGAAATATTACTCAGCATTAAAAGAGAATAAAATCATGGCATTTGCGGGTAAATGGATAGAGTTGGAGAATATAATGCTCAGTGAAGTAAGCCAATCCCAACAAACAAATGCTGAATGTCTTCTCTAATATAAGGATGGGGATGGAGTGGAGGAACATGGGAGGCATAGATGAATTTTTGATAGGGCAAAGGGGAGGGAGGGAAAGGAGGGGGACTATGGGCATAGGAATGATGGTGGAACAAGACTGACATCATTACCCTAAGTACATGTATGAAAACATGAATGGTGTGACTCTACTTTGTGTTCAACCAGAGACATGAAAAATTGTGCTCTATTTGTGTAATATGAATTGAATTGCATTTTGCTGTCATATAGCTAATTAAAATGAATAAAATTTAAAAGTTGTTTTAAAAACATATCAAAAAGATAATACACCATGATCAAGTGGGCTTCGTTCCAGTGATGCAAGGTTATTTCCATATACACAAATCAATAAATGTAATTCATCACATAAACAGAATTGAAAACAAGAATCACATGATCTTCTCAATAGATGCAGAAAAGATCTTTGATAAAATCATGTTAAAAGTGCTGGAGAAGCTATATAACAAAGACAGAATTGAAGACAAGAATCAAATGATCATCTCAATAGATGCAGAAAAGATCTTTGATAAACTCATGTTTAAAATGCTGGAGAAGCTACATAACAAAGAGAGAATTGAAGGCAAGAATCACATGATCATCTCGATTGATGCAGAAAAGATCTTTGATAAAATCATGTTAAAAATGCTGGAGGCTGCTGTGCTGGAATCACTTGAGGCCAGGGTGGTGCGTGGAAGTGGGAGAGGGAGTCCTTGAGTTAGGGGTGGAGGGAGCCTCTGCCAACCCAGGGTGAAGTTTCTTTGAATAAGAATCAACTTCTAGGGATTGATCCAAGATGGCGGATTAGAGGAAGCTGCACGTCAGGGCAGCTCCGTGGAAAGAATCCAACAAAGCAGATAAATTGCCTTTCATCATATATATATATATATAGGCTGAAGATACCGATCTCCTGGATGGTTTGATTACCACTACCAGAGAGAGAAAGAGACAAGCTGTCTGCAGCGGCTGGAGCCGTGAGGCTTCTGCAAAACCGCCTGGGTGGTGCACAGGCCGTGCGAAACAAAGTCAGTGTGGGGAGACCGCGCTGCGACTGCAACCCCAGCCACAATCAGGGCACACCAGCGTGAAACGCGTGATAAAACCAGCGATAAAAGCCGGCGGAATTGGTGCTGGGGGACCACGGGAGACCGCAGGTCGACAACACCAGTTCAAATCCACACTCCGCCGGACCCGACCCTCAGCAGTAGGGCCCCGGAGAGAGCGGCGCAGAGATCAACGAACAGCAAGCAGGGGCAGAGTTGGAGCAGTCCACAGTCCGAAGCAGCGTTGTCTGCAGTTACAGTTGTGGCTTCCCGGTGCCACTTCGGCAGGGAGACATCCACCCAACGGCTTTGAAATCGATCGGCGAGGGCACGGGAGTCTGCGGAGCTGCTGTTGACTGGGAGGAGAGCACTGCCATCTTTGAAAGGTGCAGTGGCTGACCCAGACAAAGGGGAGGAGACGGAGAGCGACGGCTGCAGCCATCCAGGGACCCTCCAGCTCTCTGAAGTCAACACACACCTGGGTGAGGCTCGGGTGGCCAGCAGGGGAGGGCGTTTCTGAGGCCAGCGCAGCAGCCACAAGAAGCTGCAACTGTGGGTGGGCTTGGGGAGGGGGGTGCCTTCTGGAGGATCTTCTTCCCGGTGCCATTCATCTGCTGACACACACAAACCCCCTGGGCCACTCCTTCACTGAACCATTCAGCCACTGGCCTAAGATGCAGCCTTGATTCCACTAACAGGATCGCAGACTGTCTAGACGTGATCCAATAACAATTGGTTTGAACTGTAAAGGAAAAAAGAGGGGGGCTTCCCAAGGCCTGTTTTGTCTGAGACTTGGGGTTCGACTTTTTTTTTTCTTTTCTTTTTTGTTGGTTTGCTTGTTTTGTTGGATTGCAGGGAGGTTTTTTGTTTGTTTGTTTGTTTTTCTTCTTCTTTTTTTGGCTTTGTTTTGTTCTGCTTTTTTTTTTTCTTCCTCATTGATTGTCAGTGTGTTTGCTTCCACTCCTTTTTTCTTTCCTTCTTTTCTTCCTTCTCACTCTTGCATCTTTTCTTCCTCCTTCATCTTTCATGTATAAATCCTGCCAGTGCATACTAAACAGAGGCAAAAACAAGTTATACGCAGAACTTGGGATTTCTAGAACTGGCGCAATTGAACTGGGTAGCAAAGTGGTGTTATATATAGTTTACTCTCTATTTCCTTGATTCTCTCTCTCCTCTTTCTTACACCAACTCCTACTCTTTTATCAATTTTTTTCTTTTCCAACTTACTTTATATATAAATTGGTCTTTCCACCTAATTGTCAACTCCATTCTCTTTCTTCCCTCGTCTACTGATACTAAACCACTTCCACTAAACCACTTCAATAGATATCTCTTTTCATACTTTCCAAGAAAGAACAATTCAAGACACTTCCTTCTTCCTAAACATAACACCTCTGTATCCAGTACTTGAAGCTATAAAACCCCATCAGAAGCGTACAGAGTAAATTGGAAATAATATCTGGGTTAACCAAATCTGTACATTGTGATCAAACTTGGATTTTCTGAATAGAAAGTGTTAGGTTTTAAAAGTGTAAAGGAATTATAAGGTGATCTGATAGCATTGTACAACAGGAACAACATAAGGCTTTAAGGTAAAATCGAAATAGTCAAGGTCCCACAGTGCAGGAAGAATAGACACACAAGCAACATGAAAAAAACAAGGAAAGAAAATGACACAAACAAATCAAGATACCTCATCGGTAGATGTCATGGCAAGCACAGTTGGTCAAATGCCAGAGATGGAATTTAGAAATTACATATGCCAAATGTTTATGGAACTTAAGAATGAACTCAAAAATGAGATGAGGGAGCAGGTACAGGAGGCAAAAGATCATTTTGACAAAGAACTCCAAAAACAAATACAGGAAGTAAAAGATTACTTCAATAGGGAAATAGAGGCTCTAAAGAGAATCCAAACAGAAATTCCAGAAATGAAAGAAGCAATAAACCAAAATAAAAGCTCAATTGAAAACATCTCAAACAGACTAGACCACTTGGAAGAAAGAACCTCAGACAATGAAGACAAAATATATGTCCTAGAGAAGAATTTACACCATACAGCAAAACTTGTTAGAAATCAAAAACATAACATCCAAGAATTATGGGACAGCATAAAAAGACCAAACTTAAGAGTGATCGGCGTAGAGGAAGGGGCAGAGTTTCAAGCCAAAGGAATGAGTAATCTATTTAACGAAATAATTACAGAAAATTTTCCAAACTTGAGGAATGAATGGGAAAACCAAGTTCAAGAGGCATACCGAACACCAAACAAACAAAATCTCAACAGATCCACACCAAGACACATTATAATGAAAATGCCTAATACACTGAGCAAGGAGAGAATACTAAAAGCCACAAGAGAAAGGAAGCAGATTATATATAGGGGGAAACCAATCAGACTGTGTTCAGATTTTTCAACCCAAACCTTAAAAGCAAGAAGATCCTGGAATAGCATATTTCAAACTCTGAAAGAAAAGAGTTGTCAACCAAGAATCTTACATCCAGCAAAATTGAGCTTTAGATTCGAAGATGAAATAAAAACCTTCCACGACAAGCAAAAGTTAAAAGATTTCACAACTCGAAAGCCAGCACTTCTGAGCATCCTGGGCAATATTTTTCATGAAGAAGAAGAGAAAGATGATAACGAAAATCAACAAAGGGAGATATTAAACTAAAGGAAATACCAACCAGAAGAGAAACCAAATCAAGCTAAAGACCATAATTCAAATAAAAATGGATGGGAATAAAAATCACATCTCAATAATAACCCTGAATGTTAATGGCCTAAACTCGCCAATCAAAAGACACAGATTATCAGAATGGATTAAAAGAAACCACCCAACAATTTGCTGTCTCCAAGAAACACACCTCATAGAAAAAGACATCAACAGACTGAAAGTAAAAGGCTGGAAAAAGTCTTATCACTCACATGGCCGGCGGAAGCAAGCAGGGGTTTCCATTCTCATATCAAATAAGGTAGACTTCAAACCAAAACTAATCAAGAGGGACAAAGATGGATATTTCTTATTACTTAAGGGAACCATCCATCAACAGGATATAACAATCATAAATCTGTAAGCACCAAATAATGGAGCACCTACATTCATCAAACAAACGCTTCTCAAGTTCAAGAGTAAAATAGACCACAACACAGTTATTCTAGGGGACTTCAACACACCTCTCTCACCAATGGATAGATCATCCAAACAAAAGCTAAACAAAGAAACTTTAAGCCTCCTCAAAACAATTAACAATTTAGACCTAACGGACATATATAGAATATTTCATCCCTCAGTAAACGAATACACATTTTTCTCAGCAGCACATGGCTCCTTCTCCAAAATAGACCATGTATTATGTCACAAGGCAACTCTCAGCAAATATAAAAAATAGAGATACTACCCTGCATGCTATCGGACCATAAAGGGATGAAATTGGAAATCAACGACAAAACAAGGAATAAGAAAAAACTACTCCATCAACTGGAAGGTAAACAACATGCTACTGAATGAACAAGGGGTTGAAGAAGACATCAAAGAGGAGATCAAAAAATTCCTAGAGGTAAATGAGAACACAGATACATCATATAGAAATCTCTGGGACACTATGAAGGCAGTAGTAAGAGGAAAATTCATTGCACTGAGTTCATTTCTTAAGAGGAAAAAAAAAAAACAACAAATAAATGACTTAACATCACACCTCAAAGCATTAGAAAAAGAAGAACAGACCAACACCAAGAGCAGTAGAAGACAGGAAATAATTAAAATCAGAGCAGAAATTAATGAAATTGAGACTAAGGAAACCATTCAAAGAATTGACAAGACTAAAAGTTGGTTCTTTGAAAAAATAAACAAAATTGACAGACCCTTAGCGATGCTAACGAAAAGAAGAAGAGAAAAAACTCAAATTACTAACATTCGTGATGAAAAAGGGAATATCACAACAAACACCTCAGATATACAGAATATAATTAGAAATTACTTTGAAAACTTGTACTCTAATAAAATAGAAAATACTGAATGCATTGACAGATTTCTAGAGTCATATGATTTGCCTAAACTGGATGTGGAGGCTATACACAATTTAAACAGATCAATTACAAGTGAAGAAATAGAAGATGTCATCAAAAAGCTACCAAGAAGGAAAAGTCCAGGACCTGATGGGTTCACATCCGAGTTCTATAAGACTTTCAAAGAAGAACTAATACCAATGCTCTTCAAACTATTTCAAGAAATAGAAAAAGAGGGAGCTCTTCCAGACTCTTTCTATGAGGCCAATATCACATTAATTCCAAAGCCAGGCAAAGACACATCCAAAAAAGAAAACTTCAGGCCCATATCTTTAATGAACATAGATGCAAAAATCCT
Source organism: Tamias sibiricus (assembly GCA_025594165.1). Lineage (NCBI taxonomy): Eukaryota > Metazoa > Chordata > Mammalia > Rodentia > Sciuridae > Tamias > Tamias sibiricus. The sequence goes on from CM046661.1 coordinate 91,328,790, forward strand.
TAACAAAATCCTGGCAAACCGGATACAAAAACATATCAAAAAGATTGTGCACCACGATCAAGTAGGGTTTATCCCAGGGATGCAAGGCTGGTTCAACATTCGGAAATCAATAAACATAATACATCAATCACATCAATAGACTTAAAGACAAAAATCATATGATCATCTCAATTGACGCAGAAAAAGCATTTGACAAAACACAACACCCCTTTATGTTCAAAACACTGGAAAAACTAGGAATATCAGGAACATATCTTAACATTATAAAAGCTATTTATGCAAGGCCCCGAGCTAACATTATATTAAATGGAGAAAAATTGAAAGCATTCCCTCTAAAAACTGGAACAAGACAGAGATGCCTCCTTTCACCACTGCTATTTAACATAGTACTGGAAACTCTGGCCAGAGCAATTAGACAGACAAAAGAAATTAAAGGGATCAAGATAGGAAAAGAAGAGCTCAAATTAGCACTATTTGCTGATGACATGATAATCTACCTAGAAGACCCAAAAAACTCTACCATAAAACTTTTACAACTAGTAAACGAATTTGGCAAAGTAGCAGGATACAAAATCAATACACATAAGTCAAAGGCATTTGTGTACATCAGCGACAAAGACTCTGAAAGGGAAATGATGAAAAATACCCCATTTACAATAGCATCAAAAAAAATAAAATACCTGGGAATCAACCTAACGAAAGAGGTGAAAGACCTCTATAACGAAAATTATAGAACACTAAAGAAAGAAATTATAGATGAACTCAGAAGATGGAAAGACGTACCTTGCTCTTGGATAGGTAGAATTAATATTGTCAAAATGTCCATACTACCAAAAGCATTATACAGATTTAATGCAATTCCAATCAAAATCCCAATGTCATTCTTCAAAGAAATAGAAATAGCAGTCATGAAATTCATCTGGAAAAATAAGAGACCCAGAATAGCCAAAGCAATCCTGAGCAAGAAAAGTGAAGCAGCGGGCATCACCATACCAGACTTTAAATTATACTATAGAGCAATAGTAACAAAAACAGCATGGTATTGGCACCAAAACAGACTGGTGGACCAATGGTACAGAATTGAGGATACAGAGACTAATACATATAATTACAGCTATCTTATAATAGACAAAGGTGCCAAAAATGTACAGTGGAGAAAGGATAGCCTCTTCAACAAATGGTGCTGGGAAAACTGGAAATCCATATGCAACAAAATGAAATTAAACCTTTATCTCTCACCATGCACAAAACTCAATTCAAAGTGGATCAAGGACCTATGAATTAGACCAGAGACAATACACCTAATAGAAGAAAAAGTAAGCTCCAATTTCCAACATGTTGGATTAGGCCCCAAGTTCCTTAGTAAGAATCCTGTAGCGCAAGAATTACTACCAAGAATTAATGAATGGGATAGATTTAAACTAAAAAGCTTCTTTTCAGCAAAAGAAACAATCAGTGAGGTGAATAGAGAGCCAACTAATTGGGAACAAATATTTAATACATGCACATCAGATAGAGCACTAATCTCTAGAATATATAAAGAACTCAAAAAACTTTACACTAAAAAAACAAATAACCCAATCAATAAATGGGCTAAGGAATTGAGAAGACACCTCTCAGAAGAAGATACACGATTAATCAACAAATACATGAAAAAATGTTCAACATTGCTGGCAATTAGAGAAATGCAAATCAAAACTACTCTAAGATTTCACTTCACTCCAGTCAGAATGGTAGCCATCAAGAACACAAGCAACAATAAATGTTGGAGAGGATGGGGGGAAAAAGGCACACTCATACATTGCTGGTGAGACTGCAAAATGGTGCAACCGTTATGGAAAGCAGTATGGAGATTTCTTGGAAACCTGGGAATGGAACCATCCTATGACCCAGCCATCCCACTCCTGGGTCTATTCCCAAAGGACTTAAAAATAGCATATTACAGTGACACAGCTATCTCAATGTTTGTAGCTGCGCAATTCACAATAGCTAGGTTGTGGAACCAACCTAGATGTCCCTCAGTAAATGAGTGGATTAAGAAAATGTGGTATATATGCACAATGGAATTTTACTCAGCAATAAAAGAAAACAAATTAATGGCATTTGCAGGTAAATGGATGAAGTTGGAAGACATAATGCTAAGTGAAGTTAGTCAGTCTCAAAAATCCAAGTACAAAATGTTCTCTCTTATATAAGGAGGTTATTTCAAAGTATTGTTGGATGGGGGTACATAGGAGGATTAGAGGAACACTAGAATGGTCAAGGGAAGGGAGGGTGAGGGAGGGAGCAAGAGGGGAGGGAGGGGGAGAAAAGAAAAAAAAAAAAAAAGGTGGTTGAATGAGACGGATATCATTTTCCTTAATGCATGATGGAAGACCTGAATTGTACGAATATACTTTGTATACAAACAGTTGTATGTAAAAAGATACTAAATATATGCACTATGAGTTGTACATATTAAAAATTATAAAAATAATAAAAAAAAGAAAAAAGAAAAAAATGCTGGAGAAGCTACATAACAAAGACAATTTATGACAAACTCAAAGCCAGCACTATATTGAATGAAGAAAAACTAAAAGCATTTCCTCTGAAATCAGGAACAAGACACAGCTGTCCACTCTCACCAATCCTATTCAATATAGTCCTTGAAACATTAACTGGAGTAATCAAACAAGAAACAGAAATCAAAAGGATACAAATAGGAAAAGAAGAAATCAAAATATGTTTGTTGATGACATGATCCTATATCTAGAAGACCCAAAAAACTCCACAAGAAGACTTCTAGAGCTTATAAATTAGTTCAGCAAAGGAGGAGACAAGATCATTATGCATAACTCAATAGCTTTCCTATTCTCCAACAGTGATTTAGCCAAGGGAGAAATCAGGAAAACCATCCCATTTACAATAACCTCAAATAAATAAATAAATAAACAAATAAATAAATAAAATACTTGGGAATAAATTTAAACAAAGAGGTAAAAGAACTCTACAATGAAAATCGTAGAACATCAAAGAAAGAAAGTGAAGAAGACCATAGAAGATGGAAAGACATCCCATGTTCTTGGATAGAAGGAAATAATATAGTCAAAATGGCCATATTACCAAAAACAACACACAGATTCAATATAATCCCCATCAAAATATCAATGACATTCTTCACAGAATTAGAAATAATGATTCTTAAATTCATTTGGAAGAATTAGAGACACAAAATAAACAAAGCAATACTATGCAAGAAAAGCAAAGCAGGGGGCATCACAATTCCTCATCTAAAATTATATTACAAAGTTCCAGTAACAAAAACAGCATGGTATTGGAATCAAAATAGACATGAAGACCAATCAAATAAAACAAAAGAGACAGAGACAGATCCACACACCTACAGCCATCTAATACTTGACGGTGGTGCCAAAAATATGTTTTGGAGAAAAGACAGCCTTTTTAACAAATGGTGCTGGGAAAACTGGATAACTATATATAGAACAATGAAACTAGACCCCTACCGATCTCTGACCCTGCCAAAACTCAAATTTAAATGGATCAAAGACTTAGTAATTAGACCAGAAACCTTGCATTTGCTAGAAGAAAACATAGGGTCAACACTCCATCATATAGGTTCTGGCACTAACTTCCATAATAAGGCCCTTAAAGTGGATGAAATAAAACAAAGAATTGAGTGGAGTGTTATCAGACTAAAAACCTTCTGCACTGTAAAGGAAAATACTAAGACCATGAAGAGAGTGCCAATGGGATAAAATCTTGTCCAGTTACTCCTCTGATAGGAAAATAATATCCAGAATATATAAAGAACTCAAAAAACTTAACACCAAAATAATAATAATAACCCAATCAATAAATGGGCAAAAGAACTGAAGAGAAGCTTCTCAAAAGAAGGAACACAATTGGCCAATAAATACATTTTTTAAAATGTTCAGAATCTCTAGAATCAAGGAAATGAAATCAAAGCTATGCTAAAATTTCATCTTACTCCAGTCAGAGTGGCAATGATCAAGAATATGAAAATTATAGGAGGGCCGAAAGGATGGCGGAATAGATGAGGTCACTTTCACTGCTGCTCCGTGGAATGAAACCCAGAAAGCAGAAAGATAGCTTATCAGCAAGTTTATATAAAATCAGAATATTCAACTCCTTGATGCTCTGAAGAACTTTTCTGAAGAAACGACCTGTGCGGGGACACCGGTGACCAGGGAGCAAGCCAGGCACACCCAGCACAGCACCAAATGCAGCACGGAGCACCGCACAGCCTGGATGGCTCTTTGGAGCAGGGGCGCTGCGGATGGAGCCGGAGCTGGGAGGCGGCGAAAACAGTAGCCCCAGCTGGAATTCACACCCCTCCCAGTCACGGCCAGCAGCAGTGGAGTCAGCAGGAAGAAGGTGGTAAGGCAAAGTCCCTGCAGCGTGGGGGGATTGGTGGAAAATTTGGATGCTGAGAACCATCACGCCATTTTTGACTGGCTGCAGCAGAGGCAGAGGGAAGGAAGAGGGGACAGACAGCTACGGCGGGCATATGGGCAGAAGTCTGCCAGTGTATGATCCTATATACAGCTGGGTGGGCCATGATCAGCCAGCATGGGAATGCATATCTGAGTCCAGGGTGACAGCCCCCCATGACTCTGCATCTGTGTAGGAGTGTGGTGAGTAGATGCCTATTGGACAGATCCTCTTTCAGCGCCATTCACCAAAAGGCCCATCCCCCAGAGCCATTCATCAGCTAACCAGGTATGCAGACTTGACTCCACCCACAACTACACTTCAACAGCCAGGGCATGTACCCTGACAACAAAACAGCTGGAGAGTGAAACAGAAAGGCTTTTCCCTAAAAGTTGCTTGACTGAGACTTACTTGTGGGTTTGACTTGGGGGGGTGTGGGGGGGTGTGTGTGTGCGCTTTTCCCTCTTTTTCATTTAGTCTCTATTGTTTTGTTTAGTCCTGTTCCCCACCCCTGTCTGTTTTTTCTATTATTACTACTTTTATTATTATTGTTTTGTTTTCTATTTCTTTCTTCTCTCTCTCTCTCTTTTCTTCTTCTCTCATCTTTTCCTTTCCTATTTACACCCTGCCCTTGCACTCTCAACAGAGGTGAAGACAAGTTTTATACGAGAATTAGGATTTTGAGAATTGGGGCAACTGACTAATACATCAAAGCAGCATTATATATAGTTTCTTCTCTATTCACTCACTTTCTTTATCTTCTCTTTTTCACTAATTTCTACTAGTTGGACATCTTTTATTTCTCTCAACATTTATATAAGTTTGGTATATATATATATACACACATATATCACTTTTCCCATTAAATTGTCCACTCCAATTCTTTTCATTTCTCTTCTACTGACATTAAACTAGTTTCATAGATTTATTTTTTCATACTTCCTAAGAAAAAACAACGCAATACCCTCACTTCCTTCCTCCTAAGCATATCACCTCTAAATCCAATATAATTATAAACCCCTTCACAAACACACAGAGTTTATTGGAGATAATATCTGAATTCACTAATTCTGTACATTGTGACCAAATTGTGATTAGCTGAATAGAATATGTCTGGATTTAGAGTGTAAAGTGTTTATAAGGGGAGCTGATAGCATTGTACTACAGGAGCATCATAAGGTGTTAAGGTAAAAACGAAAAAGTCAAGGTTCCACAGCGCTAGAAGAAAAGTCACACAAGCAATATGAAAAAACAAGGAAAGAAAGTGTCCCAAACAAATCAACATACCTCCTTAGTGGACTCTGGCAAGCACAGTAGATGGAATGTCAGAGAAATAATTCAGGAGATACATAATCCAAATGTTCATGGAACTCAAGAATGAACTCAAGAATGAAATGAGGGAGAAAATACAGGTAGTAAAAGATCATTTTGACAAAGAACTCCATCAACAAATACAAGAAGCAAAATATTACTTCAATAGAGAGATAGAGGTTCTAAAAAGAAACCAAACAGAAATTCTGGAAATGAAAGAAGCAATAAACCAATTAAATGTTCAATTGAAAACATCCACCAAAAGATTAGACCACTTGGAAGAAAGAACCTCAGATAATGAAGACAAAATATATGATCTGGAGAAAAATGTAGACTACACAGTGAAAATGGTAACAAATCATGATCAGAACAGTCAAGAAATATGGGATAGCATAAAAAGACCAAATGTATGAGTGATTGGGTAGAGGAAGGTGCAGAGTTCCAAACCAAAGGAATGAGTAATGTATTCAATGAAATAATAGCAGAAAAATTTCCAAACACGAGGAATGAATGGGAAAACCAACTTCAAGAGACTTACCAAACACCAAATGTACAAAAACCACAACAGATCCACACCAAGGCACTTTATAATGAAAATTCTTAATATACTGAACAAGGAGAGAAAATTAAAAGCCACAAGAGAAAGGAATCAGATTACATATAGGGAGAAACCAATTACATTATATTTAGATTTTTCAACCCAGACCTTAAAAGCTAGAAGATCCTGGAACAGCATATTTCAAGCTCTGAAAGAAAAGAGATGTCAACCAAGAATCTTATATCCAGCAAAATTAAGCTTTAGATTTGAAGATGAAATAAAAACCTTCCATGACAAACAAAAGTTAAAAAAGATTTCACAACTTGAAAGCCTGCACTTCTGAACATCCTGGGCAAAATATTCCATGAAGAAGAAAAGAAGAATAACAATAAAAATCAGCAAAGGGAATTATTAAACTAAAAGAAACACTAACCAGAGGAGAAACCAAATCAAGTTAAATACCATAAACAAATAAAAATGGATGGGAATATGAATCACATCTCAATAATAACTCTGAATGTTAATGACCTAAATAAACTCACCATTCAAAAGACACAGATTGTCAGACTGGATTAAAAGAAACGATCCAACAATATGCTGTCTCAAGAAACCCACCTCATAGAAAAAGACATCAACAGACTGAAGGTGAAAGGCTGGGAAAAATCTTATCACTCACATGGGATGTGGAAGCAAGCAGGGGTTTCCATTCTCATATCAAATAAGGTAGACTTCAAGCCAAAGTTAATCAAAAGGGACAAAGATGGATATTTCTTACTGATTAAGAGAACCATTCATCAACAAGATATAACAATTATAAATCTATATACCCCAAATAATGGAACACCTACATTCATCAAACCAACCCTTCTCAAGTTCAAGAATAAAATAGATCACAACACAATTATTCTAGGGGACTTTAACACACCTCCTTCACCACTGGATAGATCATCCAAATAAATCTAAATAAAGAAACTTTAGACCTCATTAAAACAATTAATAACTTAGACATAATAGACATATATAGTATATTTCAACCCTCAGTGAACCAATACACTTTCTTTTCAGCAGCTCATGGGTCCTTCTCTAAAATAGACCATATATTATGCCACAAGGCAACTCTCAGCAAATATAAAAACGTAGAGATACTGCACCGCATTTTATCAGACCACAATGGAATGAAATTGGAAATCAATGATAAAACAAGAAATAAAATAACTACTCCAACAACTGGAAGCTAAACAACATGCTACTGAATGAACAAGGGGTTGAAGAAGACATCAAGGAGGAGATTAAAAAATTCCTAGAGGTGAATGAGAACACAAATATATCATATAGAAATCCTGGGGACACTATGAAGGCAGTAGTAAGAGGAAAATTCATTGCACTGAGTTCATTCCTTAAAAGAAGAAAAAAATAAATAAATAAATGACTTAACATCACACCTCAAAGCATTAGAAAAAGAAGAACAGATCAACACTAAGAGCAGTAGAAGACAGGAAACAATTAAAATCAGAACTGAAATTAATGAAATTGAGACTAAAGAAACAATTTAAAAAATTGAAAAGTTCAAAAGTTGGTTCTTTGAAAAAGTAAATAAAATTGACAGACCCTTAGTGATGCTGATGAAAAAAGGAGAGAAAAAACTCAAATTATTAGCATCCGTGATGAAAAAGGAAATATCACAACAAACACCTCAGAAATACACAAGAAATTACTTTGAAAATTTGTACCCTAATAAAATAGAAAATGTTGAAGGCATTGACAGATTTCTAGAGTCATATGAATTGCTCAAATTGGAACTGGAGGTATACACAGTTTAAACAGATCAATTTCAAGCAAGGAAATAGAAGATGCCATCAAAAATCTACCAACTAAAAAAAGGCCAGGACCTGATGGGTTTACAGCAGAGTTCTACAAAACCTTCAAAAAAGAAATAATACCAATACTCTTCAACTTGTTTCAAGAAATAGAAAAAGAGGGAGCTCTTCCAGACTCTTCCTATGAAGCCAATATTACATTAATTCCAAAGCCAGGCAAAGACACAGCGAAAAAAGAAAACTTCAGGCCAATTTCCTTAATGAACATAGATGGAAAAATCTTCAACAAAATTCTGGCAAATCGAATACAAAAACATATCAAAAAGATAGTGCACCACAATCAAGTAGGGTTTATACCAGGGATGCAAGGTTGGTTCAAAATACGGAAATCAATAAACGCAATACATCACACCAATAGACTTAAAGATAAAAACCATATGATCCTTTCATTAGATGCAGAAAAAGCATTCAAAAAATACAACACCCCTTTATGTTCAAAACACTAGAAAAACTAGGGATAACAGGAACATATCTCAACATTATAAAAGCTATTTATGTGAAGCCCCAGGCTAACATCATCTTAAATGGAGAAAAATTGAAAGCATTCCCTCTAAAAACAGGAACAAGACAGGGATGCCCCCTTTCACCACTGTTATTTAATATAGTACTTGAAACTCTGGCCAGAGCAATTAGACAGATGAAAGAAATTAAAGGGATCCAGATAGGAAAAATAAAACTCTCAAATTAGCACTATTTGCTGATGATAAGATAATATACCTAGAAGACCCAAAAAACTCTACCAGAAAACTTTTACAACTAGTAAATGAATTTGGCAAAGTAGCAAGATACAAAATCAATACCCATAAGTCAAAGGCATTTTTGTACATCAGTGACAAATCCTCTGAAAGGCAAATGATGAAAAGTACCCCATTTACAATAGCATAAAAAAATAAAATAAAATACCTTGGAATCAACTTAACGAAAGAGGTGAAAAACCTCTATAATGAAAACTATAGAACACAAAAGAAAGAAATTATAGACCTTAGAAGATGGAAAGACCTACATTGTTCTTGGATAGGCAGAATTAATATTGTCAAAATGTCCATACTCCCAAAAGCATTATACAGATTTAAAGCAATTCCAATCAAAATCCCAATGACATTCCTCAAAGAAATAGAAAAAGCAGTCATGAAATTCATCTGGAAAAATAAGAGACCCAGAATAGCTAAAGCAATCCTTAGCAAGAAAAGTGAAGAAGGTGGCATCACCATACCAGACTTTAAATTACACTATAGAGCAATAGTAACAAAAACAGCATGGTATTTGCACCAAAATAGATTGGTAGACCAATGGTACAGACTTGAGGACACAGAGACTAATACACATAATTTCAGCTATTTTTATGTTAGACAAAGGCGCCAAAAATGTACAGTGGAGAAAGGCTAGCCTCTTCAACAAATGATGCTGGGAAAACTGGAAATCCATATGCAACAAAATGAAATTAAACCCTTATCTCTCACCATGTGCAAAACTCAATTCAAAGTGGATCAAGGACCTAGGAATTAGACCAGAGACAATACACCTAATAAAAGAAAAAGTAAGCTCCAATTTCCAACATGTTGGATTAGGCCCAAGTTCCTTAATAAGAATCCTGTAGCACAAGAATTAATATCAAGAATTAATAAATGGGATAGATTCAAACTAAAAAGCTTCTTCTCAGCAAAAGAAACAATAAGTGAGGTGAATAGAGAACTAACTAATTGGGAACAAATTTTTAACACATGCACATCAGATAGAGCACTAATCTCTAGAATACATAAAGAACTCAAAAATCCTAACACCAGAAAAACAAATAACCCAATCAATAAGTGGGCTAAGGAATTGAAAAGACACTTCTCAGAAGAAGATACACAATTAATCAACAAATACATGAAAAAAATGTTCAACATCGCTGGCAATTAGAGAAATTCAAATCAAAACTACTGTAAGATTTCATTTCACTCCAGTCAGAATGGCAGCTATTAAGGACACAAACAACAATAAATGTTGGAGAGGATGTGGGGAAAAAGGCACACTCATACATTGCTGGTGGGACTGCAAAATGGTGCGCTGTTATGGAAAACAGTATGGAGATTCCTTGGAAAACTGGAAATGGAACCACCTTATGATACAGCCATCCCACTCCTGGGTCTATTCCCAAAGGACTTAAAAGCAGCATATTACAGTGACACAGCCACTTCACAATAGCTAGATTGTGGAACCAACCTAGATGCCCCTCAGTAGATGAGTGGATAAAGAAAATGTGGTATATATACACAATGGAATTTTACTCAGCAATAAAAGACAATAAAATAATGGCATTCGCAGGTAAATGGATGAAGTTGGAGAATATAATGCTAAGTGAAGTTAGTCAATCTCAAAAATCCAAATGCCGAATATTTTCTCTGATATAAGGAGGGTGATTCACAGTGGTGTTGGGTCGGGGAACATAGGAGGATTAGTGGAACACTAGAAAGGTCAAAGGGGAGGGAGGGGAAGGGAGGGAGCAAGGGGGTAAGGAGGGATAAAAAAAAAGAAGGTGGTAGAATAAGATGGATATCATTATCCTAAATGCATGATTGAAGACTTGAATAGTACGAATATACTTTGTATACAGTGTTATGTAAAAAGATGTTCTATATGTGTATTATGAATTGTAATACATGCTACTGTTATAAATACAACAACTTTGAATAAAAAAAGAATATGAACAATTATAAATGCTGGCGAAGTTGTGGAGGGAAAAGGTACACTTGTGCATTATTGGTGGAACTACAGACTAGTACAACTACTTTGGAAAGCAGTTGGAGATTTCTCAAAAACCTAGAGATGGAACCACCAGATGACCCAGCTCTCCCACTCCTTGGTATTTCCAAAAAGATAAAATATCAGCATAGTATAGTGATACAGCCACCTCATTGTTTATGGTAGCAGAATTCATAATAGCTAAGTTATGTAATCAACCCAGGTGCCAGTCAATAGATGAATGGATTAAATTGTGGCACACACACACACACACACACACACATATATATATGCCACAATATATATACATATATATATATGTATATATATGTATATACGTATACACACACACACACACATATACATACAATGGAGTTCTACTTAGCCATAAAAAAGAATGAAATTATGGCATTTGCCAGTAAATGATTAGAAATGAAGAATATCATGCTAAGTGAAATTAGCCCAACTCACAAACTCAAAGGTTGAATGTTTTCTCTCATATGCAGAAGCTAGAGTGAAATAAAGTAAAGGGGGATGGAAGAATAGGATAACATTTAGATAAAGATAAGATCAGTAATGTAGAAGAAGGAGATCATTAGGCAGAGTAGAGGGATGGGTTAGGGGAGGCAATGCAGAATGAATTCTTTAAAAAGTCATATTATGCCCTTCAGTAGATGAATGGATAGGGAAACTTTGGTATATATACACAATGGAACATTACTCAGCACTAAAAGAGAATAGAGTCATGGCATTTGCAGGTAAATGGATGGAGTTGGAGAAAATAATGCTAAGTGAAGTAAGCCAATCCCAAAAAACCAAAGGCCGAATGATTTCTTTGAAATGAGGATGCTGACTCATAATGGCGATGGGGATGGGAAGCATGGGAGAAATGAAGGAACTTTAAATAGCTCAAAGGGAAGGGAGGGGAAATGCTGAAGGCCGGCTTCAGCAGCAGGGAAAGGGTGAGTCCCGGAAAACAGTGCTGATGGGGAAACGTTGGCGAAATGGGAACTAATGCACAGGAGATAGGTCGCAGAAATCCTTCTACTCTCTTTTTCCTTTTCTCAGCATGGTTTTTTATACATCCCAACAAACACAGTAATTCACATTTTCAACTATAGGACGTTACATAAAAGAATTCCAGTAAAGGATGTTACAATAAAGGATTCTAGTAAAGGAGATTACAATAAAGGATTCCAGTAAAGGAGGTTACATTAAAGAATTCCAGGAATTAATTATAGGAGGTTACTTTAAAGAATTTCAGGAATTTCCAGGGGAAAATCAAATATTATCCTAAGTACATACTACTGATTAATCTTATCTATAGGCAGAGGAAAACATTCTAAAAATCTTAAAGCTAATGTTAAAAAATTCCTCAACTCTAGGTATGCCTGCTCATAAAGTTATATTGCCCTAGTATCTTCTTTAAACTTCAACTGGGCCTAGACTTTAGCTGAAAAAACCTATCTTGCTGGTTTAGCTAGCTTCTGGCTAGATTTCACAGGGCCATAGAACTGGTTTTATTTTTGATAATTAAATGTATTAGAACCTGGTGGTCATGCAGCAGAAATACATCATGAGCATATACAGACAAAGTTAATTCCTCTATAGTCGCATTAAGAGTGCCATCTCATCAGCAAAGAGAAGCCAAGTTCAAATTTCCAGGCATTTAACTGGAAGGAGCTTGGGCTCAAACTCATTCGCGTAACAGAGGAAGAACTCAGATTCATTGTCCTGAATTAACAGGTGGAATTCCAGCTCAATTCCTGGTTGAGAAATGCCACAGGGAAGGGAGGAAAGAAGGGGGGTTAGGAATGACAGTGGAATGAGTTAGACATTATTACCCTAAGTACATGTATGAAGACACGAATGGTGTGAAAATACTTTGTGTAGAACCAGTGACTTGAAAAATTGTGCTCAATATATGTAATACGAAATGAATTACATTCTGCAAGCATGCATAACAAATTAGAATAATAAATAACTTTTAAAAGTCATATGCGCATATACAAATATGCCATGGGAATTTTACTTTTATGCATAAGTAAAAAGAGCCTATCAAATATAAATAAATAGATGAGCAAAAGGAAGTAGAGTAGAGGAAAAACTTGGCAGGGGGAGGATAGGAGAAAAAAGGGGTAGGGAAAATGGGGCATCATGAACTGAAATTGAATTCCATGCACCTATGAGTCTATGGGGATGAACCCAGCTACTCTGTATAACTATAAATCTCTTTGAAAATAAAGACTTGGGGATGTTTCTCAGTGGTAGAACATTCCTGGGTTCAATCTTCAGTAAAAAACACACACACACACACACACACACACACACACACACACACAAACTACAATTCTGAATATACTAAAAACTACTGAATTGTCCACTAGAGAAAGATGAACTTTGTGTGTGAGAATTATGCCTCAATAAAGCTGTTCTTTAAAATAAATAAGATTTTTTTTAAACACATTTTTTTTTTGGCATAAGAACCCTCTGTACTGATCATTTCCACCTTATACCTCTTATGCTTTGTCTTATTACAGTTGAAAGAACTCTTGTCATAAAATATAGTTGTGTATAATTTGAAAATTCTAGAAAGTCTGAAGATGAAAAGTACTGCCCCTGTGATCCCATACGATCCAGAGATAATAGTTACCATCATTTAAAGAGTTCAGTAGATTTCCTTGTAATCTTTTATTTTTCTCTATATGTACATACATGTATGATTGTATATTGTATACCATCCATATATATGTGGATATCACATCAACAGAAAGTGACAAAATTAAAATTCTATGGCACAGCCTGCAGGAATCATATATGGCTATTCCATAATTTTTATCCACTTTCTTATTAGTGACGCTTAGGAGATCACCTATTGATGACCATTAGGTTAGGTGATCAATGACCCTTAGATTATTAAGACCATTAACAGTTGTTTATAAATGACAATAAGCCTCTTATCCACAAATCTCTGTCTCTCTCATCCTAGTCCTATAAGTTGGATAATTGGACCAAAGATCACAAATATATTAATGCCTATGATAATTGTTACTAAATTATTTTCTAGAAAGAGCAGAGCTACATTAATGCCCACCCTCCCATCATCTGATGGCATCTTTACTACAGCATTTGATGCCCCAGCAATAAAACAGGGAAGAGCACACATGCATGTACACACACACACACACACACACACACACACAGTGCAGACTCTGTCACACCCAGCTGTGATGACTGCTCACATGCAAGAGATGCTGCCATCTCCTGAGGCATAAACAGGGGATGTCAGAAGTCCTTCAGATACTGAGTCCCTGTGACTAAAAAGTCCAACTGTCACAGTTTGTGTTCTGAGGCTGTTGGCTACTGTGGCAACAGAGGAACCAAAATTGTAGCCATAGTATGGAAGCAGAAAAAGGGAATAGAAAACCAAAGGATCCATCCTCTTTGTTTTAGTTGGGTTTTGTGTCACTGTGACCATGTGTTTACATGACAAAAACAACTAAGAGGAAGGAAAGTTTATTTTGGGCTCACATTTTCAGAGGTCTCAATCCATAGAGAGTTGGTTCCCTTGCTCTGGGCCCAAGGCAAGCTAGCACATCAGGGATGAAGGTCCCAGAGGAGGAAAACTGCTCAGGCAATGGTGGGGTCAAGAAGCTGAGAGAGCCAGGCATGGTGGTGCACACCTATAATCCCAGCAACCCAGGAGGCTGAGGCAGGAGGATTGCAAGTTCAAAGCCAGCCTCCGCAACTTAGTGAGGCCCTAAGCAACTTAGTGAGACCCTGTCTCAAAAAATAAAGTGCTGGGATGTGACTCAGTGGTAAAGTACCCCTGGGTTCAGTCCCCAATACTCCCTTCCCCTCAATAAAAATAAGCTGAGAGAGAGAGGAAGGGGCTGCAGGATGAACAACACTTCCACTTCCATGGCATGCCTGCAATGACACACCTCATTCAGCCATACCCCCCTGCCTACAGATACCACCCAGTGAGTCCATTCAAACTAGGATGGACTGATTAGGTTACAGTTCTCATAATATACTCTTTTCCACCTCTGAATAGTTTTGCATTAACAGGAGCTTCTGGGGGACATCTCTTATCCATACCCTAATATTTACCCCTGTTCCCAAATAGCTCATGTCCTTCTTACAGTAAAAAATGCATTCAGTTCATCTCCAAGAGTCCCATAGTCTTAATGCCTCTGGCACTATCCCAACGTTCAGACCACATTCAATGTCTTCTCTTGAGTTTCAAGGCAAACTCTCAGATGTCAGCCCCTGTAAAAATCCAAAACAGATTACATATATCCAACATACAGTGTCACAAAATAAACATTATCATTTGAAAAGGGAGGAATAAGGGCACAGGTAGAAGGGTTGGGGCCAAAGCAAGACTGAAACCCCACTGGGCAAACAGGTCCCTTAACTCCATATACAGCATCTAGCATGATTGGATACAACATGTTGTTTCCAAAGGACTAGGGAAGCCCCTTTGTCCTTGCTGGTTTCACTGCATATGGGCTCTATTTATCCTGGGACTCTGCAGCTCCCAGGTTTTCTTGTCAGACAATCCACATTGTTGGCATCTCTTAATTCGTGGGAGTCTTCAACCCAGCTTCAGTTTCACATTTACACCTTCATGAATCAGCCTCCTGAGGGTAGCCTGCAGGGATTCCAACCCTGCTACACTTTGCCTTGCCTTCCAGGCATTCTTTTGAAATCTCAGTGGAAGCCTCCATGACCCCTTAACTCAAGTATTTTGCATTCCAGTAGAACCAGCATCATATGGATGACACTAAGGCCTGCTGCCAGCTCCTGCTCCCTGGATCAGGCCTGCAGAGGCGTCTGAGTTACTACATGGCTTGAGCATGGTTAAACACTTCCTAAGCCCCCCGTATTAGCAGGTCACTCCCACAATCTCAAAGGAATTTTTTCTTCTATACCCCGTAACAGGTAGCAAGTGCAGTCTTACAGATTCCTGAGATGCCTTATAGGCATCTCTCCTGCTGTCTCCATGCACAGTACTTAGCATCTCATTAAGCACTGTGATCTCTTCAACAAGCACACTGCGTTGACCCCAGCTTTACATGCACCATTCTGGCCAAGTGCCAGTTTTTAAACTCCTTTAGCTCTGCTTTTTGTACCCGATTTTCACAGAACCTGGCTAAATGCTACCTAGAATATCTGAGCCACCAACCAAATGCTATGCTGTCTTGAAATTTTGTTTCTCCAGGGGAATGTAAAGAAAGGGTGGAGGTGGAAGTGAATGGTAGAAATGCTCAAGGTTGACCATCTGAGAAGGATCCCAAGGGTTTAGCAGCAGACAGGGTAGCATCCTGCTTTCAAATTAACCCATTCGGAGAAAATGAGGTAGCCTACAGTGTTTTTCTTACATTCGGGAAAAACAGAAAGATGCTGTACATTATCAGAAGAGTAAGTAAAAAATGAGTGTGAATAAGAGCAGGAAAGCTAAATATCTATTACAAATAATAATTAACTTCACATCTGTTTGAAGGCAATTGAAGAAAAGCATAATGGGCACAGGAAGCCTAGGCTGTGGTGTGGTGACATTGAAATTTGATGTCTGCCTCTCTGTGACATCACAGAGTTCCCACTAATTTATCTGCCTCCTGGACAGAACCTCCTGTCCCTGTTCTCCCTCCCACCTTTAAATGATTTGCCAGTTCAGTTCTTTTCATTTCTGTTCAACCTCTTCTTTGTACAGATAAAGCCTTCTCTACGCTTCCCTGAGACTAAGTAAAATTAAGCTGTGGGAGGTTCCCCACCTCTGGCTCAGCTCCCACACAGCCTCTGTGAATGGGTGTTGTTTTGAGTATGTGTACAGAGGTCTCCATTCATTCAGGAATCACTTGTACATATCTCTTGGAAGAAAATAAATTATATAAAATGGGATAAGATACAGTTAGAAGGGAGAAGAGAGAAAAAGAATACCTTCTTGTAAGAATCATAATACTACCTAAAACATCCCAGAATGAATTTTGGTTGTCTAGGCAACATATATACATTCTGGGCTCAGATGTTATGATGAAAGAGGATGAAGACACGGTTAATAAGAACATTTGTTTATTGAAAAACATAAAACCATGGGGACTGTACAGTATGAACTATCAATATTCTAAAATCTGGGTCTATAGGGTGTCCTAATGGAGGGATCCTTCTGGGTGAATTCTCTTGCTACTATGAGAATATCTCTTTTTTGGTGCCTGCTCAACAGGGGTCTGGACTGCCCTCTCAGGTTTCCTTTTCCGCAGTAGACAGGAAAAGAACTGCTTCCTGAAGCACTGGCCAATGGATTGGAAATTCAGACAACATGTAGTTTCCGTGTTGGTAGAAGTCTCTCTCTCCACTGGTTGCCTTTCTGGCGCTGAGGGAATCTTCTCAGGGCAACTGGTCTGGCTTATTGTCTGCCAAGAGAAAATGGATGAATTAGATACATGTAATGCTAGCAGCAATGAAGTCAATACTTACTCATTTACAGAAATCTAATTTATTTTTTTACCAAAAATAGCCTAACTGCAAAGTTTCAGTACTCATTAATTCTTAAACACACACACACACACACACACACACACACACACACACACACACTTATTTGTATTATCATTAGTCCTTCTCTTTGCTCCTTCCCACTTTTGTCTCCCTCAGTTCTCCTTAGTATTTTCCCTACACCTCTTCCGTGGATCCTTTCCTTACTGTTGTCCTTCTCCCATTGCTTATCTCCTCAGACACTGGGGTCCACCCTCTGCTTCACAGCAAATACAATTACTCTATGCTGTCCAACCTTGCCCCCCACCACTGGGCCTATTCCTTGCTCTGCAGTGATGCGGCTCTGTGCTCACCTCAAGAAGTTCTTCTTCCTCAAGCTTAGAAGGTACTTTTAGAAACTGGTTGCTGTGTTCAGTTTCTGGTGCTTCCTGCTTCAGTAAATTCTGATCAATTTCATTTTCTTGATAACTGACCTCATACATATTGGAAGGAGTGCTGCTGGACAGCTGGAGATCTTCAGTGGCTTCATTGTCATCTTTCTGATCTTCTAGAAGTTCCTTAAGTTTTTGTGATACATCAGAGAGTTTGGAGATAGTCTGTTTTATCTTCTCCTTCTGGTATTTATCTAACTTTTTGATTTCTCCCTTTAGATCCAAAGTAGTTGGTGAGTCTTCATAGTTAGAGCCTGTAATAGCATCCAAGATCAGAGTAAGGATTAGTTGACATAGCTTTTCTGTGTTCAAATTTTCATCCTTTCTTCCTAAGAACTTATTCTTCTTCTGGTTGTCTCCATCTTTACAGTCAGGGTTCAGAGCATTTAATAACTTGGTGATATTTTGTTTGCAAATCTTCTCTGGGTCATCCAAATTTTGATCACTTATGTCAGCAAAGCTACTAATATTTTCAGTCTCCCATAACCCCTGGGCAGGAGGGAAGTAGTGGGAGGAAGAGCTCATGGAAATAATGCCTTCATAGGGGGTTATGTCATTGTAGGCAGTTGTCGCTGCCTGAAGCGGAAGTCGCTTGGAGCAGCGAACGCCACAGGAAAATTCGGAGGCAGGATGAAAATGAAAAAAGGTCTTTTATTCTTCTCCTCTCTCCAGCTCCAGCAATCACTCCAAATGCTCTAACTCCAACCACCACCTTCTTCTTCCCCACACACACTAACGAACCTCACCCAGTTATATACATATAGCTTTAACAAGGACACGTGCTTACAGCTCGAGCTTACAGGTGCGTCACGCAGTGTTCACGGGCATACAAAGATTCTTTGAATAATGTATCAACATCAGGTGGAAACTAGAACATCTTTTATGGCTCTCAGCTAACCGCAATCTTTAGCTATCTCCTTGATTATAGGCTCCTTCATTTCCCCCTTTTAGTTTTAAAAGAGGGGATGTTCTAGGACGTCCATGTGCAACCGACATTCTTACCCGTCATGGGAGTCTAGGCTGTCCTGACTCCTGGCTTAGGTTGACATGCCGGCCACATTAGACTGTCCCGTGCGACTGTGCCGTGTCTTAGGTTGTCCCCCTCTGGGGATCTTACCCGTCATAGGCTAACCAGCCATCCAATAGAGCCCTTCAGGATCGACTGTGTGTTGACTAACAGCCGTCCAATTTTTAGGAGATGCTGCGGCTTTAAGGCGGCAAGCCTACTGCTGACGAGCCAAGTTTCCATAGCGTATCAAGTTCTTTAAGCCAATCAGCTGCCCTTAGTTTCATCAAGTAACGCACTGAGTTCTCTTAGACAAATACCCGCAAGGCATTGTCCCGCAATGTCCCAAAATAATGGAAAATCAAAATGTCCATAAGTTATAACACATAGATTCAGGAGGCCCCATGCATGCAGAGCAGAGGCCACACTGCTGGTGAGGTTGTTGATGCTTGAGCAGCAGGGATGCTTGCAGCGACCGCGGTCCCTGCAGTTGTAGCAGCAGCCGTCTTTTTTATGTCTAGACATTTCTACCGGCAAATCTTCAGGGCCCGCTACCTAAAAACTCAAGCATCCATTATTAAGGGAAAGGCAGTGCTATTCCAGCACTGAGATCAAAAGGTGAGCTGTCAAACTAAAAAAAGAATTATTAGAGTAGAAAATAAAAGTTAATCTCTGCTCACACACATTGCTGCTTAAGCTCCCACAAACATAAGCTGGCAAAATATCACATTCAGAAATAATCAAAGAGAAACTGAGGGTGTTTACTGCATTAAAGATAAAGAAAAGCTAAAGGCATTTTGGAAAAATAATTTGTTAGCTGGAATCCTCGAGTCTCTATATACACAGCAATCCTATACCTGTTGAAATAATTCAAATTAATCAGCTACTAAACAAATGAAGTCAATAACAAATAAATGATCCTCTGTCGGAACACCAAAATATCAGGTTATATAACATTAAACATATTCACAGCTGAAGAGAAGTCCCGGAGACAACTATAAATCAAAATTGATTATCATTATAATTGATTATCTAAAAATATTCTGAACTTATATAAATATCTATTTATCTATCTATCTATTGATTATCAAATTAGAATATTCTAAGCTTAAATGAATTAACGTTATTTGTTATTTGGATCTATATCTATCTACCTTTTTTTTTTTTTTTTTTTTTTTTAAGCGCTTAATTATTTGTGACGTCACACTAGACAGACGCACATATAAACATATTTGTGACATCACATTAACATGAAATTTAGACAAATGCACAGACATAAAGACATATATAAAAGAGAAAAAAAAAATTACAATTGTGTATACACTGAAGAGAGATCTTCTTGTCCCGGCCGGGAAGAATGAAATTTAAGTTGTAAATTTAATGGAGAACTCTTTTAAGGGAATCACTCCATACCTTCATTTTGGTCCTCTTGACCTTGCACTTGTTTATTCAATCTAGACTCCTCAATAACTTCGTCTTGATCCCTTTGACTTTGTACCTGCTTTATCAATCTAGATGGTATCCATATTGGAGAGGATTCGTGCTTTGGAAAAACACAAAACAGATCCTCTCCCCCAAATTAATACTGGGTCTGGACCCTTCCATGTACCTGAGAGAACATCCTTCCAGTAAACCAAAGGTTTATGTTGTTGGTGTGGGTTCCAGTGTCTATCTCCAGCCGAATGTCCATTAGAATCTAAAGTTAAGAAATTTAGGGTAAACAGGGCAACTGCCAATCTGTCCTTAGGATTTTTCCAGTTTCCATCTTTTTGCTTTAGTAACATATTTTTAAGTGTCCGATTTGCTCTTTCAATTATTCCTTGTCCCTGAGGATTATAAGCGATACCTGTTTTGTGGATAATATTGAACTTTGTACAAAATTGTTTGAAGGATGTGGATGTATATGCAGGGCCATTATCTGTTTTAAGCATTTTGGGGATGCCCAATGCAGCAAAAGCTTGCAGACAATGAGATATAGTATCTTTAACTTTTTCTCCGGAATGTAAAGAAGCAAAAATCATGCCTGAGCATGTATCTATGGTGACATGAATAAATCGTAATTTTCCAAAACTTGGCTCATGTGTGACATCCATCTGCCACAAATGATTGGGCATCAAACCTCGTGGGTTAACCCCATAATGTGGATTGGGCAAAAGTGTTACACAAGATGGACATTCTTTTACAATTCTACGAGCTTGTTCTTTTGTGATTTTAAATTTTTGTCTTAAGGTAGTGCTGTTAACGTGGAACTGGGAATGAAATAAAGTAGCTTGTTGTACTGTAGTAAATATAAATATTGTTTTAGTGAGGGCGTCAGCTTTTTGATTACCTTCATGGAGAGGACCAGGCAGATTAGTGTGAGCTCTTATGTGACCTATAAATAAAGGTTCTTTTCGTTGCCATAGGAGATTTTGGATTTGAGAAAACAATTTAAAAGCTGGAGTATGTGGTGCTATTGGACCTGCTAGCTCCAATTTTGGGACAGCATGTACAATATAATGGCTGTCTGAAAAAATATTCATAGGCTGTTCTTTAAAATTTTCCAGAGCTATTATTATAGCTTCGAGTTCCACTAATTGAGCTGATTTTTGATTAGTGATATGAATCATTTTTTCATTTTGAGTGACTACTGCAGCAGTACCGTTAGAGGATCCATCTGTAAATACATTAAATGCTTTAGGAATGGGTTGATTTTTTATTACCTGTGGGAATATGATAGGATGATTGATACAAAAGGACAGTATAGGAGATTTAGGAATATGATTGTCAAAAATTTGCAGAAGTAGAGCATCTAGCTACAGCCCAATCATTATCATTGAAGCACAAATATTCAACCTGTGACGATGAATAAGGAGTAATAATAGTAGCGGGATGAATTCCAAATATTTTAGTAGAGGTTTTAAGTCCTTGAAGAATAAGTTTAGCCACCATGGAGGTATAAGACTCAATTGTACTTTTAGGAGAGACAGGCAAATGTATCCATAATATAGGTCCCTGTTGCCAAAATACTCCTGTTGGAGTATATTGTGAAGGAATAATAATCAATATTAGTGGTTGTGCAAAATCAAATCTATCGCAATGGGATCTTTCAATGGCCTGTTCTACTAATTTTAGAGCTCTCCTGGCCTCAGGAGTTAATGTTCGAGGTGAGGATGGGTCAGGGTTCCCACGAAGGATGTCAAATAAGGGTTTTAATTGTCCAGTAGTGAGGCTTAGTGTAGGGCGAAGCCAATTAATGTCACCCAGTAATTTTTGGAAATCATTGAGGGTGGTCAAATGTTCTTTACTTATTAGAATTTTTTGGGGTTTAACAAAAGTATCCATGATTTTAAAGCCTAAATATAGTATAGGTGATCTGCTTTGAACTTTTTCTTCTGCTATATATAATCCATATTTTTTTAGATTTTTTGTTATTTCACTAAATATATTAAATAAGATTTGTTGATTAGGGTGAGCTAATAAAACATCGTCCATGTAGTGTAGACACATAAGGTCTTGATATTTGTTTTTAATGGGCTGTATAGCTCTGTCCACATATAGTTGGCACGGTGTAGGGCTATTTGCCATTCCCTGCGGCAATACTTTCCAATGATATCTTTTATCAGGGCCATTATTATTAATAGAAGGAATTGAAAAAGCAAACCTGGGGGCATCCAGAGGATGTAGGGGAATAGAAAAGAAACAGTCCTTTATATCAAGGGTTATAAGGTAATAGTTTTTTGGAATAGCTACAGGATTAGGAAGTCCAGGTTGAGTAGGGCCCATAATTTGCATTGTTTTGTTAATTTGTCTTAGATCTTGTAATAGTCTCCATTTACCTGATTTTTTCTTAATTACAAATATGGGAGAATTCCAGGGAGAGGTGGAAGGCTCTATGTGTCCTGCTTCTAATTGTTC
The DNA here is from genome assembly GCA_025594165.1 of Tamias sibiricus. NCBI lineage: Eukaryota > Metazoa > Chordata > Mammalia > Rodentia > Sciuridae > Tamias > Tamias sibiricus. The sequence goes on from CM046661.1 coordinate 91,351,527, forward strand.
TTTAATTAATTGATGGGCCGCTTGCAATTTTTCTTTGGATAGGGGCCACTGAGGGACCCAAACTGGCTTATTAGAGAGCCATGGTATTTTTAAAATTGTTTTCTCAGTGGCCCCTAGAAAAAATGTCCTTTGCCTTTTTTATTATGAGTAGGATTTTTATTCTTAACACCTGCAGGCTTGGTCGCTAGGTGTAGCCCCATTTGATGTAAAATATCTCTTCCCCATAGGGTAACTGGCAAGCTGTTTAAAACATAGGGTTTGAATGTTCCTGTATGGCCTTCATTGTCTTGCCAATTTAAGATTACAGCACTTTGAGCTGGGGTATTACTGTATCCCAAGCCTCTTAAACTGGTTGAGGCTTTCTGTAGAGGCCAGTGCTTAGGCCATTGTTGTAGATTTATGATGGAAGAGTCAGCTCCTGTATCAATCAGCCCCTCCATCTCTATACCTTGAATTTTTAATTTGCACATAGGCCTCCGTGAACAGTCCTGGACCCAGAAAGCCATAGGTCCTGAACCAGTGGAACCGAATGCTCTGCTATTTCTATTTTGTGGCATGCTTTTAAAAGAATTATGGAGACTGGGAATGAGGAGCAGCTGTGCGATTCTGTCTCCTTGATTTACGGAGATGATGCCCCTGTGTGTACTTAGCATTATTTTAATCTCTCCATTATAATCTGAATCAATAACCCCTGGTATAACATTAAAGCCTAATAAACTTTTGGAACTACGCCCAAGGATTAGTCCCACAGTTCCTGAAGGGAGAGGTGGTGCTGATAACGCCAAGGTCGCGGGTTCGATCCCCGTACGGGCCACCACCTGTCGCTGCCTGAAGCGGAAGTCGCTTGGAGCAGCGAACGCCACAGGAAAATTCGGAGGCAGGATGAAAATGAAAAAAGGTCTTTTATTCTTCTCCTCTCTCCAGCTCCAGCAATCACTCCAAATGCTCTAACTCCAACCACCACCTTCTTCTTCCCCACACACACTAACGAACCTCACCCAGTTATATACATATAGCTTTAACAAGGACACGTGCTTACAGCTCGAGCTTACAGGTGCGTCACGCAGTGTTCACGGGCATACAAAGATTCTTTGAATAATGTATCAACATCAGGTGGGAAACTAGAACATCTTTTATGGCTCTCAGCTAACCGCAATCTTTAGCTATCTCCTTGATTATAGGCTCCTTCAGGCAGTGGCATTTTCATAGGCAGTAGCAATGTCAGAGGCAGTGGCAGCCTCACTGGCAGTGGCGGCATTTTCATAGGCAGTGGTGTTGTCATCATAAGTGATGACATTCTCATAGCCAACGCTGTACTCCGAGGCTAAATAGCCTCCAGAGGTGCTTGTGTCTGATTTAGATTCAGAAATTTCATCCTCTTTTTCAACGTATTTACTGGTAGAGGATGAGTGATCCATATTTTTTAAGGTCTCAAAAACCATCTCAATAAACTCAGGAAACTTCAAAAGAAAAACATTAATAGGTGATATTGGTAAGAGAGTCATGTACTTGGGCAATAATTCCCGTTTAGAACTATCCCACTAAGGCAGAAGCACATTCTATGTTTGTACTCCCCAGTCAAGGGCAGAAAAAGCAGCCTTTCTCTTTTTAAACTTATGGTATAAGAACCCTCTGTACTGATCATCTCCACCTGATACCTCTCATACTTTGTCTCATTACAGTTCAAAGAATTTCTATTCTAAAAGATAGTTGTATATAATTTGAACAATTCTGGAAAGCAGGAAGAAGAAAAATCACTGCTCCTATGATCCCACACCATCCAGAGACAATGATAACCATCAATAAAAGAGTTCCTTTTATATATATATATATATTCACACATATATGAATGTATATTGTACATATATGCATACATCCATATACATGGGATGTCACATCTACAGAAATTTAGGTCATGGCACAGCCTAAAAGAAACACACATATGGCTATTCTGTAATTCTTAACTACTTTCTCATTAATGACTCTTAGGTGACCACCATTAATGACCATTATTTAGCTGTCAATGACCCTTAGATTATTAAAACCATTAATAATGGTCATGTTAATTACAGTAAATCCCCTTATCCACAAATCTGTCTCTCTTTTTGTAGTCTTATAGGTTGAATTATTAGACCAAAGATCACAACTACCTTAAAGTCTTACAATAGTTGATTCTAAATAGCTTTCTAGAAAGAGTACAACTATTTAAATGCCCATCTGCCCATCATCTGATGGCTTCTTTAGGTTAGCATTTTCCATGATCCTCTGGCAAGTAAGTGGGGAAAAACACACGCACACAACCGTTCTCTCTCCCCCTTTCTCTCTCCCTCATCCTCTCTCTCAATCTCTCTCTCTCTCTTCTTCACACACACACACACACACACACACACATACATTGCAGTCTGTCACACCCAGCTCTGATGACTTCCACACGAAACAGATGCTGCCAACTCCTGAAGCACAAACAAGGGACGTCTGAACTCTCTCAGGTCCTTTGTTCAAGTGGCTAAGAGCGCAACTGTGAGAAGTCTGTGTTCTGAGACAGTTGGCTACCATGGCAACAGAAGAACCAACTAATAGCCAGAAGTGTGTAAGGAGGAAGAAGGGGATAGGAAAATCAAAGGACCCATCCCTTTGTTGTAATCGTTTTTTTTTTTTGTTGTTGTTGTTGCTGTGACCAAAATACCCAATGAGAACAATGTAGAGGAGGGAAAGCTTATTTGGGGCTCAAGTTTTCAGAGGTCTCAGTCCATAGACAGCCAACTCCTTTGTTCTGGGCCCAAGGTGAGGCAGCACATCATGGGGAAGGTCCCAGAGGAGGAAAACAGCTCATCCATCCCATGGTGTGGTCAAGAAACTGAGATAGAAGAAGGGGCTGCAGGATGACCAACACTTCCAGGGCACTCCCCCAGTGACCCGACTCCTCCAGCCATGTCCCACCTGCCTACAGATAACACCCAGTGAGTCCATTCAACCTAGGACGAACTGATTAGGTTACAGCTCTCATAATGTACTCTTTTCATCTCTGAATATTATTGTATTAATAGGAGCTTTGGGGGGGGCACCTCACATCCAAAGCATAATACAAGGTCCATCCTTATACCTGTATATATTCATATTGTCTACCATATTTGTGTTCATATTGTCTAGACATACTGTGTTCACATATTTTTTAAATTTTAAAAAATATATGTTATATACTTTTTGGTTGTAGATGGACACAATATCTTTTTATTTATTTATTTATTTTTATGTGGTGCTAAGGATCGAACCCAGTGCCTCACATGTGTGAGGCAAGTGCTCTACCACTGAGCTACAACCCCAACCTTCAAACAGTTTTTATAAAGAAGTTAGCTTCAATTAAAAGTAGCTTTCAATGCATTAATCCAGCTTTTAGATATAAGAAAAATACATTGTAAAAAATAAAAGCTTAATATTTCAGACTGTTCTACACAGGATTTGGCTACATCATTTGCAGGGCTCTATGCAAATTTAAAATGTGGAGCTCCTTTTTAAAAAATTATTAAGAATTTTGTCATGGATAGCAGAGCATTAAGCCAAGCATAGGCCCCTGTTTTTATCAATGCAAAAATATTTTATCCATATTTTTGAAAATAGGTAATTATACACAAATAATATGGACTTCCAGTGTAACTCTTCCAGTCTCCTTCTGGAGAGGCAGTTATTGCTGTCATTATTTATGTGAATTTCTAGAGCTAGTCCATATACATTTGCAGGTATATATATTTACAGTTTTTTGAAACAATTAGCATATGATACATACTTACACAAATTGATTTTCAGTTTTGCATTTATAGTTTATCTTTTATGACTTCCACTTTTAAACATTTTTTATTAGTGCATTATAGCTATACATAATAGTGGGGTTCATTTTGACATATTCACACATGCAGGGAATATAATTTCTCCATTTCCATTCCCAATACCTCTCCCCTCACTCCCCTTCATGCTGCCTGCCCGCCTCCCTATTCTCTACTGCAAAGGTCCCTTTTAAGTGTAGACCATTTCAAAACCAACCAAACAAACAAAACAACAACAACAAAAATCCTGGCTTCTATATAAGTTAGATTATTTGGTTGAAAAGTTTGAAGAAAATATTTTTATCATGAGTAAGTAATTGCACCTTCAAGACCCTTTCCAACTGAAAAACTATATAATTCTTAGTAACTCCTACATGCAAGCTTTACCCTTTATATTTTATCTCTCTCTCTCTCTCTCTCTCTCTCTCTTCTCTCTCTCTCTCTCTCTTTCTGAGACAGGGTCTCACTAAATTTCCCAGGCTGGTCTCAAACTGGTGATCCTCCTGTCTCAGCTTCCCAAGTACCTGTGATTACAAGCATGCACCACCACATCTGGCCGTACTTTATTCTTCTTTGGGTGGGGATAGGTGCTAGGGAAGGAACCCAGGACCTTGCACATGTTAAGCCAGCGTTCTACCACTTAATTATACCTCTATTGCTTTTTAGATGTCATTTTGAGACAGGATCTCACGAAGTTGTTCAGGCTACCTTTGAACTTTTATCCTCCTGTCTCAGCCTCCCAAGTAGCTGGGATTCATGCTTTACCCTTTATACTGGATAAGACAGATGTTTATAGGCTTACAAATGAAATTTTAATTTTTAGTATAGAATAAAATTTACTATACTTGATTTACTATACTGTACTGGGGAAAATAATAAAAAGTATCTTTTTGATTACTCTAATTCTGGTCATATCTATCCTCTTTAGACTTAGAGAAAGATAAAAAACAAAAATAAAGCATAACAAAGTAGAATAGGGATCTAGGTTTTTTTTTTTTTTTGTGTGTGTGTGTGTGTGTGTGTACTGAGATATGAACTCAGGGGCACTCAACCACTGAGCCACATCCCCAGCCCTTTTTTGTATTTTATTTAGAGACAGGGTCTCATTGAGCTGCTTAACACCTCGCTAAATTGCTGAAGTTGGCTTTGAACTCGCCATACTCCTGCCTCAGGTTTCCGAGCCACTGGGATTACAGGCCTGCCACTACACCTGGTGGACCTAGGTCTCTTAACATCTTGCTCATAAATTGAGAATTCTCTGAATATGAGCATACTCTTTTTGCCATTAGATTTATATGCACTTATATACTAAAATATAAGATAGAGAAAAAGAAGCTATTGCACTGACCCTGAGTTTAATTCCAGTGACCACCATTTATTCTCTGTTTTCTGAAACATATCTCAATTCATCACAACCACGACAAGGAAGATATTATTGTTCACCTTTTCCTTGAAACTGAAGCTCAGAGAAGTTAGATGGATTTGCCTGAGGTTACAAAGAAGCAGAGACTGCATTCACACCCACATCCATCTTATTAAAAGGGTCATGCTTCCAATCTTTTTAAAAAGAGGAGCGGAAACACCACGTGAAGACAGAGGCAGGTGTTAGTCTGATGCTTCCACAAGTCAGGGATGCTAAGGGTTGCTGGCAAGCATAGAAGTTAGGAAAGAAACAAACAACAGATTCTCCCTCAGAAATTTCAGAAGGAACCGACCCTTGGGACACTTGGAGTTTGGACTTCTAGACACCAGAACTGTGAGACAATAAGTTTATGTCCTTTTAAGTCACCCAGTCTGTGGTACTTTGTTATAACCATCCTAAAAAACTAATATTCCATGCTTCTGCTTTAGAGCAATAATGAGATGGTAAGAGGCCAGAAAAGATGAGAATGTTAATTAATGCAGATGCTTATCCATCTCATGCCATTTATCCCCCATGAACACACATACGTACTGAATGATTTCCATGACACATTTAATGCTCATAGCTACAATACTGTGAGACACATGCATTGTCCCCTGCTCTAATGGTTGTGAGATTACCAAGAATCAGTTTTGTTTATTTCCAGTTGTTCTTGCTATAATAAAAAATAGAGGATAATTAATTTAAAATAATAATAAATGGAGGATAATTTAATTAAGGCTCTTGTATTAATCAGTCCTAGGGTAGGATGGATTAGGTTATTAAAAGTTTGCTAGTTTGTATTCTAGGTTCAAGTGAGTTCTGACTTTGTAATTCTAATGTGATCTATGACAAACTAACCAAATCATTAAGAGTTATAAGCTATACATACACCGTGCTCACTGCATGCCATATCTGCATAGTTTTAAACTTAAGTAGTCTGGTATAGGAGGCTATACTTTTAACTACAAGGGGATAATGCCACTCTCCTCTTATCACATATCACTTGCGCTACTTGAAGACTTCAATAAAGTGTTGAAAGCAGCCATTGCAAAGAATTGGGGCCCCAGAATAGACTGCCTGACTCCTATTTTGAATTGAGAATCCCATCCAGAACACACCTACCCTATCTGAGCCACATTTCCCCTATTCCTTACGGTCCTTATTCGCAATTGTTTTTGAACTGACTGATTCGATTTTTAAAAATCGTTTCTCTGTTTTTATCACTATTTGGGTACATCTCCCAGCACTTCAGACTGGGTCTTTGAGTGCGCAGGCGCACGAGCTTCTCGCGTCCCCATTCTGGGGGCGGGGCCAGGCCGGCGGTCTGCGCTCATTGGCCCAGGCCCGCCCCCTTGGCGTGAGTTAAGACTTTTTCCCCTTTCCACTTGCCGTTCTTGCAGCATGGCGGTCTCCGTGCTCCGGCTGTGGCTCGGCCTGCAGCCGGGGATTAGGACTCTGCGTGCCCTCTCCACCGCCGTGTCCCCGGCCACTCACGCTCCAAGACCTGGCCTGCGTGAGTGTCTGCCGAGTTGCCTCCAGATTTGGGGGGAGTGAAAGGGCGGAACACCGGGCCGACGACGGCCACTTGTGCCGGGAAGGCTGATTGTCCTCTGCCGGCCTCTTGCCGGCGGGGCCAGTAGGAAGGCCGCAGGTGTGGTTCTGTCCTGGCTGCCCGCTTCTGCATGTTCTGGGCACTAGCACAGAAAGCTTGCTCTCCTTCGCCGTGACCGGCACATTATGGTGCTGCCGCCCCGTGGCCGCGGGCCCGGGTCTCCCCCTGGTTACTAGTGCTTGATAAGGTTTGTCTGGCAGTGTTTGAACCTTGGAGTTTCCCTAATATTTAAAAGGTATACAGCTGTGCCAGAAGAAAGTACAGCTCTGAATTCCAGGTCACCAAATGGGATGACCTGCATTCCAACAGAGATTATAGGGGAGCTTGAGAGCGTTCTTGAAAGGTAGTGGAAAAGACAGATTTGTTGACAGAGAAATACTATGTAGTGTGAGAGGTGCTGCAATAGAAGAGTGAACAGGGTGACTGGGGAGCATTGAGAGGAGCCATACAGAGTCAGGAAAGGCTCACTAAGGAGTGGGCACGTCCAGTCACCACGTCCTATTCATGCTGCCTGATATAATTTCTCCAATTTATACTGCATACTTCTAATAGCACAGTGTCAAGCCATCCCATCTCACTTCTAAGGGCTTTGCGTGTCTTTAAAATAAATTGTAAATTCCTTAATACATCAATAGTGGCTCCTCATACCCTTAACACTTATTTGTTTAATATTTTTTATTCTTTTATTCTCTGAGCACTTCTGTATGCTAGATAGTGCCCTAGACTTTGGGGATACAGAAAAGTCCCTGAGCTAGTGAAGTTTACATCCTTTTGGGAAAGTCTGAGTTAAAAAAAGTAAACCAATTACATAAAATATCAAGTGTTTACTGTTAGGAAGAAAAATAAAGCAGAATATTTAGAATGATGTTTTGGGGGAGTAGTGGCTATAGGGTAGGATAAGATAGTCAGGAAAGACTTCTCTGTGGAAATAAAATTTAAGCAAAGCCTAGAGACATGCAATATTTGGTATAAGAGCATTGTTGGCATAGGAAACTACAAGTGAAAGGCCCACAAGTAAGAACAAGCTTAGGCATGTGATCAAGGACAGAAAGAAGACCAACTTTCATCTAGAACTAGTGAGCAAATGGGAGAGTGGTAGTACAAGATGTCAGAGTGTTAGGTAATAGACTGATCTTATAATGGTTTAGAAGCCTTTGGTTTTGATATTTGGCTTGAATTTTATTATAAGATGGGGATCATGCTGGATAGCTGGCTTTGAACAGGTAAGTGATGTAATTTGCACTTTTAAAAGGTCCTGGCTGTTGTGTGGAGAATTAATTTGGGAGGGTAAGAGTGGAAGCCAGAGACTACTGTTGCAGTAGTCTAAATGAGATGATGGTGACTTGAGGTTATAGGGGAAAAGGTGGTGTAGTTGAATTTAGGATTTTGAAGTTAGGGCTGATAGGATTTACTGATTGGTTGTGGTCCTTGAGGACAGGTCTCAAGGAAGCTTGTTAGATTTTTGTCCTGAGCAATTGGATGAATTGCAATACCATTGACATGAACTGGGAAGACTGGAAGAAGTAAATCAAGAACTCATTTATTATAGTTGAGACATCCATTAAATATCTTTAGCCTCTTTTTAAAATTCCCTTCAGTTCTCTCACTGTCCTACTCTTACATTTTCAGCCATATTGAATTTGAATTTGTTTGATTTTCCATGTTTTCTCCAAGCACTTTTCTTACCTGCTTGGTGATCAGGCTACCTCCTTACTCATCCTTCAAGTTTTGGCTCAAAGTTTACTTTCTCAGGGAGGTTTCCCATAACCATATTAGTCAGTGTTCCCAGGAGAGACAGAACTGGTAGGATGAATGGAAAAGTAGATAGGTAGGTGAGGGGATTTATTAGGAGAATTGGCTCACATGATGAAGGAGGCTAAGAAGTCCCATAACAGATCATCTACAAGCTGGCAACCCAGGATATCAGTAGTGTGGCTCAGTCCAGGTCTGAGAAGAAAAGTATTCCAGCTCCAGGAAAGTTAAAGAACAAATTCACCTTCCTCTGCCTTTCAATTTTATCCTTTCCCTCATTGCGGGGATTAAGACTGGATCTTATCAACTCAGTCTACTGACTCACACACTAATCTCCACTGGAAATACCCTCACAGACACACCCAGAAATAATGCTTTACCAGCTATCAAGTTATCTCTTAATCCAGTCAAGTTGGTACCTCAAATTAACAAAAATGCTGGCCTCAGTGGCACACGCCTATGATCTTGGGTACTTGAAAGACAAGACAGGAGAATCTCAGGTTTGAAGCTAGCCTGGGCAATTTAGTGAGAACCTGTCTCAGAGTTTAAAACAGAGCTGGGGATAGCTCAATGGTAGAGTGCTTGTATACTTGTATGAGACTCTGTGTTCCATCCCCAGTAACTAATACACACACACACACACACACACACACACACACAAACAACTAGTTGATTAAGTTTAGTTACCTGCTGTATGTATCCATTATAGTACACTCTTTATTGAAATCACTTGCTAAAATTCTGTCTTAGTTGACAGATTCTACATTCTGTGAAAGGAAGGACTGTCTCTTTTGTTCTTTGCTGCCTTCCTAGTTTCTGGTACACAATAGCACTTAAATGAATGAATGAATGAATGGTTAAGTATTGTGGGATGAAATGAAATATGTCAGATGAAGAAATGGGGTGAATAGGGATGGGGCAGGAGCCAGGCAGATGGGAGGCATGTTACAAGTAGAGAATAGAAGGTTGAGAGAAATACTAAAGGGTCTGGTACTAGAAGTTCATTGTAGCTGCAGAACCTTGTAAGGAGAAATGAAGTAGATCAGATTATGAAGAGTCATGCTCTTGTCACCTTAACTTTTTGCTCTTTAGTTTTCTTGACTATAATTGGCCTCTAAGGGAGGGTAATAATAGTACTTGTGTAATGAGTAAGATTAAATGAAATAGTGAAAATCATTTAGGGGCTGGGATTGTGGCTCAGTGGTAGAGCGCTTGCCTAGCATGTGTGAGGCACTGGGTTTGATCCTCAGCACCGCATAGAAATAAACAAATAAAATAAAAGCATTCTGTCCATCTACAACTACAAAAAAATTAAAAGGAAAATAAAAGAAAATTATTTAGCATAGTGTCTGCCTGTGATAATGCTCAATAAATATAGCTATTCTAGGATAGCAAAACATTTGTTTAGAGAAACATAAAGTAAGATTTTAAAAGGTATTTTCTGTTTGAAGTAATCCACATTCTTCTACCATCTTGCGACTTGGTAGGAATGACCATAAATTTTGTTATTGGTGTTAATTATTATATCATTGACTTTTCTGATATATAATGGAAAAGGAAAAACTGAAGTGTTGTGATTTTGATGGAATAGAGTGATTCTAAATATAAGCAAGTATATTTATAATTAGGACATTTTAAAACCATTTTCTTTAAATATTCATAATACTTATTTCTAACTAGGTATTTTAACTTGGGAAAATAAGTTTATATTGTTGTAAACCTTAAAATTTACTGAAAAATAGTTCTCTAGATGATGAGTTTACTGTATCAGCAATCAAAATAAACTTCATGTAACTGAACTTTTAAAGGTTATTTCTTTTTGTTTCTGTTAAGATGATTTTAGTCTGAACTTAAAGAAAACAGGTTGTCATTTGATGCTTATGTTACTAAGTATCTTTCTGGGGATTGGGAATTAACCAGGGATTGAACTCAGGGGCACTCAACCACTAAGCCACATCCCCAGCCCTATTTTATATTTTATTTAGAGACAGGATCTCACTGAGTTGCTTAGGGCCTTGCTAAATTGCTGAGGCTCGCTTTGAATTCATGATCCTCCTCCCTCAGCCTCCTGAGCTGCTGGGATTACAGGCATGTGCTGCCATGCCCAGCACTAAATATTTTATATTGTGTTAACAATAAGGGATAACGATGACTGTTGAACAACTCATAAAATTCCTATCCCTGTTGTGTTATCTTTTAGGTACAACAGAAAGAACATCCAAAAGTGAAAGGCAGCTGAGAAGAAAGGTAAACAATTTATATACTCTACTATGCACTATTTTAATGATTTCTGAAATTCTTAAGTGAGGCAGATACTCATTACAAGGCAGAAGGGTGCTCTTAGAGAAGGCTTCACAAAGTCATGTTTAGTGGGTGATTGCCACAGCCCTTATAGGGGTTAATCTTCAACCTTTTTTGCCCTCTACCCAGAAAATGGGTCATCTTTAAGAGGTATACTCACTCAGATACTCCCAGGAAACAGAATATAGAACTATTTTTTATGATGCCCTTGGCAGTCATGTAGCTTGGGTGTATGCATTCATCTAGCCAGTCAGTCTTACCCTGTGGGTATCTCTGTGGAGGAATCTACATTATAAGGACAGTTGGTAAGCCTGGAGTCAGAACAAAAGCACATTAGCTGGAAGTTAAGTAGCACCAAATTGCAATCATCTAGGCAGTAGTTTTCATAGGAATATTACCTGCTTCTAGAACATACTGGTTTTGATGTTCTTTGGATGGGATGGGTATTGCTGCATTTTGCCACCTTAAATCCTACTTTTGTATGCTGGCCATCCCCTTCTACTATTAAAAAAAATATATGTATGTGTGTGTATTTTAGTATAAAAGTAGTTTTTCTCTGGGCCTGGGAGACATATAATTTCTCATTATGTATTTATTCAATCTGTTTAGCCCTAATTTACTTATTTCCAAGTTCTTAATCCTTATTTCTTATTTCCACGTTCCTAGTGTTCCCTTATATACTGACTTCCATCAAAGAAGTTTTAAAAAAATATTGCACAATATATCAACACTGCATAAACAAAATGTAAAACAACTGCTGAAAGTCTAATTAAATAAATCAATTTTTAGTGAAGGAAATGTGACATTAAAGGAGATCTTTGCCAGAGGGTTTGAAGAAACAATTCAGAGATATTTAAGAAGGTTTAATGGTTTTTCATTTGAATAGCAATAGGTTTGTTGGGAGGCCAAATTTTATATAGGTTACAATTCTTCTTTTGTTTCTCATAATTACTGCTTATAGTTTAAAATTAAAGAATATGTTTTAAAATTTTAAGTGTTTTGTGTTTCTTAGGCACTGCCTCCTAGGACAGAGAAAATGGCTGTTGACCAGGACTGGCCTAGTGTTTACCCTGTTGCAGCACCATTTAAACCTTCCACGGTACCTCTACCTATTCGAATGGGTTATCCAGTAAAAAAGGGAGTGCCTATGGCAAAGGAGGGAAATCTGGAACTTTTAAAGGTAAGAGTAACTGCTGGTTCATTGACTCAGACCAATACCTAAACAAATGCTGATCTCCCCCCATCCCCACCCATCTTCAATGTTCAGTATATAGCAGCATATTGTATTTTAATTTAAATTTTCTTTCCAGGTGATAATGCTGTACATTATTCATGGTACAGGAGATTCAAAGAATCCTAGGCCTTTGAGAATGTAATTAATCAGTCTGTGTCTTTCCTTGTGGTCTTTTTTTCAAGTAGAACGAAGAATAGTGGAATAACCTAATCTGAGATTGAGAATTGGGATGTGAAGATTCCACTTTTAAAAGAGAAATTTTAAAACTTTCTTTCCTAAAAGGTAGACTGTTATTTAATATTATTGTGATAGTCCACCAACTTTAACTTATTAATTGCTTAAAACAATAGGTCACTTTAAAAGCTTCACTTGAGAACATCTATAATGATTTATGTACTATACATTTTTTTAAAAAAGAAAACATAAATGCTTAGTCTGAGAGTACATATCTTAGATGATTTCCTTTTAACATACAATGGAAGTTATAGTAGAAAATGAACTGCTTTCCACTAAATGAGAGTCTTTTTGCAGAATCAAAAAAAGTTTACTTAAAATGTGATGTTAAAAAGTGAAAAAAGGGTGGCTGAGACTATTATAGCTCAGTGGCAGAGCACTTCCCTAGCATGTGTGAAGCACTGGGTTCGATCCTTAGCACACATAAAAATGAAACAAATAAAATAAAGGCATGCTATCCATCTACAACTACAAAACAAATTTTTTTTTTCAGTGAAAAAGGAAGAGGAAGGAGGGGCACTCTGCTACTGGACAAAGTGTGCAGGAGCCCTGTTTGGGGAGATGGCTTGAATTGCGGTTGACTATGAGCCATGGAGATTTGGGCATTGTCGCCTTCCGTAGTCTCACGGGACTTGGCCCGGGATCTCGAGTGACTTGGCCGAGATTGCTGATCGGGTCAGCGCCATTTTGGTGGTGTGTGCGGCGCGTGTTAGTCGTTGTTAGAGCCAGAGAGAAAAGTTATCAGAATAAAAAGCTGTTTGTCTCCAGTTTGCTTCTAAACGTCTTCCCGCGGCTTCGTTGCTCCAAGCGGCCATCGCTTCAGGCAGCAACAAAAGTGTAAATCAAATTTGGAAATAGGAATACTTTAAGATAGACACAAGAAAGCAAACATTGAGGAAAACAAACCTTTTATTCAAATGAAGAGAAAGAGAACTTAATTGAAAGGGAAGGTGTTTGGAAAATGTCGCTGGGTGGGAGAGAGCAGAGTATATTTGTAATAATGTTGATGATTGTGAATGGTATTTTAAAAAATATAAAAATCCAAACATTTATTGCATGCAATCTATTCAAAGTCACAGTATCATTGAATATACTTAAATAGGTTAATGTGTTAAAGTGCTTAGAACAATGCCTATATAAATTCATGTAAACATTAGCTATTATTTTTTCTTTTTATGAACTTGAGGTTTACATTTTCATGTTTCAAAAATATAAACTGAAAAAGTAGTGCTGTGTGGTTATAATCCCACTGCTTGGGGGGCTGAGGCAGGAAGATCACAATTTCAAGATTACGTAGCAAGATCCTGTCTCAAAAAAATAAAAGTATAGAAAATGAAGCCACCCAGCCCCATAATACCAATGGTCAGTGCCTATTTTAATATTGTAAAAGAACTATCAGATTTTATTTGCTGCATAGTTTATTGGCCTATGATTTAGTGTTTTGAAAAAAATTACGTTTTTCATGTTTTTTTAAGACATTTAACTACTGGGCCTATAGTTCTACCTATTTAGGAGACTGAGACAGGAATCTCACTTGAGCCTACAAGTTCAAGACCACCTTGGGCAACCTAATGAGATACTGTCTAAAAAAAAAAAGCTGTAATTTATTCTTCAAAATTTTCTATTTTAGATCCCCAATTTTCTGCACTTGACTCCTGTAGCAATTAAAAAACACTGTGAAGCTCTTAAAGGTAAGTGATTTGTTTTCATATAAACTTTATGTTGACTTTGAACAACATTTAAAAATTTTAAAGACAGACTTTTTTTAAATTGAAAATCTCAGGTCTGATGAGATTCAAAGTGCTTAAAGTAGTGCTTCCATAAGTCCATGTAAACATTAGCTATTACATTCTGAGTGATTATCAGTTTCTTCTTTTTTTTTTTTAATTTTTTAGTTATATTTTATTTATTTATTTATATGCAGTTCTGAGAATTGAACCCAGTGCCTTACACATGCTAGGTAAGTGCCATGCCACAGAGCTACAACCCCAGCCCAGTTTCTTCTTTATTAAAGAAGGATTTTTAAGTTGTTTTCAGTGAATTATTAGATGTCAAATCTGCAACTTTTTTTCACTCACCACTCTAGAAGTTAACAAAGATAAATTGAAACCATAATCCCTGCTCATAGGTTATGAACTTACTGTTGAGTTGTAGAAGTCACATACATAAAAAGATTGAAGAAAATATTGCAGTTTTGCCAATAAATGCAAATCAATGTGATTCAAACTGAGGATAGTAAAGAAGAATGCTAAGTAGCAGAATTTCACAGTGTTCACTAATGGGATACAACACACAGAACAGCTATGTTGAAGAAATTGTTAAGATTTTTAAAAAATTAGAAGTGATATATACATATGGTGAATCAAAAACAAGACTTGGGGCTGGGGTTTTGGCTCAGCGGTAGAGCGCTTGCCTAGCACATGCAAGGCTCTGGGTTTAAATAAAGATATTGTGTCTAACTGCAACTAAAAAAATTTTTTTAAGAAAGTCTTATGCTTTCTTTTCCATTCCAAGCCCATTATTCCAGAAATGTTCTCTTTTAATCATTATTTAGTTCTAGTGATCACTTTCAGAGAGTATTTATTTATACTTATATTCATAATAAGTACTTTTTATGTGGTGTGTATATGAATACATAATAAAAGTAATCACCAGAATGTGATTATACCTTCATTTCTGGATTTATTGATTTTTGAACAATATCTGTTGGTTCGTAGGCATAAACATAGATTTCTCCTTCTTACATGCAAAGGTAAAGGCAAATTTTTGTTCATGGTTCTATGTGTTTTCATAATCATGTATACATTCCAAATTAATTTTGATCTAATTTGCATTGGATTATATGTGGATGAGCACATTTTGAATTGTTACTGGTTCACAGCTATTAGTGATTGATTGTATAGTTTAATTCAAGAGTTAGTACCTTTGGATAAAGTCTTAATGTATTACTGCTGACTAAAAGATGTAGAGCTGGCACAATAGTCCACTCCTGTCATCCTAGGTACTTGGGAGGCTGAGGAAAGAGGATCGCAAGTTCAAGGCCAGCCTGGACAGCTTAGCAAGACCACGTCTCAAAACAAAAAATAAAAAAAGGGCTGGGAATGTTGCTTAGTGGTAGAGTGCCCTTGGGTTCAATCTCTATTACTACAAAAAAAAATAAAAATTTAAATTAGAAATTTAAAAAAGGGCATTGTATAAATATTCAGCATACTTGTTAAGGCTTTGCAGGGAGAGAATAAAAACAAAACCAGAAGCATTTTATAGATAAGTTGATTATGCTAGAAGGAAATATAGGCTAATGAACATAATTATGAGCTTTATAATTTAATCTGAGCTTTTGGGAGGACCTTACATTAAAAAATATAAGGAAAAAGGTATAAAGTGGTTCTAAATCAGAGGAATAGTAACCTTCCTCTTGAAATGAGAAAAGAAAAACCTATTTTATATATGTGGTCCTTTGCTTTGGAATAATGCAATGATTTTCTTTTTCGGATGTCTGTCTGTTTTTATTTGTGCTTGGAATTGAACTAAAACTGATGACTATTCCAAATTTTTGTGCCTTTTGGTACAAATCATATATCACTTTTGATCCTTTGTAATGTCAAATGCATTACTCTACACTGTAATAAATTCCGGTTTCTTCTTTTTAAACACTATTTTAAAATGTTTGTTTATAACCTAGCATTTGCTTATTTTAATGAAATACTTCTATAATTCCTAATTTTTAAACAAAAGGCTTTCATATGGCACATTTAGAAGAGTAGCATTATTTTTTAAAATATTTTTGGTTGTAGATGAACACAATACCTTTATTTTATTTATTTTTATGTGGTGCTGAGGATTGAACTCAGTGTCTCACGTGTGCTAGGAAGCACTCTACCACTGAGCTATAACCCCAACCCATAGCATTCTCTTTTATAGTACTTAAATAAGTTTTTAAAAAGTCTTTGGTTAATTATGCCTTTATACTTCTGCCAGCCTCTGGATTTAGATTCAATCTTCCAAAGAACTCAAAATCTTTCAAATATTCTCAGTTTTCTTTCAAGTAGATTAGTTCAGATTTTATATCTAACTTACAAATGGAAAATCTGAAGTGCAGAAAAGTTAGGTAATTTACCAAAAATTTAATAATCAGTGGTAGAAGTTGAATAAAAACCAAGGTCTTTTATTTATGTCTAGTCCATTGCTTACCTGTCAGATGAGTAAAGGGCTAACAGGAGTCTATTATATACTCTCCAGTTGGCTGTATTGTTTTTAGACACATAATTTAGATAGTTGAATTTAAAAACTATAATTATCATCTGGTGATTGAGATGACTTATTCACAGTTGAAAAGAAAGGAAAAAAATTCAGTGCAAACCCAAGAACTCATAATTCTCCAAAGAAGTCTCTTATAAAGTGCTTGGCAATGATGTATCTTACAGGATGTTGGGATTTGTCCATGATGGGAGTGAAATCTAAACTCAAAAGTCTTGCTCTGTTCACTTTTTTTAAATGTCAAATGTTCTTAATTCCAAAGATATGTTTCTCTTCGAGGTAACTGAATATTGATCTTCTAGATAGAATGTTTAAAGAATGGTGTGAGCTATGCTTAATTTTGGGGTATTTATTGAGTTACAGATATCGAAGAATGTTTGTAAACCCAGAGTGAAATTTTACTGACTCTGATTTTAAAATCAAGCCTAAAGGAAACTAAATATGGTACTTCATATTAGAAAATTGCTAACTTGGGAAAATGGTGTTGGCAAAGTATCTCTTACTGTCCTTATATTATCACAGAGAAGAGTTCCTACATCCATGTTTATGACCAGCCTTTCCTACAGTTAGGCTTTGTTGGAGAAAGCCATGGATCCATGAGGTCTAACTTCTTTGGCCCAAGAAACCAGTTACTTAAAGTAAGGGTATTTAAGGAATGAGAAGGGGAACTTAATAGTGTCAGAAGTTTTCATCCCAAGCCAGAAGCCCTCTATCACACTACTCCATAGGAATAGGACAGTATGAAGTCAGCTGTTGATACCAATGAGAGGCTGAAAGATAGTGCTTTTCCCCTCACTACCTGCAATTAGGACCTGACATAATACCCCTGTGCTCTGGAAATCAACAGAAAGCCACGGTCACAGTCACCATGTTTGGAACTTCCTTTTGTGGTCTAGGTCTCAGACCTAGTCCCATCTCCACTCTGGGATGTTTTGACCAAATATATGAAGACAAAGCTGTTTCTCTTTTCATTTAGCCCCACTGGCACACAGAAGTCATGTGGAAGAAACATGAGTCATTGTAAGGATCCTAGGCTTTTGTACCTGTTCAAGTTGAAGCTTTAGTCAGTTCAATTTCTAGAAGAGTGTTGACTACACCTTGTTTTCTCTTAGAACTTTTCTGGAGCTTCTTTCAATTCCTTTCAGCTGATCTTTTGTAAACTTCATTTTGGAGTGAATTAACATTATCCATTGCTTTTCACAAACAGTAATGCTGTGGGCCCTGTGAACAGTTTGTTTCTGATTAGTAAGGAGGAATTAAACTGTCCCATAAAAGGTATATGTAGAGCCATAATACACTTTACTTTTTTTTTTTTTAAATCTCAGGTCTGGGAATTGAACCTCATGCATGATAAACACATACTCTACCACAGAAGTTACCCCCTGCCCCCAAAACCTGATAGTTCCCTTTTAACCAAACCTAATTTATCCACATTATTCCTATAATTCCTCCTTAGGGCCAGGCATGGTGGCACATGCCTTTAATACCAGCAGTCAGCTCTGAGGCAGGAGGATCACAAGTACAAGGCCAGCCTGAGCAACTTAGCAAGATCTTGACTCAAGAAAATAAAAAGATCTGGAGATATAGCTCAGAGATAGAGCACTCCTGGGTTTAATGTCTAGTACCGCTTACCAAAAAAAATTCCCTATTTGTACCAAAGAGGAAAAGGGATGAGGGGCTGGGGCTATAGCTCAGTGGCAGAGTCCTTGCCTAGCATACGTGAGGCGCACTGGGTTCGATCCTCAGCACGACATAAAAATAAACAAAACAAAGGTATTCTATCCATCTACAACTACAAAAAAAAAATTTAAAAGAAAACTTTAAAAAGGCGGGGGATGAGGAATGATGATGTGTGTGTAAAGAAAATCTGTGTTGTCATTTTATGTGACCTGAGAGTGATGTAAATAATTTTGCTATTGTCATTACACATTACAATGAGGAATTATTTGCAGAACTATAACTTTTTAAATTCTCAGATTTCTGTACTGAATGGCCAGCTGCACTAGACAGTGATGAGAAATGTGAGAAGCATTTTCCAATTGAAATTGACACAGCTGATTATGTTTCGTCAGGACCATCTATTCGAAACTCCAAAGCTCGAGTAGTAACCTTAAGGGTAAGAGATTTGTTAAAAAATAAGAATCATTAGAATACTGTATTTAAAAATATATTTTGTAATGTGATTACAAAATTAATACATATTTGTCATGGAAAAACAGAAGTTTTAAATTATATGGAAAAACAGAAGTTTTAAATTATAGAATAAAATTCTCTCTAATTCTCCCATTCAAAAATAATAATGGTTAATAACAGTAGCTCATTTTAGTATAAATACAGGTACCCTTTGTGTATTTTAATGGGGTGATACCATATGTGTTTTAGTAATCTGTTCTTTTTCACTTATTAAGAATTAAGAAAAAAAATGAAGTATTTCCCAATGTTGTTAAATGTTCTTTAATTTTATAGTTAATGGCTACATGATGTGTATGTGAGCATCTATTATGTGCCTGGACAATGTTTTTGAGGTTGGGGATGCAATGTGCTGTTTCGTTGTTGTTATTTTGAGGTGTTGGTATTGAGCACAGTGCTTTATGAATACTAGGCAAGTATTCTACCACTTGAGCTATATCCCACCCCAATAGTATTCTTTATATGGAAAAGGTTGTAATAAATATCCTTAGAGACTAATATTTGTATATATTCCAAATTATGTTCCCAATATAATTTCCTAAAAGAAAAACTATCAGGGATGGGGTTGTAGCTCAGTGGTAGCGTGTTTGCCTAGCATATGTGAGTCACTGGATTTGATTCTCAGCACTGCATATAAATAAATAATATAAAGGTCCATCAACAACTAAAAAATACATTAAAAAAAAAAAGAAGAAGAAGAAGAACCATCAGGTCAAAAGAAGTAGCTCCTTTGAAGTTGTTTGATATATATTGAAAAATTTCTGCAGGAAATGTAAAAAATACAACACTAGCAGATTGTGACAAAGCCTATTTTCTTATACTTTTTTTTTTTTTTTTTTTGGTACCAGGGATTGAACTCAGGGGCACTCAACCACTGGGCCACATCCCCAGCCCATTTTTTGTATTTTATTTAGAGACAGGGTCTCACTGAGTTGCTTAGTGCCTTGCTTTTTGCTGAGGCTGACTTTGAATTCGCAATCCTCTTGCCTCAGCTTCCTGAGCTGCTGGGATTACAGGTGTGCACCACTGCACCCGGCTACTTATCCTTGTATTTAGGATCATTGTCCTTTCCCATATTGCTCCTCTTACCTGGAGCATACCACATGCCATTACATTTCCAAGTTTTTGCCCTAGTAACTTCTAATTTAGTATTTGAAACCACTGTTTTCTTTGCCAAAGAAGTCTTGGTAACACAGAGGTCATGGGGCAGTTACTTTATATACTTTTTTAAATTGAACTTTGTATTTTAGAATAATTTTTAAATTTACAGAAAGTTTCATGAGTACTACAGAAGATCCTCATATATTTCATACTCATTTTCTCCTGTTGGTAGCATCTTACATTATACTATGTTATATTTTTCATGCTAATGATTTGATTTTTGGGGGGGGGGGGGGTACCAGGGATTGAACCCAGCCCTTTTTATATATTTTATTTAGAGACAGAGTCTTGCTAAGTTATGTAAGATCTCACTAATTTGCTGAGGCTTGCTTCAAACTCGATCCTCCTGCCTTAGCTTCCTGAGCTACTGGGATTACAGGTGTGCCTCACTGCATCCAGTTAATGATTTAATATTGATATAATATTCTTAAAGTCTATACTTTATTTGAATTTGCCTAGCTTTTGCCTGATGTTCTTTTTCTGTTCTAGAATGCCATTGAAGGTACTACTTTATATTTAGTCATCATGTCTTTTTGGACTCCTTATCTGTGATGTTCCTCATACTTGTTTTTGATGACCTTAACAGTTTTTTTGTTTTTTCCTTGCTAGGATTAAACCTAGAGTCTTATGCATGCTAGTCAAGCATATTTTGTTTTTGAGACAGGATCTTACTGTGTTTTTCAGGCTGGCTTTAAATTCCTAGGCTCAAATGGTCCTCCTGCTCAGCCTCCTGAGTGCTGGAACTATAGGTGTGAGAGAGACACTGTATCTGACTTGACCTTGACAATTTTAAGAAGTACTAATTATATACTTTTTAGAATGTCCTTCAGCTTGTTACTATTTTGAGGGGGAAATCTCAGACATAAACTGCCGTACTTATCACATTATATCAAAGGTACTGGCTGTTAACATGATTGTTCACTGATGATGCTAACCTTGATCAGCTGACTGATGCTAATTAGCATTTGTCAGTTTTCTCTGCTTTAAAATTATCTTTTTCCTGGGCTGGGGATATAACTCAGTTAGTAGAGTGTTTGCCTTGTATGCACAAGGCCCTGGGTTCAAGTCCCAGCACCACCTCCCCCCCGAAAAAATTACCCTTTTCCTGTCCTTTCCAGAAAAGGGAAGTAACTATTCAGTAGGAAGGAAGTAACTATGCAAAGCCCACACTTAAGGCGTCAGGAGTTATGCTGTACCTCCTTGAGGGAGAAATACCACATCCATTATTTGGAATTCTTTTTTTTTTTAATTTATAACAATTACAATTCATAGTGCCCGTATATAGCATCTTTTTACATACAACTGTTTGTATACAAAGTATATTCGTACAATTCAGGTCTTCAATCATGCATTTAGGATAATGATATCAATCTCATTCAACCACCACATTATTTGGAATTCTATATGGAAAATTTGTCTGTTCTCCCACATATATTTATTTGTTCAACCGTTTATGTCAGTATGGACTCACGGATATTTATTTGATACTTTGAATTATAGTCCAGTAATAAATAAATATACGTGTATATTTATTTTTTTGCTCAAATTGTTCTGGCTTTGATAATTGAGCACTCTTTTGATTAGCTTCTCTATATATTTGCCATACCCCCATCATCTGATTTTTATACATTTTCTTATTTTATATCACTACAAAATACTCTAGACTCATCTCATATTTTCCCTGTCCTAGTTAAAGTATCAGCCATTACTCCAAAGAGCCCTGACTGATATACCTTTGATTCATTTTAAGGAGAACTGCCCATCTCTTCAAGGTACCTTTAAGAAACCTCAAAAAAAAAAAATAAATAAATAAATAAATAAATAAATAAAAAATAAAAAGTTTTTTGTACTCTATGTAGCCTGTATCCTAGTTAGAACATATATAGCAAAAATGTGTTAAATCTGTTTTTTTATTAAGTGCTAACAAATAGACAAAATTTAATTGCCAGGATTTTCTGATTAGATGTGATTGATTTGTGATTTTTTAAGAAATATTTTTAGTTGTAGATGGACACAATGTCTTTCTTTCTTTCTTTCTTTCTTTCTTTCTTTCTTCTCTCTTCTCTCTCTCTCTCTCTCTCTCTCTATTTTATGTGATGCTGAGGATTGAACCCAGGGCCTCACACATGTGAGGCAAGTGCTCTACCACTGAACCACAACCCCAGCCACTGATTTGGAATTTTTAAAAGATGGTTTCTTCAGTGTCAGAGATCAGGACCTTCTGCATGCTAGACAAGCACTTTACCACTGAGTACACCTCTAACTCCTGATTAGTAGCTTTCTTTACTAGGTTTTGGTATCAGGATTGTGCCATATTTATGAAATGAATTTATGAAACAGTGGAATTAAGCATGTGCAGACTAGCTGGAGTCAATCAATATGGTGGGGTAAACACATAAAATAAATATGATTTGAAGATATTCAGATTTTTTAATTCAGGGAAGGAAAGTGTAGAGAAGTTTAGAATTAAGAATTTATGTTTTTATAAAGACTTTAAAGCACTGTCTTCTATTTGTCTCATTTATTCCTGACAAAGATCCTGTGAATGAAGTTGTACTGAGGAAACTGTCTCAGGGAGGTAAAATAATTTGATTGAAATCATATAGCAAGTGGCAGTCCTAAAAATCAAACACCGTTCTTTTCTTGTGTGTAATACTAGAGTTTTTAAATCATACCATACTTGCATGTAGAGAAAATATCTCACATTTAAACCTATTTGAATTTATGTAGCTCCTTTTGTGTTAAAATATAGACATTTAAAGATAGACACATACAATCACAACCTCCTGTGATTTGAAATATCCATATTATTTTGGGGTAATATTGGTGGCACAATATCTGTTCTTAGGAAAATAGCAACTTTAAAACAAAAAGCTTAAGGATTGCTTTGAATTTTGGTGAGGAAAGACAATTGAATGCCACTCCACTTTGCTGTCAGTGTTAGTCCATGTTAGACTATAATTTTGCAGTGCCTCTGAGTGCTAGCAGGTGGCGTGAGTGTACTACACACTATTTCTGAAGTTATTTATGAGTTTGTAGCCTACAGTATATGTACTTTTGAACATTAAAATATTAATGTGAATATGAGTTTTAAAGTAGTTGTTAGCTGTTGTGTTTTTTGACCACTATGGCAAAAAAGCTAAAACACATTTTTAAAATGGCTTAATGTACTGCTAAACATTATTATGCTTTTACTGAAGGGGGTTTCAAAAGGACAGATCACTATATTCTTACTGTCCTAATATAAAAGCTATTCGTTTTTCTTTATAGACTTCTCTGTATATGTGCATATGTACATGTATTTGCATAATAATAATAATGTAGGTCATTTTCTTATTTTTCTTGTAAGTAATTCTCCATGTTGTTATTAATCTGTTTTTTCATAAAATGTGTTATTTATCTCTTAAGCTGGAAACCTAGTTGTTGATATATATTCTTTCCAGAGGACTGTGATAATTCCTAGACCATTGCCAAAAACAAAGTAGATATTGTACTTGCATTCAAAGGTTTGCTATTCGGTGGGGAAATATTGGCATATAAATAGGCAGGATTATTGAAGCTAGAGACAAGAACCAGATGGAATTTAAAAATGTTTAGCCTGTTTGCTTCTTCATGAAGTTACAACTCTTTCTTAATGCTCTACACGGAAAAGTAATCTGTGCTTGCTATGGTTTGGATATGAGTTTGTCTCCCAAGGATTCATGCATTGGTAGCTTGGTTCTCAGTGTGACAGTGTTGGGAGGAGCCAGACCTTAAGAGGTGGGGCCTAGTGGGAAGTCCTTTAGTAATTGGGGAGGGATTAAGGTAGTTCTGGAAGAGATTAAGGTCACTCTCAGAATGAGTCCTTTAGTCTAACCCCTGAATTTCTTTCTGGCTTCCTGTCTTGCAATATGATTTCCTTTTCTTATATGTCCTCCCACATTCTGATGCCAGTACCATGACCTCAAACCTCCAGAATTGTGAGCTAAATAAATTTCTTTTCTTTATAAAATTACTCAACTTCGGGTATTTCATATAATAACCCAGTGAATACAATACTTCACTTTATTTAACTGTATTCTCATATCATGCCTATTCATCTCTAGATACTTTTAGCTCATGCCATAATTCTCTACAATTTAAAAAGCATATTATTTTATTCCAGTATTTCCCAAAACGTGTTAAGGAAGACTAATTCTGTGAACTATTCCTTGAAAATTGAAATCTGAGGTCAAATAAATTTGAGAATCATTTATATACCAACCCTGTATTTTGAAAAATAATAAACTCAGCATTTCCTAAATATATTTAGCAGAAATAATTTTTTAAAAAGTCTTAACAGGCTATGTATTAACTTTTGAAAAACATTGAATGGAATTGTTTAAAATGTTTTGAGCCATGTGAGGTGGCACATACCTGTAATCCCAGTGGCTTGGGAGGCCAAGGCAGGAAGATTGCAAGTTCAAAGCCAACCTCAGCAACTTTGTGAAGCCCTGAGCAACTTAGGAAGACTTTTTCTCAAAATAAACATAAAAAAGGCTGGGGGTGTGATTCAATGGTTAAGCGCTCTTGGATTCAATTCCTGGTAAAAAAAAAAAATTTTTTTTTTGATCCTTCCCTGATGCAATATTCCAGCCTCTGAGAGATCTGTAGCTTTTAAAAATAAATGTCCCTAAAATAGTTTCAGTGATATAGGTCTTATAATTGCATGGTAGAAATTTCTTAAAGCTATTATATTTTATCCATTTATTCTAGTATTTAGCTTTGATAATACCAATTGAGCTTAATTCAGTTTGTGCTTCTAATAAACACCCTAATTTGCCTTCTTTAAAACATGTCATTAGTTCCTTCAGGAAAGTATACATGCCACAAACTTTCAAAGAACTCCCAATAGTATATTCCTTTTTATTTTATTTATTTTTCTTTCCATAAACAAGATCAGGCTTTATAATGTATACTAATCACTAACTCTGTGTAGAAAGTAGTTTGAAAAGATTTCTTTTTTCTGGGTTTAATGTTAATACCAATAACATTGCTACTTCTTTTCGTTAAACAAATTATATGAAATTATTTTTTGAAAATTTTTTCTTTTAAGGTGAAACTTTCCAGTTTGAATTTAGATGATCATGCAAAGAAGAAACTCATTAAACTTGTAGGAGAACGATACTGCAAGACCACAGATGTACTTACCATCAAAACAGATAGGTAAAGAAAGCAAAGTTGAGCAGACTGTGCACATGTGTTTGTTGTTGTTGTTGTTGTTGTTGTTGTTATTGTTGTTTTTGTCCTCCAGTACTTCGGCAATACTTTTTGTAGTGAAGGGGTAGCAAAGTTGTCTAATTCATATTTTTAATATCCTTATACTAGCCTATTTGTGTTATGTTGTTAATGTATGCAGAGAGGATTGCTTGGCTAAGGTATTGTTATTTTTAATATTAATTTTCATATATCCATGTATATAAAACTGATAAGGTGTTAGAAGGCAAAAGTGTGATTTGCTAGTGATTAATGCTTAAACAGGTAGGTTTTTTTTGTTGTTGTTTTCTTAATTGGCTTTATTTGTGATTTTAGAATCTGGCAACATCTCATTCCATAAAATAGAATAAGTGTTCCCTTAAACAAGTTTTTATAAAATGAAAGCATCAAAGAGTCTTGTAGTTCAAAATTAAAATTATAAAATTATACATGTGGAAATTTATCTAGGCACTTCTGGAAATAAGCAGAATTTCAGAGCCAGGGATATTTATAAATTCAGTATTAAGTTTATCATATATGAATTTATAAATTTTATGATTTTCATTTGATGTAAAGAAAGGTTGTTAGTATATCTTTACTAAATGATTATTTTATTATTAGAATTATACTGTGGTTGTTTTTAAATTATGTCAAAATATAAAAGACCTGGCAGGGCGCGGTGACACACACCTGTAATCCCAGCACTTGGGAGGCTGAGGCAGGAGGATTGCAAGTTCAAAGCCAGCCTTAGCAATGGTGAGGCACTCAGCAACTCAGTGAGAGTCTGTCTCTAAATAAAATACAAAAAAGGGCTGGGGATGTGGCTCAGTGGTTGAGTGCCCCCGAGTTTAATCCCCGGTACCAAAAAAAAAAAATTACGCTTGTGCACGCGCACACACACGTGTGTGTGTGTGTGTGTGTGTGTACATATATGTATATATATATATGTATATATATGTGTGTGTATATATATGTATATATATGTGTATATATGTATATATATGTATATACATGTGTACACACACACATATATATATATATGACTTGTCTTTAGAGATAAGTGGGTATGCATGTCACCTTTCTCTGCCTAACCCTGTTTCAAAGCATTTGGAGGTATCAGAAACAATTTTGTGTTACATCATGAGTCTTAGTGATGGGAAAAAGGAAACATGACATACATATAGAAATAGTAATAGGGTGGAGGCAGAAAAGATAAAGGAAACATGGTTTCTGATTATTACCTTATGAGGGAAATAGGTATGAAATGTATTAGTAATATTCTGCAGGAGCCCTGTTTGGGGAGATAGCTAAGATTGTGGTTGACTATGGGCCATAGACATTTTTAGGCATTTCCGCCTTCCGTAGTCTCACGGGACTTGGCCTGGGATCTCGCGGGACTTGGTCGAGGATCTCGAGAGCTTTGAACGGTGACTCAGCAGATCGAGCTAGCGCCATTGCTGCTCGGGCGCATGGGAAGAGACCAGAGAGAGAAAAGACAGGGTTATCGCTATTGTATAGATATATTGTAGTTTCCTGTAAGAGTAGGTGCCTTGGTTTCTTGTGAGAGTGTGTATGTGGTGTTAGAAATTACAAGAGACAGAGACAGAAAGATTAAAGAATATTTTCGTCTCCATCCTGTCTCCGGACTCCTTCCCGCGGCGCTGCCGTTCCAGGCTGCGATCCCTGTACGGGCGACAGGCACAGTCGCACAGGATAGTCTCATGTGGCCGACATATCAACCTAAGACAGGAGTCAAGGGCACAGCCTTGATTATCCGATGACGGGTAAGAATGTTGGTTGCACATAGACGTCCTAGAGCATCCCCTCTTTTAAAACAAAAGGGGGAAATGCAGGAGCCCTGTTTGGGGAGATAGCTAAGATTGTGGTTGACTATGGGCCATAGACATTTTTGGGCATTTCCGCCTTCCGTAGTCTCATGGGACTTGGCCTGGGATCTCGTGGGACTTGGTCGAGGATCTCTAGAGATTTGAACGGTGACTCAGCAGATCGAGCTAGCGCCATTGCTGCTCGGGCGCATGGGAAGAGACCAGAGAGAGAAAAGACAGGGTTATCGCTATTGTATAGATATATTGTAGTTTCTTGTAAGAGTAGGTGCCTTGGTTTCTTGTGAGAGTGTGTATGTGGTGTTAGAAATTACAAGAGACAGAGACAGAAAGATTAATGAATATTTTCGTCTCCATCCTGTCTCCGGACTCTTTCCCGTGGCGCTGCCGTTCCAGGCTGCAATCCCTTTCCGGCGACAACAATATTCCTTTTACTGTTTTTAGAAAATGCAAAGTAATGTTTAATATTTACTTTGTTCAACTTTAAAATGTTACTGTTTGAAACTCTGTAAGTACCTGATAATGTTTTTTTCCAGTATCAATATATATGTTTTATGGTAATGCTTATATAGAATAGAGAACTATTAAATAAACGTAAAGGAAGAATGAACAGTGTAGTTAAAAGTCATTTGTTATTTGATGGCTTTATATTTTAAGCAGTTGGAAGAAATTTTTTCTTTTATTGAATTACCCTTCATACATGTACTATCTTGTGTATATGTAGAAGTTCTAACTAATTTTAGGATATAAGTTCTGTATTAAATATAGCAGTAATAGTACAGAATTGTATATAGTGTAGCTTATATTTAAAAAGAATCAGCTCTGGAGAAATCAAGGTTAACACTTAGATTAGCACCTTTCATCTGCCTATTTGTTTGTTTGTTTATTTATTTTGAGATAGAATCTTGCTGTATTGCCCAGTCTGGCCTTGAACTCCTGGACTCAAGCAATCCTCCTACCTCAACATCCCAAGCAGATGAGACTTCAAACACACACCACTGTACCCAGCTTATCTTAACTGTTTTTTAAATGGTTCATTAGATATTCTTATGCCATTCAGGAGATTTTTGAGATGGTAAAGGGGACTTGAATTGGACACAGTCATATTAAAAATATCATAAGCTGTTATATACAAATAACTCAATTGGTGACAAAAGCAGAGATAAATATAACACCAGTGTTCAGTGTCCTCAAATAATTATATACATAGAATGTTCTTATTCTAAAAACAAAACTTTTTTAAAAGCAGAGAACTTCCGAAGATATTATTTTATGTATATGCTTTGCAAATCATTCTGTATATTAAGTTTCTAGAATTTTGATTTCTTCCCTTTTTCTCTTTTTAAAGGTGCCCTTTAAAGAGACAGAATTATGATTATGCAATGTATCTACTAACAGTTTTATACCATGAATCTTGGGTAAGTGTATATGAATGTTTGATGATTTTTTTAAATGTAATTTAGATGACATTAACCTTTCAAAATACCCTGTGTGGCAAATACTTAATTGAATATTTTGTGAACCACCAACTAATCTAAGCATGTGTGGAATAGCATAGGTGGCTTCTCTTGATTCCCAAAGTGAAGATCTTGAAATAGATTATCTAGTCCATCTTGGGCCCATATTAAAATGTGCCTGAAATACTCTTGAAATGCAAAAAGTTTCTGACTTTTGCTAGAAAATTCAGGGTGTTTTGCTTTGGTGTTGTGTTTCATTTTGTGTTTGAGTGAAAGTTGTCAGTTATGGGAGAATTATCGTTTTTTGTATGACTTTAGAATTTATGATTTATCTTGTTTTCCAAAACTTTGTAGAAAGGTATTTTGGGTGTTTATTAAATTTTTAAATTTTTTAAAAAATATTTACTTATTTTTTTAAAGTTGTACATAATGTGTTTTTATTTTTACATGTTGCTGAGGATCAAACGTGCTAGGCGAGCACTCTACCGCTGAGCCACAACTCCAGCCCTGTTTATTAAAATTTTTAGTTAACACATAATATCTGACTATTATACATTAGGAACAGTTAAGAGCAGTTAATTATTTAGATAGTATAAAAGTGGTCTTGTGGGGCTGGGGTTGTGGCTCAGTGGTAGAGTACTCGCCTAGCTCAGGTGAGGCACTGGGTTCCCTCCTCAGCATCACATAAAAAATAAATAAAAATAAAGGCATTGTGTCCACCTACAACTAAAAAATAATAAAAAAAAAAGTGGTCTTGTGTCTGAATTTATTGAGTTGTAATAGAGGTATGTATACATTTATGAGGACGATTTTGCTATACTTGAGCATCAACTCGTCTGATTTAATGTTAGAAACCGATATTTTTTAAAAAACATTTTTAGTTGTAGATGGACAAAATGCCTTTATTTTATTCATTTATTTTTATGTGGTGCTGAGAATTGAACCCTGTGCCTCACATGTGCTAGGCAGGTGCTCTACCACTGAGCTACAACCCCAGCTCACCAATATGTTTTGTGTCCAGGTAACTCAAAGTTTTAATTATTTTTGGGTATCCTAGCTACTTGTGAGACTGAAATAGGAGAATCACAAGTTGGAAGCCAGCCTTGGCAACTTAGCAAGACCCTGTCTCAAAATAAAAAATAAAACAGGGGCTGGGGATACAGCTCAGTGGTAGAATGCCCTTGGATTCAACCCCCAGTACCACAATTAAAAAAAAAATAATCAATCTTTTTTTTTTTTTTTTTTTTTTTGTGGTACCGGGGATTGAACTCAGGGGCACTCAACCACTGGGCCACATCCCCAGCCCTTTTTTGTATATTTTATTTAGAGACAGGGTCTCACTGAGTTGCTAAGTGTCTCGCCATTGCTGAGGCTGGCTTTGAACTCACGATCCTCCTGTCTCAGCCTCCCAAAGTGCTGGGATTACAGGCGTGCGCCACCGTGCCCAGCAAAAAATCAATCTTTTTAAGTATGCATTCAAATTAAGTTAAAATTTTTGTACATTGCCCAACATAGGGAACTAGGAGATTCAATAGCATTTTCATATTGGGAACATTTGAAGGACTAGAGATAGCTGCAGAAGAAGGTCACTCTCTTTAGATATTCAAAGAACTTCATTGAAAGAGAACTTAAATAATTTGTTTTTATGACTTAAAGATATAACTGGGTGGAAGCAATAGTGAGACAGATTTCAGTTCACTAAGTGAGAACTTTCTAAGAGAAACAGCAATGGGCTACTTCAATGGGGAGAATATGTTCCATGTATTGGCCTTCTTCTCTAAGATATGGTAAAAGAAACATTCCTGGGACAGCTAGTTGCATTAGATGGCCTTTGGGACTTCCTTCTGTTCACAGCATGTTAATTAATGTTAATAATAAAACAATTTTTAAAAAAAATTTATTTGCTTTAGTTGTACACAATGTGTTTTTATTTTTATGTGGTGCTGAGGAGCGAACCTGTGCTAGGTAAGCACTCTACCGCTGAGCCACAACCCCCGTCCCAATTATAAAACAATTTTTTTTTAAACATTTTTATTTATTTGCTTTAGTTGTACACAATGTGTTTTAGTCAATGAGTTTTATTTGTACGTGGTGCTGAGGATCGAACCCGGGTTGCCCACGTGCTAGGCGAGCGCTCTACCACTGAGCCACAATCCCAGCCCCTATAAAACAATTTTAACAAGAGAATGAGTGGCAAGTGGAAACAAAGAAAATTTTATTTCAAGGTTAGTAAAGTACAAAAAGTAGCTAGTTGCTCATTTCTTCTTTTGCAGTATTCTCCTTTTCATAATTCATCTGAATTTTCCAATTCCTGGCTTCAAGAGTAATATGATAATACCATTTAATCACTCTTTCCTCAGTTGATTTTAGAAATCCCTTTGGCTTAAGACGATTAAGTTCCCTTTAGAACCAGCAACATGGCTGAATTAACTACAGTTGTATGGCTAATGCTTAAAGAGTTAATAATAAACAATAAAAGCCAAACAGTTTTGAATCCCTTATTTTTCCAACAGTCTGTAAAATGAATTGCCCCAAAGGAAATGACAGGCATAAATAAATTCAGTGAAAGTTGACTTACTGGATTCTTTCTGTGGTTCCATGACATAGAATCCAAATAAGCTTGTATTCTGGATTCATGCAAGTAGCCTTTGATCTTTAATGCTAATTACTTTGATGCCAGGATGGGTAGCCACATATAACTGTCCTAAACAGATATAATTAAAGAATTCCTATATTAAAATTGGCTCTTAGTTCTTTCTAAACAAATACTATCAGTAAAGGAGCTTTAAGAGAATGCAGATGAGCCATGAAATTTTGCAGAGCTACTGGAACAGAATTTTTATTGAATTGAAATTCTTTTTTCTCTCACCAGCATGGAATTCATACTTGAAATTGATGTTACCACCTGGCATTTAATCCAGTATTTAAAAAGCCCCTGTTTAATCCATTGCTTTCTTTTTTATAGGCTAGCTTCTGAGCATTTCATACTCAAATATGTGTATCCCTTGGCTTTTTAACCTTTCCATGGAGGTTACCTTTAAATAGCATTGACAGGAAAGTAGTTGGAACCTTCTGAAGAAGGTTTGTCTATACTTCAGCATAAGGATGTTACTGTTGTATAATATTCAAAACAGTTTAACTATAGAAGTATCAAAGACTGGATTCTAGGGTTGGGATGTAGCTCATTTGGTGGAGTGCTTGCCTAGCATGTACAACACCCTGGGTTCAGTTCTCAGCACCACCAAACAAAAAACAAACAAACAAACAAAAAAAGGACTGGATTCTAATGCCAGTTCCATTACTTTTAACCTCTGAGGTTCAGTTTTCTTCTAAAGAGTTTTTGGATAAATTAAAGAACATTTACGTAAGTGTAGAGCAAATAATGGGTTCTCAGTAAATTACTATTGTAAACAATACTAAAATGAAGAAACCTTATTTTCTTAGAATTTCAAATTCATTTATTTCTAATTTCAGTACATAGTTTAAGTTGACAGAGTTTACCTGATTAAAGTCAGATTTGTACCCTACTGTGTTTAAAAATTAGAACGTGTATCCTACTCACAATTTGACTTAACTTACAATAGTGAAACTTCCTAAATTAACTTATTGCATGATGCTTGTTAATGTAAACCTTCCAAAAGCAATTAGGTTAAGAAATGATTGAAAGAAGCATTTTGTAGAGGTCTTGCCAAAAGATAGAGTGAAACACAAATGCTGGGGCAAAGAAAAAAGCCTGGAAGATGTAGAGCTCTGAAACCAAATTCCAAAGATTCTTTACTGGTATTGATATTGAATTAGTACTAACAATTACTTTTTAAAATTTAAACTTTGGGCTGTCTTATTGGATTTCATAACAGTCTTATTGTCAGAAATATATCTAGCTTTGTAATAGAGTGATTCTGAAGTTAGTTAACAAAATTTCTAAGTTAGATAATTTTATATTTACTAATAGAGGTCATTTTTAAATGGGATCTTATTGCAAATACTTCTGATAAAAGTAAAGAATCTGAGTTGAGAGGAGCAAAGGCATTCAAACCAGATTGAGTAAGCTCTATTGGGGAGT
This sequence comes from Tamias sibiricus, assembly GCA_025594165.1. Classification (NCBI taxonomy): domain Eukaryota; kingdom Metazoa; phylum Chordata; class Mammalia; order Rodentia; family Sciuridae; genus Tamias; species Tamias sibiricus. The sequence goes on from CM046661.1 coordinate 91,384,072, forward strand.
GTTTGTTCATGATCTTTGTAATAGTCCCTCCATCAAGGCTTGCCCCGCAGACTCTAGGAATGATCAAACCTTAGCACAACTGTGAACTTGGAATGGATGTTCATTGAGCAGAAAACGAACCTGTGCCAGAAGTACTACCTGGGTGGGTTGGCTTTCCTTTTTGTTCTCTGGTTGGTCAACATCTGCTTCTTCTAAGTCTTTCTTGCCCTCACCTGCACTGAACAGATCTAAATCAAAGATTAGGTTTGGCACTCAGCTGTGGGCTTCCTCTTCTGGGTGATCGTGCTCTACACTTAAATCATCGTTTTCTAGATCTGCCAGTCCTGCTGGGCCACACTATGCCCTTGTTGCCCCCCAACAACTTCCACATAGGACCTGCTCATTCTCAGGATGGGCTTCTCTGCTCTAAATTCGTACTCAAGCCCCTAATACTTGTTCCCTTTTCCCATATTCTCTGCTGACATCCTCCAGCAAAGAGTCTTGACTATAAAAAAAAATCCTTTTGCGGGCTGGAATTGTGGCTCAGTGATAAGAGCACTTGCCTAGCATGTGTGAGGCCCTGGGTTCGATTCTCAGTACCACATATAAATAAATGAATAAAATAAAGGTCCACCAATATCTAAAAATATTTTTAAAAAATCCTTTTGCAAAGCCATAATCACCATTTAATGTGTCAGGTTTTGAGTTCATTAATTGTATGTGTGTGCTCACACACACATGCAATGCCAGGCCCTATTAGAGAACACTTGAACAATGTTTGTTATGTTGTTTTTTTCTTTCTTATATTCAACAGCCATTTAGTTCTTGTGTGCAGCCAGCCCTCTATATCCATGGGTTTCATATCCATGGATTCAACCAACCTCAGATCAAAAATAGTCTTTTAAAAATTGCAGCTTTTGGGCTTGAGTTGTAGCTCAGTGGCAAAGCACTTACCTAGCACATGTGAAGCACTGGGTTTGAGCCTCAGCACTATATAAAAATAAATAAATAAAATAAAGGTATTATTGTGTCCATCTACAACTAAAAAATATATAAAAAAAAATTGCAGCTGTTCTCTGAGGTCGTAGCTCAGTGGTAGAGCACTTGCCTAGCATGAGGGTTTCATCCTCAGCATCACATTAAAAAGAAAAAAAAAAACTAAATAAATAAATAAAATAAAGGTATTGTGTCCATCTACAACTAAAAAAGATTTTTTAAATGCAGCTGTTTTGAACATTTGCAGTCTTTTTTGTTATTATTCCCAAAATATTTAACAAATGTATATAATAACTGTTTACATAGCATTTACATTGAGAAGACTTAAATTTCTGCAGATTTAGATATCTGCAGACTCCTGAAACCAATCCCCCATGAATTAGGACAACTGTACAAGAAAAGGTGCTATGATCCATAGGACTATCAAAATGATTAAGCCTTTACCCTTAGGTACCTTTAATTCTGGAGTGAAATTGGTGGTTATAATACAGTCTGTTGAGCTGGATAGCAGAAGTTAGGCATAGTGCTGTGAGAGGTGCAGACAAGAATTAGTTCTACATGAAGGCTTTAAAGGAGTGGTGACAATTGTAGAAGATGAATAGGAGAATATAGTACAAAAATGGGTGAAGGACTTTCTAGACCTTGTAAGATTAGAAAGCAGGCAGAGATTTGGTTTAGGAGGGTATAGACTAACAGGATGGATATAGACAATGAGTCTGGCAATAAGTCAGAGCCAGATTGTAAAGCATGCTGTATAGCTTATTCACAAGGTTCCCATTTGTAATCAGAGGGCAATGTCAAGCATTTTACTAGTTGTCTGAAAAGACATCTCTCACTATTTTAGAGTTTATAAAGGAATAAGTCATCCTGTATCAAATGTCAAGTGTGCTTTCATTAAAAATTGACAAATATTTATTAATTGCCAGTTATTTGCATGGCATCATTAGATATAGAGGTTAATATGAAACAGAAAAAACATAGTCCCCAATGGCAGAACACTAGCACTTTTAGTAATAAATATTATAAGTGTTGTAAGTGTTGTTTTAGTTTGGACTACTCTAACAAATTACCACAGATTAGGTGGCTTTAACAACAGAAATTTATTTCTCATAGTTCTGGAGCTGGGAAGTCAGAAATCAGAGTGCCAGTATGGTTGGATTAGGATCAGGGCCCTCTTCCTGGTTTGCAACAGCTATCTTCTTAATGTATCCTTGCATCAACCAGAGAGAGAGGAAGCAAGTGCTCTCCTGTCTTTTTATAAAGGCACTAGTCTCATTATGAAGTCTCCGTCTTTGGCCTCATTATTTCCCAAAGACCCCATCTCCAAGTACCATCATATTGAGGTTGGGGTTTCAACATGAATTTTGGGAGGACACAGACATTCAAGGGTTGTATTATTTATTATTTAATTTTTTATTCTTTCCCACCTACTCTTTTTTTTTTTTTTTTTTAATATATCCTTCAAGGCATTAATACCTGATTTGAGCCACTTATTCTTTATCTAATCTCTATTTTTGTACAAATAAGTTTTTTTTTGTTTTGTTTTTGCAATACTGAGGATTGAAACCAGGGATTCTGTACCACTGAGCTATACCTCTAGCCCCTTTTTAAAATTTTTTATGTTGCTGGAGCTGGCCTCCAACTTCTGATCCTCTTGCCTCAGTATCCTGTGTCTGACCAAGTTATACTATCTTATTTACTTTCTGATTGGTCACTAAGCACTTGACTATAGATACTTAGTCATTTATTGGTATGTTTTGCCTTTCTAACTAATTGTAAAGGGCTTTATTAGCAAGGATCTGATCTTATAATTTGTGCTTCAAAGTATCTAGATTAATGTTAGGTAAGAACACTGAATATTTTAACAGCTTTTTATCCATTCTTTTAAATTTTTATAAATAGTCTTGAAATAGGTTTTCAACTCTATGTCTGTTCACAAATAGGATGAAAAATCAAGAGGTAAACTTCCTTTTCAGTAATATAAAATGTGCCATATTTATTAGATGTTAGCAATAATTAGCTTACTGGTGTGAACTATTAATAATTCTTAGATAAAATTATTAACAGTCAAAAATCATGACCTCTTTTGAAGAAATATCTTTGCAAAAGTTAAAGAGACAATGTTCATGAATGTATGATTTGAATTCTGTGTAGGTCAGGTTTTTCATATAGTTATATTTTTTAATGTTTGAAATTGTTCCAATTCTACATTATTTTGGAAGCTCTCCATAAATGTCTGCTTTTGTGAGTTTATTTCATGATATAAATTTATATTTGACAAAGTTAATAGAGTCTATATTCCTAAAAAATATTGGCTTCTCCTAGCAAGATACATCTATTTCACATGAAGTTTCACACTTCATACATAAACCTAATACTACATGTTTGCTAAGGAAATGCAACTGGCTATACACATTAACTGAACTCACATAATGAGTCTGAGAATTAATGCTGGGCCAGTAACAACAGTAAAAAGTGACTTCATGCCACAGTTTTACTTGTTTTCAGACCAATATGCCTTGCCTTTATTTTAAAAGTAGATCTATGGTGTTACTATGAGGGTCATCTTGGTCTCTGTCTAGACTCCTTTTTTAATCTCTCTGCTGTTTCAAATGATCACCTTGAGTTAACACAAAAAGGAAACCATGCTGGGCATGGTGGTGAACACCTGTAATCCCAGCTACTAGGGAGGCTGAGGCAGGAGGATCACAAGTTGTAGTCCAGCCTGAGCAATTTAACAAAACCCTTTCTCAAAATAAATTAAGTTTTTTCAATATGGTGGAATAGAGACGGTCACTTTCCTGGCTGCTCCATGGAGTGAAACCAGGAAAGCAGATAGGCAGCTTCTCAGCAAGATGGGTGAACCAAAAAAAAAAAATGGGGGGAAGACTTTACTGGAATTTAAAACTGGACATTCAAAGCAGATTGGGGAACTCGGGAGCTTGGATGTAATAAGATAAGGAAGAAATCCCCAGCAGTACAGCCACTACTGTGGCCAGGCTGGAAGCACAGAGCAGTCCCTTCACAAACAAAGTGGAGGTATAAGGGATTTAAAGGAAACTGCATTTTTAGGAGGCCTGATGTGTGTCTGGGTATGGAATATTTAAAGATCAAGGACATTGCCTGACAAACCTGAAAGGCACACTGCACATATCCTTGTGCAGAAAAGAAGCTGCCATCTCTCCAGGTGGAGTGTGAACGACAAAAGAAGGAACCATTTTTTCAGCGGCAGTGCAGGGGGTGATAGCTAAGGAAGCTAATTCCTGGCAAACCCAAGTTTGGCCCAACATACAGGCCCAGAAAACACACACTGCATGCCACAGAGTGTGTGTAAGTGAACAGGAAAAAAAATCAAACATGGAGAGAGGTTTACTGGTTGTGGAAATCTACCCAGCTTTACTCTTCCCCCTTAAACCTGCTGCTTGCAGGATTGGCTTGGAGAGACAGATCTGGCCAGGAACCCAAAAGGGTGGGGGCTGGAGAGATTGAGTTTGGAGACTAAACCCAAGACCAGGAAACGTGGGGGCTGCAGGTAATTTAGGGGACTAAAAATTGGCTTCTCTAACACACAAGTGGAACACAGGGGAGATACCCGAGGTATAGTCTTCTGGTGTGGACCGGCAATTACTGGGCTCTGGAGGTGTGCTGAAAAATCTCCAGACCAATTGGCATTCAGCAAAAAGCATGGTGCCCACTTAAGCCTAAACCCTGCCTCTAGGAATTCCACCTATAGGATTACCTCTCTCACTCCAGCAGTCTGGAGGGTAGAGCATCTCACTCCAGATGACCCCACCTAAAACTTCTGAGAAGAGAAGCTGAGAATTTTTTGAACTCCAATGGAAAGAATTCTTTTAACTTTATATCAGGATTTTTTTCTCATATATTTTTTTCCTTTTCTCTGTTTAATTGTGACCTTAATGGTACATGGATATTTATACATACTCATGTTTTTTTTTTCTCATTTCTAGCATTTCTGAAGCCAGTCATTTTTCATGGATCAGTTTTTTTGAGGACTAGGATGTTTGATTAGTATATTTTAGTTTTGTTTTGAATCTCTTTAGTTTTATTTTTATTTTTTAAAAAAATTTACTTTATATATATTTTTCACTTACCTGTTTCCCTTCATTCTTTCTTTTCTTCCACTAACAGTCAATCTCTGTTGTTTTCTGTTTCACTCTTTCTTCAATTTTTTTTTTTTTTTTTTTTTTTTTTTTTTTTGGTACTGGGGATTGAACTCAGGGGCCCTGGACCACTGGGCCACATCCCCAGACCTTTTTTGTATTTTATTAGAGACAGGGTCTCACTGAGTTGCTAAGTGCCTCGCCATTGCTGAGGCTGGCTTTGAACTCGCGATCCTCCTGCCTCAGCCTCCCAAGTGCTGGGATTACAGGCGTGCACCACCGCGCCCGGCTCTTCAATTTTTTACTTCTATATTCTCTCCTCCTCCCTCATAATCATCATATCCTATATCACTTCCATTCACTCCCTGTCCACCATTTGAAATTGTAAACCCTTTTGCAAACTTGCTATTTTTATTGTAGGCAATAACTGATCACATCATTTCTGTTTATTGTGATAATTAACACTGAAGATGTTACAGTAGGAACTGTTTGGTTTAATTCTGTATATTGTTTGCATTGGTTGTTATTATTTTTCTCCCCTAAACAGTGAGGTACTGGAAACCTTCAGGAACACTACAAGTCCACAGAGTAGAAACTCTGCTACCTCAGATCCTACTGCTAGATGGTTAGACACACAAATAACATGAAAAAGCAAGGGAACAAACTGCCCCAAACAAACCAAGATACTTCAACAACACCACGGTGGAAGAAATGTCAGAGAAGGAATTTTAGAATGTACATAGTTATAACTAATCTGCAAGATAAAGGATGACATCAGAGAGAAAATAGGAAATGAAAGATCACTTCAATAAGGAGATAGAGATTCTGAAAAATAATCAAGCAGAAATCCTCAAAGGAAGGAATCAATAAACCAAATTAAGAATTCAATGGAAAGCATCATCAACAGACTAGACCACTTGCAAAACAGAATTTCAGGCAATGAAGACAAAATATATAATCTCGAAAACAAAGTTGACCATGGAGAAAAGATGTTAAGAGGCCATGAATAGAACTTCCAAGAAATATGGGATAACCTGAAAAGACCAAATATAAGATTTTTTGGGATAAATGAAGGCTTGGAAATACAAACCAAAGGAATGCATAATCTTTTCAATTAAATAATATAAGAAAATTTCCCAAATATAAATAAAACAAAATTAAATACAGGAGGCTTAAAGGTCCCCCAGTATACAAAATTACAACATACCTACACCAGGGCTCATTATTATGAAAATGCCTAACATACAGAATAAGGATAGAATTTTAAAGGCAGCAAGAGAAAAACAGCAGGTAACATTTAGAGGGAAACCAATTCAGATCTCAGCTGACTTCTCAACCCAGACCCTCAGAGCTAGAAGGTTTTGGAATACTGTATACCAAGCTCTGAAAGAAAATGGATGCCAGCCAAGACTACTATACCCAGCAAAATTAAGCTTCAGAATTTGATGATGAAATATAAACCTTCCATAATAAACAAAAGTTAAAAGAATTCACAACTAGAAAGCCTGCACTACAAAACATTCTTAACAAAATATTTCATGAAGAAGAAATTTTTTAGAAAGTGAAAACCAGCAAAGGGAGGAACTACATTAGAATAGCCAATCAAAGGAAAAACTAATTCAAACTAAAAACCAGAAATAAATCAAAATGGAAGGCAATAAAAATCATTTTTCAATAATAACACTGAATGTGAATGGCCTAAGCCCAGCAATCAAAAGACATATTCTTGGTGGGCAGAGCCGGGTTGGTCCCTGGTGCCATGTTGAGGCCCCACCCTCCCTTTCCAGCTGCTGCTTCTGTTGTCGCTGCACTCTCTCCCACCTCCCACCCCGTTACCCCTACTGCAGCCACAACCGTAGGATCATCTGCCCTTTGCTGCAGACAAAAAAGCAAGTTGCAATTGGACAGAAAAAGAATGGCATTGAAACAGATTTCCAGCAACAAGTGCTTTGGGGGATTGCAGAAAGTATTTAAAAATGACAGTGTTGAGCTGAACTGTTAAATGAAATTTGCTATCTACTTACCGCCAAAGACAGAAGGTGGAAAGTGCCCTACACTGTATTAGTTGTCTGCTTTAACTTGCACAGAACAGAATTTTATATCAAAATCTGGTTACCATCAATCTGCCTCAGAACATGGCTTTGTGGTCATTGCTACAGATGCCAGCCCTTGTGGCTGCAATGTTAAAGGAGAAGATGAGAGCTGGGACTTTGGCACTGATGCTGGGATTTATGTGAATGCCACTGAAGATCCTTGGAAGACTAACTACTTATGTAACGGAGGAGCTTCCCCAACTCATAGATACCATTTTCCAGTGGACCCCCAAAGTATGTCTATTTTTGGCCACTCTATGGGAGGTCATGGAGCGCTGATTTGTGCTTGGAAAAATTCTGGAAAATACAAATCTGTGTCAGTGTTTGCTCCAATTTGCAATCCAGTGCTCTGTCCTTTGGGCAAAAAAGCCGTTAGTGGTTATTTGGGAACTGGTCAAAATAAATGGAAGGCATATGATATAACCCATTTTATGAAGTCCTATCCAGATTCTCAGCTGGACATGCTAATTGATCAAGGGAAAGATGACCCGTTTCTTCTAGATGGACAGCCGCTCCCTGAACATTTCATTTCTACCTGTGCAGAAAAGAAAATCCCTGTGTGTTTTTTTTTTTTTTTTTTTTTTTTTAAGATTACAGGAAGCCGGGCGCGGTGGCGCATGCCTGTAATCCCAGCACTTTGGGAGGTTGAGGCAGGAGGATCGCGAGTTCAAAGCCAGCCTCAGCAATGGCGAGGCACTTAGCAACTTAGTGAGACCCTGTCTCTAAATAAAATACAAAAAAGGGCTGGGGATGTGACCCAGTGGTCTAGTGCCCCTGAGTTCAATCCCCGGTAACCACAAAAAAAAAAAAAAAAAAAAAAAAAAAAAAGATTACAGGAGGGTTATGATCATAGCTACTACTTCATTACAACCTTTGTTACTGATCACATGCAAAATACCTGATTGCATGAAAAACTTCTGATAAGACAACCTCTTCAAGATTATAAAAATTAGAATTGCTGAGGGAAAATATTTTAAAACATTGGATTTCATAATGCTAAAAGAACTTCATTGAACAATTGAATCACCTGAATAAATATATAAAATTAAAAAAAAAAAAAAGACATAGACTGGCAGATTGGATTTGAAAACAAGACCAAACAATATGCTGTCTTCAAGAGACTCGCCTCATAGGCAAAGACATCCACAGACTGAAGGTAAAAGGATGGGAAAAAACATATCATTCACATGGATCTTATAAATAAGCAGGGGTTTCTATCCTCATATCACAAGTGGACTTCAAGTCAAAGTTAATCAAAAGGGACAATGAAGGACACTTTATACTGCTTAAGGGAACAATATATCAATAAGACATGACAATTGTAAAATATTTATGCCACAAACCATGGAGCATTTATGTACATCAAACCCTTCTCAGTTTCAAGAATCAAATAGACCACAACACAATAATACAGGGTAACTTTAACATGCCTCTGTCACCACTGGATAGATCCTCTGAACAAAAACTAAATAAGGAAGCTATAGAACTAAAAAATACAGTGGATAATTTATATAATTTAGACTTTACAGACATGTAGAAATTTCATTTATCAATGACTGAATACACTTTCTTCTCAGCAGCACATGGATCCTTCTTTAATATAGACCATGTTATGTTAGTTATCACATATGTTAGCATGCAATTGTAATATTACCTTAATATATTTTTATCATCTGTAGGGTTATTTTGATAGCTCCCTTTCCACTGATATTTTTGTGTTCTTGCTTTTTCTTGATTAGACTTGTTTCATTTTTTATCAACTTTTAGCTGTATTATTTCGTCTCTGTTTTATATATTTCTGTTCCTATTGTTTTTTCCTTCCTTCTACCTAATTAGAAAATAACTTGATTGTTAATCTGGCTTTTTTCTGATGGAAGTACTTTAAGTTATAAATGTTCATCTGAGTACTGTTTCATCCCAGAGATTCTGATATTTTAAGTTTTTATTATCACTTAGTTCAAAGCACATTTTATTGACTTTTCTTGTGCATTCTCCTTGACCTGTGAGATATTACAAGTGTGCCATTTAATTTTGAAGTAGTTGACACGTGGGAGTGGGATTCTATATATCTTAAGGTGGTTGATTTCTAATGTAATAAATCATGCAGGAAACACAGTCTGCATGATTTCATTTTTTTAAAGAAAATAATGGAAATGCTTTTTATGTTGATTGTATTGGTTACATGCATGTCAAAACTAATCAAATTGCATACCTCAAATATGTACATTTTATTGTATTTCAATTTTGTCTCAAGAAAGCTATAAAAAAGAAAAAAATTAAAAAGGGATAGGGATATAGCTCTGAGTTTAAAAGTTTTTCAATGTAATATGTATATGTTTTTAACACAAAGCATTTAGTATGACCACCCATTTTAAATTAGTGTTAAATTTGAAGATTAAGAATCAGAATTTATCTTATTACAACTTCTTCATTTTTACATTGAGAAATTCAGACATAAAGAAGAGGTCAGGTACTTTGCCCAAGGTCACAGGAGCTAATTATTAACAGAGGAACCCAGATGAGAACTACAACTTCAGAGTTTCATGTTCTTTGCATAGTATATCATATTTAGTTTTGTTCAGTTTTGACTTCCAGAATATTAGGTAATAACAGGTAAAATCAAAGTTGACTTTAGCTACTAGATTGCTGTCTTCTCAAAATTAGCAATTGACTGACTGAAAATTCACTGATCTCCACAACCTGTTTTCAGCTGGGGGGCAGATCTGCCTCAACTGTGAATCTTCTTAAACTTGTAGATATCTGGGCTCCACAGAGGCTCCACAGCTGATTCTGAACCCTGGTTGTAAATAATTTCCCATCTTTTTTTATGAATTATTTGCAGAACTTACTGTTTGTTAAACAACACCACTGGGAATTTTAGAGAAAGCCATCTCTTCAGAGGAGTTGGTCCTTTAATCCAGAAGAATAAAACAGCACTGTTCACATATTTTCCTTTGGTCTTTGAAAGTTAATAAGGAAACTGAATAGAAATTTGGCCTATCTCCTTTTTTTTTTGGGGGGGGGGGGGGGGGGGGGGGCGGTACCAGGGTTGAACTCAGGGGCACTCGACCAGTGAGCCACATCCTGAGCCCTATTTTGTATTTTATTTAGAGACTTAGTTGCTTAGTACCTCGCTTTTGCTGAGACTGGCTTTGAACTCACGATCCTCCTGCCTCAGCCTCGCAAGCTGCTGGGATTACAGGCCTGCAGCACTGTGCCCAGCTGATGCCACCACCCACTCACTTTTGAGACAGTTTTTGTATATGCATGGAGTATCAGAGCTGATGATGTAGGGTGGGAGTTAGAATGAGAGGAACAGGCAAGAAAGTGAAGGGATTTGTCTGTCACACGCTTAGGAATTTAGATTTGATGTGGAAAGCAGATCTAGATCCTTGAGTGGGATGGTGATATGCATATATACATTTCAGATCTTGTTGTGGAATATTACTATGATTCATGCTGTAGACAAAGGGAGTTGTAAATAAAATGGTAGGAGGTGACAAATTTGTATGTTTAATGAAGCAGATACTTTTATGCCTTCTGTTCCTTGAGAATATACTGACCTTACATCAATTAGCTAACGTATGCTTTTTTTTATATTAAATTTGTACTTAAAAGGAGAAAAAGATGATAGGTTCAGATTAAGTTATTCATTTGTTCTTTTGATAATCTTTTTTTTACCATGTCTCTGTGTTCCTTAGAACATGTTGTTCTACCACTAACAACCAATGTGGTTTGTGGCAAATTATTTAATTGCTCTGGGCTTCAGTTTCCTGGTCTGTAAAGCAGATGATAATAGCACTAACTCATAGAATTGTGTGAGAATTAATGCATGTAAGGGACTTAAAATACTGGCTGGCATGTAGCAGGTATCCTAATAGCCATTTGTCCTTATCCCCTCATTGGCTTTCATTCACTTCCTTGAATGTGCTAAGCTCTTTCCAGCTCCAAAACCTTTGTGGATGCTTTTCCTCCACTGGGATTACAAACTTCAACTGACTGGCTCCTGTTCAACTTCAGGTTTCTCATTAGACTGGAAGTTCCAGGAGAGTACAGTGTCTGGCATGGTAGTTAGGCAATAAAATTTATTGAATGAATGAGTAAATGATAATTGAGCCAACTGAAAAAGAAAACAGGATCACATGGAATGGAAAGTTGCTGCTTCTAGGGTTGTGGTCAGGCAGGTTCTCTCGTTGCAGGCAGGGAGGAAAAGAGAAACTGTATTATATACATACTTTTAGATTAAATTGTGAATATAAATGTTTACTGATTGGAGCATTAAGATAGGTGTCTATAATATAATTGAACTCTTTGCCTAAATGAGATCAACTTTAGCTTATAATGGAATTTTAATTGCCCCCAGTAATTTGAATATACTCTTGATGCCTTTAAATTAAATATATTCCAACCACACTTCAGAAAGAAAGAAAGAAAGAAAGAAACTCTTAACTTATACTTTAATGCTGGGTTTTATTTAGTTAGTTAGTTATTGTACTGGGCATTGAATCCAGGCACACTGTACAACTGAACTACATCCCCAGTCCCCACTTTTAAAAAAAATTTTTGAGACACTGTCTCACTAAGTTGCCCAGGCTGGCCTTGAACTTGTGTTCCTCCTTTCTCAGTCTCCTGAGTAGTTGGGAATGCATCCACACACCACCATGCCAGCTATTTATTAATGACATCTAATAAATTGATTTTTTTTTTTAACACGTGGTGTTAAAACCTGGGCTGTGCACGTGTTAGGCCAGCACTCTGCTCTGAGCCACAACCCCAGCCCCTAAATTATTATTTATTATACTACTGACATTGTGTCTTAAGAGACCCACAGAAGCTCCAGTTGGTATTGTCCAACAGAAGGGATTTCCTGTTTTATCTCTCAAGCAGACCTGGTCAGGGGTTTATTTAATACATTCACGATTGAGTTGGGTTAGTGCTGGTTGTAGTTCTTGTAAGATTTAGTCTCCACTGTTGGTTTCTCCCTTTTCTTCAGGCATAGTCTTCCTTTCCTGGCTTTTGTTTGGGAACTTGGTGAGTCTGATTTTACTGAAAGAGTGCTGAGGCATTGCTTATACCCTTCAAAAGTTTTGGGTTCAGTCTGGTAACTGCTTGCCCTTTGCAGCCTCAAAATCTAGCACATCTTGAGAGGAAGATTGGTTGAGTATTTGTGAAAGGATCTCCTTCCTCTAGCAGGACTGTCTCCCAAATACTGTGAGATTATGGGACATTACACTTTGTTTTTTAGAAGCCCTGGCTCCCTGGTTTCCTATTTATAGCTTCAGAACTAAAACCAGTCATGTTTGTGGCTTCTCAAATTCTAATTTATTACACAAGCCCTGGCTAATAGTTCAAACTTCCCAAACCACTCATTTCCCTTGTACTAGTTAGCATGCGCGAGTTGGGTTCGATCCCCAGCACTAGGGGAAAAAAAGTATCACCTTTAGATTGTGACAGAAATGAGCAGACTTCTTATTTCTGTTTATTTTATCCAATTTTACAAGTATCAATCATGTGATTTTTGTGAACAGGAATAACATGGTAAATCATTTGAGGCAATTGTGTTTGTATTTACCTTTAAAGTTTCAATTTATTGCTTGATGGTGGTATAGATCACATTCACTTGGAAGACATTTTCCAAAAGTTTTATAGAAATGCCCCCCGCCACCATCCCCAAGTATTCCTCCCCAAACCCATGGCATGGGTACATCAGTATTGAAGGTAGGCAAATATAGGTTTGAACCCTACTCTTCTTTGAATTTATGTTATTAACAGCAAATATTTATATAGTGTTTCCTATAAGCCAGGTGCTCCAAGTACAGGGAAATCCTTGATTTCTTTTAATGCTTAGGACAGCCCTATGATATCAGTTGTTACAGAGATGCACCTAGGATTTAAATTTAGGCCTGGGAAACACCAAAGCCTGTGTTAAATATTGTTTTATATCACCTTCATATTTGATGTTGACCACCTTGCCGATATGCAACCCTCTGTATCTCTGAAACCCAAAAAGCTTTAGAAATTTTCATGTCTTTTCATTTCTTTTCATGTCTCATTTGGTGGCAAAAATGTGATCTAAATGGATAAGAAGCTATTTATGTTAATTATTTTTTTTAAGATGTGGTCTTATAATGTTGCCTAGGCTGGCTTCAAACTTCTGGACTCAGGCATTTCCTCCTGCCTCAGCCTCTTGAATAGCTGGGACAACAAGTACATGCCAGTGCGCTCAGCTATTGATATATTTTGTTTATCCCATGTAGTGTGAATATTCATATATCTTGCTGCAGATAGAGTAAATGTGTTAGATTAGTAGGTACTGCTATAGAACCTTTCTGAAAGAGTTGCTAAATATATGGTATGTGAATTATGTTAACTCCCTAGAATACAAGAAATCTTGGCATCTAAAACTCTCCAAGAGATTGTAACTCTGTATTTAATTTTTATAATATTTAGTTTTCTTTTCTGCAGAGATGTTAAAATCTCCTAGTAGGTCTATATAAGAATTATGTGAAATAATTAATATAGGTAATCATTTGAGATACTGGGTGCATAGGAAATATTTAGTTTGTTGGGTTATTACTATTGTCATCTTGGATTTTATATTCAGCTGTTCAGTTTGAGTTCTAAAGCTAGAATATGTAGAAAATGTGAATTTTGTTCAGCCTATAGCTGAAGCCCACTGCTACAGAATATTGGTAACAAGATTAGTGAGAGCCATACCTTTTACAGAATGCTAGTTCATTTTGCCTATTGGTGACTATTTAGAGCAGTAGTGATTTTTCTCTTGTAAACATACATTATCCTGGTAGGCAAGGTTTCCTTACCTTTTCATGTCATTATGCACATAGAAAATCATTTACTCTGGGGATGTGGCTCAGTGGTAGAATACTGACCTAGCATGCACAAAGCCCTGGGTTTGATTCCCCAGCACCACAAAAAGAAAGAAAAAAAGGAAAGAAAATTTTTTACCTAGGTAAATGAGGGAAAAGAGTATGTTACTCCTTCTGAAACTCCAGGCTTACGTGGCCACCTTGAGGGCTGAGGGAATCAATATGGCATACCTGAGAAACACTGTGGTAAACCACCATGTATATACCAAATATAAGGGGAAGATAAATGAAATTCTAGAAATTATTAGTGGATTTACCTTTTATTACTTCTTCTGCATAAGTATTTATTGAAAGCATTTTAGAAAGTCCAGATAATACGTGGATGAAACTTAGAATTTTTTTTCCCCAGTACTGAGGGTTGAACCTAGTGACACTCTACCACCGAGTTACACCCCTCACTCTTTTATTTATTTATTTTTATTTATTTATTTATTTTGTGGTACCGGGGATTGAACTCAGGGGCACTCGACCACTGGGTCACATCCCCAGCCCTTTTTTGTATTTTATTTAGAGACAGGGTCTCAGTGAGTTGCTAAGTGCCTCGCCATTGCTGAGGCTGGCTTTGAACTCACAATCCTCCTGCCCCAGCCTCCCAAAGTGCTGGGATTATAGGCGTGCGCCACTGCGCCCGGCTTCTTTTATTTTTTATTTTGAGATAGAGTCTCCCTTACTTGCACAAGCTGTCTTCAAACTTGGAAACTTAGAATGTTTTAAATAGTTAAGTCTCTTAATTGCTTGTCTTCCACCAGTCAGGAATGAGATGGAATAACAATTTTTACTTTTACAATTTTTACTTAATATGTTTTGTAAAATATATTTGTTGGTGTCCTCAATTAAGTATACTTTACCCCTAAGTTAGAATTATGAAAAAATCATGATGTTGTCTTGCAACATCTAAAGCATTTCCAAGAGTATATGATATGTTTAATTTCGGGCATTTGATTTTTTTTTTAAGGGTCTGTCATTTATTCTTTCCTCTCAAAATTAGGTTGGGGGCTAGGGTTGTGGCTCAGTGGTAGAGCACTTAACCTAGCATGTGTGGAGGCACTGGATTTGATTCTCAGCACCACATACAAATAAATAAAATAAAGGTCCATCAATGACTAAAAAATATTTTTTAAAATTTAGGTTAGGTCTGACAATTTTGCCAGTTTTTTTTTTTTGTTGTTGTTGTTGTTGTTGTTGTTGTTTTGTTTTTGTTTTTTAATGTACAAATTGGGAGTTTGTTAGAAATTATTTGCAACAGGGTTTTAAGGCAAGGGCACAGCGAGAAGTAGTTTCACATTATCTCTATGCCACCTCCTGTCAAGCCTAAAGCCTTCCTACCAGATTAAAAAAGGGAATAAGATCTTTTTAGAATATAAGTTGGGAAATTATCTCCAGCTATAAATTCCATTTAGGACTGCAGGACAAACATTCAGGAATTGTGAGTGCTTAAGATTTTGGCACAATAATTTGGGGGCCACGGAAGATACCCTGTATCTTATTAGTTTCTTTTGAAAGATTCTCAATTTGAAGGATTCAAGGGAAGATTTCTTCTTGCTGGTCTCTTTGTGTTGGGGGAACCTCTTCCTTGGGCCTCAGCAATCTAAATGGGTTTGCTGGTTAGGTGGCATCCAGTGGTCTGTTTATGGCTTCTCTTTTTTTCTCTTTTCATGAGCTCTTATAGAGGGGATGGTGATGAGAGAGTAGCATGGGTAGAAACTGTGTACCCACATCTTAGGACACAGTTCTGAAGAGACTTGAAGCTCTGCCTGCTCAACCTGGGATTCTTTCTGTTTGATTTTTCAAAAGTAGAATAGTGTTTCTGACAGCCTTATAAACACACTTTTTTTTTGTAAAATTTTACTACTTTTAAAACTTGTTACTCAGTATAATGGATGATTCTACAATAGCCCTTAGCTTGGAATTTTTTGTATGTGTTAATTTGGAAAGAATATGGCTGTTCAGCACTTCTTTGAACCAGGGAATATTACTTATTATCCAGGTTGCTTGGTTTTTTGCAAAATGTCACATCTCCATTCAAATCTCTATTTGAACTATATATAAAACCTACCAGTATTCCCTAGAATACATGGTTATAAATTTTGTAAGAAAAAACAAATACTAACAAAATTTGTTTTCATTATGGAAACAAAAAGAGTCATTTTTATAAAAACCATGTATTGCTTATGAACATGCACATATACTTTGAATTTTTATTGTAATTGGTCTTTCTTTTCATTCCTACAGGCTTCTGTTACAAAGATAAGATACAGTCTTCTCTCAACCTTCATTGTTTTTAACCTCAGAAGTATGAAATGTTGATGTGTTAAGGGAATAGAAACTACAAAAGAATTTTCTGTAATTGTTGGAAAATAGGATACCTCTGTAAGGGAAATTTGCAAGGCAGATAGAATGAGTGAGTGGTAACAGCTTGCCTGACTGGTGTTCTTAGAATAGAGCATGCAGCCCTGAAGCTGGGCCAGGTAGTCACAACATGCTCCATGAAGGGGTCATTCAGTATGCATACAAAGTGTCCCCTGGATCTGTCTACCTTTTGCAGACTTCTCTTACCTTAAAACAAACAAGTAGGGGGCTGGGGCTTGCCTAGCACATGTGAGGCCCCGGGTTGTATCCTCAGCATCACATAAAATATATATATATATATATGTGTCCATCTACAACTAAAAAAAAAAAAAATTTAAATTTAAAAAAACAAAAATATTTTGTCTTTTGATAACAGTCTCAGATTCAGAACTCTTTTTTTTTTTTTTTTTTTCCAGAAAACTGAAGAATGGGAAAAAAATAAGACTGAGGCAGACATGGAAGAATATGTGTGGAAAAATAGTGCCTCAGAAAAAAATATCCTGGAAACACTTCTTCAAATTAAAGCTGCTGAGAACACAGAAGTAAATAAAGAAGAGCTCCTTGGTACTAAAGAAGTTGAAGATTACCAAAAATCTGTTGTTACTCTTAAGAATGAGGGGGAAAATGAAATTACCCTTTCTCAGTACAAAGAATCAGTGAAGAGAATATTAAATTTGGCATGAATTACAACGTAGAAACCCTGCTTTGATTTGTCAATTTTATGATATATGTGATCAATATCTAATTTGATATGAAAGTGAAAATGTTTAAAAACCATTGTTTTACATCAGAGTTAAAATTGTTCCTTTCAAGCTGGGCGCAGTGGTGCACGCCTATAATCCCAGCACTTGGGAGGCTGAGGCTGGAGGATTGTGAGTTGAAAGCCAGCCTCAGCAATGGTGAGGCACTTATCAACTCAGTGAGACCCTGTCTCTAATAAAATACAAAACTCAGGGCTGGAGAAGTGGCCCAGTGGTTGAGTGCCCCTGAGTTCAATCCCCAGTACCAAAAAAAAAAAATTTAAAAAAAAAGTTTCTTTCATTCTTAATGTATGATGGCAATGATTATTTCCAAGTTTTCTAAGCTTATGCAGTGGGTTAATTAGACTAATCAGAAAATTTCTGTGATTTCTCTAGTTCTAATTTTGATTTTATTTCTGCATAACACCTTTAATATTCGTATACTTACGTGTATTTAAGTATTATTTTGTCACCTGCCACATTTCTTTCCCCTCAGATAGGCATTATTGATTGCTTTTTTAAAATGATTTTGGTTATTTAAAAAGCTAGGCCCAGAACCCAGCCCCTTCACTTGCAGCTCAGTGCTGTTCCCAATGCTTATTAGCCTCACAATTCATCCTACACTATTGCCAATTTTGGGTTGAAACGGATCCTCAAGAGTATTTTCTAATCTAAAAAGTTTGTTCCCTCTCTCCGTTGTAGGGTTCTTCATGTTGTTTCAACTCTGTTTAGCATTCTACTTTCTATATTTTGGAGCTCATTTTGCCAAACCCAAGCTAGCAGAAAAATAAAAGTAGATATTAACAAGTATTCATCTCTCTGATGGCCCAGTTAGGGATGCCACAACTTGAGAAAGAGATGAGGAGTAGGGCCTTGAATTTCATTGGAGTAAGTGGCAAAATGAAAACTGCTCTAAAAAACATTCCATTCAATTGCCAATTCAGTGTTTGGTTTTTCTGCTGGGGTTTCAACCCAGGGCCTCCTGCATGCTAAGCTCACACTGTACCACTGAGCTATACTGCAGCAGTCCCAACTCAGTACTTTCAAGTATATCTGCAAGTCATTTTTACCATTTCCAAAGTTGTTAACAGATGATTAATTTAAATCACAGTGAAGGAATTATTGAGATTGCATTTATCTAACATGTGTTTTGCCTAACAGAATTAGAGAATATAATTGAAAGTCAAAAGGAATTTCAAACCAGTTGTCTAAAATATTTGTAAAATGAAAGTGTGATTTGGTAGTAATAAAACCAAAAGTCTACGGGTTGTAAAAAGGATGAAAATGTGGCCTGGAGTATCAAAAAAAGAATGAGTAGTATGTTGTGTTCCATTGAATACAGACAGTGAATGAAATGCAAGATAGATAAAAACGACTTTTTCAATCATGTTGGAGCATACCTGAACAAGTATGTCAACATATTTAAAATTTCATGGTGTAAATGAAAACAGATACAGACATGGTTGAAAAAGGAAATATTTTGAAAGTAGTAGAAGCTGGGGAGGTGATAATTTGCCAACATGTCAGGAGGCATCAGTTAGGGTGGTGTAATCATTCAATGCAGATAAAAACTGAGGGAATAGTGATGTGTAATGATGAATTTGATCTTGCCAAAGACAGATCTGGCCTTTGCCCTCTGCCTCTGGTAGGCAGTGTACATCATACCTGAGAGGAGTGTCTTTATTTAGGGTGAGAGCCAGCCACACCAAAAAACCAACTCATGATTCAGGGTGGGAGTTTTGGGTCACACAGTGTCAGTCCACCTACCCCTGTGGTCTCGTCAGTTATACCTGTGTAATGGAGTCCAAGTAAAAACGTTGGACATTAAGGCTCAGGCAAGCATCTCTGGTTATCAATATTCTGTGCAACTGTCACACACTGAAACTGGGACTTTGGAGGGAGAGGACTCCAGAGACTAAGCATTTGGAAACTTCCTGGACTTCAACCTGTGTGCTTCTCTTGTGGGTAATTTTAACCTTTGTTTTCATTATAATAAACCACAACTATGCAAGTAATAGCTTTCATTGAATTCTGCTAAGTTTTTCTAGTGAAAAAAAAAAATTTTTTATACTTGAGATTTAACCTAGGAATGCTTTACCCCTAGGCCACATCCCCAGACCTTTTTATTTTTTATTTTAGGGCCTTAGTTTCCTGAGTTGTTGGGATTACAGGGATGTCCAATTGTGCCCAGCTCTCTAGTGAATTTTTTAACATGCAGGTGGTTTTGCAATCATCCCCAAACGTACAGTTGGTGTCAAAACTGAGGACAGTGTTATGATTTAGGTGTGGTGTCCCTTAAAAGCTCACGTGTGAGACAATGCAAGAAACTTCAGAAGAGAAATAATTGGGTTATGTGAGTCTAAACCATAATCAGTGAATTAATCCCCTGATAGGGATTAACTGAGTGGTAATTTAAGTGGAGGGTGTGGCTGGAGGATGTGGGAATTGGGGTGTGGTTTGGGGTATATATTTGTATCTCTGCTTCCTGATCATGATGTAAGCTGCTTCCCTCTGCCACGCTTGCCCACCATGATATTCAGCCTTACCTCTAGCCCCAGGAATGGAGCCAGACTTCTATGGACTAAGACCTCTGAAACCATGAGCTCCCAAATAAACTTTTCCTCTACAGTTCTGGTTAGGTCCTTTTAGTTATAGCAGCAAAAAAAGCTGACTAAAACAGACAACCTTGTAGGGGGCTGTGTCCTCTCAACTTTTGCAGTTTGCCAACTCCAAGTAACTGATGGGAGGCTAGGGCTGCAGTCATTGACAACTGCCTAAACTGGGTGTGGTGGCACACAAATGTAGTCCCAGCAACTGGGGAGGCTGAGCAGGAGGATTGCTAGTTTGAGGCCAGCTTGGGCAATTTGGTGAGGCCATAAGCAACTTAGCAAAATCCTGTCTCAAAACTAAAAAGGCTGGAGGTGTAGCTCAGTGATGGAGTGCCTCTGGATTCACTAGTACTGCAACAAAAGTTGTTGCTATTATTGTGATTTTAGCGGTAATTAAGTGGAATTTTTTGGTCATTAATTACCTCCTTGTCCTTTAAAATCTGTTAATTGATTCAATATATACAATGAACATTATCATATTCATCCTTAAGATAGGGGCTCTAGGAACTGGGGCTATGGCTCATTGGTAGAATGCTAGTCTCACATGTGTGAGGCCCTGGGTTCGATCCTCAGCACCACATAAATAAAATAAAGGTATTGTGTAAACCTACAACTAAAAAAATTTAAAAAATTAAAAAAAAAAAAAAAGACAGGGGCTCTAGAGTATATTGATAGTGCAGTCATTTATTCCCTCAGATTCTGTTGTATCATTCAGAAGTTGCTTGAACACTTAGGCAACTAAGAAATAGATCAAATCTGCTATCTTAATTGTGGGTTTTTGTTTTTTCTTTGCCTGTTTTCATTCCAAGCCAGGTATGGTAGTGCAAGACTGTAATCCCAGCAACTTGGGTGGCTGGGGCAGTTTTGGTTTTTCATAATATTGAACAGTTACAGACTCCCCCCCCCCCTTTAGAAAAGTCTGGTGAGTTATGTTGTTAAGAAGATTCCATGGTTACTTCCTAAGTGAGCTTAACAACCTTAGCCTTAGTTATTCACTGGGCCCTCAGAGTTTTTATTGTTTCTTAATAAAATTTTAATTAAAAAAATTTTTTTAGTTGTTGGTGGACACAATACTTTTATTTTATTTATGTGGTGCTGAGTATTGAACCCGGGGCCTCATACATGCCAGACGAGTGCTCTACCACTGAGCCATAGCCCCAGCCCCAAAATTTAAAATCTTATTCTGAAGTTTTCTTTGGTCCCTTTTGGCTTCCAGTATGGATATAGTTTCTAGCCCCAGTTACTTTGCTTCGTTTCTGACAGGTCTCCAGGTTGCCTGTCCAGTCCAAGTTTACTCAGTTTATCCGAAGGGCAAAAGTAAGGCCTGAAGGAGGGCTGGAGTATGTTGGTTTCCTTACAATTGTGATTATGTTCTTCTCAAATTATGGCCATTTCTATGAAACTATCAACTTCAAGAAATAAGTAAAATTCTCAGAAACTCCAAAGAGGAAAAGACAAAATTGTTCCTCTTAGGAGCTGTAGTTCGTTGAAAAACTTAAGCAGTTTATACATACTTAAAGTTATTTTTTTAAAGAGTGAATATAGTTTGGGATGTAATTCAGCAGTAGTGTGATTGTCCAGCATGTGTGAGGCCCTGGGTTTGATGCCAGTATTTCAATAAAGAAAAAAAAAAACATAATTGTATGGTAATTTAAATTTTGGTATTCCCTTTGCCAATGAAATGGGGGTGCCCCTTTAATTTGTTAGGAAATAACACATTCTTTCTTTGTCTAATATTATGATGATACCTAATATTATGACTCATTAGCAAGTTCATGTAAATTGATTACATTTAAAAATCAGATTTTCTGGGGCTGGGGATATGGCTCAGTTGGTAGAGGGCTTGCCTTGCATGCACAAGGCACTGGGTTCAATCTCCAGCACCACAAAAAGGAAAGAAAAAATCAGATTTCTATTTGTAGTTGATATTCCACTGATAAGAGATTTTGTATACTTTTTTATATTAAAAGAAATATTCATTCTCTTTTCCACTCATTAACAAAACTGGAGAAAGAAACATCTTTTAAGCCATTGGACAGTTTGTTTTAACAACTGAGGAAACAATACTATTTTATTAATCTTGTAATAGGATGTTCCCTTATCCTTTATTCTTATTGGCTATCTTTCAGGAATAAGATAAAGGGCCTAAAGATCATAAGAGACTTGAATTACAGTATTCTATATTTAAGAATCTGAGTGTAGCTGGGCATGGTGGTGCACACCTGTAATCTCAGTGTCTTGGAGGCTGAGGCAGGAGGATTACAAGTTCAAAACCAGCCTCAGTAACTTAGTGAGGCCCTAAGCAACTCAGTGAGACCCTGTCTCTAAATAAAATATAAAAAGGGCTGAGGATGTGGTTCAGTGGTTCAATCCCTGGTTTAAAAAAATAAATAAATAAAAATTCAGTGTTTAGAAGTAAGGATAGATCTGGTTTGACATTTGGACAGAGCTGAAATACCTAGAAATAGTATTTATACCTGGGAAAAACAATGGCTTTTTTGTTTTTTTCCTTAATGTGTGTAGGGAGGGATTAAACTCAGGTCTTTGCACATACTGTGCAAGTGCCCTACCATATACCTGGGAAAACAATATATGCAAGCAAAGGATGTAAAATAAAACTCCCCAGTTTTGTTCATCAGAATAAAGGAGCTCAGAACCAACTTACTGGAAGGTATCTCAGCTTTAGAAAATGAAGAAGAAAGATTAGTATTGAGAAGGATCAATCAATTGAACATAAAAGTAAGGAAGTATTTGCTTCTGGATTAGTAACAATAATAGTGCTGTTTTGGTCAAGCCACTAAATGATTTTATTACCACATGTGACAGTAATTTGACCTCAACTTTGAGACAAATCTGATGGTATTTTATTCCTGGTGTCCTTTTTTCATGTTTATTAAAAAAAAAATAGGTTCTTGATCTATTGGTGATTTTGAGCATGGGCTTTTGAACCAGATTTCCTATGTTTAAGTACTGACCCTGATACTTACTAGCTGTGTGACTTTAGCCAAGAAGCTCACTCTCTCTTCACCTCAACTTCCTTAGCTGTAAGACACAATAGTAATAGTATAATAATAGCATAATATTGGGCAACAATGACAGTTAATAATAGTGTATCTCACAGAGTTGTAAGGGTCCATTTAGTTAATATACCTAAAGCACTGAGAACTTGATCTCCTACATGGTGCTAAATAACAATTCTAGGAGTCAGACGTTTGGAACTGTAGCAGAGAGACCACTACTCAAAAAATTGGAAGTAATCAAGAAAGCAGTTTACCAAACATTTGCCTTTTTAGAAATAGGAGTGGGCATCCTGTGTAATTATATTTTTTAATCAAACTTCCCTTGTCTTACAGAAAACTGAAAAGTATTACCTTGAAAGCTTACAATCTCACAACATCTTTTTAAGAGTTGTCCTTCAGCATTTTACATTTTTTACTTTGCTTGGATCCTGACTTTTGCTGTCCTAGTTTATACTGGCCCTGTTGCTTTCGACAGCATCTTGTTGCCAGGATGACCTTACAACAGCAAATAAAGACGACAGAGGTGAATACAGCCACAGAAGCTAGCCAGGTCTTTGAAGTCACAGGTGCCCCAACAAGTGTCTCCTCTTCATTCTCAGATGTCTGGTTTCTGCTATTGTATCCCTTGGTTTTATTTAGTAATAGTTTGCTGCTGTTGAGTCGGGATGGAATAGGCATAAGAGAAAGTTTTGTGTCGATGGGCACAAAGAAAGGAGAAAAAGTCTGATTATCTGGATCATTGATTAAGTCCGTGCTTGGTGACACCATATTTACCTTGGTGGTAATGGAGTCATTCAGGGAAATGAACCTGGCCCAAAAATCTGTGGTTAATTCCTTGGAATAACCGGTACTATTTGTGTTTACAACCAAATCTTGATGTGGGGCTGATGATGGAGCCTCTATTGATGGAAACATATGGTTTATCACGGTGGTTTGTTGTTTATTATCTAAATTCATAGCCTTTAGAATCCTTAGTCTATCCCACCTATCAGATGAAGAACGGGTATTTAGATATGTGGGAGGTGATTGCTCAAAAAACAGCAAATCTGGATCTATACCTGAAAGATAAATCAGATACATTAATTTCATTTTTAATTTCAAAGAGAAACCCTTAAGCACAAATTGGAGAAGTGTTGGGTTTTGCCATGATGAATTATTGAACTAAGCTAAGTTCAAGTTCAACCACTGCAAACTCCTGAAAGCTTAGCAACATAGTGGCTACATTTGAATTTATCTTAACTTCTAGGATACCTTCTGCTATGAACAAATTCAGCTACACCCAAGAAGGTTTTGTGTATGCCAGGGCTTTTGCACAACAGTAGTGTTAGTGGAGAGCAGCAGAAACAGTAACCCTGTAAGCTATGAAGAACATTTTAAAATAAAGTTGATAAAATAGGATAACAATTCAAAATCAAGAGTAAAGCCTCAAATCTCATCCCTTTCCAATCCTTGAGGGTCCTGCTTTTAGTATTTCCTCTTGTATACTAACTCCTTTTCCTCTGACTTCAGACATGCTCAAGTCCTGCTGCTTCTTTTTTTTTTTTTTTTTTAATATTTATTTATTTACTTTAGTTGTACACAATGCAATGCATTTATGTCTACGTGGTGCTGAGGATCGAACCCGGGCCGCGCACGTGCGAGGCGAGTGCTCTGCCGCTGAGCCACATCCCAGCCCTCCTGCTGCTTCTTTAGAGGGGAAGAAAAAAGCTCAATAGCTTCCTGATGGTCTCTGTTAAGAGACCACATGGTCGGTCAGTCTGTCTGTTTGTCTGTCTGTCTGTCTCTCTCTCTCTCTCTGAAAGCATGCCAACATCCATCTCCTTTCTTTGTTTTGCCTCTGTAATCTTCTTAACATTCCTCACTATTCTGTCAAAATTATGTTTCTAATGCAATCCGTCATTTCTCTTGTTTTTTTTTTTTTTTTTTTTTTTTTAGTAGTGGAGATAGAACCCAAGGGTACATTACTACTGAGCTCTATCCTCAGCCCTTTTTATTTTTTTTTTTGAAACAGGTTCTCATTAAGTTGTCCAGGATGGCCTTGAACTTGCAATTCTCCTGCCTTATCCTTCCGAGTAGCTGGGATTATACATGTGCACCACCATGCCTGGCTTTTGTTTATTCTTTCTTTTTTTTTTTTTATTATAGACTTTTTTTTTTTTTTAATGATTTGTTTCACCAGGTGCTTCTGTTCTGATTATAGAGTCGTTTATTATTTCTTGATCACTTGCATCTCATTGCTTTGGCTGCTCTCTGGTCCTCAATACTGCTGATGATCTTCTTGAAATTCTTCTCCCATGACTCACAAGACTCCAGACCCCTTCACATTTTACCCCAGGCTCCTTGCTTCTCATTTTTACTGTTTTGCTGGTTCTCTTCTTGCTCCTAACTGCTCCTAACTCATCACCCCCCTTCCCCCCCACACACAAGGAAATTGTCCCCAACTGCAACCACAACATTGATGACACTGAAATCCATATCACCAATTTTTTCCTCCTTCTTGAGCTCTTATCTTGTCTCTCCAGTGTCTTCCACCTGCACACCTCACATCAACGTAACTGAATAAGCCCAAAGCCAACATCATTATATCTGCCTCTTTGTCTCAGTCAGTGGCATTATTATTCTTCCATTTCCCAAACTGGAGTCTGCACTGAAGTGATTTCTGACTACTTCATTTCCTTCATTCAGAAGGTAACTAAGGCTAGACACAGTGTCACATGTCTATGATCGCAAGTTTGAGGCTGGCCTGGGCAACTTAGACCGTATCTCAAAATAAAAAAATAAAAATTGCTGGAGATATAGCTTAGTAGCAAAGTGAAAGTGTCCCTGGATTTAATCCCAGGTACAAGAAAGAGAAAGGAAGGGAGAAAGTGTGAAGAAAAGGAAAGAAAGAAAGGCAAAAAAGAACTAAGTCCAGTTCACTCTGATTCCAAAGAAATTCCAATATTCTGGTAATTATCCCTCCTTTCTGTGGCAACTACAATCCCTTGCCCAGATCTTATGCTTCTCTAACCAGATTTTCTTTCTCTTCTCTTTTCTTCTTTCTTTCTTTCTTTCTTTTTTTTTTTTTTTTTTTCCCTCCAGTACTGGGGAGCTATATCACCAGCCCCTTTTATTTCTTATTTTGAGATAGGGTCTTGCTAAGTTGCTAAGGCTGGCCTCAAACTTGTGACTAGATTTTCTGCCCTGTGCCCTGCATTTAATTTTCCTAGATGAAGGTCATCAGACTTACCATTTTAATTATGCTGTTTCCTCATTAAATGCCTTTGTCAATTCTCTATTTCTGAAAAAGCCCTTCCAAAACACTACTCTGTCCACAGCCCTTTGGCTAACCAACCCCACCCTTTCTTAGCCATATTTTCACTGCAACTTCAAATGTCACCATACGGTAAATACACCAGTTTTCTTACTTTCCTATGGTGTGATACAGAACTCATTTTGCTTCTTCCTGGCCTTTTCCAAGGACCCCCAGCCCCCCCCCCCACACACACACCTAATGAATAAAATAGCTCTCATTAGTCTGCCCTTCTTGGAGCCTTTGTAATGAGGCAGTATCAACTATTTTTGTACTTAGTTATATATTTTGCACTAATTGGAAGACTTGTCACATCAACTAGATTATAAGGAACTTGAAGGCAGAGATATGGCCACAGTTTTCTGCACTGTTGAACCCAGCCTGGAGCATTAAGTTTTCAATGAATAAAAATACCTCCTTTGTATTTTGATGACAAAACATATTCTTCAGAATCCTTGTATGCAGTGTCTATAGACCTCAAAGCTGCCATTTATCATTTTCTTTATTTCTTAGCATCACCGTTTGCCACTACAGTAAAAATGCCTAATTTGGCTCTTGTTGCAAGTTCTTGAAATACCTGAAATACAGTGCTTTAGCTTTTGTGCAATTGCATATGACTTGTTATTGTCTGGAATGAATTCATCGCTGTCAAATGTGCCAAACTAAAGGGAATTTCCTTCCAGTTTTCTTCCCTGAATATCCAAACCATTTCCAGGCAGAGTTCACTCAGAAATAATGATTTAGGGACTTACACAGAGCTATTGCCAGGCTATATCCTTCTACTAGAGTATTACCAACATTCTTCAAAAGTTCTGAAATATATCATCATTACCATCTGTTATGTTGTACAAAATGGCACTGGTTCCAGGCTCTAATATGCAGCTCTCCAGTGTTGGGCAGTGGATATGTAGGCAGTTGATGTTGTCATGAATAGGATCATGGAAGAAGACAGCCAAGTTACAGGAAACTGAAAAGGAAAGAGACAAAGTACAACTTCAGAAGGTCTTGATTTCCATCAGTTTGATGAGTTCCAAATAACTTACATTTCTTTCAGAAATACTAGATTAACACTATATTGCAGAGCTATACTCAGGTTTTTTTTTTGTTTGTTTTGTTTTTGTATTGGGGATTGAACTCAGGGGCACTTAACACTGAGCCACATCCCCACCCCCCCTTTTTTTTCCCTTTTATTCTTTATTTTGTGACAGGGTCTTGCTAATTTGCTTAGGGCCTCATTAAGTTGCTGAGGCTAGCTTTTTTTTTTTTTTTTTTTTTTTTTGGTTCTGGTCTGAGAGAACTTTATTTACAAAAACAGGTGTTAGGATTTTTTTTTTTTAATGTTTAAATTTGTTCTGATTCATTATACATGATAGTAGAGCTGAGGCTGGCTTTGATCTTGTGATCCTCCTGCCTTAGCCTCCAGAGTCCCTAGGATTACAGGTGTGTGCCACCACACCTAGTTTATGTTCACACATTTTACAGAATGTTATGAACTACTGTAATGGCTTCTATGAATATAAAAAAATGTCTTTTAAAAGGAAACATCCACTGATTTTCTCTAAGTAATCTTTCACACATTCTATTCCACATAGGATGCCTAGAATCATCACTGTCTAGTCTCAGTATTTTATATTCATGAAAAATTCAATTGGCTACTAAAACCTCTGGGGGTTTATATAGGTTTCTGGGTGCAACCTCATAGAATGCTAAGGTGCTGGGGCCCACCAGAGAAAGAAATAGGAAAAAAAGGGACAAATTCTGTAACCCAAGAAAAGGGAGTAACAGGAAGAACAAAAGAATAATGACATTACTGGGAGAAACCAAATGATGGAAAAGCAGCAGGCCAAGTGACCCTGACTACAGGTGTGCACTAGCCTGTATGCAAATAAATCACTTCCAGGGAAAAGCCTATCAGGGTCATTTAGAGAGGCAGGCAGTGGATATGCAGCAGCATTGGCATATAGATTGTAGTCCTGGAGCACATCACTTGCTAATGTTGTCTCCCCTTTTCTAATCAAATTTGTTCCTCAAAAAGTGTGCTGTTTCTGGAAAACCTGCAGTCAGATTTGTTGGATGCAAATCTTTAGTCTATCTTCCCTAAAATGCAACAGATTTTGCTTTTGCTACAGTACACAGTCATAACCATGTGATGTGAAATGTTCATTGGCCAAAAGGTATCAAATTCTTTAATTAAGTTAGACTAGTGAGGGGCAGTGTATGGTTACCAGACCCCACAGCACGCCTTAGTCTGCTGTGGAATCACTGCTGGTAGAAGCTGTACCGCTTCCATGTAAGGTTAACTATGAGGAGCTGCAACTCCACCATTACTTCTGGGACATCCTCAGCTTTCTGCATCCTTTATTTTTCCAGAAGGAGAAAGAATAGGACAAAAGTTAATGAATAATACATTGCTAATACATTACAGATTATAAATATAACCCCTAAGGACTGTGAGGTAAAGTTTTAAAGGAAAGGTATTTAAAAATTCAAATCTAAGACATTTAAATTTCTGATAAGAAAGTAGTTTATACTGTAAAGATGTTTTGTGTTCCTTGTGTACATTTCAGAGTCCCATTTCTGATCAGGATTGTGGCAGTTGAAATTTCTGGCTTCTAGCTAAAAACTAGGATGTGCCTTCCTCCCCTTTCCTATTCTGAAGGAAGAAAGCCACAATGTGGAAGCTACAGTGGCTCTAAGATTGTGGAATTGTCCTAGATCTTACAATAGCCCTGATAACACAGGGGCCACAGGTCTTGGGAATTCATGCCTTGGAAATTTTCTGAAAAAGTACAGCCCCTCCCCCACTTCCCCTCAGTGGAGGCTTGTAAGAGAAGCATCTCGAAAGTGGAAATTTGGATTGACTATCTTCTTAAAAAGAACTCCCCTTTATTAAATTAATTGCTCTCTTTGTGCCTTATTAACATTTTTCCTTCTTCTTTTGTGCTTCTGGGGTTTGATGTTGCTACCACGGAGCAACATCCTTTTTTGAATTTTTAGTTTTCACACAGGGTCTCATTAAATTGCTCAGGCTGGACTTGAACTTTTGATTCAGCTGTCTCAGCCTCCCAGGTTATTGGGATTATAGGCATGTGTTACCAAGCTGGCTGTGCCTGCTCAGCTTTTGAGGACTTGGTCTATGACATTTTCTCACCTTGTTGTTCCTTGATGATCTGGTAATACTTTCCAATTAGCTCCAAGTTTCATTTCAGACATCTTACATGCATAATTGGATAAGTGGCATTGGTGATGGTAAAAAAAAAAAAAAAGTGTAAAGTGAAAGGTATGTAGCTCAGTGGTACATGGTAAGGCCTCTAGCATGTGGGAGGCCTTACACTACATCCCCAGCAACAAAAAGGAAAAAAAAAAAGTGAAACAATGAAGGGAATTATTTTAGTATTGTGTAGCTTTTGTTATTTCTTTCCAAGTAGGTTTAAATCATGGGGAAAATGAAAAATAAATGAGAGAAATCTTTAGGCAATTGTAACTTGAAATTCTGTAACAATGAAATGCTTTCCTGATTGAAAGCCTGGATCATATCATATCCATGATGTTTACACTCAGATTCCACATCACAGAGGAAAAAAATCCATTAGAAAATTTTGAAAATATGATTGTCATTATTGATATTTAACAAAATATTTCAAAACATGACTTGTACTCTAAATTCCTATTCAATACATCCCACATTTGATCAATCCAAGCAAGCCCATTTCAGAAACCTGCTATGGCACTACTATCACAAAAAGGTATTTTGAAAAGGAAATTAATGTGAACATTTTTGAAATCATATATGTTGTATTTGAGGCTAAAAAAAAAATACTAATCCTGGTGGAAATATTTTCACTTAGCACTTTTTTGAAGAAAAGAGGAATTTCTTTCTTTTATGTTCTATAGCACTCTGGGACCTTACTAGATTTGCAAATTGAGCCTGCTCTGGCTCATCCTGCAAAGCCAGTCTGGTAGCTCTTTCTTTTCACTGGCTTGCTCTCATGTTCTTTCTGTGCCTCCCCTCCCTCTCTCATCCCATAGCATCTTCTCTGGTCCTTTGTACCTCTTCACTGGCCTTTTGCCTAAGACTCCTGACTTAGGTCTTCATTCTTGGACATCCCCTCTTATTTTTGCTCAAGTGTTTTATTAATACTTACCATCCTTCCTAAGGCAGCAGCTCCTACTGCACTTCTGGCCAGTGCTCTCAGAATAATATTTCAAGAACTGGGCTCCTAGCTTCTGAGACTCTTCCAAATCAATTAGAAGACCTGGGAAGCGGCGGATCCAACAGCCTCTGTAAAAAACAGTGGGTGAGCAGAGAGAGTCTGATGTCCACCCCATGCTTAGGAGCAGTATCACATCTGCTGCCACCACTGCCACATGCATTTCTTTGCTGTGAAGAGAGACTCGGAGATAGTCTGGTTTCTGGACAGAGACTAAAACTGACCATTAGGGTTGGAGCTCTAAATCTTCTGAGCTCTGACTAAGGGTAACCTTCCTTGGGACCTTTCTGGAGACTCATCTTGTAGAAAAAGGAGACTGTTCTTTGTACATTGGGTTTTCTCCTGTTTCTTCCCACCTGAGCCCCAGGTGAATGTTGAACTTAATGGGAGTTCTTTCCAAACCCTTTTCAGGCTATTTCAATCTTTTGTCCCTTTGCCACTTGAAGACGTAGATTCTCTCCTCTGCTTTTCTTCTTTCTCTGAAAGCAAAGAGCCACAGACACCTTTTACTAAGTAAATATAAAGACAAGTGGAAATCCTAGTCGAGTCTTTCTGAGGAAAACAATAATTCAATAGCTCAACATCAGATAAAGGAAAGATCTGTTTCACCGGAAACAAGACATTATTTTCTGAGGTCTTCTTTATGGCTTTTAAGGAACTTGTGACTGGATTTTTTTTTTTTTTAATCAGCTCTTTATTTCTTTGAATTTAAATTCTGGTGTTCACTAGAAAAACAGTTTGTGCATTGGTTTAGATTTTGTGGTTGTTGGTGGTTTTTACCTAAAAATCCTTGAAAATAAATAAAATATTAAAATAAAATGGAAATTTAATTTTTATTTTGAAATAACTGCAAAACCATTCAACATAGATCCTGTACCCTCTTTGAACCCAGTATTTTTTGTAAAGGACAGTCATAAGATTTCTTATTAAAATAAGATTAAAGATTCAGTCATTAGAAAGTATTCATAATATACATGGAATATAACACCCTTTAAAGTGTTTAGTGCCCAACCAAAAATAAATGTAATTTATGATAAAAATTATGAAGAGATTTAAGAGAACCACTGTTCTCTTTTCTGTTTTCTGATGCTCACATTTGCAAGTTATAAAAAGGGAGACATCTTTACGAAGTACATACAGAAAGGCATAGCATCTCTGAAACAGAAGTAGTTGCTGCAGAATACTCATTTAAATGGTTTTAAATATCTAAATATTAATAGAAACATTTCAACTGCAATGTCCAAATATTTGAAACTGCAATGAACATGGCTTCTTGGTTATAGATAGTTTTGGGTTCTTTATCTCATGATGTCTAAGATAACAAATTAGTTTAAATCCGAAAATTGCTGCTTTTTTCCTTCCATTTTTATATAAAGCAGTACTTCTGCTTTATATAAAAATAAAGTACTGCTCCTTTAAAAAAGAAAAGGTGAAACTAATCTTCCTAATCTTTGATCTGTGTTTCTTTCATACCTTTTGCACAATGACTTATTTACTTTATTGACATACTTGACCCCAAAATGTTAACATTATTCAAATTTTCATCTTCCACCTGCTTTCTAATTATAGACAGCCTACTTATCTTTAACTTTTTAGAAACATATATTAATGGGGAAAATGAAGAAGAAAAAAACACTTAAGACCGAACAACTTTAAAAACCATTTTACTTGTTTTGGAGGAAAAACAATATCACACATTAATTCCTAACTTTGCATAAGCCACATAAAATACACTAAAAATAACTATTCCATTCTAATAAGTTTTTACAGAAAGAAAGTTTCAGTTGCTTACCTGCTAACAGATTGTTCCACCTGTTCTGAGGGGAGAGGGGAGATGGATTTTCTAATGGCAAAGCAAGGGACAAACGAGTAACAAAAAAATCACTCCCTGTTTTTCATGAAATTCCATAGCTATTTCTATTAAGAACTGCCTCAGGACATAACTGGAAAGTCTGCTTTATAACCTTGTGAACTCCAAATCTTTTAGTTACATTAAATGCAGTCTTTTGTGTTTGATATATAATTCCTTAAAGTTCTCTTGTTCCCTGCAGGGCTAATGGAACAATCCACAATTGTTAAAGTTGGCAAATGACATTTGAATGAAGATCAAAGTTTCATATTAAAGGATTTACAAGTTCCAATGCCAAAACGAGATTTATATTTTCAAAAACACATTGTGTGTGTGTTGATTGTGTAAATATTAAGTCTGGAAGTGAGTAACTTCTTCAGGCTAAGTATTCTGAAAAGGAAGGATAGAAACTGGACTGCAGAGACTGGGGGTGGGAGGGGTGGTCCACAACACTATCAAAACTTGTTTATGTGAGACAAAATTGCAGAAACCAGGAAGTAACTGCAACTTTGAATCAAATTGGTATATAGCTTTTATCATAAATCTTATCAATTGCCCAGAAAATTACACTATTACAATGCAGTGATACATTATAATTATTTCCAATAGGCTGCTCTTGAGAGGGGCTGGGAAATGAGAATCGTATCTCAAAAAGCACTTAATTTCTCCCAACAGCCTGATTCAGTAGCTCTGGTATGGGGACCAGGATTTTTATTTTTAGAAGTGCCCCAGTTGCCTTCCTAAGATGT
This sequence comes from Tamias sibiricus, assembly GCA_025594165.1. Taxonomy (NCBI): domain Eukaryota; kingdom Metazoa; phylum Chordata; class Mammalia; order Rodentia; family Sciuridae; genus Tamias; species Tamias sibiricus. The sequence goes on from CM046661.1 coordinate 91,416,967, forward strand.
TTGGAAAACACTGATCTAGATGACTGAAATAAATGGAAATTTATAGGAGGATGCTCACTCTGAATTAAGTAGAGTCATTTTAAGAACGTGTACTTCCTTTATCTTATTTAAATCACCCCATGTTTCCATAAAAGAAAGACATTTCCATTTTGCCTGTTTAAAAAAAAAAAAGGAATAAAATTATTTTAGGAACACTGGAGGGACAAAAGACAAAACAAAACCAAACCCACAAAACACCAACAAAAAACAGAGATGAGTGGGGGGGGGGGGTACAGTGATACAGGTCTGTAATAATAGCAGCTCAGAGGCTGAGGCAGGAGGATTAAAGGTTTGAAGCCAGTCTCTAAAACTTAGCCAGACTCTGTCTCAAAATAAAAAATAAAAAGGACTGGGGATGTGGTTCAGTCATTAAGCACCCTTGAGTTCAATACCTGATTGATTTTTAAGTAGTAGTGAAATAATAGCATGTATTTACTATATTCAAAAGACATTTGATAAACAGTAATATTTCACCCTTAAAATTGTGAATTATGTTATTTATTTAACATTTTTATTTCATTAAATTGTATTTAAGGGGTTGGGGATATAGCTTAGTTGATAGAGTGCTTGCCTAGCATGCACAAGGCCCTGGGTTCAATCCCCAGCACCACCACCAAAAAAAAGGTATTTAAAAATGAATCCTGAGGAATATAAATATGTCATTAATTTTTCTTTAATTTCTTTTGGTTTTTACTAAATTGATGCATAGTCACTTTAAGAATCCAATCCATGTAGAAACATGAAAAGAAATAAAAACCTTTAAATATCTTATTATCTTAACATCTTGATAAATATCTTTCTGGACATATCTATTAAAATCATATATGTATGTAAGTACATACATCATATACATATATGTATAATTTTACATAAAATAATTTTATATAAATGAAATCATACTGTTGCAGGTTTTTTTTTTTTTTTTTTTTTAATGGTACTGGGAATAGAGCCCAGCGACACATGCTAGGCTATTGTTCTACCACTGAGCCACATCTTAATCACCTTTAATTTTTAAATTTGAGATAGTGTCTCACTAAGTTGCCTCAAACTTGAGAACCCACTACCTCAGCCTCCTGAGTCACTGGGATTACAGTTGTGTGCACCATGTCTGGCCTACAGAACATATTTTTTAAAAACCTAATGTAAAAGTATGGTTTTTAGTGCCTTTAAAGAATGATCTACATTGAAATTATAATGGTTATATGGCCCTTTCTTTCTTTCTTCCTTCCTTCCTTAGATTGAACCCAAGGATATTCTACTTCTGTGATACATCCCCAGCCCTTTCAATTTTTATTTTCAGACAGGTTCTCACTAAGTTGCCCAAGCTAACCTCAAACTTGGAATCCTCCTGCCTTGGCCTCACAAGCAACTGGGATTACAGCCATGTGCCACCACTTGAGCTTTTTTGTTATTTTTGTTTTGTTTTTTATTTTATTTTTTTGTGCTGGGAATCAAACCCAGAATCTTTGACATGCTAGGCAAGCACTCTACCACTGAGCCACATCCCAGCCCCTCATTCTTCATCCATACCAAAAGTTACTCTGTACCACAGCTTTCTCAGATGTAAAATATCCCCAAAATAGTATTATAATCCACAAAGATCACTTAACAACAGTGCCTGGCACATAATAAACACTCAGTAAATATTAGCTACTACTATTATTATACATTGTGCTGATTTCCAATTTTTTATTATTAAAAGCAAAGCTGTGACTAAATTAAAAGGCATTTATCTCTACAAAGTCTTAAATAAACTGCCTGTGTTTGATCATTACTTTGGTCTTTTATAATAAAACACAGTGATGTAAAGTATTTGAAATGAATTAGAGTTTCACTAAGGCCAGTCTTTATTGTTCAATGATCAGTCAATAACAGATCTATATAATTACACCTCTAATTGTATAAAAATATTTTTATAAAGTCTAGAAATAATATTTTAGGTCTTTTTAAAATAAACGCTTCACAATTCTAGCTTTGCAGAAAACTTATTGTGTGGTTTGTTTAATCAATTGATCTTTTAAGATGCTCCCAGTCCTAAATGATGTTATTGTCACGTTGGAGACCAAAAAGCTTGCAGGATCAGTGTCCAGTGTCGTCAGACTAACACCCCAGATTCCCTGTCCAACCTGATCTAGCCCTGATTGAATGTGCATCATTCATTGAGTGTGATTTTTTAGTCTGCTTAAAAAGGCAAGAAAATACCAGCCTGAGGCATATCTATGACAGCTGGGAAACAAAAGCATCTATTCGTGAAAGATTCTAAAGAGTCTGAGGAGAGTCTAAGAGCCCATTCTTGGGCCTGACTCACTGCATCCTGCATTGTCTTTGAATGAGGCACAAAGCAATCCCAGATCCAAGTCTCTTTGATACATGGTCTCCCAGCAAAAGACCCCCACCTCATGCTGAATAGTGGATGTTGTACTTCACCTTCCTCCCAAAGAGTCTGTTAAATCCTGGGTCACTCACCTGCCTTCATCCCCAAATCCCATCACACCTGAGGATGTCTCACTGAGAATGGAAGTGTGAGGCCAGTGTGACAAAGGAGTTTTATCAGTAACAATTTCCAGGCCAGGTGAAACAAGGTAAAGCACTGAAGTGTTCAATAGACCCCAAGAAAGAAACCTAACAAAACAAGTCCTAGATCCGCATTTCTTTTCTTTTTTTTTTTTTTTTTTAACCAAGGAAGACAGAATCTACTAGAATTTTTCTATGTCTCTTACATTTTAGTCCCTTTTTCCTGGTGTGTAGAAAATAAAAGATGGCCGGGCGCGGTGGCGCACGCCTGTAATCCCAGCACTTTGGGAGGCTGAGGCAGGAGGATCGTGAGTTCAAAGCCAGCCTCAGCAATGGTGAGGCACTTAGCAACTCAGTGAGACCCTGTCTCTAATAAAATACAAAAAAAGGGCTGGGGATGTGGCCCAGTGGTCGAGTGCCCCTGAGTTCAATCCCCGGTACCAAAATAAATAAATAAATAAATAAATAAAAAATAAAATAAAAGATGATAACACCTTGCCATGAGGCAGCTAAATTACACATTCAGAAGCACAGCGATAGTGTGTTGAAAGGATTTCATGTTTTACCAGCATGACTTTTTTTCCTCTCTTATTTTTAACCCTTCCCCTTCCCAGCATAAAATGCTAATTGGCAAAATAGGATGCATCTTCAGTTTGAAATCAGGGAAGTTTATTTATGAAGAAGATGTTATTTAACAACTTGTTATTAAAAAAAAAAACAAAGCTGAAGTTTGAAGTTTGATAAACAAAAGTGGGCTGGAGATATAGCTCAGCAGTAGAATGAGTGCTGCCTGAGGACCAGGGTTTGAACCTCAGCAACACACACACACACACACACACAATTAATTTTTAAAAAATACTGCTGAGTGCAGTGGCACACACCTGTAATCCCAGAGATTCAGGAGACTGAGGTAAGAGGATCCAAAGTTGAGACCAGCCTCAGCAATTTAGCCAGACCCTGTCTCAAGATAAAAAATGTAGCTGGGTGTGGTGGTACACGTCTGTAATCCCAGCAGCTCTGGAGGCTGAGTCAGGAGGATCATGAGTTCAAAGCCAGCCTCAGCAAAAGCAGGGTACTAAGCAACTCAGTGAGACCCTGTCCCTAAATAAGGGACTGGGAATGTAGCTCAGTGGTCAAGTGCCCTGAGTTCAATCCCCGGTACAAAAAAAAAAAAAAAGTTTTGTTAAAAGTAAAAAAGAAGCCGGACGCGGTGGCGCACGCCTGTAATCCCAGCACTTTGGGAGGCTGAGACAGGAGGATTGCGAGTTCAAAGCCAGCCTCAGCAATGGCAAGGCGCTTAACAACTCAGTGAGACCCTGTCTCTAAATAAAATACAAAAAAAAGGGCTGGGGATGTGGCCCAGTGGTCGAGTGCCCCTGAGTTCAATCCCCGGTACCACAAAAAAAAAAAAAAAAAAAAAAAAAAAGTAAAAAAGGGTTAGGGATATAGCTCAGTGGTAGAGCACCCCTCGCTTCAAGCCCCAGTACCCTGAAAAAAAAAAAAAATTCCAAATACATATTCTCTTTAAGTTGAGGACTTACAATTGGTTCTGAAATCTTGGTCTGGGGAGGTTTTGAAGACTTTTTTTTTCCCATAAGATAAATATGTAAACACAAACTGCTCCCTTACAATCCTTACCCCTCCTTCTGTATTTTGTCTAAAGACAAAAAAAAAAAAAAAAAAAAAAAAAAAAAAAAAAAAATTAAATATACTAACTGGATTTTTTTTTCAATTCTAGAACAAGGCAATACCTCGATCAATAAAATACAAAGTGTGTTCCATATTAGCCAAGCAAAGGAGGTTTGTTTCATGGTCAGAAAAGGACCAAGGAAAGCAGAATCAGAGAACCCAAAATGGATAGGTGATTCAGTTACTTTTCTTATAAAGGTGGAAGCAGGGGGTACTTCCTCATTATGCCAGCTACAACTGGCCTCTTTGGAGATTGGTCTCATCTCTCTCCTGAGATAGACAACTCTGCTGAGATCAGCTAAATAATTTAGTTTGGACTTAGTGAGGTCGAACTTCAGCATGAGTATGTGCATTTTGGTTTGAACTGTTGGGCCTAGTGCAGGAGCTCAGTCCAAACCAATGGCCTCCTATAAGTTTTATTTAACATATGGTCAAAGAACAGTATGACAATATAAAGATCTTAATAGACTTGATTTTAATTCTAGAATCGAGCAACATTTCATACCATAAATTAAAATAAGTTCCCATGGTAGGAGCAAAGGACGCTGGTTTTATAGGCAGAAGGGCTTGAAGAAAGCAGAAGCAAAAACCAAAAGCAGATCGGTCACTTCAAAGTTACTCTGTAAAGCAGGGACAGGGAGGCAGAACACAAGAAAAAATTGCTGACTAATTAATATCAGGCTATTTCAGGTTACCTCTTTTGGGTAAGAATTCTGACAAGTTGAACTGGTTTGTTTGGGAAATTTGGATGTTATCACTCTAATCCTGGTTTCTTGAAAGGTCATAAAAAACAATTTCAACTTGATGACATAGAACTTTATCCTGACTCCATTTTGATTTTTTGCCTGGTCTCTTGGGGCCTAGTGCAGAAGCTTAACCCAAAATAATGGTCTCCTCTCGTTTGTACATAATAATACCCCAATCTAACAATATTTTTCTCTATCCTCTTCTAGGATAAACTCATGTCTCATAAGCAACACAAAGTCTTTCCTATTATTTGGAGTAAGGCTTCTTACTCCCATGTTCCGGAAGATGGGAAATAATTGGTCTTCCCTAACCGTCTTCAGTCAATGGGGTATGGGTACGTAGGGGAAAGGGATGGCAAGAAAAAGTCACCTCTGAAAGCGGACGTGAGCATAAGTGATCAGACCTCTGTCCAAAGGTATCATTCCGTATTGGCTAGCCCAAGCAAACTGAAGCAAGAACCTGTTAGCACGATTTAAAAATAAAAGGCACGTGATCTAAGTTTACTTAACCGAGTTGTATTTCCATCTTTCTTTTAATAACATAGAGAAGACAAGGGACCCCAAGAGCAAATGCACTGTCTTCTGCTCCCCACCCCGTTGGACCCGTGCACTGGGCACTTCAGGAGTGGAGCCCTGTAGAACCTGGGGCTAATCTCCCTAGACCTTCTGAAAGATGGCTTCTACAGGACAAACATACGACCTAGGTGCCAACGTCCAGTGACGATTTAAGAAGTGCCTGTCAGCCAATGATGCCCATTGGGCCAAATAGGCGGTGACCCCGATTTGATGTCGCTTTCATTCTCTGGATCCGAGATTCTCTCCATCCCTTTCCTTCCACGTCCCTTTCTTTTTCTTTCGCTCTTGTAAAGCAGCACGGAATAGAAACACAGTCTGCCTTACTACGAGCTCCCTGCCCCACCCGTACCCCGCGAGCATCTCCGCAGCCCCCGGCAGGCGGCAGAGCCAGTGCGCCCAGGCGGGCGGGGAAGCTGCGGGGACGCGCGTCCTCCTGCCTCTGCCGCCTGCGCGTCGGCAGCCCCGGCGTCCGAGGCCTGCAGCTTGCCAGCTCTGCCCGAAAGCCGGATCCAGCCGGCAGTTCTCGCCGGCTGCAGGGGTCCCACCGGCGGAAGTGAGAAGGGCGGCGTGGGAGGAGGCTGCAGGCTGGGGGTTGGGATTCCCTCCCCGCTTGACGCCGCCCGGGAGAACCCGAGCTAGGACGCCCGTGCGGGGCAGCCGGGCCTTTTTTGGTGCTGAGAAGAGAACAGAAGGGCAGGGCCGTGGGTTTGAGGGAGCCAGGCTGAGCCGCCGCCGCCGCCCCCGCGGACTCCAAGAGGAGGGACTGTCCAAGAGGCCGGCCGAGCGCGGGAGCGGGCGGCCCTTTGCCTCCTGCTCCGGCCGGGCCGCCATCCCTCGGCGCGCCCTACCCGGAACCAGGCGAGCGCGTGGGGGCGGGGAGAGACGAGCGCGCAGAGCTGGCGGGGAGCCCCCAGACCCCCGGGGCCCCAGCCATGTCGGCCGAGGAGATGGTGCAGATCCGCCTGGAGGACCGCTGCTACCCGGTGAGCAAGAGGAAGCTCATCGAGCAGAGCGACTACTTCCGCGCCCTCTACCGCTCCGGCATGCGTGAGGCCCTGAGCCAGGAAGCCGGCGGCCCGGAGGTGCAGCAGCTGCGCGGCCTCAGCGCGCCGGGCCTGCGGCTGGTGCTGGACTTCATCAATGCCGGCGGGGCCCGCGAAGGCTGGCTCCTGGGCTCTCGGGGGGAGAAGGGCGGAGGGCTGGAGGAGGAGGAGGACATGGACGAGGTGAGCCTGCTGTCTGAGCTGGTGGAAGCAGCCTCCTTCCTGCAGGTCACGTCCCTACTGCAGCTGCTGCTGTCCCAAGTGCGGCTCAACAACTGCCTGGAAATGTACCGCCTGGCGCAGGTGTACGGGCTTCCAGACCTGCAGGAGGCCTGCCTGCGCTTCATGGTCGTCCACTTCCACGAGGTGCTGTGCAAGCCCCAATTCCACCTCCTGGTGTCTCCTCCCCAAGCTCCGGGGGACATCAGCCTGAAGCAGAGGCTGAGGGAGGCCCGGATGACTGGGACTCCTGTCCTTGTGGCCCTGGGGGACTTCCTGGGGGGACCCCTGGCCCCGCATCCCTACCAGGGAGAGCCCCCCTCCATGCTCAGGTATGAGGAGATGACTGAGCGTTGGTTCCCGCTGGCCAATAACCTTCCTCCTGATCTGGTGAATGTCAGGGGTTATGGGTCGGCCATCCTGGACAACTACCTCTTCATAGTGGGCGGGTACAGAATCACTAGCCAGGAGATCTCCGCTGCGCATTCCTACAACCCCAGCACCAACGAGTGGCTCCAGGTGGCCTCCATGAACCAGAAGAGGTAAGCGCCCCCAGCAGAGTCTGCTTCTTTCTCTTCGTTCACTTGTTTGTTCCTTCATTCCCCAGTGTTTACTGGGCAGCCACAGAAGGTGCGCTGAGGTGGGAATGACATCTTCAGGAGTGTTGCTGGCCTTGACTCTGGCAAAGTTCCCAATGAACTGAGAACTTGCAAGGAAGAAGAGGCCTCAGTGAGTTCAACTAACTGAGTGATTTTCTCGCAGGTATTGTGCCTTTAGTTAAAACTTCTTTCTTCGCCTCTCTCCTAGTGGAAAGGTGATGTGGTTTCCCAGGATACTTTAAAAGAAAACTGCTCTTTCATTTTTCTTGATTTTTGTTTTTTAGCATCTGATCCTGATTATAATGACACACTGGACAGTAATTTATAACACTGACTTTGGGAGATTTTTGTTGTCAGTGACTTTGAAGCCTTCCATACTGGGATGCCAATCTGTGACCAGAAGATCCTTTTTAGAGAGTTATAAATATGTACTAGATAGGGTTGCCTTTCTTCTTTTCCCTTTCTGTGACTTCTTCCTTCCTTCCCAGAAAGCCATCATCATTGACCCGAAACTTGAGTCTGGCAGTGGTCAACTACAGAATTGGAACACAGTCCACTTAGCAGGTCCCTTAGTATCTGGTATCTGTAGGAGATTGATCCAAGACCTCCCTCAGATACCAAAATGTGTGGATACTCAAGTCCCTTACATTAAATGGCCATGTTACTCACATATAACCTATGCACATTCTCCTGTATACTTTAAATCATTTCTCAAATACTTATAATACCTAACACAGTTGTAAGTGCTATGTAAATAGTTGTTATACCATATTGTTTAGGGAATATGACAAGATAATCTGTGCATGTTCAGTAGAGATGAAGTCCCGCTGCCATATTTTCCACTCACAGTTGGTTGAGTTGATAGATGCAGAACCTGCAGATATATATATGCCAAGTATTTCCCATCTAACGCAGCCATCTCCTTTCCCATTCTGCAGATCCCTCCCACCCGTTCTTGGGAGATGTGAAGAAAAGACTCAAAAAGGAGAAACTCCGGGTGGTAGTGGGAGGGGAGGTAGGGAGAGGAGCCAGGAAAGAAAGATAAAAATAAGAGCGAAGAACAACTAAAGGAAGAAGTGGTAGGAAATAAGATGGTAGGGCCCAAGATGCCTCAACCCATTTTTCAGAAGTGGGAAGACGAATCAATGTGACTCAGGAAAGAAGTTAATACCTTTCTTCCAGGCTACCTGTTGTCATCTCAAGCACCACCCTGATCCCTGCCTGACATGCAGAGCAAGGAATTGGGGAACTCATAGCCAGGCAGAGAAAGTTTTAACAGTAATGGGACATCCATTATACATATATACTCCACTTGAGGGTCCCCCTATGTCAGGGATTATTTGGGGGAACATTCTACCATAATGTAATATTCATTTTGGAAAGTGTGCTTTTTTTCCCTGATGACAAACATACTGTGTAGTTATAGGAAACTGAAAAAATGAAGACGCAGAGAGACTATCATTTCTACTCCGTCCTCCTAGAGGAAGTATCTCCAGGCTGGCGCATTTTAATCCAGCCACTTTTTAATGCATTATTTACATCATTGAGATATGATGTTTACAATTTGGTTTTAGACGTGTTATTTTTAAACAGATTTTAAGAGCTTTATTTATTTTTGACATGGGTTCTTACTATATTGCCCAGGCTGTCCTCGAATTTGAGAGCCTCCTGAGTAGCTGGGATTACACTAATGTGCCACCAAACCCAGCTTTATTTATTTATTGGTTTAGTAGTGGGGATGGAATGAAGGCCACTGAGCTACAAATCCCACCCCAATTTTGAAAGCCTTAATGGAAGCAACAAAGGAATATTTGGTAGCTATGGGCAATGCTCAGTAGGGATGGAAGGCTCAAGTTCTCTATCACCTCTTTTATATGTTGGCAGGTATATCTAGTTATACTCAATATGCAATCCTTAACACTGTAGTGATAATACTACACCTCACAGACTTTTTTTTTTTTTTTTTTTTTTTGCTACCGGGGATTGAACTCGGGGCACTCAACCACTGGGCCACATCCCCAGCCCTTTTTTGTATTTTTATTTAGAGACAGAGTCTCACTGAGTTGCTAAGTGCCTCGCCATTGCTGAGGCTGGCTTTGAACTCGAAATCCTCCTGTCTTAGCCTCCCAAGTGCTGGGATTACAGGCGTGTGCCACCGCGCCCGACTACACCTCACAGACTTTTTTCTTCGTAAATCCTTGGCAGTCATCTTTTCTTTTTTTAATTTTTTTTTATTTTTTTTATTTTTAGGAATGCACTTTCTGTCCACTTGGAAGAAAAATATTAAGTAATGTACAAGTACATGCTTCTTAGAAAAACTACAAATGAATGATTCAGGAGGTGTAGGCAGGAGGATTGCTAGTTCAAGGCCAGCCTCGGCAACTAAGTGAGACCCTAAGCAACTTGGAGAGACTTGGTCTCAAAAAATAGAAAGGACTGGGACATCAATGTGGCCCAGTTGTAAAATAGGTTCAATCACCAGTACCAAAAACTCCCAAACTACAAATGACTGGAAAAAGTTTAGAATGAAAAAGTATAAGTATCTATAGATGTATATTATATTTATGTACTATAAGTATGTAAAGATGTATTTACTTGTATATTGATAATAGTTAACAATGAGGAAAACATGTATGTATTTTCCATATATGCCTGGGATATGTGTGGTGTTGGGGATTGAACCCAGAGCCTTGTGCATGCAAGGCAAGTATTCTACCAACTGAGCTATATCCCCATGCCTGGGATATGAATAGTCCTTTTGTCCAGTATATCCATGCTGTATATGCTACCCACCCATTAGTCACTTAGTAGTTATGCATAACTATATAGTATATTTATCATCAGGGTGTATATCACTTTATGCATATTTATTTTTACTCTAAAATTATTTGTTTATGCTAATTATTTAATATTTCCACTTAACAGTACACTGTTTCTGAGTTTTTTTCTGTGTCAACAAATGCAGATTTACCACTGTCTTGTGTAGCATTACAGCCTGTGGGTATACCCTAGTGTAATTAGCCTTTCCTTTATTCTTGAACATTTAGGTTACTTCCATTTGCCATGATAAGCAATGCTGTATTGAACTTCCTAGTATTGTGTATCTTAGTAGATGCATGTGAGTTAATTCCATATGTCAAATCTTGAAATCCCTGGGTAGGTAGGGCAAAGTGAAGTTTATGCACATTTTAAATTTTGGTATTTCATGACAAATTGCCTATCAAAAAATGTTCTAATGTCCTTTTAATAGCATTTGAACATGCCAGTTCTGTAGACTCTTGCCAAGATGAGATATTATCATCTTTTCTTCCCATTCTTATAGACAAAAATACTGGTGTGCTTTTCCCTGAATAGAAGACATTCTTTTTCATATGTTTATTGGATATTTGTACTTCTTTTATAAATAAATGGTCATTGCTATGTTTTAAAATTGGCTTATCTTTTTCATATTCATTTTAGAAATTATACATACATATTTCTCTTGTTAGGTAATATTGAAAATGTTTCCCCATGCCTTTATTTATTTTTTTTTATATGGTTTGAAAATAAAGTCCCAAAGTAGTCAGGGAGGTGAAGTGAATTAATAGGATGATGGGTGGGAGTTTTGATGAGCCAGAGAGCTACTGTCCCTAGAAAAGAAAAGTGGGCTCCATCCTCAGCCACACCTGGTTATTTCCAAGTGGAGGTGAGGAAATGGTATTGCTAGATATCCAAATATCTCAGGTTTTATATGTTGGCAATTTGTTTTGTTTAAAAAACAAGCAGTCAACAACAAAGACCTTGTAGAGCAAACAAAATGCAGCCTAGCATTAGCCTGTGAACCATCAGTCTTAGACTTCAGATTTGTAATGTCTTCTTACATAAAGAAATTTTAATTTTTTTGAAGTTGGATTTCTCACATGTGTAATTTTGTATTTTGCAAAGGAAAGTCTTCTACAGCTAAAGTATACAAATGCTCATTTGTATCATGTTCTGTCTTATGGCATGGCCTTTTTACATTTAGATCTGAAAATAAATCTGGTATTTATTTTCATAAAAGGTGTTTCAAGTTTAGCAGACTGATCATTCCTTCATCAATGCTTTATTTTAATATCAATGTAGCTTGTTAACATATTTTATTGCCTGGTGGAACTGAAACCTCTTTTCTGTTCTAATTCTTTTTACTCTTTGTAATGGCTTAGATATGAGGTATTGTCATCCACCCCTCCCCCCACCCCCATAAAAGCTCATGATTAGATTATGAGAGTCCATCCTAATTGGAATGGGGTGAGTGGTAGCTGTAGGCAGATGGGCATGACTGGAGGAAGTGGGTCTCTGAGGGTATACCCTATAAGAGTTCATCTATCTTTGGCTCCTTTTCTACTCTATTTCTGCTTCCTCTATGAGGTAAGGCACCTTCCTTGCAACTACTCTTTTACCATGATGTTCTGCCTTACCTTGAGATCAAAGTGATGGAGTCAGGTAACCATGTACTGAACCTCTGAAACCGGGAACACCAAATAAATTTTTTCTTCTCTAAGTTGGTATTGTTGGGTATTTTGGTCATAGCAATGTAAAACTGACTAATGGAGATATTGGTACTGAAAAGTGGGGTTGTGGCTGTGACTAACCTGTCCATGTAGTTCAGAAGCCTTTGGAACTGGTTGTGGGAGGAGTTTAGAAAGTTTGAAGATTCCAGCTGGAAAAGCCTTGGAATGTTGTGATTGGAGCTTAATGGGTGGATTCTGGTGAGAACTGAGAAGACCTGAATGCTGATAGGAATGCAGACTGTAAAGGCTGTGCTTATGAGGTTTTAGAGGGAAACAGGGATTCTTTTGGGAATTGGATTAGAGGCCATTTGTGTTATATTCTGGCAAAGAACTCATGTACATTTGCCCATGTCCTGAGACTTCACGTGAGGCCAGATTTAAAGGTGATGGACTGATTAACCTGGTGGAAGAAATTTCAAGGCAGCAGAGCATTCAGGTGGTGGCATGGGTATTGCCACTAGCTTTTAGCCATGTTTACTGTGAGAATCAGAAGAAAAGAGCAGAACAGGACTTTAAAAACTTATAGTTTGGCTGGAAAAGTGTGCAAAGCTGGGGCCAGGGAAAGTGTAGTTTTGAAGAGATTATAACCTCTAAAATGATGCTAAGTGATACACAGAGACTATAGGAAAGACACCTTGAGGGCATGCTCAGGAATTAGCAAGACTATACTCACCACAGCCTCAAAGGTGTAAAGGTAAAAGTTCCTTTGAGAATAGACTGTAGGAGTACCCTTCTCACATAGGGAGGGCCTACAAAGTTGTTTCACTACACTCAGCTGCCTAGTTATTCAGAGGCTGCTGCAGCTGTGCTCTCAATAGGTCAGGCTGGCAGCAGATGTTGGCATTGCCTTGTGCTAGATCTGCTGGAATGCAGGATGCTGAGTTAGGGGGTCATAGAGACTTCAACCAAGATTTCAAAGGAAGGCCTGGAAAGCCAATCAAAATATAGGGTCAGAATTCCTGAGAGAGTGGTGGGCTGCCCTTGAGAGAGAGGTGTATGAAGCTGTGAAGATGAAGCCAAAGCTGGAATGGAGACCCAAGGAATTAAGAGATGTCTGTAATGTGCTCTATGCCAAGAAAAGCTGCTGTCTGCAGAGAGTGCCAGGCTAAGAGAAGCCATGAGCACTGCAACCAGTAAGGCCAAAGGGGCCAGGCTGCCCAAGCCCATTGGAGAGAACATCTTACCATGTGCCCCAGATGCCACAGGTAGAGCTATAGCAAATGTTTCCTTAGCTGGTTTTCAGTCTTTTTTTTTTTTTTTTTTTTTTTTGGTCCCATCCCTTCTTTTTATGCCCCTGTTCCTCCCTTTGAGAATGGAAATATTTACTCTGTGCCAATGTATATTGGACATGTGTAACTTAATTTTGATCATTATAGGGGCTCATAGCCAAGAGTTTGTCTTGAGTCTGAGAAGACACTTTAGATTTGGCCTTTTGGACTATTAACACTATGGAGACTCTTAGAGATGGATTTTGCATTATGATATAAACATGAGCTTTTGGAAGCCAGGGGTAGAATGTTATGGGTTTGGATATGAGATGTCCCCCAAAAGCTCCTGTGTTAATGTAGGAATAGTCAGGGTGAAATGATTAGATTATGAGAGCTATAACCTAATCACTCCAACGCAGTTTGGATTGTGTGTTAACTGTAGGCAGGAAGGTCATGGCTAGAGGAAGTAGATTACTGAGGGCATGCCTTGGAAGGGTTCATCTTTCCTGTGGCCCCTTACTTCCTCTTTTTCTGCTTCCTGGCCTCCATGAAGTGGACCTTTCCTCTACTACCACCCCTCCACCATGATATTCTGCCTCACCTTGGATCCAAAGCAATGGAGTCAGCCAACCTTAAACAGCACCTCTGAAACTGTCAACCCCTAATAAAATTTTCCCCCTCTGAGTTGGTCTTGTTAGATGTTTTGGTTGCAGCTACATAAAGCTGAGGAACACATTGGTTTTTGCATATTTCTCTTTCAGATAAATTTTTAGAGTCAGCTTGTCAAGTTCTATAGGAATTTTGATTGGAATTACATGATATTTATATATTACAGGAGGATTAATAATTTTATTCACAGTAGGGTCCCCCTTATCAGAGGGTTGGATATCCTTGGTTTTAGTGACCATTGATCTGATGATGTTAAATAGAAAATTCCAGAAATAATTTGTAAGTTTAGATTGCATGTAATTTTGAGTAGAGTGATGAAATCTCACACCATCTTGCTTCTTCCTACATAGGACATGAATTGTCCCTTTGTCCAATTATCCACATTGTATACACTACTCACCCATTAGTCACCATAGTCATTTGGTAGTTATCAACTGTCTTGATATTGCAGTGCTTGTGTTTAAGTAATTTTTTTTTTAACTTAATAATGGCCTCAATGTGTAAGAATAGTGATACAATTGGGATATGCCACAGAGAAACTGCAATATTTGTTCTTTAAAGGAAGAGATGTTCTCTATTTAAAAAGGAAAGAATAAAGAGCATATGCTGAGGTTGCTAAGATCTATAGTAAGAATAAATCTATTTGTGAAACTGGGAAGAAAGAAAAAGAAATTCATGTTAGTTTTGCTGTTGCACCTAAAACTGTAAAAGTTATGGCCATAGTGTGTGATAAGTGCTTAGTTAAAATGGAAAAGGCATTAAATTATAGGGTTTGGTGTTATCTGTGGCTTCAGGCATCCCATGGGGTCTTGGATAAGAGGAGACTGTTATAGCTTATAGCTAGAAAAAACTGTTTTTTTGTGTATTTAATTCTTTTGGTCCTTTGGAAAAGGTTTCCTTCATTATCTTCATATAGTCTGTTTGCTTGTTTCTTTGTTTTGGTGTTCCTGGGGACTGAAGCCAGGACTTCATCCTGAGCCCAACAGAACCTTGTTGAGTTGCCCAGGTTGGCCTCAAATTTGAGATCCTCCTGCCTCAGCTTCCCAAGTCTGGGATTACAGGTGTGTGCCATCATGCCTAGCTGCAGTGATCATCTTCATTGCAAAAAAGTTTTCCCTGTATTTAATTTTTTTTTTTCCTTTCAAGATGTAAAGTGTAGTGCTTTTTGTAGTATTGTATTGGTTTTTAAAATGTCATCATGTGAATCTCAGCTTAACCACAGCACTTTCCCATCACTATTGGATACACAGAAACAGATGTTTATGGTTTCCTGGCCTCAGTGAGTTTGAAATTGAATTTGGATGATGAGATAAGTGAAAATAAAACCTGAAAGGGGATTGTTCCTGGATAATGCATTCGGGACAGATTCTTCTCTGGAAGAAACTTGGAACCCTGAGTGAGAAAGACAGGTTTTGGCCTCTGGCTACACAGCATTTCACATCTACCCTGATTCACTTTTGGCAGTGACTGTCTTGGGATGTGTCCATACTGACTTTTACTTTGATGAAGGGGTCAAATTTGGAGTGGCGCACTTACCCCAGGAACTGATCCAAGCAGTGATCCAGAATCTTCAATGACAGAACAGAAATATTTTTATGTGGTTCTTAGTACCCTGCAGAACGTGGTGCTGCGTGACCAGCAGTGGGTAAGAAAGAAACCTTGAGCACTGTGCCCACTTGCTTGAAAATGATGATACAAGTGAATATCATTCTTTGAGAGGTCTCTTTGAAGTTTAGGTGTGCAACACTGCCTTATTGTTTGAACAGGAATTTGATCTCAGGAGTCTTCAGGATATAACTCTTCACATGTAAAAGCTTGTGTGACCACAAAATTGCTTTCCCTACTCGCTTTAATTAGCAATAACTTGCAGGAACTGGCCCCTGTTAAAGCAGTAGGTTCATTAGTGTTCTGCATTTCCAAAGTCTTCTCCAGTCTCTTCCACTACCTTGAACTTTTGCTCTGAACATTGAGATGGGGTGTGTCTTCCTGCTGGAAGTGAGTACAGCAAGTCTAGGACAGACCTTACAAACACTTGTCCCCGGCAGAGATGGGATCACAGTGGTCAGCCCTAATGCTTCCCAAGCTGTCCCTTATCCTCACAGCCAAAGCTTAAAGGTTCACAGGGCATTTCTTGAAATGTGAAGCTTTTGACGGGTTTCATCCTCTATGGTTGTTGTTGCAGTGGAGGCAGGAATAGTGCAAAGGAAAGAATTGTCTGTTCATCCCTCCCCCAGTTTAGTTGTAACCAACAGTATAAATTGCTATTTGTGTTTTTTGCTTTTGAATTTCTCCGAGGTGGTCATAGGTAGCAACAATGACTACTTCTGTTTTCCAGCCTTTCCCTTTCTACCTTTCCTACTACCAGGGGGAGGTTACTACATAGGGAAATAGCAGCAGTCAGAGGAAGGAGAAAGGTGGGACAGGAGGGGCTGGATGGTTGTCATCTGTGAGGTTGGGAAAGGATCCTAGCTTTTCACTCAAATTTTGACTCTAGCAGTAACAAACTTCTCTGTGGAGTAAGTTACCACGGTGGTTTACATTTCCTGATCTTTCTCTGGGTCAGGTCTTGTGGTCACTACCACAGGTACCACTTAATAGGTTGTGCTCACGGCATCTCTGTGAGAGAAGTCCTATTAATGACCCCTTTTTTCCAAAGAGGAAACTGAGGCTCAGAATCACAAGGCTAGATTTTAAGCAGTTTAGATTTCTGTGGCACCCTGCCTACCTGTGGTTGTATATTAATCATTGATATTTGTGCACTAGATTTAGCATGTTTCAGGTTATGTGAGGATTTGAAGAGGGTGTGTGTTTTTTTTTTTGTTTTTTTTTTTTTTTTTTTTTTTTTTAATTGGTGCTGGGGATTGTGTCGCAGCCCTGAAGAGTTAGTTTTCTTTTTATTGTATTTTTGTTGGTTGGTTTTGCATTGCTGGTGATTGAATCCAGTACCTTGAGCACTGAGCTACATCCTAAACGTTTTTTTAAATTTTGTTTTGAAAAAGGGTCTCACCATGTTGCCTAGTCTGGCCTTGAAATTGTGATCTTTCTGCCTCCACCTCCCAAGTAGTTAGGATTGTAGCGCATGGCCATAAAGAGCTTTTTATTTCTTGTAAGTGAAGTGGAAATTAAATTGCTGTCTTATCTAATTTTTCTCATTTGCATTTCTATATATTTCTATTAATTAAGGGAATCAAGTCTGTAGCCATGACAAATTACTTGTAATTTAGTTTTAAAGTTCTTTTAACCATAGTATATTAGGGACCAGTATGAAGAAAACCCTATAGAAATGATAATTTTTTAAAATAATCGATAAGCCAGTCATGGTGGTGCATGCCTGTAATCTCAGCTATTCAGGAGGCTGAGGCAGGAGGTTTGCAAGTTCAAAGCCAAGCTGGGCAACTTAGTGAAGACCCTGTCTCAAAAAATAAAAAAAAATAAAAGGGCTGGGGCTGTAGCTCAGTGGTAGAGCATCCTGGGTTCAATCCCCAGGACCACAAATAAATAAGTAAATAAATAAATAAAAGTAATTGGCAGCTTGGATGCACACCTTTACCCTTCAGGGGTTGAAGACTAGAAGTATTTTTGGAAAGTTGGAAATGAGGGCTACATGGCAGGAATCTGTAGATAAAAGTGCATTTTACAGAGTTCCAAATATATCCTGGCCAGCAACTGCTGCAGTTGACAAATAAGAAACCAACCTTCCCAAGTTCGAGAAACACAGCCTTAGGACACAGAAAAGCACCCCCAGAGTGCCAACAGAGAGTGACTTCTTTCTGCAAGTGCTGTCCTTTTCAACTCTTACTGAGTGTCAGACACTGATTGTGCTCTTATCCCCACTTATCAGGTGGCAAAACTGAGGTACAGATAAACTGAGATTTGGTGATGTCCCAAGGCCTTAAAGCTGTTGAGCAATAAGCTTTTTCTGTGCAAGCGTGGAGTTAGAACCCTTATGAGTATGCCTCTTTAGGAAATGGGTGGCATTTAGGTGGCAGTTTCATCTTAAATCCCACATGAATAAAGTATTTCTCTTCTCTTCAAGTGAATGTGAGCATGTTGGGATCCAGAGAAATGGAATTGTTTACTTTTAACTGCTTAGTCCTTCAGCCTCAGAAAGAAGCCCCTTACCTGTTTGCTTAGGACAAATGATTATGCTGGATGAATAGTAAAAACTGTTTTGATCTTACAAAATTTACTATCTGTGTACCTTTGGGGAGCAAAAACAAATTGAGGGTTGGTAAAATTTAGTGCTTATTTACTAGCTTTACTTCCTTTGGTTCCCCAAATTTTCACACACAGAGAGGGCACCTTGGTTGGATTTTAAGGACCATTGGCAGCAAGGAAGGTAAGCAACATGAATCAGGGACCCCCCGGGAACTGCCACCCTGGTGAAGTCTGTTGGCATGAGAGACTGAATGGCTGGCTGGGTTTAATGGACAGTATGAGGCTCTTGCTGAAGAGTACTCTGTTCACTCTCTGATTTGAAAAATAAAACCAACTGAAAACACATTTTAAATATAAACATCACAGGCACCCTTTAAAAATCTTAACTTTTTAGTAGGTTGTTACTAACGTCTTTTCTATCTCATGAGGCATCAGTGTTTATCAAACACCTATCAGGAGACCAAGCTCAGGCTACTTTATTGCTGCTTCTTGATCTACTCTTGTTTTGTTTTCATTTTGTAGTCCCATTCCTTCCAAATATTGTTGTTTTTGAAGAAATCTTTGTGTTGGAGTTATTTATGGCCTCAAAATTCTCTTGACCTAGCATCTTTATTCCACACAACAGAAAGCAAAAAATGTAGAACAACAGTGTCTTATCTCAGTACCCCATGAGCTGTTTGATGTAAACATTGCGACTGCCTTGTGATGGAAATCATCCCACCTTAGAGATAAGGATGTGAATTGGTTTGGGTCAGGCTCAGTTAGGTGGCTGTCAGCAGAGCTGGGGCTTGACCTGGGGTTTTCCCTATTTGAGGTCAGGTCCTTTCGGTTGCCTCATGTTGCTGCTTAGCCTCTCGTTCACTTGTGACTGGTGCATGTATCACAGCTGACAGACTCAGTGCTCCCAAATATTTATCTTTCTTGGCTTTCAGAGGACCAGTGAGTCCCTGTATGCTCATTGAAACAAATTAATTTTTCTTACTTTTTAACTCGAAAGTCATGAGACTTATCTAGTATCTGAGATTGATGAGTAGTGTTTAATACCATATGGGATATGAGGCTTGAAACCAATTTATTTTAATTTTTTTTTGGGGGGGGGTACCAGGGATTGAACTCAGGGGCACTCTATCACTGAGCCACACCTCATTTCAGTTCATCCCCTGATTGAACTCAGGGGCACTCTACCACTGAGCCACTGGATGTGGTAGAGTGCCCCTGAGTTCAAGTACTGAGTTGCTTAGTGCCTTGCTAAATTGCTGAGGCTGGCTTTGAACTTAAGATCCTCCTGCCTCAGCCTCCAAGCTGCTGGGTCTACAGGCGTGTGCCACCGTGCCCAGTGGGATCAGAGTATTTTTAATCAGTTCAGGGCTTAGTCTCCCTATTTCCATGTTATAAAGCAATATAGGAGAGGCCCTGGGGTGGAGGTGGAGGGCCAGTGACCTAAGCAGGCATATTGGTGGTAAAGGGGTCTCCCCAGCCACCTTTGCCTCTGCCTGTCTGTCTGTGTAGGTAGTGCCCATATCTACCTATGATAGAGCCATTCAGCTCAGTAGGAAGAACAGATAACTATTCTGAGGGGAGAAAGAGGAGTGGGGTGGGTGCTTTTCTCTCTTATCATTTACTCCTGCCCTGGAAAAAAAGTACAGTCATCTCCCAGTATCCATGGGAAATTAGCTCCAGACCTCTGTCAGACACCAAAATCTATAGATGCTCAAGTCTCTAATATAAAATGACACAGTATTGGCGTATAACCTGTGCACATCTTCCTGTATACTTTAGACCATCTCTAATGACTTATGATACCTAATACAATGTAAACACTGTGCAAATAGTTGTGCTGCATTTTTTAGGGAATAATGACAAGGAAAACAAAGTCTGTACATTTAGTATAAATGCAGTTTTTTGCCCCCAAATATTTTCAATCCGTGGATGTAAAACCTGTGGGCCTAGAGCATCAACTGCTTTAGTGTATACAGTGTGTTCAGTTCCTGGTCTAAAGCGGAGCCAGATTAGTACTTGTTATATTGAACTGCTTGTCTTCAATTGCTAATGCTGGAACAAAGTGCCATCCCTGTGGAATCTGAGGGACAAGAGTAAAACACGAGAAGTCATCTCATTCTTCTGTCCTCAGGCAGAATGGCCCCCAACTTGGAGAGCTGATTTTCTGTAGCTGGCCAGCAGATTCCACATTCTGCTATAGCCATTCATACCATCGTTGTACTTCATTCATGATCAGAAGAACTGACTCTATGGGCCCTTGTCTCTTTTTCAGATCTAACTTCAAACTCGTAGCTGTTAACTCAAAACTCTATGCCATCGGTGGGCAGGCCGTTTCTAATGTTGAGTGTTACAATCCTGAGCAGGATGCATGGAATTTTGTGGCACCCTTACCAAATCCTCTGGCTGAGTTCTCTGCATGTGAATGTAAGGGGAAAATTTATGTCATTGGAGGATATACTACCAGAGGTAAGTGAAGGGCCCAAGTAAGGGTTCTGTGTGTAAGCTTGAGTAGCCTGGGGAGGGAAGGAGGGTGCCAGAGGAAACTCTGGAATGCTGAGTATGATTTTATACATTGATTATATATTTCACATCTGAAGGAAAGAGAATCCATATGGCAGGGGTGGTTTAGGCTGGAGGGACCTTTGATGACTTTCTGTGAGTGTGAAAATTCCAATGGGGTAGGGAAGCCATGAAGAAAATATATTGTCTTTGTGCTTCTGGAAACACAGCCTTGTGGTCAGCTATGACCTGACTGGACCTGGTTTGTGGAGGTTGTTTGGGTCTCAGCTGCTCTCTGGGTGGGAAGGTCTTTGCAAGGGTGCTTTAGCTGAGTGTCCTTCTCCCAAACACACCCCATTCCACCCACCTAGCACCGAGGTGCTGTCACCTTCTTGCAGATCTGTGCTTTCATTTCTTCCTTTTATGAGCACAAGCACATCAGGTAGGGGTTTCTGAAGCCCAGCTCTTGCACATTGTTCACATTGGTCCTAGGAGGTGCATTAATACTAGAGAGGAGATTGTGCTATTAAACTGTACGTGTGTTTTTCATTTTTTGAGACTGGATCTCATTATGTTGCTCAGGTTAGTATCAAACTCCTGGCTCAAGTGATTCTCCCACCTCAGCCTCCTAAGTAGCTGGAACTACAGGGATGCGCCACTACACCTGACTCTGGGGAAGCCCTTTGTTGTTGAAACTGTTCAATATATTTTCTCCTCCTCCTCTTCCTTCTCCTTGTTTCTTCTCTTTCCTGCCTCCTCTCTTTCTTTTCTTTTTCTTTTTGCACTGGGGATTGAATTGAGGGCCTTGCACATGCTAGGTCAGTATTCTGCCACTGAGCTGCATCCCAGCCCCATTTTTCACTTTGCTTTGGGTGTCATTTTATAATTAGTAATTTGAACATAAACCATGTTTCCAGCAAGTTTTACCCTGCTGTACTTGGTAGGGAGTATCCCAGGTAACAGTGGTGGAAATAGCACATTGTGAGAGGAGGGACAATGAGGGATAGCCAGGGAGAGGTGTCCTTTCCTTTACCTGTCCCCACGCTCTGCCCCTGTTCCTTAAAGCAGTTGTCTCCAAGTTATCTCTTGGCCAAGGAAATTTCTGTGTTTGATCTCTTTGTATAGACTTCAGAACTTATAGGAAGGTATAACTGAACTCAGGACTTTTAGCTACACTCAAGTAGTAGAGTTATTGGATTTGATATAGTGAAATAACCTAATGCTTCTTTATGGTACAATGTGGGTAGGACAGAGCTGTCTAACCCAGGCTGATCACAGGCATGGAAAAGGTCCTTTAGGCCACAAGCAGCCATATGCAACTTCATAAAGGGCAGAAGTCCATGTGCTAGTATAGTATTCAAATAGGTGACAAAAATTCTTTTCACCATACCCAAATGTCTTGTTTGGGGGATTTGTGTTAGAGGAAGAAAATAAATGCCAAGTATTTTGATTGACTTTTTTTTTTTGTGATGGAATATTTTGATTAACACTTCTTAGCATACTTCTAAAATGTTGATTCAGTGAGGAGGATGATGAATGGTATATTAGTTTCCTGTTGCTGCTGTAACAAATTAGCACAAACTTGAGAGACTAGAATAATAGAAATGTATTTCTTCACAGTTCGGGAGACCAGAAGGCAGAATCAGGGTATCAGCAGGGTCCTGCTCCTTCAAATGGCTCTACGGGAGAATTCTTCCTTTCTTCTTCCCTATTCTGTTATTCCTTGGCTAGTGGCTACATAATGCCAGTCTGCCTCCCGTTTTCACATGGCCTTCTCATCTGTGTGCATTTTCTTCTCTGTCTCTTATAAGGGCAGTTATTGGATTTAGGGTTCACCATCCTTTTTTGTTTTTCCCAAATAAGGATACACTCCCAGGTTCCGAGGATTAGTGGGTGGACATATCTTTGGGGGCCACCATTCAACCTACTATGTGTGGTATGTGTATACACACACTTAAGGCGAGGTGGTGGCAGAGGAGTGCATTGGAAGCAGTAAGGCTTTGTTGTTGCTTTGCTGTGCTGGGGTTGAACCCAGGGCCTCCTGTAAGCTCAGCACGTGCTGTACCACTATGCTCTATCCCCATCTTCACCCCTGCTTTTTTCACTCCACGTTGTCATCACTTGTGAAGCTATTTCCTCTCTAGTGACCCTCTGCTAAAAGTAATTGCCAGTTTTATTCTTTGCAAATAATTGAAAAAATATGAGACTTAGCAGATACTTCTTTTACCCTCAACCTTGGTGTTCAGGTGTCAGTGATCAACTTTCTATATTCAGAGAGCTGTGGCCTCCCCAACCCCAAACTCCCATCTCTGTCTCTCTCTCTTCTCTTAGGAACGTAAATAGCCACGTTATTTACCTATGAGCATTTCTAAGAATTCTGATTCCTCCCTAGATGAGTAACGTGGAATGCCTCCTGTGGCCTGACATAAGGTGCACACGTTCCTCAGCTTCTCTTCTCACTAGGAGCTACTGAGTGCCGACAGGCAGCACCAGTGCCTGAAGAATACTCTGCTGGTAGATTTCCTAGCTTTTCCATGACCTTGGCTGAGCAAATGTCCTTTAGAAGGAAAACCCTTCTTGTGTGTTTGGTAGCATTACAAGCCACTGCTAGTGAGCCTTCTTCACTTGGGCCACCCACTGTGATTTCTGTCCTGGATTCCCAATGCCAAAGACCATGATGGGATGGTTAGCTGATGTGGGTGGATGGGTTTTTGTGTAAGGCTTGGAAACCTGATTTCTAAGATGAGAGTTCAGGGCAATTACTTGGACTCCGAAGCCCTCCTCCTCCCCTGTGTGGGCTTTCCCAGCCCTTGGCAATAGTTCCCTATAGTTCAGTCATCCCACTTATTATGGAAAAAATATATATCAGAACTTAAAGCTGGGTTCTTAGCTTGCCTACTACTTAAATTAGCTGAGACTTTTAACATTCAGTAAATAATCATTTATAACTTTAATTGATTTTTAATTCTTTGGCAAGCACTTAAGAAATGAAAATTCAACAGAAAGTCATAGTAACCACAGAGGAAAGAAGGATGATTTGTGAAACTTCAAAATCAAGTTTAAATGTAAAAACGAAAAGATCACCCCCACCAACTCAGATCACCTCAGTGCATAGTCTGAGTGTGCGGAGTGAGGACAGAGAACTCTTACAGAAGACCTGGAGAGACCTTGAGGCCTGAACTAAGAAATCAGTGGGACTGTCACTAGAATAAGTCCTTTATTCCTTTAGTGAGGAGTCTGGTTACTAGGTCAGAAGCACTTTTTAGCAACCAAACTCCCTCAGACCCCTCTTCTAGAATGGCTTTACCTCAAGGGCTACAGTAAAATGAAATATGCAAAGGTATCAATCAGGACAGTTTCCTGAAGCTGTAATAATCCTGGAATTTCTGTAGTGTACAGAGTTGCCCCACGTAGGACGTGGTCTGTCTGTGTGCCCTCCTGGGAGGCTCTTTGGCTGGACCAGATGTGGCTGGGGAGCTCTTTAAGCATTGCTAATTCTGGGTGGGCCCTTCCTTCTCAAGAGGGGGTTCTGGAGGAAGATGCAAACCCTTGAGAAAATGAGCTGTCTTCTGACCAGCATCTATAGCAATTGAAATGCTGTATGCTTTAATAGGGATCTAAGTACCAAGTTGATCTGCCCCCTCCACTCCTGAGTTTTTGTTGTTTAACAACAAACAGAAAGTTCATTCTTTCTGATAACCCAGAACACTTTTTTTCCTCTGAGACTAAAAATGTAACATTTATTCTTTTCTAGAGGAGAAAAGAAAAAACAATTAAAAAACAAACAAACAAAAAACAAAAAAAAAAAAAAAAAAAGAAAAAGAAAAGAAAAGCTAGCTGGGCACAGTGGCACATGCCTGTAATCCCAGCAGCTCAGGAGGCTGAGGCAAGAGGATCGCAAGTTCAAAGCCAGCCTTGGCAAAACCAAGGCGCTAAGCAACTCGGTGAGACTCTGTCTCTAAATAAAATATAAAATAGGGCTGGGGGTGCAAAAGAAAGAAAGAAAAGCTGGGCCTGGTGCTATGATGCATGCCTGCAGTCCCAGCTTCTTGGGAGGCTGAGGCTGGAGGATTGCAAGTTCAAAGCCAGCCTGGGTAATTTATCAAGACCCTGTTTCCAAAGCAAGATGAGGGCCTGGGGATATAGCTCAGAGGTAAAGCATTTGCCTAGTATCCATAATGCCCTGAGTTTCGTTTCTAGCACTGCAAAAATAAATAAGCTAGCTAGCTAGCTGGGAATATAGGTCAGTGGTGGAGTGCCCCTGGGTTCAGTACCCAGTACCAAGAAAATAAAAGCTAGGTATTCTAAATTTCATAGGCACTTTTCAAAGGGAGAGGAAGCAACATTTTTCCCTAAAGAAAATAGCTATTAATTAAAAATAATACTAGAGAGGCCTTTCAAGTATGATTTCATCCATATAACTAACCATCTCTTTAGAAGTGGGCAGGGGAGGGCCGGCCTTTTTTAGTTTTTCTCCTGTGTTACAATTGGGAAGCAGAATAGCCAGGTGAGTTTGTAGCTTGTTACAAGGCAGAAGGTGAGACTGTCTTACATTTCTCTTGACTTGTAACTGTGACCTTTCCTCTAGCCAGTCCTTGTAGATACTGCTGAGCTACCACTTGTGTTCTTAAGGGCAGCTGTCCAGGATAGGATCTTCAGGGCTGGGGATGCAGCTCATTGATAGAGCACTTGCCTAGCAGGTGTAAGGTCCTGGGTTTGATTCCCCTGCACGGGCTTGACCTGGTAGTTCACAGGAGTGAAGGTGCCAGCGAGGAGGGACTGTGTTTAAATCAAAGCTGCTCATTTTGCTGGGTCTAAGACTCTTCCAAGGAGGGGAAGTGCATGAGCCTATTTTTCTGTAATGTTTTCTGAATTATTTTCACCAAATAATTCTACCAGTAGACTACTTATGACACTGTTTAAGGGTTTCTAAGCCATATCCATTGATTTTCAAATACTAAGCTTTTTTTTTTTTCCTCAATAACTCTGAACTGAAATCATCCCAAGAATGATACTTAAAGAACAGATTTATTTTAAGTTATATTCATTGTAGAGTTGAATTTTCAGGAGGTAGATGGGAATGAATACAAATGTATCTTTGCCCAGCCATTTGGAAAACTATTTCTCTAACCTGTTTTTCTGAAAGGGTTTTTCCTCCTTGTGACGGAATTATGCACATGGAGGAAGAGGTGTATTTACGGCCTGGGCCATCTACAGTGTTGCTGGTGGCCGTCATTTGCTTCTTTCTGTGTTTCAGACCGAAACTTGAACATTTTGCAGTACTGCCCCTCTTCGGACATCTGGACGCTCTTTGAAACATGTGACGTCCACATTCGCAAGCAGCAGATGGTGTCTGTGGAGGAGACCATCTACATTGTGGGGGGCTGTCTCCATGAACTGGGGCCCAACCGGAGGAGCAGCCAGAGCGAGGACATGCTCACCGTGCAGTCCTACAACACTGTCACCCGGCAGTGGCTCTACCTCAAGGAGAACACGTCCAAATCTGGGCTTAACTTGACTTGCGCTCTCCACAACGACGGCATCTACATCATGAGCAGGGACGTGACCCTGTCCACCAGCTTGGAGCACCGAGTTTTCCTCAAGTACAATATCTTTTCAGATAGCTGGGAAGCATTTAGGCGTTTCCCAGCCTTTGGACATAACTTGCTGGTTTCTTCTCTTTATCTGCCCAATAAAGCAGAAAAATGACTGAATTGACTTAGTATTTAAAACAAACCTGGTTCAAGACCAAAAAAGGAAAAACAAAAAAACAAGTGGTATCCCATTTCAAGGGAGACTGATTTCTAAAGGGAAAAATTGTGTGCTAGAGTAGGTCACGTATATACCAGTAGCAGCTGTAAATAAGCTTACTTGAACTAATTACTTGAAAGCTTGTGGAAAAAGAGACCAACTTTATTATTTTTTAAATTATTGATTTTTAAATTATGGGAGCAAATCCATGATAATGTTTTCATCCAAACATGATACTCTTGGGCCAATGATGGAAACTTAGCATTTAAAAATGGATTCAAGGGCTGGGAATATAGCCCAGTTGGTAAAGTGCTTGCCTCACATGCAAAAGGCTCTGGGTTCAATCCCCAGCACCACAGAAAAAAAAAAAAAAAAAAAAAAAAGTGGATTCAATGGGTCTGCTTGGTAAAGGGCCAAAGTCAATGATGGATGTGAATGGTAAAGGTGATTTTAAAATCTGTTTTATTTAGGTCACTTTAAATGTCAGCAGTACCTTAAGTAGGAGACTTTTTTTATTATCAATTTACTTAACAAACATTCATATTAACTTTGTTATTCTCCCTCCTCGCCCTGTCTTACCCATAGGTACTTCCAATGTGTTTAAAATAGGGTTCTATGTTCGTATATTTTATTTGCACACTACTTTTTAGGAAACCTATAATGATGGGACCTTAGAGTGAATCCTTGCAAACAGTCCACCCAAAACTTGTTTAAAACATTCTCAGTTTTCCAGTCTTTTTTTTTTTTTTTTTCAATTATGAATGATAAAATAGATTGATTAAAACTCTTTACTTTATATGTGGCAGATTGCAGATCTACATGGATCACAAATTACATTTCTAGGTGTACTATGTTGTTTAAAAGAGTGGGTATATTGTTTAAAAGGATGGCTATAAACATATATTTTTAAAATGAGTCTTATATAGGAAGGGAAGGAAATACCAAATAAGAAAAAAAAAATTGCCTTTAAGAATTCCTTTTATTGAATGTATTTGACTTAGTTTTTGTTTTAAGATTGAAAAAAATAACTATCATATTTAAATGAAATACCTTTCTAATCTTAGCTTTGTAATTCACGTTTGTTTTTGTGGATTAAGGTGATGGTGGCTTTAAAACATTTGTTCTGGAAAGAGAGGAAGAAGTTCGAACAGCCACTAGTGGTTTTTTTTTTTTTTTAACCCCTGGTACTGGGGATAGAACCCAAGGGTGTTTTACCCTGAGTTGCATCCCTCTGTGCCCCCCCTCCCTGCCATTTAAAAAAAATTTGAGACAGGGTCTTGCTGAGTTGCCCAGGCTGGCCTCAAATTTGTCATCCTCTTGTTTCAGCCTCCCGAGTCACTGGGATTGCAGGTGGGTGCCATCACCCCTGACCACCGCTGGTGATCTTTCTGAAATTAGGTTAGATGCTTGACTTACCTTAGTTGTGAACCCAGGTGGCTCACACAGCAATAGCAGTGAACAACTCAAGCAGTTTCATGAAGTCAATTAACAATGAATAAAAGCTTCTGCCAATCATAGATCAGCATTCCTTTACAAATATATACTTGGGTAGAGTATGCCAAGTGCATGCCTAACCATACATTCATGAGGGCCTGGGTTTAATCCCAGTACTAAACAACAACAAAAAACATACCCATACTTATGGAAATTTTATTTTGATTAAAAACATTTTCTGAGGTTATCTGGTATTTTGTAGTGGAATCAGTAAAACTGTGAGCCAGAGTCCATCTTTCTGCACTAACAGCAGGCAAAACCACTTTAGTCACTGTGTGCCTCTCTTTAAGAAAAGCCCCATAGAAAAACAAAACTGTTGCAGCAGATAAACGTGTTCCCAAACACTGTGTGCCTCCAGCATGCCATTCACTGTGCAGATGC
This sequence comes from Tamias sibiricus, assembly GCA_025594165.1. Lineage (NCBI taxonomy): Eukaryota > Metazoa > Chordata > Mammalia > Rodentia > Sciuridae > Tamias > Tamias sibiricus. Next base: position 91,445,081 of record CM046661.1, read on the forward strand.
CGTAAGGAGAACCGTCACTCCAGAGTTCTTCAGTTTATTGAAGGAGTCACTACAGGGTTTCTTTACAACCATGGCCTCAAATAATCTGGTTACAAAAATCCAATTTGCATGACTTTTCAGAAATATTCCTATTAGGCAAAAATGATTAAGCCTTTATTTTGGGCAAGTAGGTAGATTTTTGTATCTTGTCAGCAAATCTATTAGTAGTCTACTTACAGCACTATTTAAGGGTTCCTAAGCCATACTCATTGATTTTCAAGTACTAAGCTTTTTTTTCTTTCTTTCTAAGCAACTCTGAACTGAAATCATCCCAGGAATGATACTTACAGAATAGATTCATTTTAAGTTATATTCATTGTAGAATTGGATTCCCAGTGACCTATAGTTTCATGATGTATATTTTAAAGTCTAATTTATTTTTGTTGCTACAGAGTTTAACTTTCTAAAGTCTTACGTGTTCAGAAGACTAGCCAGTGGATTTAGTATGGGACAAATGACTAGAGATTAATTTGTACATAATCATATCACATAAAACACAGTATTATTCCTGCCAATCAGTTAATTCTCTTCCTGATTACATTCTTTGGGTCTATTTTCTTAATGCTGACAATTAGATTCTTGGACCAAGGGAAGGTATACTCTGATCCACAAAGCTCTTTTATAAGCCTGATTTGATGTATGTGTGTGTGTGCTTGCATATTTTAGCTCAAAGATATACAGACTCCTAATAAGATTTTGTTTTCAGCTGCCAGCAGTGAAAGGTAGAATGTGTAATAGGAACAGATCTGTGGCTGTTATGACATCATCCTGTTGTGCATGTCATCTGTGTTGACATTTTGAGGGAAGTTTTTATTTAGCTTTGTTCTCTCAATGGTGCCAGTATTATATTGAAGACTGCCTATGATGAAGGCAATGTTTCCATGAAAATCTCTCCTCATCCCTCAAGACTGTCCTTTATTATTTTTGATAATGTCTATTTTCTTCCCATTCTCCTTCTCTAAGTGCTTTATTCTCCCCCACCCTGAGATGCTTCTGAGGGGTGCTGACTTACTCTCTGGGAGGACCCAAATGGCAGCTGCCTGGCCAGAAGTACCCATCTTCACAGGATGGTCTGGTGGAGGAGAGGTTTTGTTGTTTCTTCCTGTCATTCCTTCTGACTTTACTTTCAAAACCCTTAGTTTCAGAGGCCTCTCTCCTTAGCCTCATTTGAAAGGTTTTCTGATGAATGCATAAGAGTTGATTGTTTTTGACAGTATTGGTTAAGTCATAATAATAAGGTACTAACAAGATGTGGATACCAGTAGGAAGCAAGCAAAAGACATAAGCATGAAAACCAAAGAGAACTTAACTCTGCCATCGTTTTTATTTTTTTTAAAGCCAAGATCCCAAGTAATTCCAAATGCCTTAGATATTAATCAAAGCTATGCTGTGATAGACAAAGCTCTTTCTGTCTACAAAAGAAATAATGAAGTAAAGTGTTTCCTTTCTGTGAACAATTGCTTATTGAACATCGAGGGTGCAGTGCTTTCAGATGTCCAGGTAAAGTTATGACCCTGTCTGTTTGGCCAAGAGGTAAATTGAGGAGAAAAGCCTTGGTTTTCCTTATCAACCAGCATTCAGTGAAGAGTGGCTTATGCAGACCCTTCAAGAGGCAGCTTGGTGAAGGGAAAAGGGATAAGTGTTGATGCCTTTTTCCTAGATCAGCAGCATCTGTGCTACTGTTCTTTCAAGGTGACATTATGAAGAATTGTGGCGGTCCCTCCCTGTGTCAGGATTCGATCTCAGAACCCATGTCAAATCCATGCTTCCAGACACCACTTACCAGTCCATCAGAATGGAATGAAACCTATTTTCCAACCCTGCCTTAGACATAGGAGTGAAGAGAGTGGGTGAATAGGTACCTTGAGAAATGGCTTTGAAAGCAGCAAGTAGATTCAGCTTCATTCCCCGATTACCAGAAATGCTTAAGTGTCTCATCAGTGCAAGACAGTGCTCAGAACCAGGAACACATGCATAATAAGCCACAGTCCCTGACCTTGAAAAGTTGACAGCTTTGCAAAATGTTTGCTCTAATTGTCTAAACCAGGGCTTTCTTCTCAAAGGTGTTAGCTTCTTTCGGGGACATTGGGCTCTGGTCTGGCAGCCTCTTCAGTCTGGGTCCAGCATGTCTTTGGCTTCATGATTTCATCATCATCATCATGAACCAGTTTTTTCTTTGAATTCAAACATCCCATCCTGTGGCTTAATTTTTTACCATATGTTTTTTTTTATCACTACTTTTTATAATCTCTGTACTTTATTTTTGTGAAAAGTTAAAATCACATGTAATCTGCTTTATTTAGAAATATTAACTAAGCATCACAGCCTTGGCAGCGGAGGGCTTGGCAGCTTGATCTGATCAAAGGAGGAGGGAAGAGAGGCTGCTCTCCGCCTGCGTGTGTGTGTGTGTGTGTGTGTGTGTGTGTGTGTGTGTGTATAGCTTCACCTTCAAGATGCTCCTGTGAGGAGTATTAATAAAGGTGTTTGCTCAGACACTACTAAAATCAGTTGATTTTGCCTTTGTGATGATTATCCAACAGTAGCTTTCCATCCTTATGTTTCATTCATGGAAGAGGGTTTGTTTTCCACCTTTTGTGTTAACTTAGGAACACAACACGCAGCACCCCCAATGCACACCTGCTGACTTGCCCTCATGGCTCTTATCCATTCCTACAGGAAACATTAATTCCAAAAGAGGGTCAGTTTTAAAGAGCAAAGGGTGCTGAAATCACTTTTGTAGGGTTGGCTGGTGCTTTCTCAAATGGTTGCCAAGGTTTATTACTGGTAAAGTAAAGGAAAATGTGATTTGCATTATTGTGTTATTAAAAAAAAATTCAGAATAGGACACTTCAGTTGTCCCTACGATGTTTTCCTACCTAGTAGTCCTTTTATGGAAAACAGTAATCTGTAGGATGAATAGTTATGTTTTGTTTTGACTGATACTTTGTTAAAAAGGTTGTACGAAGTCTTTAATTTCAAGTGTGGCTTGAGTGAACATTATCATGATTTATTTAAACGCAATGCCTGCGAAGCACTCACAGTGACAGCATTTTGTTTAGAACTAGTACTATAGAAGAAAATTTTCTTAAAATAAAATAGTTCTGAATCAGTGTCTGTTGTCTGTTAGGTTCTGTGCACCACCATAGGGCTATGTCAGATGCGGGAGGAAAGAGGGGGGTCCCAGGGGATGGGGGGCTGACAGTAGTGAGGAGGTCAGGGGATGGCAATCCTGCTGAAGCCAAACTGGGTAGTGGGTACCTGGAGCAGCAGCAAGGGTTGGGAAGAGAGGGATCTGTGAGATGCAGATGTGCTGGGAAGCCTGGCTTAGAATCCTGAGCATCCCTGGATCCTTCCTTAGCCCCATCATATACTCTTTGAGTTTTCAGCATTCTGAATAAAAGGGCAGAGTCTAGGCTGGTTGTGGTGGCACCTGCCTGTAATCCCAGCAGCTCAGGAGGCTGAGACAGGAGGATTGTGAGTTCAAAGCCAGCCTCAGCAAAGGCAAGGCACTAAGCAACTCAGTGAGACCCTGTCTCTAAATAAAATATAAAATAAGGCTGGGATTGTGGCTCACTGGTCGAGTGGCCCTGAGTTCAATCCCCGGTACAAAAAAAAAAAGAGTCTAAATCCCACACTTCAGCAAAGATGTCCCATCGTGATCTATGCCTCCCTGTTTTGAAACCTTTTCCACTTTCCCTTGAATCACTTCTCAAAAGCTGAAACACAACTCCTTGCCTTTGCATCACGTTGGTTGTGGCTCTGGTTATGAGGCTGGGAACGGGGTTGTGGAGGACAGAGTCACAAAAATGGGTCAGTCAGATGCTGTTCCATAGTTGGTTCATTTCTTTTCAGCCTTTGGTTGCCCAGCACGTGGGAACACATGTGCCTGCACACATACGCCCTTGCATGTACTTTAACCATGATCCCATTTAAAGTCCACTACCACCCCATAAAAAAGTAAAAAAGACATACCCACCCTTCTCCCCAAGAGAGATGGTCTAAGCCAGGAACTGCATTGAGAGGTGATACACGGTTCACAGGTCCCAAGCCCACAGGATGTCCATCACTCCTAAATCCATGGGTTACCACTAGGTTCTGACAGTCTACAAATAAATGGATAATTAAACCATTTCCCTGCACCACAACACAATGGTAGAGGAGGAGGATGACTGACAGGAGAATGATGCCCAGCACTAATTGAGCTCTTTCTCTGCACCTAGTCATCCAAGCCCCACAGCAATCCCAGGTGGGAAATATCAGTGTTATCCCCACATTACAGTTAAGAAACTGAGGCATTGCAGATTAAAAATTGGACTTTGTAAAATAGAAGAAAATTACTTACAGCCGTCATTTGTTCAAAGTACATTTTTTGAGCAGGGTGTAGCCATGCACTCCTGAAATCCCAGCAACTTGGGAGGCTGAGGCAGGAGGATGGTAGGTTCAAGGCCAGCATGGGCAATGTAGACCCTGTTTCAAAAAAATACAAAGGGGGCTGGGGTTGTGACTTAGTGGTAGAGTGATTACCTAGCACATGCAAGGCCCTGGGCTGGATCCTCAGCACCACATAAAAGTAAATAAAGTAAAGGTCTTGTGTTCAACTACAACTAAAAAATAAAATATTTAAAAAACTAAAAAGGACTGTGGACTGTGGAAATAGCTCAGTGGCAGAGCACTTGCCTAGCATGTATGAATCCCTGAGTACCAGTACTGCCAAAAAAAAAAAGTACACATTTTTTCCCCTTGCTGGTCAGGGCTAACAAGGCTCCCTACCCCAGTGGAGCAGTGGGTTTCTGGGTCATCCAGTCTGGGAGCCCATGGTTCTGCTTTGTACCTGGGTGCAGCCCCTGCTGTTGTCATGGTTACAGGAGGTACATGGAGGGAAGCCCGAAAACCTCTATAGAGGACAGGGATCCCATCAATGGCCCTGTTGCAGACCATCGACATTACCTTAGCAATCAAACCCCTTTAAAACCCCAGCTAGATGCTGGTAGGTCTGACGTCTGACAACTCTGGGTTAAAGGTCCAGATTTAGTGGAGCACACTCTCTTGAACTTGGAGCTACCCTGTGGTTAGTCACAGGCTTCCTGCCCTATCCTGCGCCCTTAGCTGGATGGTACCAGTCTCTCTCTCAGCTTTGGGAAAACAGTTGTGCCTACCCTTGCCAGACTGCATCCTAAGGGATGCTGCCATGTAAAACTCTCAGAATGGCACATTGTCAACACACGCAACAAACAGGAGCTGGATTATTAAGAAAGCTCTTAGCTGTTCTTTATATCTTCAAATGGGCCAGCTTGGCTGGAAGCCTTCACATTCCTTAAAATATCTTATTGAAGCCATTAAGAGGTAGGTAACAGCCTGTATTCCCAGGAACTTGGGAGGCAGTGGCAGAAGGATCACAAGTGTGAGGCCAGCCTCAGCAACTTAGACTCTGTCTCAAAATAAAAATGCAAAAGGGCTGGAGGTATAGGGCAGTCATAGAGCACCCTTGGATTAAATCCCCAGTACCACAAAAATTAATTAATTAAAAAAGAGGTAGGTAACAAATCCTAACGTCCTGGCATATTCCTATCACTTCTCCCTACCAACTGGCCTGAGTGGTCTGAATCCCAAGATACAGCAGCATGAACATTTGCTTTGCTTAACACATGAGAGGAATACTACCTATCTTGTCTCTCACCCTGATTTAGTTCGTTCTATATTTCAGCTTTGGATATCTGAAACATCCCATCCCAAATGCCAAACCCTTTATTCAGACTTGGCTTGGACTAGCCCAGGTCATGTGTCTGTCCCCTGAGGTAAGCACTGTGGCCAGAGGGATGGAGGAGGAACATCAGGTCAGCCATATGAAGTGAATTCATCTCAGCTAACAGGGGTCTCACTTAGCAGAAGAAATGGGGTTGACTGTTAATGCTCCAAAGACCAGCTGAATAACCTAAGGATCAAGCAAAGCTGAGTTTATTATGCTGACTGCAGGAGGACAACCCCCGCAAAAGGCTTAGTAGTGTCGCAGCAGGGAGAAGTCGATTCTTCTGGCCTGGGTTGGGTGATTTTACAGTAGGTCTTAAGACTGGAAGAATTTATTTATAAGGACTTTGGGCATAGGACTTTGTGGGCACAACACGAAGAATCTCAAAGCTAGTATTCATGACAAGTTTTGGTAGGTAAGCTAATTAGTTGGTTTGTAGTGTTATGGAAGATAAGTCTTATGAAAATACTTGTTCCTGGAGACAGCTAATAGTGGGCCTTACATGCTTGTCTTATTCCTATTCTATACTGCAGTTTCCTTAATAAAAGAGAAAGCATTTTACTTATCTCTTTATCATTCTAAGTCAGGACATTTACCAGATTCTTTTTTTCTTCTTCCAGTACCAGGGATTGAACCCAGGGGTGCTTAACCACTGAACCACATCTCCAGCCCTTTTTAAAAATTTTATTTAGAGACAGGGTCTTGCTGAGTTGCTTAGGGCCTTTCAAAATTGCTGAGGTTGACATCAATGTTTGCAGCAGCTCAATTCACAATAGCTAAACTGTGGAACCAAACTAGCTGCCCTTCAACAAATGAATGGATAAAGAAAATGTGGTACATATACATAAAGGAATATTACTTAGCCTTAAAAAAGAATTGAATTATGGCATTTGCAGGCAAATGGATGGGACTAGAGAATAGCATACTAAGTGACATAAGCCAATCTCAAAAAACCAAAAGCTGAATATATTTTTCCCATAAATGGATTCTGATCCATAGAGTGTGGGGGTGGCAGGGATAGGGAAGAATGAAGGAACTTTGGATTGTGCATAAGGGAGTGAGGGGAGTGAGAGGAGGAGTGGGGTGGTGGGGATGGGAAGGACAGTAGAATGAGACAGACATTATTACCCTATATACATGTATGATCACAGCAGTCACTACTGCTGTGACTCAGCAACATGTGTAGTCAGAGGAATGAGGCATTATACTCCATTTGTGTACAGTGTGTCAAAATGCATTCTACTGTCATGTATAACTAACCAACTAGAACAAATTTAAAAATTGCTGAGGCTGGCTTTGAACTCTCAATCCTCCTGCCTCAGCCTCAAGAGCCTCTGGGATTCACAGTCATGTACCATCAGCTACCAGATTCTTATATACATCAGATTCTTAATGTATTTGTTGCATTTGTGTGTGTGTGTGTGTGTGTGTGTGTGTGTGCATGCGCATGTGTGTCGTGTGTGTGATGCTAGGATTGAACCCAGAGCCTTGCACACACTAAGTAAACACTATACCCAAGCCCCATTATTTATTTAATTTGGAAGGTTTTGCAGACTCCTGGGGTTTTCTAAAAAGAAATATAGATTTTTTGGTTTATCCAGTCCTAAAATTTCCTTATAGGAAATAATAAAGTGATTTTTAAAGAACCACTTTTATTAGGCAAACAGTATATTTTTCTGTCAATGCATATAACCCATAAACAAGTGGGAGAAATTTCAGCTTCTGCCTGGAAACTTCACCACAAACAGGAGTGATATTAATGTCCAGGAACCCAGGAACCCTGTAGGTAATGGGAGTTGGGCTCTATCTCTTCATTGTTGTCTTGTCAGAATTAATATTTGGACAAGAGTGATGTTATTATCACTTTTTTTTTTTTTCCTTTCAGTACTGAGGATTGAACCCAGGGGCACTCTCCTACTGAGCTTTATTCAGAGTGATTTTTATTTTTTAATTTTGAGACAGGGTCCCAGTAAGTTGCTGAGGCTGGACTTAAACTTGTAATTCTCCAGCCTCAGCCTCCCAAGTAGATTGGATTACAGGTGTATGCCACCACACCTGACTATTATCACTTATGGAACCACTTTTTCCTTAAATCTGAACTGAATGTTACAAATATACAGTTACCAGAATTTGAATGCCAGAGAGAAAGAGACACAGAAAAATCAGGGTTGTGTTTTTTCCAGGGAGTGTATTGTTAAAGAGCTAGTTTCTGGCCTGTGGTCTGATTCCCCTCAGGGCCTGTGAAGGGTTTCTTGAAAGGAAAGGAAGTTCAGGGATTAGATCTAACTTCTCTCATGCCACTTTCAACCCTGATTAATTTACAGGTGTTGCTGGGTGGAAGGAAAATAAATTGGAGGAAAGAGATCTAGAAAGAGATGCTGTAATACAAGTGGTTTGCAGCTAGAGTGACTTTTCTCACAAAGTGTAATGTGTGTGTATGTTCGCATTTGCCTGGCTCGTCTTCTTTTGCCAGTATTTCTGCAATTGAAGCTTCGTCCTTTGGAAAGTCAAGTTACAGGGCTGCTTTAACAGAGTACCACAAACCTGGTGGCTTAAAATGACAGAAATGTATTGTCTCACAGTTCTGGAGACTACAATTCCAAAATCAAGGTGTTGCTAAGGCCATACTCCATCTGAAACCGCAGGGGAGCCCCTCCTTACCTCTCTTCCTAGCTTCTGGTGGTTTCCTGGCAATTGGGCGTTCCATGACATATAACTGAATAAAACTCTGTTTTGTCACCACATGGCATTCTCCCTATGTCTCCATTGTAACACGGTCATCTTCTTACAAGGACACAGAGTCACTGGATTAAGGGCCCACCTTGGAGTAGGATCTCATTTTAACTTTACTAGTTGTATTTGCAACAACCCTACTTCCAGAACAGGGAATATCCTTAGGTACTTGTGGTTAGAACTTCAACATCTCTATTTAGGGAAGACACAATTCAACCATAACATGTTTAATCTTCTTTCAAACCCCTACTAATTTTGCTATTTTCTACACATATCATCCATCGAGAAGGGTTACATTACATGAACTGAGGTCTACTTGGATTTACATACCTTGCTGCCTCCTCATAATGTAGTATCTTTTTTTTTTTAAATATTAATTTATTTGCTTTAGTTGTACACAATGCAATGTATTTATGTTTACGTGGTGCTGAGGATCGAACCCGGGCCGCGCACGTGCAAGGCGAGCGCTCTGCCGCTGAGCCACAACCCCAGCCCCTGTAGTATCTTTTTTAAAAAAATATTTATTATTATTTTTTAGTTGTAGTTGGACACGATACCTTTATTTTATTTATTTATTTTTATGTGGTGCTGCACGTGTGCTAGGCGAGCGCTCTACCGCTGAGCCACAACCCCAGCCCATGTAGTATATTTTAATAATTACAAATCTATTCAGGAACAATGACTCACGTCTATAAGCTCAGCAATTTGGGAAGCTGAGGCATGAGGATCACAAATTGAAGGCCAGCCTCAGCAACTTAGTGAGACTCTGACCAACCTAATGAGACAATTTCAAAATAAAAAATAAAAAGGGCTGGGGATGAAGGTCAGTGGAAAAGTGCCCCTAGCTTCAATTCCCAGTACCAAACAAAAACAAAAACAAAAAGCCAAACAAAACCAAAGAAAATCACAAGTTTAAAATAAAAGGACAGGTAAATATGGTGCTATTGGATATACTAGGGTTTCAATTTTTAGTTAAAAACAAGGTATCTTCCACAATGGAATAAAATTATAAATGACACCCGGCGCCGTGGCGCATGCCTGTAGTCCCAGCACTTGGGAGGTTGATGCAGGAGGATCGTGATTTCAAAGCCAGCCTCAGCAACGGCGAGGCACTTAGCAACTCGGTGAGACTCTATCTCTAATAAAATACAAAAAGGGCTGGGGATGTGGCCCAGTGGTCAAGTGTCCCTGAGTTCAATCCCTGGTACACCCCCCCAAAAAATTATAAATGACAAAAGGAACAGTAGAAATTGCACAAACACATGGAAATTAAACAATATATTCCCAGTGACTGATGGATCAATGGAGAAATTAAAGAAAAAAATTTTTAAAATGTCTTGAAACAGATGAAAAATACTGGCTATATATGAAGTTTACGGGCACTGTCCCTTTGGCTTTTGTGGGCCCCTTCCTTCATAAAAATATGCTGAAACTTTTGTTTTGTGATTCTATTAGTATACAGACAAATATAATCTAGTCTGGAGCCAGCAGTATTTATTCATTGTTATTTATCATTCATTATTATCTATTATTAGGACACTCATGTTTTCTTCTGATTTTAAAAGAGTTACAATTTAAACACTTTTGTGTGCCTCTAGAAGTGTCATGGCACCATGCTGCTATGCCCCATGGATAAACCAGTCCTGTCTCACTTAGTCCTAGATGTGTCTACTTGTCCTGTGCCTGAGTACTACAAGTCAAAGATCCGCTTCTGAGAACCCGAGCATCAGACAGCCTGGAAGTAATACCAGTCTCATTCTCACTAGCTGGTGGCCTGGATATCACCCCAAGGACCTCAGTTCCCTCAAGTGTGGAGTGAGGTAGTAGTAATACTGGCTATTTTATTGATTTCCTATGAAGATTACCCGAGAAACTGTGAACACTTTTCCCGAAGACCTCACCTATGCTGGGTACTCCATGCACAATAGCTGCCCTTCTTGTGATGGCTGTTCCTAGGTTGCACATGTAATAACCTCATAGAAAGGGCCCCTAAAGGGAATCCAGTACATTATTTAATGACTTACTTCCTCTCCCCATTTCCTGATGCAGCGGCAGAAGGAGATTGATGGGAGAGTACAGGCGGGGCACGGTATAGTCAGGGCCATTACTTGAAAAAATCACTCATACAGAAAAGAGTAGAGGAGGGCTTCTACGTTTCTATTGGAAGGGTGCTGGGATGAGGAAGGCTGAAAGCACATGAAAATGTTCTGTGTTCCCCAAGCTCATTGGTGCCGTTGTTGGGTTCTGGGTTCAGGTCTGGACAGCAGGCCGTCCTGTGCTCTCGATATAAACTGTTGTCGTGAAAAGGGGTGCAATTTTCTGACTACCTACGACCTCCAGGCTGGTGAGTACATGGCCAGTCCCTTGGCTACAGCAGATTTGGAGTCACTAAAACCTAAAAAGGCTTGACCTATGTATGACTGTGCTTGTGTTCCAAGGAACTTTAATATGCAGAACACTAGTCTCTTTCACATTTGGTATCCCTGGGCAGACCTTGTACCTGAGTCCCTGCTTCCTCCCCCCTCCCTCTCTCTCTCTCTCTCTCTCTCTCTCTCTCTTTGTTCTTTCTTTCTTTTTTTTTGGTACTGGGGATTGAACTCAGGGGCACTCGACCACTGGGCTACATCCCTAGCCCCTTTTTGTATTTTATTAGAGACAGGGTCTCACTGAGTTGCTAAGTGCCTCACCATTGCTGAGGCTGGCTTTGAACTTGCGATCCTCCTGCCTCAGCCTCCCAAGTGCTGGGATTACAGGAGTGCGCCTGGCTCCCTGCTTCCTCTCTTACTCTAAAAGTCCCCTGTCTTTGTCAGTTGAGATCTGCAGCCAGTAGCTCTGTAGGCTGATATTCTGCTCCTCCAAGGTGCTTTATTGAGAAGGTTCCCCACACCATCCTCATCCCCTTAGTGCAGGAGAGGAAGAGGGAGGGTGTGTCTGGAGAAGAGAGAAGGACTTCTGCTCCTTTGTTCCCCCACTAAGAGCTCTGCCCTCAGTGTGTCTTTGGTCTGTGCTCCTCCGCCTGCTGGAATGAAGAAAACTAGGAATGACCAAAAGAGCACTCTATATTTCCATTTCTTGAAGTTTGGGACCTGGGTTCTTGTCAGTTACATAGCCCCCAGGGCTTTGTTGGCGAAGAGTTCCTTTAACCAGAATTATTACTTTCTATGCTCTTCCTTCTAAATTCCATTGCAGCTCTGAGGGCCTCTGGCTGTCCAAAAGTTAATGAGTACCTGGGTATGGTGGTTCATATCTGTAATCCCAGAAACTCTGGAGGCTGATACAAGAGGATTGCAAGTTCAAGGCCAGCCTCAGCAACTTAGTGAGACCCTGTCCCAAAATAAAAAAATAGAAAGGACTGGGGATGTGGCTCAGGGGTTAAGTGTCTCTGGGTTTAATTCCCTGTATTAAAAAACAATAGTAAATTATGGAGGTGAGGTTGAAACTTTTAAATACATGTTATCAGTCACAAGGAACTGCCATATATTGTCTTTAATTAGGTGACAAGCCAAGCATGGCATCAGACATTTTGTATATAGTATTATGTTTTTTTGTTTGTTGGTGGTGCTTTTTAAAACTTTTATTTTTCTATTTGTTCTAATTAGTTATTCATGACAGCAGAATGTATTTGGTTCATTGTACACAAATGGAGCACAGCTTTTCGTTTCTCTGGTGGTATATGATGTAGAGTTGCACCACATGTGCAGTCATACATGTACCTAGGTAATGATGCCTGTCTCATGCCACCATCTTTCCTACCCCCCATGTCCCCTCCTCTCCCCTCCTCACTTTGCCCAGTCAAAATTCCTCCATTCTTCCCGTGTGCAACCCCCACCCCCATTATGGATCAGCATCCACTTATCAGGGAGAACATTTGGCCTTTGTTTTTTTGGGGATTGGCAGTGGTGCTTTTTATTTTGAGACAGGATCTTGCTAAGTTGCCCACGCAGGCCTTGAACTTGTGATTCTCCCACCTCAGTTTCCTGAGTAGCTGGAATTACAGGCATGCATGACCATAGCTAGCCCTAATACACATTATTTTATCACAACAACCCCAAAGGATACATAGTATTAAGTAACCAGACTCTGTCTGTTTCCAAAGCCCATTGTCTGAACTGTTACGTGATTCCCAGAGGAACCACTCACTCTGAGACAAATAACTCAGGAGTCATGGATGTTTTCCTGATAATGGTAAAGGATCTATACTCAAGCATGAAAGTAATAGGTAGGTGGGTAGTATGTTAGAATAGAATGGATTTTTTAGAGCAATTTGATTAATCTGTGATTTCTTGTGTAGTGGCCTTTCAAAAAGAACCACAGTCTATTGCTGAAATCCTTGATGTATACGATTGATGATGAAAATCTTTACTATAGATATTCTTAGAGTGGGGTGAGGAAGGAAGGCGTTTACCATACAATACTTTGTAACGCTTGCCCTGAGTCCTCTTTACCCCTGGCTCCTGCCAGAGGACCACATGGCAGCCACATGTCCTGGTCACCCTCTCTGTCCTCCTTTAATCCCCTCCTGGTTTCACAATCTCTCTTTTCCATTCTCACACTCTTACTTTTTCTTTCAGCAGGTAGCTTCTTTCCTTGCATCCATCAGTTGGCCTCCCTTTCAGATGCTTCTGGTATCTCTACCTGTGCTGGTGTGAAGGGGAAAAAAAAGATGGTAGAATGAGATGGATATCATTACCCTAAGTACATGTATGAAGACATGAATGGTGTGAATATACTTTGTATACAACCAAAATATGTAAAAATGTGCTCTATGTGTGTTATATGAAATGCAAAAACAAACAAACAAAAAAAGAGCTGGCTGCAACATTAAGCTACAAAAGTGATGAAAAATCACGCAACACAGTAGTTTTTTTTAAACCGAGGGCAGGATGGAATGAATGCTGGAAAGGAAGCGTGAGCCCACGCCCATCAGAGGGGGATAAGGTTTCAAGGGTAGAGTCTTGCTTTGTGATGTCATGTGGTCAGCAGATTGATTGACATCTTGGCAAGTCACACCCATCTCAGGTGCTGTGTGGGATCTCAGGTCTACAGGGGGAGCGCACTTGCATCATGTGATCACTCTCTGACAGGGAGCCCAAATGCCAGGCCTATCCCCTCATTTGGCTACTTTGTAATAGTTCACACACACAGCCCATGGACTGCTCGTGACATAAGTGTATTATTTTCCTAAGGATTATATAGCAAAGCACTACAAACCTGATGTCTTAAAACAACAGAATGTGTTCTCTCACAGTCTGAATGGTAGAGTTCTGAAGTCAAGGTCTCAGCAGCTCTCAGAAACACTGGATTTTATCCTCCTTCACCCCTTCCTAGTTTATGGTGGTGGCTGGCAATCCTGGGAGCTCCTTGTCACACAGCTGTGTGACTCCTGTCTTTCATCCATCCCCACATAACATTCTCCCCTCTTACAAAAACACCAGTCATGTTGGAATAAGGGTCCATCCTACTCTAGTATGATCTAACTTAATTAGTTGCACTTGCAATGACCTTATTTCCAAATAAAGTCACATTCTGATGTAGTAGGTGTTAGGACTTCAACATACCTTCTTGGGGAACACAAAGCAATTGGTGAGGAAATAGTATGTTTTACCATGTGGTGAAGAAATGGGCTCCCTCCCATACCCTTAGACATTTCATTGATTTTAAAGTTGTCAGTGTCCTAAGTGCTCATGTATTTTGTGCTAACTTGAATATGGTTTAGACATGAAGTATCCCCCAAAAGCAAATGTGTGAGACAATACTAGAACATGTTGAGATGAAACGATTGGGTTATGAGAACCTTAACCTAATCAGTGTGTTAATTCACTGATAGGGATTAATTGGGTGGTAACTGTTGACAGGTGGGATGTGGCTGGAGGGGAGTCACCACCTCCTTTGGAATATATATATATTTTTATCCCAGGAGAGAAATGCTCTCTCTGTTTCCTGATGGTCATGTGCAGAACTGCTTTCTTCCATGATGCCCTCTGCCTTGATGTTCTGCCTCACTTTGGGCCCACAGCAATGGAGTCAGCCATTTACGGACTGAGACCCTTGAAATTTTGAGTCCCAAATAAACTTTTCCTCCTCTAAATTGTTCTTGTCTAGCCTTTTGGTTGTAAAAATGGAAAAGCTTACTGAGACCATGGTAAATTTTTTTTTTTTTTTTTAAGAGATGGGATCTTGCTATGTTGCCCAGGCTGGTTTAGAACTCTTGGGTTCAAATGATTCTCCTGCCTCAGCCTAGTAGCTGGGACTATTGCCAACATGCCCAGTTAACCTTTTCTCTTTTATAAGTAAATTACTTCAGATATTTTATTATAGTAATAAAACTGACTAATATGAATGGGATCCATGATCTCCATGGATTTTAGTTGCACAGAGTAGAGCCTAAGGAGGAAAATAAACACAGAAGGCATTAAAATATGGCTTATATACAAAAACAAAGAAGAAGAAGAAGAAGAAGAAGAAGAAAAGAAAGAAAGAAAGAAAGAAAGAAAAAGAGAAATCAAACCCAACTTGACTGACATAGCAGGCACTGTTTGTTACCTACACAATACACATTTGCCAATTCTCCCTTGATGCTTTAGTTATTTGTTGCCACTACTAATTTTGCAGCTTAAAACATATATTTATTATCCTAGAGTTTCTGTAGATCAAGAGTCTGTGTATGACTTAGCTGAAGTCATGGTTTAGGGGATCACAAAGATGTATTTTCTGGGCTGCATTTTAATCTGGAGATTTGTTTATTTATTTATTTTGGTACCAGAGATTGAACCCAGGGGTGCTTAACCTCTAAGTCACATCCCCAACCCTTTTTTATATTTTACTTTGAGACAGGGTCTCACTAAATTGCTCAGGGCTTTGCCAAGTTGCTGAGGCTGGCTTTGAATTTGTAATCCTCCTGAGCCTCTGGGATTACAGATGTGAACCACTGTGCCTGGCTGCTAAATAAAGAAACTTTAGACCTCATTAATACAATTAATAACTTAGACTTAATGGACATATGTAGAATACCTCATCCCTCAGTGTATGATACACTTTCTTCTCAGCAGCACATGGCTCCTTCTCTAAAATAGACCATATATTATGCCACAAGGCAACTCTCAGCAAATATAAAAAAGTAGAGATACTACCCTGAATTCTATCAGACCACAATGGAATGATATCGGAAATCAATGATAAAATAAAAAATAAAAAAGCTACTCTAACACCTGGGAACTAAACAACATGCTACTGAATAAACAAGGGGTTGCAGAGGACATCAGGAGGAGATTAAAAAATTTCTAGAGGTGAATGAGAACACAGATGCATCATATAGAAATCTCTGGGATACTATGAAGGCAGTATTAGGAAAATTCATTTCATTGAGTTCATTCCTTAAAAAAGAGAAAAAAAACCAACAAATAAATGACTTAACATCACACCTCAAAGCCCTAGAAGAATAGATCAACACTAAGAGCAGCAGAAGACAGGAAATAATTAAAATCAGAGCTGAAATTAATGAAATTGAGACAAAAGAAACAACTGAAAGAATTGACAAAACTAAAATTTGGTTCTTTGAAAAAATAAATGAAATTGACAGACCCTTAGCGATGCTAATGAAAAGGAGAGAAAAAACTCAAATTATTAGCATCCGTGGTGAAAAAGGAAATATCACAACAAATACCTCAGAAATATAGAAGATAATTAGAAATTACTTTGAAAACTTGTACTCTAATAAAGTAGAAAATATCGAAGGCATTGACAGATTTCTAGAGTCATATGAATGGCCCAAACTGGATCTGGAGGCTATACACAATTTAAACAGATCAATTTCAAGGGAGGAAATAAAAGATGCCATCAAAAAGCTACCAACCAAAAAAAGCCCAGGACCTGATGGGTTCACAGCCGAGTTCTACAAAACCTTCAAAAAAGAACTAATACCAATACTCTTCAACTTATTTCAGGAAATAGAAAAAGAGGGAGCTCTTCCAGACTCATTCTATGAGGCCAATAATCTGGAGATTTAACTGGGAAAGAACCTAATTCGAAGGCCAGTCATGTTGTTGGCAGAATTATGGCTGTAGGACAGAGAATGCAGGCTTTTTGTCAAGAGGCTCTTGCCATGGGGTCTTACCAACGTGGCCACTTATTTCTTCAAAGCCAGCTAGGGAGAATCTCTAGAGTGAGTCTTAGCCGGGCAAAATCTTATGATATAATCAGAAGTGACATCTCCTAACATCTGTCATATTGTATTGGTTTGAAGCAAGTCACAGGTGCCACCAAGGCCAAAGGGAAGGAATTATAGAAAGGAGTGAATGGCAGAAGGTGGGGACCACTGGCTGTCAGCTTGGAATCTGTCTGCCATACACACCTCAGTTCTGTTCAGGTTCTTCATGCTTCTAGTTCTAGTTCTAGATCATGATTGGTCTAAGCTGACTGTGACTGTGACTCCTGCTTTCCTCATCTTCCTGGCTATGAGGAGTGGGCATGTGACCAATGACAGCTTACCTTCAGAGAGGTTTCTGGAAAATCTTTCGGGGCTCCTCTGATAAAACGGGAAGAACAGAGATGGCACCACTCTTTCTTCCCTTAAGCCTTGAATTGTATGCGATAACTGGAACCATCATAGCACATGACCACAAGGGAGAGGCCGAGGGAATCAGAAATATCAGTTTTAGGTCTGACAAGGGACTGAACGAATATCAACAATACCTCTAGATGGTTTCTTGGTCTGTCAGAATGATTAATTTTTATTTGCTTAAGCCACTGTGACATGATTTGCATTATTTGTAGTCAAAAGCATTCCTTACTAATAGAATTCACCATGCTTTTCCTGCCCTCAGCCTTGGGTAGGTCATACTTTAGACTAAAGTAAACAATTTTGAGGATAGTTGCCAAGCTTGGGATCTCTGTTCTCTGCCTCTTTAAATTTATTATTATTTTGTGGTACTGGAGATTGAACTCAGGGGCTCACCCATGCCAGGCAATTGACCTACCACTAAGCTATATCCTCAGTTCTTTTTATTTTCTATTTTGAAGCAGGGACTCACTAAGCTGCTGAGGCTGGCCTTAAACTGGCAATCCTCCTGCCTTGGCCTCCGGAGTAGCTGTAGCTGGGATTGTAGTTGTGTGCCACCTTGCCTGTTTTTTCCACTAAGTATTTTTGCAGGTGATCTTGCCATAGCCACACCTGAGTGCACCAGGAATGCATTCTTGACCAAAATTGGGCCATTTGGATTCTCTTTTGCATTTAAATAGAGAGACAGAGGAACAGGCTATTGGGAACAGAATCACTTTAATTCCAGAACCTTGAAGTAAAGGTTTTTACTTCTGTGGCTAGGGTCCTCGAGCCAAGTTCCAAGCCCTTCTTGACGCCTGGATGTTGAATTTTTCATTGGATTCCATAAAGAACATCTGAATCCTCATAATCAATTCTTCTTTGTTTAAGCAAGGCAGATTGTTACAAGGAGTTATCTATCAGGAGATGTGGCCTGCAGAATCCTTTAGATTTGACCTTCATTCCCTCTCTGGCAGCACAGTCTGTACTCATCCTCAGTTCCGGCATTATTTTCTTAGCAAAGCTTTGTTCTATCCCAGTGGGGCCAAACAGGGTGTTCCTCCACTAGACCTGCCTATTACCCACTACTATCTGACCTAGAAGGTAGACACTACATCTTTTCCATTTTTGTGTCTCCAGAAGCTAGCACAAACTCTGACACATAGTAGGAACTTAGTTAATGCTTTTTGAGTGAATATAGACAGAGATGGTTGGGCGCTGTAGTGCATACCTATAATCCCAGTGGCTTGGGAGGCAGAGGCAGGAGGATCACGAGTTCAAAGCCAGCCTCAGCAACTTAGTGAGGCCCTAAGTAACTCAGTGAGATCCTATCTCTAAATAAAATATAAAAAAGGGCTGGGGATATGGCTTAGTGATTATACACCCCTGGGTTCAATCTTCAGTACCAAAAAAAAAAGGGAAGAGGAGAGAGAGATGGAAATTTCTGACTAAAGTAATAGTACGACCATAACCATAGAGAATGGAAGAACAAGGGACTCTGTGCTTCTGGAGGGCAGGGACCATGTCTTATTTGCCACGCACAATATCTGACACTTAGTAGGTATTCATTAAACCCTTGATGAACTGCATTGTGTATTGCAGTTTTGAAAATACTGAATGTCCTCATGGGG
Source organism: Tamias sibiricus (assembly GCA_025594165.1). Classification (NCBI taxonomy): domain Eukaryota; kingdom Metazoa; phylum Chordata; class Mammalia; order Rodentia; family Sciuridae; genus Tamias; species Tamias sibiricus. The sequence goes on from CM046661.1 coordinate 91,463,766, forward strand.
CTGGAGCCATGGGTAATTATGTTTCTGATTGAAGTAGACAATTCAGCCTTGGGTAATTATGTTTCTGATGAAATTGGACAATTTTGAAGATATTTGTAAGTCTGGGTGCTCTGTTCTCTGAACTCCTCCTCCTCTGTCCCGCACTGGAGATTGAATCTAGCACAATATTTGGCACTCAGGTGTTCATTAAAATCTTGATGGGGGCTGGGGTTGTGGTTCAGTGGTAGAGCGCTTGCCTAGCACATGCACGGCCCAGGTTCGATCCTCAGCACCATGTAAAAATAAAAACTCATTGTGTACAACTAAAGCAAACAAATAAATATTTTTAAAAAATATTGATGAACTACACTGTACATTGTTGCTGTGATAAGGCTGGGTCCCCATGGGCTGAAACAAGAGCTTTGTGTCTGTGTATGAGTGCTGAAGGTGGTGACAGGTGGGGTGTGGAGTGGAGAGGAGATGAACAAAACCAGGGCCATGCTGTGGAGACTCTAGACCTAGGCTAGGTTCTTGACATTTATTTTATAAGCAACAAAGAAATATAGAAGTATTTTATTCATAGAGATAATTGAGGCCAGGGGTATGGAGATTAATTTATAAACTTCTAAACAGTTCAGAAAATAAGTAAAAAGTGACTGAACTAGGGAAGCAACAGTAGAATTAGGGCATTGGCTTTTAAGAGCTTATTGTTAAATTTTCAGGGATTTTATGAGCCAGATGTTAAACCTTTGGTAGCTTGAAATTGGCCAAAGTAGGGATATTTATACCACTGAAATTGGCAAACATTACAAACTACTGCTTTTAAATTTTTTTTATTTGGGGGGTAATCATTTTACCAGTACAGCACTATGATTTCAAAAGAAATATTTGGATAGAAGTGACAGGCCTTGATGTGATTGGTTGGGGTGGGCGTGGCATTGGAAGGTTGTTAAATATGATGCAGAAGTTTATTACTTGAGATTTTAATTCTGCATGACCTGAAGGATTAGGATTTTACCTGGTGGGAACACTGGGTGTCTAGATTCTGGGAAAAAGATGATAAATGTGATGTTTGCTAAATAAATCTGGGGGTATAAAACAACATGCATGTGATTCTTCTAAAAAAGGAATTTGTGGGAGGCCATCTACCCATAAGCTAAGCATCCTCTCTCAGCCTTGAGTAAGGGGGTGTGGTCTGGCATTGCATGCCTTACGCTGTACAATGCAAGTGGCCTCCACCTTCCCTTGGCAAAGAAGTTTGCTCTAGCTCTGGACGTGGGTGTTACCTAATGGGATTGGACAACCCCCCTTGAAACCTTATCCCGTGCTTTATTTGGTGAAGAACATCCTATCAAAATTTCTTTGTGTGTCCCTCTATAAAAATAAAGAGATTCCAGGTGCACACTCTCTTTGCAGTGCTCTTTCCAGTGTGAAAGCTGACCTTTAAGGTCGCAGAGCAGACCTGCCCTCGATATGAAAATTGCTTCTGTGTCCTGTGCTTTTCTGCCATTTTCTTAGCTTAATGTTGTGGCCAGGTCTTTTGAATCCAGTTCATCTCATCAGCGCAGGCCGCCGCTGGTGAGAGGAATTGAAGACAGGTATGGTGGCACGTGCTTGTATTCAAGAATCTCAAAATAAAAAAAGGGACTGGGGATGTAGCTCAGTGGTGAGAGCTTGCCTTGCATACGCAAGGACCTGGGTTCAATCCCCAGTACTGCCCCCACCCCTGCCAAGGCCAAGGTACGTATTGCAGATATCTCTTATATTCTGAATTTTGTCTTCTTCCTTTAACAACCATATAATTCTCATACTTGTCATTCACTGTCTTTTTCTTTTTTTGGGGGGTGGCTACCAGGGATTAAACTAGGGGAACTTGACCACTAAGGCACATCCCCAGCCCTATTTTGTATTTTATTTAGAGACAGGGTCTCACTGAGTTGCTTTAGTGCCTCACCATTGCTGAGGTTGGCTTTGAACTCGAGATCCTCCTGCCTCAGCCTCCTGAGCTGCTGGGATTACAGGCATGAGCCACTGTGCCCAGTTGTCATTAACTTTCTTATACTAGTTTTTAAATGCATCACACAGAGATTCCAGAGAGATGTTACCTGGAAGAGGTATTCAGCTCCCCCCACCTTGTTAGTACACAGCACGGAAGACAGGTTAGAAATAGCTGTGCCATCAGGTGCAGTGGCGCACACCTGTAATCCCAGCTATTTAGGAGGCTGAGGCAGGAGGATTGCAAGTTCTAGGCCAGCCTGGGCAATTTAGCAAGACCTTATCTCAAAATAAAAAATAAAAGGAACTAGGGAATGTAGATCAGTAGTAGAGCATCCCTGGGTTTAGTCCCCAGTACTGGAAAAAAAAATTAATAAATAAACACAAAAATAAAGGAAATAGTGGTGCAATTCTCATTCATTTCACTCTTTTTCTCTCTGTTATTGCCAGTGAATTCCCTCCCTTCTCCTAAAGTTCAAAACTGTCAGCCCCAAATTAGCAGCAACTTGGAGAAAGGGCAGCAGAAAGCAGGGTGGTAGCAGCTGTGACCTCTTGCAAATCACCTCCTTAACTGGAGTCTTAATTTCACAAACACATCATTCAACAGTTGCTAAAAGCACTCACTACTTCTTGGCATCTAAAGAATGCACTGCAGGACTCCTGGATTTTAATTTAATTTCAAGGAAGTTTGCTGAGTCTGCTGATGGGCCAGAGCCAGGTGCTGAAGTAAATCTCTGCAGTTCCCACCCTTCCACGTTTCCAAACAAAAGTGAAGAGGTACAGATGAGCACCAGACATCAAAGCAACCGATACTATATGAGCATTTCCTGCTTTATTTAGTTATAAATTAACCTGAAAGGGGGAGACAATTGAATAACTTTGAAAAGAGCCACTCTTTTGTTCCTTTAAGCAGATGTCCACCATGCAATATTGCAATGTGCAATATTTGGTGGATAGGATTAAATAATTGAGGAAAATCCTTGTTTTCTGATTTTGGAGCCAACTTTTCTTTTGTATCAGGGTAAGGAGATATACTTTACCTCCAAGACCAAAAAATGATAGCCCTATATCTCCTACTTACTTCCATTATGGAGAAGTATGATTCTTTTTTAGTGCACTAGGAACACTTAATTAGTGGCCCCATTTAGAATGCTCATTTGGTACTCCTGTGTCAGTAACTTCTTCTGGCCTTGCCAGCACAGTGGCCCCTGATGCCATCATGCGATCATCTTCCTCCTCAGCTGTACTGGGAAGGCAGCACTTCTCCATGGGTAATGTGCATATGGTTCTCTTGGGCCTTTGTTAAAATGCAGACTCTGACTCGGTAGGTTGGAATGGAGCCCAAGGTTAAGTTTTTCTGACAAGGTTCTAGTTAATGCATGTGCTGCTGGTCAGAGAATCATGCTCTTGAGTAGAAAGGTGTAATGGAAGAATGGAAGGTGGAGCAAAAAGAAAAGATTATAAGCCTCAAGCCACAAAGTACTATACAGGGGAGAGGTAAGAAGAGATGTGTGTATGTGATTATGTATTTATTTGTATGAATGGGTAAGATATGTGTGTGTGTGTAACAGTGGTCCACTTTATGCTTTGAATATAGCTCTTGCTGCTCTTCAACTGCAACTTATTTTTAAAATGGACATTTTTCTTTCTTTTCCTTTCTCCCTGATCCTCCCTACTCTCCCCCACCCTCCCTAATCTCAGGAAAACAGGATTACCTTTTTTCCCCCTAGTTTAGGCATATTTATCTGTCCTTGAGTACACACCCACCATAGGAACTAGTAATCTAGACTTTGGGGATGGTACTGGAAGATTTCAGAAATGACTGTCTCCCAAATTAAACAAGTGAATTACAACTCCAACAGAGAACACGTGGAATGTAGCCTTTGAATCATCTCTTTAAAAGCCCCCTGTTCCTGCTGATGGGCAGAACCATAGCCCCTGGGACAGGAGTCCTTTGTGTTTCTCTTTTGCTTGCAAAGCAATAAACCTTCTTTTTCCTTTTTCTCAAAACCGTGTCCTCATTATTGCATTGGCATTGGGGACAAGGACTGAGCTTTTAGCAACACGAGTGCATAAACTATCTCTTTAAAAATAGCATCGTTCAATAGATATTTTACAAAAAAAACCTTTAAAAAGGAGTTATAGAGCTATCTTGGCATATTTTAGAGATAATCTTTAATATTTGGTGTATCATAGCTTAAAATAAGCTAATATATGAAAATGATTAGTATACTGTCTAAGCACAATGTGTTGTTGATTATATTTACTATTATTATTTAACAGTAGTCCACTTTATACTTTGGATATAGCCCTTGCTGCTCTGCCACTGCAATTTATTTTTGAAATGGACATTTTCTTTTTTTTTTAAATTGTCAATGAACATTTATTTTATTTATTAATTTATTTATATGTGGTGCTGAGAATCAAACCCAGTGCCTAACACATGCTAGGTAAGTGCTCTACCACTGAGCTACAATCCCAGCCCCTGGACCTGTTTCTCTTCCTCTCTTCCTGCTCCTCCCTACTCTGTCCCCTTCCCAAATCTCAGGGGAAACAGGATTACCTTTCTTCCCCTTGTTAGGCAGATTTATCTGTCCTCCAGTACCCACCTACTTTAAGAATGAGGTAATCCAGACTTTGGGGATGGTACCAGAAGATCTCAGAAATGACAATCTCCCAAATTAACAAGCAAATTACAACTCCAGCTGAGAACATGTGGAATGTAGCCTTTGAATCTCCTCTTTAAAAGCTCCCTGTTCCTGCTAATGGGCAGAACCACAACCTTTGGGACAGGAGTCCTCTGTGTTTCTCTTTTGCTAGCAAAGCAACAAAACTTCTTTTTCGCAAAACCTCATTATTGGATTGGCAGTGGGGACAAGGACCAAGCTTTCAGCAACATTGTTATTATTATTATTATTTTTATTGTTGTTTTATCTTGGTCCTAGGATTCAAAGGTCTAGGAATAAGAATGAAAAGTAGTCTTTCTGGCTTGCTTGCTTGCCTGCTTGCCTTCTTTCCTCTTTCTTCCTTTCCTTCTTTCCTTTCCTTTCCCTTCCTTTCTAGGGATTGAATTTAGGAACACATTACCACTGAGCTAATCTCAGCCCTTTCTATTTTTTGAGATAGTCTCCTAAATTGGTGAGATTGGCCTCCAATTTGCAATTTTTCTACCTCAGCCTCCCAAATGATTGGGATTACAGGCATATGCCACTGCATCTGGCCCTGGAAATGAGAATTTCTTGAAGAAATAAATTGTTCATGATTGGCAAAGGACAGTTATTGCGATAGTCACCACAAATCAAAAAGCGACTTTATTTTTATTTTTGGTTCCTTGAAGCAGTTGCTTACCACACAATAACCACACCAGATTGAGAAGGGCCTGGAAAGTAATATCTTTCTAGGACTTTGCAAATACTTTTTAGCTGCAAGAGAGGTTGTAGTTGCTTTTAACCTAAGCTGCATTTATAGTGGAGACTCCTCTGACCAAAAAAAAAAAAAAAAAAAAAAAAAGGAATGGAACAGGAAAAAGAATTAAAGTTTCCCTCCTAAAAATTGAAAAGTTAAAACCAAGCAGTAATCAAGATTAGATCAGTAGTAATTGAATTTTAGTGAGAAAGGCACCAAGTTGTTGAAAAAGATTTGTTTCTCTAAAGACAGATTGGTTAATACTTCTAATTTAAAGAAGTTATTTTTACAAAATAGCAGACTTAAGTGGGATTTTGTGTTAGAAACTAATGTTTTTAAAAACCACATGAGTTTATTATCCTCTCATCCTATTTAAATTATAAGGTCTTGTTTTTCAGTGGTGCTCATTGTCTTTAGTTAAACCGGTATAAGTGACTTTATAAACTTAAATGTTTATCAGTTGCTGGGCAAAGCTTATTACTTATTCAGCCAAACCATCAACGCTGTATATAAAGCACCACCATCCACCTAGTGGTAAAAATCCAAATTGCAAGCTTTGAGCCTAGGTTGAGATGCTCCAAACCACTTTTTGAGAAGTTAGCCAGATGAATTCCAGCTTCTGTAACCACAGGGGCCACTTGTGGTCAGCTGTGGCTCTGCCATTCCTCTGGGGGTTCAGCAGACCCAAAGAAACATGGGCCACTCTTGAAACTGGAGTTAATACACTGCTTATTCCCTTAGTTTACTAAGTTGGACCTGTCTGTACACACCAGAAAAGCAGATAGTGCTCTCATTATCATAACTGCATTCAGGGTAATGTGGGAAACATGTTCTTGAGTTTGTTCATAGAATGGAACAAATGTATTTATGAGTTCTATTACTATTTGTAGAGCTTATCTAAAACAAAATGACAAATACCATGGCAAGAATTATATATAGGAGATTCGGAGAGTGTTTTACATCTTTTAAATTCTTGCTGATAGCCTCTTATTGGGAGGCAGTGAAATATAAGTGAAAGAGCCCTGGGAATATACAAACTTGGTTGTGGAAACTTGGTGGGTTCTTTGAACCAGTTTCTTCACCTATAACATAGAATATTTCCCAACATATACTATTATGAGATTAAAAATATATGCAATATATATGGTCACAGAGCCTGGTTTAAGGATCGGAGTCAAAGGTGGTAAGGCAAGTTTTTCCTTAGTTTCTGTATGTTTGTGAGGAGCTCATCACCTCCAGGAACATGCATCCCCCCCGCCACCACCTGGGTACATGAGCTCAGCATTGAGTCAGAGGAAAGGAGGTCTCTGTCTGAATCATGGTTCCACTTCCTGAGGTTCCTTAGTCATCTAAACTGGGCCAGACGAGGCTGCCCCTACTTCATGTTCTGTTTTGAGTCAAGTACATTATTTACTGATAGTCTTGCCTTAGTTTTTGTGTATTTGTGTATTGGTACACAATGTGGCCAAGGTAACACATATGTTCTTCTGAAGCTGGCTTTTATTTTTTGGGAGAAAGTTATGACTAGCCGCAGAGAACTGGAAACTGTCTTTGAGTTTGGAGGAGCAGCGGAAGTTGCAATAGGTGGAGCAGAAGCTGACTAACTTGCAGGGTAACCTCTGTGGGGGTGTTACATAACCTCTGGGTTTTGTCACCTGTACAGTAAAAGCTATGGTTCTAGGGTTGCTCCCTACTATTGGTGAGGGGTAACTCATAGAGTGGTTTCCAACCACTTTTATTAAACATTTGCATTTCAGTAATAATGATTGACACATTTATGGCTGTTAGGTCTCATACTTGTGGTGGTAAAGAATTTGAATAATGGGGCCTGTGGCTGTGGCTCAGTAGTAGAGCGCTTGCCTAGCATTGTGAGGCACTGGGTTTGATCCTCAGAACCATGTATAATACATAAATAAATAAACCAAATAAAGGTCCTTTGACAACTAAAAAAAATTTTAAGAAAAATAATTTGAATAACATAAATTTTGATTTATGATTTAAATGACAAGAGTATACCCATAAGTTAGAACTATGGGCATTTTCTTTTTTTTAAAAAGGTGCAAAGCTGGGCACGGTGGCGCACACCTGTAATCCCAGCACTTCGGAGGCTGAGGCAGGAGGATCGCGAGTTCAACACCAACCTTAGCAATGGCAAGGCACTTAGCAACTCAGTGAGACCCTGTCTCTAATAAAATACAAAAAAGAGCTGGGGATGTGGCCCAGTGGTCAAGTGCCCCTGAGTTCAATCCCCGGTACCAAGAAAAAAAAAAAGGTGCAAAATGCTTTCCTTGTACTTATTATTTTTTTTATAGTTTTAGCTAATTTGCTTTATTTATTTTAGTTGTAGATGGACACAATACCTTTATCTTATTTATTTATTTATTTATTTTTATGTGGTGCTGAGGATCGAACCCAGTGTCTCACATGTGCCAGGCAAATGCTCTACCACTGAGCCACAACCTCAGCCCCATGTTCTTGTACTTATTAAAAAGATACATACTCAAGGCAGAACATTTGGTATGTATAGTTGTTCTTGGTATCCTAGGGGATGGTTCCAGACTACCCACACTAAAAAAAAAAAAAAATGATGTATTTGCATATATCCTTTGCACATTTTTCTGAAAATTTTAAATAATCTCTAAATTACTTATAATACCTAATATGATATACATATGTAAATAGTTGTTATATACTATTTATTTTTAGGGAAAATGACAATAAAAACAGTCTGCATATATGTTCAGTACAGATGCAATTTTTTCCTCTGGATGTTTTTGATCTGCTGCTCTTCATTGAATCTGTGGCTGTGGAACCTGTAGCTACAGAGGACCAACTTTGCAAAGCATGATGAAACGAGCCATCCACAGTTAGTCCATATGTTCTAGTACACCTAGGACAGTCCTACCCCATTGTACTCATAAAAGTGTCCCAGTTGGATGATAGCTAATGTGGTCACTCTATTACTACAGTGTCCCTACTGCCGTCTCCCAGAGATAACTACCGTGCACATGTTGGTCAGTGGCTATGAATCCCTTTTTCTTTTTTCTTATGTTTTTCATCCTGGGGATTGAACTCAGGGGTACTCAACCACTGAGCCATATCCCAAGCCTTATTTTGTATTTTATTTAGAGATAGGGCCTCACTGATTTGCTTAGTGCCTCACCATTGCCAAGATTGGCTTTTAACTCATGATCCTCCTTCCTCAGCCTCCCGAGCTGCTGGGATTACAGGCATGCACCACTGCACCTAGCTGGATTTCTTTTTCTATCAGCAGGGCCATGGCAGAGTGATAAGGAGCCTATGTTGAAGAGCCAATAAACTGGGCTGAGGAGCTTGGTTGGGTCACTTATTAGCTATATGACTTCAAGCAAATGGCTCTTAAAAAATTATTTTCTTGTTGCGTCTTGCCAAATGCATCAAGATAATATATGCATATGGCAAAAAAAAAGATGGTGTCCATAGCACCTCTACCCTATCCAGCAGAGGTAACATATTTAGCTGGGTTGGTTATTTCGCCTCTTTGCACCTCATTCTCTCATCTGAAAGATGGGAGGAGGGCTGGGGATATAGCTCAGTTGGTAGAGTGCCTGCCTCACCTGCACAAGGCCCTGGGTTTAATCCCCAGCACCAAAAAAAAAAAAAAAAAAAAAAAAAAAACAACAACAAAAAACAAAGATGGGAGGTATGATGCTCTTTTCAAATACTCATTTCTTATCCGCCCAGCACAGATCTTAATGTATAGTCAATGCTAAAAAAAATGGTTACTAATATGATGATCATGGGCATGCTCTTTGGTAGCCCGCTTATTTTCACTTAGCAAGTATACAGAATGGTTGCTTAACCTCTTGTAATAAACAAAATCCCCCAGTAAATTTGAAAATGCGAGTTTTCTGAGGGGCCTCTATTCAAATGTTGTTCTTAAGCAAACATTACAAGGCTCAACAAGCTAGAAATGGAACCATCATCCCCCCTTGTAGAAACTGGTCCTTCCAGGTGGGGTTTGGGGTAGTCTGGGTGTGTGGGAGGCAGTGGGGTGGAACATTTACACTGCTGTTTGTGGTGTACCTGTTCAGTCATAAACAGAGAGCTTTAGTTTCCATCTGGCTCCTCTCACTGGCTCTAAACTCACATTAAAAAGAAAGGAGAGTAATGAAAAAGAAAGACATCTCAACTGTTCCAGGGACAAGGTCAAAAACAAATTTGGTCCTACAATCCGAGGTTCTAATGTGGTCAGAATGAGGCAGGAGATGGAGTTTTCTGAAAAAAAAAAAAAAAAAAAAAAAAAAAAAAAAAAAAAAAAAAAAACCAACAACCCAGGGATATGTATTTTGACTATGAAGATCAGTTCTTGTCTATTCTCAGTGATGAGTGCTACTCTCTCTGTAGTCAAAACATCCCACTGAAACTGAGGATTGCTGACAAGAATGTCCTCCCTTTCCTGTTGCTTTATTTAGTTATAGTCAGTTCCAGCTTGTTTTGTCACAGTCCGACTTGAGGGAGATGCGTCCGTTGTCCTCAGTATAATGGAAACTTTGGTTCACAGAATTCATCTTCTAGGCTCCTGTAGCCCCTGTCTCCCCTCTCCTGAGCTCTACCCTAACTGTCTGTGGTACTAGGTTTGAAAACCTTTCCTTGAAGTTGGGATCCACTCTTTGAGCTATGGTAACTTGAATAGCTATCCCATTTTTATTCACTCCTATGTCTTCTTAGGCTCTTCTAAGAGCATTAAAATCCAATCCCCACCTTACTCCCTGCATGAGGAGCATGTAAAATTAACACTGCCATTTTTTTTTTTCAGTTATAGAGCTATTCTGGTTCCAAATACATTTGTAGTATTTTTTATTCAGAAGGCATTCTTTGCATGCTGTTAAAAGCAAAATAAATTTTTTTACTTCCTCCAAGAATAATAGGTTTATATATCTGCACTTCTTTCTTCAAAGATAACATCTTGGTTCTAGGAAGTATTTTCTGTATTTTGATGTCCTTTACATACATAGGGTGTCATGTAGTATTAGTTATCATACTCTATGTGTGTTATGAGAATTCATTTTTTAGATAATAAATACAGTCTAGCCCCACAAAATGACATTTTAGTTAATGATGAGCTGCATAATGGTGGTCCCATCAGATTATATTGCCTGGTGACGTTGTAGCCATCTAGTTTGTACAAATACACTCTATGATGTTTGCAGAATGATGAAACACCTAATGACCCATTTCTCATAATATATCCCTATTGTTAAGTGATATATAACTGCATATACTTTAAACCAGGCAGACATTTATTTTTAACCTTATCAATGAAACACTTCAGAGAATATTTTTCTGTGTTAGCTTTCTCTATTTGTTATCTATTGCTACCATATAAGTCAGCATTTTGTTACTACAACAAAATATCTGAGATAATCAACATATAAGGAGAAAAAGGTTATCTTGGCTCATGGTTTTAGACATTCCAGTCCACGATCAGGCAGATCCATTATATTTAGGCTTCTGGTGAGGGTGCCAGTAGGCAATGGTGGGAAGCATATGGTAGAACAAAACCCATCACTTCATGACCAAGAAGCAAACAGAGAGAATGAGGAAAGGGCCAGAGTCCCATAATCCTTTTTGAGGGAATGCCTCCAATGACCTAAAGATTTCCCACTTAGGCTCTACTTATTTTTTAAAAATTTTATTTGTTCTAATTAGTTATACATGACAGTAGAGTGCATTTTGACACATCAGACATAAATGGAGTATAACTTCTCATTCTTCTGGTTGTACATGATGAAGAATCACACTCGTTGTGTTGTCAGGGTAAAAATGCTAAATTAATTCCACTATCTTTCCTACCTTTTTGCTCCCTCCCCTTCCTTCACTCCCTACTGCCAAATCCAAAGTACCTCTACTCTTCCATAGCCCCCCACTTATTGTGAATTAGCATCTGCATATCAGAGAAAAAATTTGGTCTTTGTGTTTTTGGGATCGGTTTATTTCATTTAGTATGATGTTCTCCAGCTCCATCCATATGCTGGCAAATGCCATAATTTCCTTCTTCTTATGGCTGAGTAATATTCCATTGTGCATATATACAACATTTTTTTTATCCATTCATCTGTTGAAGGACACCTAGGCTGGTTCTGTAGCTTAGCTATTATGAGTTGAGCTGAACATTGATGTGGCTGTGTCACTGTAGTATGCTGATTTTAAGTCCCTTGGATATAAACCGAGAAGTGGGATCCTGGGTCAAATGGTGGTTCCATTTCAAGTTTTCTGAGGATTTTTCATACTGCTTTCCGTAGTGGTTGCACCAATTTGCAGTCCCACCAGCAATGTATGTAGTAGGGTTGTACCTCTTAAGGGTTCTACCATCTTCCAAGAATGCTACCCTAAGGATCAAGAGTTTAAAAAAATAGGATTTTGGAAGATAGTCAAGACCCAAAGTATAGCAGATACCCAATAAATTACCCCCAAACTTATCATCTTAATAAGCAAATATTATTTACTTGCTTTCTGAGGGTCAGGAATCCAGGAGTAGCATTGCTGGGCAGTTTTGGCCCAGAGTCTCTTGTGTGGTTTCAGTCAAGATGTTGGCTGGGGTTGCAGTTTTCTGAAAAATGACGGGGCTGGGGATTCCACTTACAAGCTAATTTGTGAGGCTGTTGGTGGGAGGCTTCAGTTTTTCACCATGTGGGCCTTTTCATAGTGTGGCTTATGGCATGGCCATTGGCTTTCTTCAGAATGAGTGATCCGAGAGAGAACAGGACAGAAGCCACAATATATTTTAGAACCTAATCTCAGAAGAGATTTAACACTGTTTGTACCATGTTCTGTTGGTCACACAGATTAATTCTGGTACAAAGTTGGAGGGGACTTTTGAAGGATGAGAATCATAAAGGGTTATTTTGGAAGCTGGCTCTCATAGTTCATCCTTTGGGTCCTAATGATTCACATCCCTTCCACATGCAAAACACACTGAACCTTTCATAAATTCCCCCAAAGCCTCATCTCATAGTAGCTTTAGTTTAAAGTGTAGGACACTGTCCTTTAAAGTAGGTCTGGGTGCAGATGAGGCTTGTCTGGTTTATTTCACTCAAGAACCATTCTTCTCCATAAACCTGTGGGCTACACAGACAAGTTGCTCCCCCACCCAGCATACTTAGCAAGACATAGGACCACCACTGTAGATATTCCTGCTCAGACATGGGGAGAATGGGAGGCACATAGGAATCCCTATAATTTCTGAATTCCAGCTGGGCAACTTGGAACTTCCCTGTGACTCAGTCATGTTCCTGACTAGGAGTTACTCTACATCATTCTTGCCCTGCTGTCTTGACTCTGTGTTCTATCCTCTGAGTCACCCGCTTTGTTTCATGAAAATTAGCAATTTTATTTCTCAACTTGTTTTTCATCCATAGCCTCTTCATTTTTGTCCTCTGTGCCTTTCAGTCAAAGCTAGCAGTGCTTCTTTTTTCTTTTAAAAACTTTACAGGGGCATGCTGGGGACGTGGCTCAGTAGTAGAGTGCTTGCTTAGCATGCATGAGGCCTTGGGTTTGATCCCCAGCACCTCAAAACAAAGAAGCAGAAAAATGTTATGAGTCTTCTGTGAATACTATTGGGGTTTACTCCATTAGAAAATATTGGTAAATCTCTTTGAGAGAAGACTCTGTTAACTCTAAGCTTAGGCTGAGAGACAATGTCCTTAAACTTCCTGAAAGTCCTATTGTTTAATTGAATGAAACTGTGACCCAAACCCTTAAAATCTCAAACCCTTAAAGTCCAAGGCCCACTATCTACCTCACAGTGTCCTGGATTTATTTTTTCTTAAAAGTCATTGCTAAGATGTATTATTATTTGTCATCTGGAAGGGCTGAAAAGTTTCAAAACTAAGTGTTTGATGGTTTCCTGGTGTTATGGTTAATGGCTTCTGTGTTAATGCAGGAACATTCAGAGGTAAAATGATTGGATTAAGAGAGCTGTAACCTAATCATTTTTATCCTAGTTTGAATGGGCTAACTGGGTGGCAACCGTAGGCAGGTGGGGCAAGGCTGAAGGAGGTGGGTGGCTGGAGGTGTGCCTGGAAGGGTTCATCTTCCCTGAGGTGATTTCCCCTCTGCTTCCTGGCTGCCACGAAGCAGCACTCCTCCACCAGGATGGTGGAGCACCACTCCTCGGCCATGGTGTTCTGCCTCACCTTGGGCCTGGAACAATGGAGTCGGCCTGCTGAGGACTGAACCTCTGAAACCATGTGCCAAAATAAGATCTTCCTTGTTGTTTTGGTCAGGTATTTTGGTCACAGCTACACAAAACTGACTAAGCTCCCTGGCTTATTCAATTTAACGGTAACAGTATTACTCAATTTTATGTAATAGTATTACTTTTTTTTTTTTGCACTGGGGATTGAATCCAGGAATGCTTTACTACTGGGCCACATCCCTTTTTATTTTTATTTTGAGTCAGGTACCACTAAGTAGCTGAGGCTGGACTTGAACTTGCAACCCTCCTGCCTCAGCCTCCCTGGGATTACAGGTGTATGTGTCATAGCACCTGACAGTGGTCTTGTTTTCTATGAGCACTGAGAAGAATCCAGGGGCACTTTAACACTCTGGTTGGAAATATTCTCAGCTAGACCACCGAGTTTATTGGGTGCTTTTTCCACTTTCCACATAACTTCCAGGGATAGTATTGGCCAACTTTTTGCCACTATTTAAGGATCTCCTTTATTCCAGTTTCTAATAGGATTTTCCTCAATTTCCTTTAAGGCTTTACCAACATCCCATAGTCCAGATTTATATACAGTGTGTTCAATGCACTGTCTTTTTTTTTTTTTTAATTTGTAGATGGACACAATACCTTTATTTTATTTTTTTTACTTTTATGTGGTGCAGGGGATCGAACCCAGTGCCTCACACATGCTAGGCAAGTGCTCTACCACTGAGCAACAACCCTGGCTCTCAATGCACTTTCATATTTCACCAACACTCTTCAAAATTCTCCCTGCTTTTCCAATTCCAAAGGTATTCCCACATTTTAGGTGTTTGTTATGGTATTCCACCTCTGAATACCAAAATCTTTACAACAATTCTTCCTGATGAACACATTTATTCCCATTTTATTCACAATTCCACATTGGAAAGTAGAGGCCCAGAGGGTTTGGGACTCAAGTTTTCACAGCCAGGATATGGCAGAACCATGACTGAAATCCAAGAAAGCCTGACTTCGAAGTGCTGCTGCTTCTTATTGTAACATACCGAGACTAGAGAAGAATAGGAAAACAGAACTTGTTAATGATTTGAAATTGCTAAAGTCTTGGCAGGAGCACGAGACCATAGAATTCTAGATGGCACTTTTGACATATAATCTACTGCTTTGATTGCCCAGTGCAGAGGTCCTGTGTCTTTAGATGCTTCATTTTTTAAAAATGTTCTTTAAGTTTTTATTGTTCACACAGAGATCTCTTATTTATTAGCTTTGAGTTTTTTTGGATCCTGGTCTGTGAGTTCCATTAGACCTTGAAAATATTTCTAATACTATTTTCCAAAAAAGGTCAGTTCTCAATTTGAGCCAAGATGCTTCATTTTATCAATGAAGAAACTGAGGTTTCTCAGGATCACACAGCTAAGAAGTGTCAGAAACCAGGTCCAGCTGACACCCAAATCCTGCATCTTCCCTGTGTTGAACATATACACCATTTCTTTTCCATTGGGATTTGGGTGGACATTGAAGGCATTATGTGAAGGGATAGAACAGGACTAACTACATGGTCTTAAATTCTCTGTAGTTAGGGCTTCTCATGTGTCTGTTGAAAAGGGGAATGGGCAGTTCTTCATGGGGACAGTGTCACAATCGTATGAAGCCATGCACATAAACCTTAGCAGTGCCCAACGTGTCAGTGCTTGGGGGATTTGTATTCTAGCTGCAGTCCTGGGGCCAACCTGAAATATTCAAAATCCTGTTTCAGACTTGTTTCAAAACAAAGATGGAAGTTCCATTTGGGATGTCACTAAAATTTTGATGAGGAAAAACGAAATGGGTTACACGGCAAGTATTGAGCTCCTCAGAAGAAAGTTATTCCAGAAGTCTGGCCTTCTATATCACCATCTCAGAGGGTATGAAAGAGCCTCATTCTGAGTCTGTAATGCCCCTTTGGCTCCAGCCGGGAGCCCACGCTTCATTAAAACCTGTGAGCTGTGCCAATGTGTCTGGGGCTTTATGAGGTGAATGAAAGGGGGCCTCGGAAGAGACTATCAGTTCCACCCTGGCTTGGGCTGGTGTTTGCCCCCAGACTCATGTGGTGAGATGACAGCACCAGCTCACCCACTTTGCTTCAGCCTGGCCTTCTCTCAAGGGCCAGGGCATTGATCTTGCCCCCAAAGCTTGGAATGTGGCTCCAGCCTTATCCCCAGACCTCTTGAGGGCTCCACAGTCGGCCTCACACTTTCACAGGTTTATTCCTGGTGGTAACTGGTCTCACAGAGTAGGAAAGTATGAATTTGGAGCTTTGTGGTCATTTTTATGTAACAATGTTTTAATACATAAGATGTTAGAGTCAAGCTTTCTATGCTTTCCAAACGGTGTCTGTATTTTGATTTTTAATGTGCTCCTGAACAAGGCTGTCTGCCAGCATAGGCCAAATCTGGTTAAGAAGGGCTCCTGTACCTGGAAAGGGTCCCTTGAGAAAGCACTTCAAGTCATTTATCCAGTGCTGGCTGCATTTGCTCTTGGCTTGGAGACTGTCAACTTTCCACCAGACCTGCCGCATAGTAGAGCACATCCTCTCAGAGAGGGCGACAGGGCCAAGGAGAGAGCAGGTTGCAGGAACGACAGCTATAAAGCAGATGTTATTAGTGGGCATTGGGTGAGGTTGGGAGGCTGAGTACAGTAGCTTTATTTCTGCCTCCAAGGTGGGCCACAAGACTGTGGTCTAGAAGGAAAGCCGTTCCCATTTGGCCGAGCCTGGCATCCTGAGAATCCCCAGGCGAAGAAACACTTCTGCCTGGTGCGTAAATTCGGAGCTTGGGTCTGGAAGGAGAGATGTTGATGAAATGCAACGTTTGGGGTGTAGCCTTGAAAGCAGTCAAAAAGACACCAGTTGAGAACTAGGAGTAAGGACTTTAAATGTCTCATGACCACCCAGTTTTCACTCTGCTTTGATTATTAATTAAAGTAAGAAACCTGATTTAAAAAAAAGACTAGGGAAAATCAGTCTCAGTAGGATGGACACCGGCTTGCCGACATTGAGTGAGGCTCAATTGTGTGAGTTCTACATGTTGCTAGGTCTGGTGACAAGAGGCTCACAGGTAATTTAGGTGAGGATACATGCCCCAATTTGATATATTGAACTCCAAAGACATCTTCCTGTCACTGATTTCTTCACTCTGACAGGGAATCTGGGCCAGTTCAGTGTCCTTCCCTCACCAACCCTCTTGGGTCTATAGAGACTCTTGGCATATGGTGACGCAGCTGGACTTCCCACTGAATAACTGAATACTTGCTAGCAGTTTATGTTTGGATTTCTGTTTTTTTCCTCCAGAGAATTGATGAAAAGATAATTCTTTGATTCTTAACTTGACCTGGTCTTGTATCAAATCATCCCATACCATCTGGGGGTCTATAGTACCTCTGAGTACTTTTTTTTGGTACCGGAGATTGAACTCAGGGGCACTTGACCACTGGGCCACATCCCCAGCCCTTTTTCATATTGTTTTAATTTAGAGACAGGGTCTCACTGAATTGCTAAGTGCCTCGCCATTGCTGAAGCTGGCTTTGAACATGGGATCCTACTATCTCAGCCTCCCAAGTGCTGGGCTTAGAGGTATGTGCCACTGCGCCCAGCTCTGAGTACTTTCTAACCAGCCACCTGGGCTAAAGCTTTTCCTGATGCTTCACTTTGCCATGACTTCCCTCCCACCCCTCTTATTATTCACATATTCCCTTAGGAAGAATAAAATAAAATGCTCTGATAATTATTTTTTTTAGAATCCAAACCATACATTGAAATGGAATGAAATGTGCCACAACCAAACAACTCACTGAGTTGTGTTTGGGTATTTCAAACTCAAATTATATGACTGTATGTATGTAATGAACAATGCTTTGATGATTCCCAGAGATATTTATGCATATGCTCATAAAATACACCACAGATGGAAATGGTGTTGACTGTAGATTTGTTTTTTTTGTGCATAATTACCTTTCCAAAAATTACATTAGTAATTCTTTGCCACCCTTCTTGGTGCTGGGGATTGAACCCAAGGCCTCATGCATGTGAAACATGTGCTGTACCATTGAGCACGACCCAAGCCCTTGAAGCTTCTTTTCTTCTTCAAGGCCAGTGTGCAGAAGTGCTCCCTGGTATCTATAATTAGGCTGCCTTGAGTATTTAATCTGGAGAGAGCTAAAAGGGAACACTTCCCACTTTCCATACCTCCTCAAGGAGAAGTCCATTGCTGTGGTGTGCCAAAACCTGAATGTATAAAACAGAAAGCACTAAGACAGGCTGGCAGCTGGGTCACATCCACGAGAGAAGCATTTCCAACTTCCCATACTTCAAGTGTGTAATGCCAAACCATTAACTACAGCCCTGCTCATTCATTCATTCTCTAGTCCTTTCCTATCCTCCTCTGCATAGTCAGTTTCAGTGTTCTAAGATGGCTTCTCTTTCCACTGTGATTTGTGAAGTGACCTCATCAACATCAGGATTATGTTGGTTCAAAGTTAGGAGTCAGTAGTTGGCCTTTCCAAATGGAGCGAAGATTAACCCGGTAGAAACAGGTGTGAGGTGTGATACGGAGAGCAGCATTGAACTAAGAAAGAGAGAATGCTGGGCTTAGGGAAAAACATGACGCCAGGAGAGAGGATCTTTGGTCTCTTTCTGCTTTGTTCCTCTCACAGTGCACTTCTGTGTGCTGCTGCCCCATGTTCTCATGCCCTGTGTCCTGCCATCATCTGAAACACAAGTCCACACTGAGATAACAGTGACTGGATGTGCCGTCCTTCCCAGGGTGTCATGGGAGTTAAGGACATTGAGCACAACGGACAATGCTTGACTCCAAAAGCAAATGTCTAATGATGGGTTTTGATTCTGGGGACATTTGATTAACAGAGGTAGTTTGTAGGGCAGATTTTAGCAGTGACCTGTGAGATCTCCTAAGGAATTGTCCACCCAAATTCCTCAAAAAGCTTCTCATATTTTATTTTTCAGCATGTCATCAAGGTAGATAATATGTTGGCAAGTTTCCTAATATTTAGCACTTAGGAAAGTGAGGAATAGAGAGCTTAGAGAGACTGAGAGGTCAGGAGCCAATCCTGGTTGATAAAGCCAATCTCTTTCTGCTCTGTAGCCTTAACTCATATTTGGCAATTTCCAGAAAGCCAGTCTGAGAATCTCTTAGATGAAGATTTTCATAACGTTAGCAAGCTAATATTAAGCAATCGCTGGCAAAACCACCTCTGTACACTGCCACTATGGTTACAAGAATTTTGAATTACTGTTTTCTCTAAGTAATTATGATCAGGAAATAACCATACTTTTCTTTCTTCTTTAATATGTGTATATTTCTGAGAATTTCCAATTTTATTGGATATTAGTATCTGATACAAACTGATATTTTATAAATTAGTTTTTGAAAAGTTATCATTTTTTCGGATAAAGGTGAATCACTCAAATACATACATATATTTATGTATAAACTGAAAGCAGTACAGAACTCTTTGAATTTTCTTTCTAAGTATTAGATGTTTTCAGTATTCCAGTAAGTATCAAATAATCACATTTTACTTGATACAGTACTGTTATTTATTATTTTAAAAAGTTGAAATCCAAATCAATTAAGTCTCAAGATTAGGAACAGTGATTTATTAGTTTTTATTTGTTCATTTTACTTATACATGATAGTAGGGTATATTTTGACCTATTTATACAAACATGGAGTACATCTCATTCTAATTAGGGTCCCAGTCTTGCAGTTGTACATGATATGGAGATTCACTGTGGTATATTCATATATGTATACAGGAAAGTTATGTCAGATTCAGTCCACTCTCTTTCCTCTTCCTGTCCCCCTCCCTTCCCTTTATTCCCCTTTGTCTAATCTGCTGACCTTCTATTCTCCCCTTCCTATGTGTATTCTTTCAATAGAAATAAAAAGGCAATCTGATGTTCAGTCTACAAGTCCAAACATCTGTTCTGTGCAAGATGCAGTAAGCAATCGTATTATAGTATTGCAGCTTCAATTGCAACAATATTTTTAATTCTTTTTCAGAATGATTTTGATCTAGTGGAATATGAATATAATAGGGTTGAACTCTAAATGTGATAAAACAAAGAAAATGAAATAAATCAAAACTAAAAAAAAAACAAAAAGTACATGTTGTTATCAATTAAAGATTGATTTTGAAAAAAAATTAAAGATTTCCTCAAAATTATTAAATAAATGCAGTATTATTTGAAGATATAATAAAGAAAATATTTGTAGTCAGCCTATAATTATCTCCTCACTAGTCCCCAGGCAATTAAAGTTATAAGAAGTGTTTCCTAGCAGCTGGAATATTTGTGTGAAAATTTATATGATTTAAAAATGACACACCTTGCTTTTTAAAAAGATAGCATTTAAAAATACTAAGTAATTTAGCCAGGCGCGGTGGCACATGCCTGTAATCCCAGCACTTGGGAGGCTGAGGCAGGAGGATCCCTTGTTCAAAGCCAGCCTCAATAATGGCGAGGCACTTAGCAACTCAGTGAGACCCTATCTCTAATAAAATACGAAAAAGGGCTGGGGATGTGGCCCAGTGGTTGAGTGCTCCTGAGTTCAATCCCTGGTACCAAAAAAAAAAAAAAAATATAAATAAATACATAAAAAAAAAATAAAAGAAAGAAAGAAAAAGAAAAATACTAAGTAATTTAAATTCATTATTAACTTTTTACTGTTCATTAATTTCATTTTCACATTAGTAACTTTGGTTTTGTACATTTATTTTATGAATATTATTTGCTACTACATTATTTTATAACAACAATTTATATTTAACATTTATATTTATATAAATACATTTTACTAGAGGTGATTTTAGTTTTTAAATGTTGATTTTAATGCACTACATTTTTAGTTTCACTGACATTTTAAATGAAATAATTTAAATTGAAAGCTCTGGTGTTAAGTGAAATAAGTTCAAATATGATATTTTCATTTTGTCCGTGTAATACAACCAGTAAAGTTTTCTACTTAACTTTGAAATATGCTTATTTTCATTTTTAAAAAGGGCTTTGAATTTCACAATTATTGCATGAATACCCCATTACACATATACTTTAAATTAAAAAATTAAAAAAGGTTATCTGTCAGGACAATATGTCCAAAGAATTTTTTTTTTCAAGTTGCATGTTCAAAGAATTTTGATCATCATAATATTACAGACATGGAAACAGAGAGTTCTGGGATACAGCTTTAATTTTAACAATATTTTATTGCTTTCATGAAAAATTATTAGTGTTTCATGATGCTATTAATTTTCCAACTAGTTCTGGTAGATTGAAAAGTTAATTTAGATTTTATCTATAAGTAGTTTAAAAAAATCAAAAAATGTTAAATGGCTTTTCTTTATTACAGAAAAATAAAGTTGCTTATTTTCAATTTCTATCCATCTCAATCCCCAGAAGCAATGATTTTGAACTCTCAGACATGTATCTTTTGACATTAAACCTGTATTTCAATCTTTTGATTTATTAGTTATATACCTTCCCATCCAGTCCTCAATTTCTGCTCAAATGTAACATCAAGTCTTTCCATTACCATGACTGTGTTAATATTTTCCCACTAGGCTGAGCAGTAGGCTATGGTTATATTTCTTCTTCTTGGAGGTAATATTATCATAATGACTTCATTTCTTCATGTATTGTTTTCTAAGATCATATGACGTGGTCTTCCCATATGTTCTACCAGCATTGTAAAAAGAATATAGTACATTAGCCTGCTAGTAGGCATTTTCTTTCATTTTTCTCACCCCCACCTTTGGGGAAAGAAAGGATCTGAAGAAGCATTACTTGTTCACAATGCCGAGCATCACCCCTTCCTTCCTCAGAGCATCATGGCTGGAGTTTCTCTGATCCTGTTTTAGGGGAAAGAGTGCTAGAGAGAAAACCACAGATGTCCTGTGATGAGAGTGGGAATAGGGTCTAGTATAGGCTTTCCTCATATAGACTTTCAGCCAGGTCTTTTCAGTGCCTGGTCCTCTTCCCTAACAGGTTCCTTGCATTCTCGAGTGTTCCAGGTTTCCTCTCCTTTGCTCCCCACACCCTACTGTTTCAGTACTGGGTTTGACCTTCCTCCTCTCAGTTACTATTTTGATTCAGGGCTATAGATGATTTTGATTTTATCAAAAATATATAGTATTGTTTCTATTTCCTATTTTTCTTGTTTTGAGATGATTTTTGAGAAAGGATTAGAAATAGCTTTGCTCGCTTGGGAGGCTGAGGCAGGAGGATCTCAAGTTCACAGCCAGCCTCAGCAAAAGCGAGGTACTAGGCAACTCAGTGAGACCCTGTCTCTAAAAATAAAATACAAAATAGGGCTGAGGATGTAGCTCAGTAGTTATGTGCCCCTGAATTCAATCCCTAGTACCAAACTAAACCAAACCAAACCAAACAACATGAGGAATATTTTGCATTGTATGAGTACTAGTAACTCAGTAATTTAATTTATAGTCAAATTATTTGAGCTTAAAGACTCACAAGAGGGCTGGAGTTGTGGCTCAGCGGTAGAGCACTCACCTAGCACATACGTGGCCTGGTTGGATCCTCAGCACCATGTAAAAATAAAAGCATTGTGTACAACTAAAAAAAAAAAAACAAATAAAATAAATATTTAAATAAAAGAAAATAAAATAATGGCATTTGCAGGTAAATGGATGAAGTTGGAGAATATAATGCTAAGTGAAGTTAGTCAGTCTCAAAAATCCAAATACCAAATGTTTTCTCTGATATAAGGAGGCAGATTCACAGTGGTGTTGGGTGTCGGGGTACATAGGAAGATTAGAGGAACACTAGAATGGTCAAAGGGGAGGGAGGAGAAGGGAGGGAGCTAGGGGAGTATGGGAGGAAAACAAAAAAGAAAAGGTGGTATAATAAGATGGATATCATTATCCTAAATGCATGATTGAAGACTTGAATAGTACGAATATACTTTGTATACAAACAGCGTTATGTGAAAAAAGGCTCTATATGTGTATTATGAATTGTAATGCATTCTACTATTACAAATACAAAAACATTGAATTTTTAAAAAAAGAAAAAAAAAAAAAAAAAAAAAAAAAGAAATAGCTTTGCTCTTCTGACTTGGACCTGGATGCCTTTTCCAGACATTTTAAAGAAGGCTTCAATTTTGTTTAATGGCCAGCATGTATGGTGTGATGGTCTGACTGATCTTCCACCTGAAGGGATTTGTAGAATTCCTTTATATTCAGTAGATGTTGCTTTTAGGGCTCTTTAGTAGCAGACAACAGAAACCAACTCTGGTTTAAGCTCACAAAATACAAGGACAAGCTAGGTATCCAGGTCTCAGAAAGTGCAGAGACCAGAAAACTCCCAAGGATCTAAGTTGTAGGAACAACTGGGCTGTTTGTTGGGCTGTTTTCAAGGATTGCACCTCAAACCTTTCTTGTTCTTTTGTCACTTCGATGAAGAGCCAAATTCTGAGAAACCAAAATCTGATCGTCTAAATTGGGATCACATGTCCTTTGCTTGAGCATTCTTAGCCAAAAGAAAGGGAAAGGAATGTTGGCAGGCAAAACAAAGCAAACAAATAAACAGATGTCCACCCAGGTGATAATTTTATAGGGTTGGAGAGGTTAATGGAAGCTGGCTTTGCCTTTTTGAGATCTTTTAGGCAAAATTCTCCTGGGTATGTGCCAGTGGTACTGGCAGGTCACTTTTTATTACAATGTGCTGGCTGGTACAGGCTGTACACATTAGGATAAGTGAATACATTTGCTACCAAACACTTGCCTGAATTTTCTTAGGTTGGATTCTCTGGAAATGGCTTCCATAGGATGTTTGGAGCTGGGATTCTTTGGAGTGGAATTAAGAGATCTTTCTAGGAAGAAAGTGCTTACTTTTCTTTTCACTCCCCCCACCCCCCGACTCCACTCAGATTTGAGCACTTTCTTTCTAGGAAGAATCTCTGAGATAATCATGTAGTTTTCAGTGGAGTAAAAAGTTGAGTTCTTTCCTCTAGGTTCCTGTGAGGACTCAGGGTCATACATCTCAAGTTTGTGGGGCAGAGTGATTTATGACCTGTAACTTCAGGAGTCAGTTCTTAAGCATTGGAGAGAAGAACAACTGAAGTATGTTTTCCTAAAACCTTCTCTTTGCAGATCAAATGGTCATCTGCTTAACCACGCACCCATCTAAAATAACAGCCATATTTCAGTCTCGAGGGGCAAACCAGTCTCAAAAGTTTGTGTATTGTCAGCACAATTAAACCAAAACTCTGGCATGGCACAAAGATTTCCCAGAAACATTATGCCCCAAAAGGAGACTTATGTCAAACAGATAGAAAAGTTTCAGATTTCTCAAGAAAAGGAAAATTACAGCAATATTTATAAGGTGAATCAGTACAAATCCAGTGTTTTCCTAAAACTGTCAGTTTTCAGACTTCACCATGAGAGTGCTTTTGAATAAATAATGTGGAGTTAGTGTGAAGTTTTGGTGTTTGGAAAATTTATTAGCAGAATTAACCTCAGGAACATTGCCCTCTTCTGGAAATCCTTTAAATTTTTTTTTTTTTTTCTTCAGAGAGGTATAATAATGCAATATGAATGTAACAAGAAACAGATATGTACCAGATCTTCTTTCTAAACCTCAACCATCAAATGCATGTGTTTCAGTCCTTACTTGTTGTAATATAAATAGAAATATCACATTTGAATTGCTGCCCATGTCAGGGCCTGAGAATTGTAACATATGCAGACTATAGCTGCTTCCAAAAGACTTGGCATTTAGCAAATTACTGTGAAACATCATTTTGCTTAAGCAGTCTGTAGTATCACCCTAGTTTTCCAGAAGAAACTGAACATGGAAGGACAAATGAGAGACAAGTGTGGGATCTAAGGAAGAACTGAATGAAGCAGACACTAAAATGACTTAAGTGTGCTATTCTCATTGGATCTGGAAGTAAGGCCCTAAGACCTGCTTCTAAGAAGACAGAAACTGCTTAAGACAACATGGCTGAAAGTAGTACAGCGAAGTCAGCAAAGAACAAAAGTAGATTGATGGTTGGGGAGAGTATCCAGTTAGCAAATTATAAATCTTAATTGCAACCAAGATGGGAAGTGATTTTTGTTGTTGTTGTTGTTGCTGCTGAAGTTTTAAAAGACAGTGCCTCTGAAAGGGGGTTTGGTCAATCTTGTCAGCTAAGTGGCCTGAAAGGGGCAGATAATTATCTTGTGTTACAACCAGCTGGAATAGAGTGCTTTGTCCTGCTCAGGTTTAAGAGACCTAAGTAGGAATTTGTCTTATTCTGGTGGTGGCCTCAATACATCCATAATGTTGAGATGAAGTCTGACAACTTCTGGATTAAAAAAAAACTCAAATGAATTTCCACCCCAACACTATCATGCTTTTAGGCGTAACAGGCTGCAATTCAGTTCAGTGGACAGTTTTTAACACCTCCAATTTTTTTTATTGACCCTAATGTTAATATCAATGCTTCTAGAATATTTATAATAATGAATTTCTTATGAAACATAGCAGGCAGTTCATTAATCCCTTTAAAGTACAATTTAATGCAATGCTTCATGAGAGGAAGTGAGCAAGATAATAAAAACCTTTACTGCTTAAAACCACACTTAATTTTTTTTTTTTTTTTTTTTTTTTTTTTTTTTTTTTTTTTTTTTTTTTTTTTTTTTTTTTTTTTTTTTTTTTTTTTTTTTTTTTTTATTTTTATAATTTTTAATATGTACAACTCATAGTGCATAGATTTAGTATCTTTTTACATACAACTGTTTGTATACAAAGTATATTCGTACAATTTAGGTCTTCAATCATGCATTAAGGAAAATGATATCCGTCTCATTCTACCACCTTTTTTTTCCCCCCCTCCCTCCCCTCTTGCTCCCTCCCTTACCCTCCCTTCCCTTGACCATTCTAGTGTTCCTCTAATCCTCCTATGTACCCCATCCAACAATACTTTGAAATAGCCTCCTTATATAAGAGAGAACATTTGGTACTTGGATTTTTGAGACTGACTAACTTCACTTAGCATTATGTCTTCCAACTTCATCCATTTACCTGCAAATGCCATTAATTTATTTTCTTTTATTGCTGAGTAAAATTCCATTGTGCGTATATACCACATTTTCTTAATCCACTCATTTACTGAGGGACATCTAGGTTGATTCCACAACCTAGCTATTGTGAATTGCGCAGCTACAAACATTGAGATAGCTGTGTCACTGTAATATGCTGTTTTTAAGTCCTTTGGGAATAGACCCAAGAGTGGGATGGCTGGGTCATAGGATGGTTCCATTCCCAATTTTCCAAGAAATCTCCATACTGCTTTCCATAACGGTTGCACCATTTTGCAGTCCCACCAGCAATGTATGAGTGTGCCTTTTTCTCCACATCCTCTCCAACATTTATTGTTGCTTGTGTTCTTGATGGCTGCCATTCTGACTGGAGTGAAGTGAAATCTTAGAGTAGTTTTGATTTGCATTTCTCTAATTGCCAGCGATGTTGAACATTTTTTCATGTATTTGTTGATTAATCGTGTATCTTCTTCTGAGAGGTGTCTTCTCAATTCCTTAGCCCATTTATTGATTGGGTTATTTGTTTTTTTAGTGTAAAGTTTTTTGAGTTCTTTATATATTCTAGAGATTAGTGCTCTATCTGATGTGCATGTATTAAATATTTGTTCCCAATTAGTTGGCTCTCTATTCACCTCACTGATTGTTTCTTTTGCTGAAAAGAAGCTTTTTAGTTTAAATCTATCCCATTCATTAATTCTTGGTAGTAATTCTTGTGCTACAGGATTCTTATTAAGGAACTTGGGGCCTAATCCAACATGTTGGAAATTGGAGCTTACTTTTTCCTCTATTAGGTGTATTGTCTCTGATCTAATTCCTAGGTCTTTGATCCACTTTGAATTGAGTTTTGTGCATGGTGAGAGATAAAGGTTTAATTTCATTTTGTTGCATATGGATTTCCAGTTTTCCCAGCACCATTTGTTGAAGAGGCTATCCTTTCTCCACTGTACATTTTTGGCACCTTTGTCTAATATAAGATAGCTGTAATTAAATGTATTAGTCTCTGTATCCTCAATTCTGTACCATTGGTCCACCAGTCTGTTTTGGTGCCAATACCATGCTGTTTTTGTTACTATTGCTCTATATATAATTTAAAGTCTGGTATGGTGATGCCCCCTGCTTCACTTTTCTTGCTCAGGATTGCTTTGGCTATTCTGGGTCTCTTATTTTTCCAGATGAATTTCATGACTGCTATTTCTATTTCTTTGAAGAATGACATTGGGATTTTGATAGGAATTGCATTAAATCTGTATAATGCTTTTGGTAGTATGGACATTTTGACAATATTAATTCTACCTATCCAAGAGCAAGGTAGGTCTTTCCATCTTCTGAGTTCATCTATAATTTCTTTCTTTAGTGTTCTATAATTTTCGTTATACAGGTCTTTCACCTCTTTCGTTAGGTTGATTCCCAGGTATTTTATTTTTTTTGATGCTATTGCAAATGGGGTATTTTTCATCATTTCCCTTTCAGAGTCTTTGTCGCTGATGTACACAAATGCCTTTGACTTATGTGTATTGATTTTGTATCCTGCAACTTTGCCAAATTCGTTTACTAGTTGTAAAAGTTTTCTGGTAGAGTTTTTTGGGTCTTCTAGGTAGATTATCATGTCATCAGCAAATAGTGCTAATTTGAGCTCTTCTTTTCCTATCTTGATCCCTTTAATTTCTTTCGTCTGTCTAATTGCTCTGGCCAGAGTTTCCAGTACTATGTTAAATAGCAGTGGTGAAAGGGGACATCCCTGTCTTGTTCCAGTTTTTAGAGGGAATGCTTTCAATTTTTCTCCATTTAAGATAATGTTAGCTCGGGGCCTTGCATAAATAGCTTTTATTATGTTAAGATATGTTCCTGATATTCCTAGTTTTTCTAGTGTTTTGAACATAAAGGGGTGTTGTATTTTGTCAAATGCTTTTTCTGCGTCAATTGAGATGATCATATGATTTTTGTCTTTAAGTCTATTGATGTGATGTATTATGTTTATTGATTTCCGAATATTGAACCAGCCTTGCATCCCTGGGATAAACCCCACTTGATCGTGGTGCACTATCTTTTTGATATGTTTTTGTATCCGATTTGCCAGGATTTTGTTGAGGATTTTTGCATCTATGTTCATTAAAGATATGGGCCTGAAGTTTTCTTTTTTGGATGTGTCTTTGCCTGGCTTTGGAATTAATGTAATATTGGCCTCATAGAAAGAGTCTGGAAGAGCTCCCTCTTTTTCTATTTCTTGAAATAGTTTGAAGAGCATTGGTATTAGTTCTTCTTTGAAAGTCTTATAGAACTCGGCTGTAAACCCATCAGGTCCAGGACTTTTCCTTGTTGGTAGCTTTTTGATGACATCTTCTATTTCTTCGCTTGTAATTGATCTATTTAAATTATGTATAGCCTCCACATCCAGTTTAGGCAAATCATATGACTCTAGAAATCTGTCAATGCATTCAGTATTTTCTATTTTATTAGAGTACAAGTTTTCAAAGTAATTTCTAATTATATTCTGTATATCTGAGGTGTTTGTTGTGATATTCCCTTTTTCATCACGAATGTTAGTAATTTGAGTTTTTTCTCTTCTTCTTTTCGTTAGCATTGCTAAGGGTCTGTCAATTTTGTTTATTTTTTCAAAGAACCAACTTTTAGTTTTGTCAATTCTTTGAATGGTTTCCTTAGTCTCAATTTCATTAATTTCTGCTCTGATTTTAATTATTTCCTGTCTTCTACTGCTCTTGGTGTTGGTCTGTTCTTCTTTTTCTAATGCTTTGAGGTGTGATGTTAAGTCATTTATTTGTTGGTTTTTTTTTCCTCTTAAGGAATGAACTCAGTGCAATGAATTTTCCTCTTACTACTGCCTTCATAGTGTCCCAGAGATTTCTATATGATGTATCTGTGTTCTCATTTACCTCTAGGAATTTTTTGATCTCCTCTTTGATGTCTTCTTCAACCCCTTGTTCATTCAGTAGCATGTTGTTTAGCTTCCAGTTGATGGAGTAGTTTTTCTTATTCCTTGTTTTGTCGTTGATTTCCAATTTCATCCCTTTATGGTCCGATAGCATGCAGGGTAGTATCTCTATTTTTTTTATATTTGCTGAGAGTTGCCTTGTGACATAATATATGGTCTATTTTGGAGAAGGAGCCATGTGCTGCTGAGAAAAATGTGTATTCATTTACTGAGGGATGAAATATTCTATATATGTCCGTTAGGTCTAAATTGTTAATTGTTTTGAGGAGGCTTAAAGTTTCTTTGTTTAGCTTTTGTTTGGATGATCTATCCATTGGTGAGAGAGGTGTGTTGAAGTCCCCTAGAATAACTGTGTTGTGGTCTATTTTACTCTTGAACTTAAGAAGCGTTTGTTTGATGAATGTAGGTGCTCCATTATTTGGGGCATACAGATTTATGATTGTTATATCCTGTTGATGGATGGTTCCCTTAAGTAATAAGAAATATCCATCTTTGTCCCTCTTGATTAATTTTGGTTTGAAGTCTACCTTATTTGATATGAGAATGGAAACCCCTGCTTGCTTCCGCCGGCCATGTGAGTGATAAGACTTTTCCCAGCCTTTCACTTTCAGTCTGTTGATGTCTTTTTCTATGAGGTGTGTTTCTTGGAGACAGCAAATTGTTGGGTCATTTCTTTTAATCCATTCTGATAATCTGTGTCTTTTGATTGGCGAGTTTAGGCCATTAACATTCAGGGTTATTATTGAGATGTGATTTTTATTCCCATCCATTTTTATTTGACTTATGGTCTTTAGCTTGATTTGGTTTCTCTTCTGGTTGGTATTTCCTTTAGTTTAATATCTCCCTTTGTTGATTTTCGTTATCATCATTCTCTTCTTCTTCATGAAAAATGTTGCCCAGGATGTTCAGAAGTGCTGGCTTTCGAGTTGTGAAATCTTTTAACTTTTGCTTGTCGTGGAAGGTTTTTATTTCATCTTCGAATCTAAAGCTCAATTTTGCTGGATATAAGATTCTTGGTTGACATCCCTTTTCTTTCAGAGCTTGAAATATGCTATTCCAGGATCTTCTTGCTTTTAAGGTCTGGGTTGAAAAATCTGAACATAATCTGATTGGTTTCCCCCTATATGTAATTTGCTTCCTTTCTCTTGTGGCTTTTAGTATTCTCTCCTTGCTCAGTGTATTGGGCATTTTCATTATAATGTGTCTAGGTGTGGATCTGTTGAGATTTTGTTTGTTTGGTGTTCGGTATGCCTCTTGAACTTGGTTTTCCATTTCATTCCTCAAGCTTGGAAAATTTTCTGTAATTATTTCATTAAATAGATTACTCATTCCTTTGGCTTGAAACTCTGCCCCTTCCTCTACGCCAATCACTCTTAAGTTTGGTCTTTTTATGCTGTCCCATAATTCCTGGATGTTATGTTCATGATTATTAACAAGTTTTGCTGTATGGTTTAAATTCTTCTCTAAGACATATATTTTGTCTTCATTGTCTGAGGTTCTATCTTCCAGATGGTCTATTCTGTTGGAGATGTTTTCAATTGAGCTTTTATTTTGGTTTATTGCTTCTTTCATTTCTGGAATTTCTGTTTGGATTCTCTTTAGAGCCTCTATTTCCCTATTGAAGTAATCTTTTACTTCCTGTATTTGTTTTTGGAGTTCTTTGTCAAAATGATCTTTTGCCTCCTGTACCTGCTCCCTCATCTCATTTTTTAGTTCATTTTTAAGTTCCATAAACATTTGGCATATGTAATTTCTAAATTCCATCTCTGGCATTTGACCAACTGTGCTTGCCATGACATCTGCCGATGAGGTATCTTGATTTGTTTGTGTCATTTTCTTTCCTTGTTTTTTCATGTTGCTTGTGTATCTATTCTTCCTGTACTGTGGGACCTTGACTGTTTCGATTTTACCTTAAAGCCTTATGTTGTTCCTGTAGTACAATGCTATCAGATCACCTTATAATTCCTTTATACTTTTAAAACCTAACACTTTCTATTCAGAAAATCCAAGTTTGGTCACAATGTACAGATTTTGTTATCCCAGATATTATTTCCAATTTACTCTGTACGTTTCTGATAGGATTTTATAGCTTCAAGTATTGGATACAGAGGTGTTATGTTTAGGAAGAAGGAAGTGTCTTGAATTGTTCTTTCTTGGAAAGTATGAAAAGAGATATCTATTGAAATGGTTTAGTGGAAGTGGTTTAGTATCAGTAGACGATGGAAGAAAGAGAATGGGGTTGACTATTAGGTAAAAAGATCAATTTATATATATAGTAAGTTGGAAAAGAAAAAAAAATGATAAAGAGTAGGAATTGGTGTAAGAGAGAGGAGAGAGAGAATCAAGGAAATAGAGAGTAAACTATATATAACACCACTTTGCTACCCAGTTCAATTGCGCTGGTTCTAGAAATCCCAAGTTTTGCATATAACTTGTTTTTGGCTCTGTTTAGTATGCACTGGCAGGATGCAAACATGAAAGATGAAGGAGGAAGAAAAGATACAAGGGTGAGAAGGAGTAAAAGAATGAAAGAAAAAAAAGGAGCGGAAGCAGATAAACACACTAACAATCAATGCGGAAGGAAAAAAAAAAAAAAAAAAAAAAAAAAAAAAGCAGAACAAAACAAAGCCAAAAAAAGAAAAATAAAAAACAAACAAACAAACAACAACAACAACAACAACAACAACAAAAAAAAACCCCTCCCTGCAATCCAGAAAATCAAGCAGACCAATAAAAAGAAAGGGAAAAAAAAAAAAAAAAAAAAAAAAAAAATCAAACCCCAAGTCTCAGACAAAACGGGCCCTGGGAAGCCCTCCTCTTTTTTTCCTTTCCAGTTCAAACCAATTGCTATTGGATCACAGTCTGTGATCCTGTCAGTGAAATCAAGGCTGCATCCTAGGCCAGCGGCTGCACGGTTCAGTGAAGGAGTGGCCCAGGGGGACTGTGTGTGTCAGCAGATGAATGGCGCCGGGAAGAGGGATCTTCCAGAAGGCACTCCCTCCCCAAGCCCACCCACAGTTGCAGCCCCCTGTGGCCGCTGTGCCAGCCTCAGAAACGCCTTCCCCTGCTGACCAACTAAGTCTCACCCAATTTTGCGTTGTCTTCAGAGAGCTGGAGAGTCCCTGGGTGGATGTAGCAGTCGCTCTCCGTCTCCTCCCCTTTGTCAGGACCAGCCCCTGCAGTTTTCAAAGATGGCGGCGCTCTCCTTCCAGTCAGCAGCTCCGCAGACTCCCAGACTCCCGTATCCTTGCCGATCGCACCGGGAAGCCTCACCGAGGGTCGCGTCAGGCAGAGTGTGGATTCGAACTGGTGTGTGAACCCTGCGTTCTCCCGTGGCTCCCCAGCACCAATCCCGCCGGCTGTTATCGCTGGTTTTTATCGCCGGTTTCACGCTAGTGTGCAGTGAGTTTGGCTGGGGTTGCAGCAGTAGCGCGGTCTCCTCACACTGACCTTGTTTCGCAGGGCCTGTGCACCGCCCAGGCGGTTTTGCAGGAGCCTCGCGGCTCCAGCCGCTGTAGACAGCTTGTCTCTTTCTCTCTCTGGTAGTGGTAATCAAACCATCTAGTATATCGGTATTTTCAGTCCATATATATATAATGAAAGGCAATTTATCTGCTTTGTTGGATTCTTTCCACGGAGCTCTCCTGAAGTGCGGCTTCCTCTAATCCGCCATCTTGGATCCTCCTCCACACTTAATATTTTTATGGCCCACTTGGCCTGACAAAATATTCTCTGTGAGTCATCACTTCAAAGTAAGGTTCTAGGGACTTATTAAAGACATAACAGCAGCCTCATGCCCATTGTAGAAGTTCCACAAACTTGAAATGCTCAGGCAAGACCTTTCAAGTATGAAGAAATGCATCAGAGTGACACTACAAAATTTTCCTCATGTATCCCATGGTTTGTGACTAGGTGCCTTTCAGGTATTTTTTTTTTTTTTTTTTTTTTTTGTGGTACCGGGTATTGAACTCAGGGGCACTCAACCACTGGGCCACATCCCCAGCCCTTTTTTGTATTTTATTTGGAGACAGGGTCTCACTGAGTTGCTAAATGCCTCGCCATTGCTGAGGCTGGCTTTGAACTCGCGATCCTCCTGCCTCAGCCTCCCAAAGTGCTGGGATTACAGGCGTGCGCCACCGCGCCCGGCTTTCACGTATATTTTTGACAGTTCATCTTTTATGCAGTCTACTGGCTAAAGAGATCACCAAGACTTGCATGATCCTATGTATTTGTTTGTAGTTAAGTAATTCTGCTAAGTCAATTACGTAAAGATTTAACTCGAAGCCATTTTCAAAATATGGGTTGAGAGGAGAAACAATTTGCAATGGGCAAGCCGTTGCCTTAGTCACTGGGCAAAAGCCAGGACAGCATCAGCACCTCTTTTAAACCAAAATAAAGCAAAGAAGGGAATATAGAAATCTTTGGCTTTTATGCAGGATTTCCTAGCCTTACTGCAACTATCATAACAAATAATTTAGTATCTTTTCTTATAAAGTTCTGGGGGTTAGAAATCCCATAGCTTACATTGATACCCTTAATAATGTTTCAGGAATATTTTCCATTCATATCATCTAAATCTTACAATTTGTTATTTGAAAGCCATTTCCTCTTTAGATTTCAAAGGAAATGGATTTACACATCATTTAAAATTTATTTACTCAACATGGTCCATGCTCCAGACACCATGATAGACACAGGTGATCTGCAGGGACCTGTTGTCCTCATGGAGTTCCCATTATCTTGTGGCATATACCTTTTTAAATTAGAATATGATCAAACATCAGGAAACTTCCAAGCTTCTCAGAGGAAGCTACTTATCAAAACTAAATGGTTATCATCTGGCCTTCATCTCCTTTTTCCACAACATTTCAATCTCTTTTTTCCCCATTCTCTGCTGTTCCTAAAATTTATTTTGCTTCCTGTTTTTCATTCTTCAAATTTTCTAAAAAAGAAAAGTAGAAAGGCAATAAAGCGAACACAATAATATCACATAAACAAATGCTTGGTATTGTCTATCATCTCTCTTTAGGAATAAAAGCATTTTGGAAATAGCAGCTAGACCTATTTTCAATTGGACCTACCAGGGTTAATTTAGTCATTCATTTATTCATTTAGCAAACATTTAAAATTATGCATTTATTTATAGAAATCTCTACACTGTATAAAAATCCGAGAAGATAATGCTAACTCACTCATATTCCCACCACCCAGAATTCATATTAGCAGTTTACTGCCAGTTTTGTGGACATTGAGCATGAAGTTATAAGAACAACCCTAAACCTAATAACAGCACTTAATAAGAATACCCATTAGGCGCTACATTATATTCATTTACTTTTGGGCTGGGGCTGTAGCTCAGTGGCAGAGTGCTTGCCTAGCATGCGTGAGCTACTGGGTTCGATCCACAGCACCACGTAAAAATAAAGAAATACAATAAAGGCAATCTGTCCATCTACAACTACAAAAAAATAAAAAAAAAATTAAAAAAAGAGTGAATGATTTTTGTGGAATTTTCTCCAAAGGCGATTTCTCAAAATACAGCTGAATGACTTGTTGTAGCTCTTGTTGCAAGATCCTCGCGTCTCAGCTCTCATTCGAGTGTCCTTACCACATGGCCACAAAGCTTGTCTGTGTACCTACAAGCGTAACCTGGCAATGGCTCTTCTGTTATCTACAAAATATTTGGGTGTGGGTTTGGTGGTTGGACTCTACTGAGCTCAAAGGCTCTTGTGAACTCAGACTTGACCGCAGATGATTAAAAACACACACATACTCTTCTAACACACACACACACACACACACACACACACACACACACACACACCCCATTGGCTAAAATAATTAAAAATGTCTAAAATAAATCATTTTTGACAGTGATTGCCCCTGGGGGAGGGGTAGCAAGTTACATTGGAAACTGCCCCAATTTCTTCCCCAAGTCGTGTATGCACTGGCCAGGAGGAATTTCCCAGCAAGCCTCTCCCACCCATCTGATCCTCTGGCAGTCTTATTTCAGGGATTGTGTCTGAGTGCAGTTCTGATAAGTAACATACTTGGAGAGGATTTCAGTGCTTCTCATGCCTCTTTTAGGAAAAAGATTTTTTTCTGTCTTGGTTGGAGTTCTGGTGGGTTGTTAAGAGGGGCAGATTAGCTCCAGGTGCAGACTGTTTCTTTCCTGGTCTTCTGTCCTCAGTTCTGGACCCAGTATAGGATCAGACATGTTAGGTTGGCCCCACCCCCTGCCCAGGCAGGAGGCCGCACAGAACTGGTCGGGTGGAAGGCAGTGAGAGCCCTGATCTGAAGTCCCTGTTGACTCCAGGCCAAGTGTTCCAGACAGCAGGCCTTTCATAGCTGGGAAAACCCCAGCACGACCTGCTGGACACTCCACACAACCACATATGGCTCTGCTCATGTCAACAGAACTGATAACCAAATTGGGCTTCTTGGCTTCCTGCCCCGAGTAGCCTTGCCAGCCCGCTACCCTTCAAGTCCCAATTAACACACGGCCATGCTATAACCAGAAGGCGGGAGTTGAGGGTTTGTTTACCACATAGTTAACAGGCAAATACAACTTAATCACAAGGAAAACAGCTTTTATGAGAATCATCTTGAAGTCCTTCGGCAGCCCTTTTAAACCATCCTGGAAGCCAAAACCTAATGTTCCCTCTGATTTTGCCCTGCTAGCTAGAGGATAGGCCAGCTGTGACAGGTGGAGAGGCCTGTGGTCTTGCCTTTTGGTCATTTACAGCTGCCAGGCTAAGAGAACATCTCTTGCAACCCCAGTCTGAAGGCCTATCCAGGTGGTCACTCTACGTGATCTGTGATGGGTTGCAGGTGGTTCTGGAAAGAATCACAAGGTTAGGAAGGGAAATCTCTACCAAGTAGAGCCCACTGAGTACCAGGTAATTTACACATACTTTCAGTCCTTTTTCTATCACTTTTATAAAGGAGAAAATCAAGGCTGGGCAAGGTTGAAAAACTATTGAAGGTTACACAGTATTGAAGGTTACACAGCAAAACTGGGATTCGAACCCAGGTCAGACGGATTCTGAAGTTCAATTCTTTCTACTCCATCTCTTCTTCTGCCAGAAAAAATTAGTCATGGGATACTAGGCAAATCTCTTACCAGCTTAGCCCGAATTTCTTTACCAGCAAAATGTGGTTGTGGGAGAATAGGTTTTAGTAATTTAAGTTTGTAAATTGTTATGCCAAGCTCATTAGTATTACTTACATTAAAGAAAAAAAGTACTCCAGGACTGGACAGAGACCTTTCAGAGTCACAATGTATTATGAGGCTTGTGGGTTGAAAACCAGAATGGATATTTTATTGGAAAATTCTGATTTTTTTAAATTGGTCAATATTGTGTTCAACATCAACAACTTGTGAATGTCATAGATATTTATGAATTGAAGTGAAACATGCCTCTCAGGTTGAGAATTGAATCCATGAGAACTCACACTTCACTGTTCAAAAGAATCAATCATGATAGGGGAGGGGTTTGTCAGCATTGTTAGTTACTTACCCAGCATCCACCCTCTTCTTTCTTTTTACTAACAGGACCTCAATTTTGTTAATCTATCTTCCCACCTACTTACCGGTTTGTGATGGCAAATTTTGGTTGTCAACTGGATCAAGAAACACCTGGAAGATTTGTAAAACACACTTCTGGGTGTGTCTGTGAAGGTGTTTCTAGAGATGATAGGCATGTGGGTCAGCAAACCAAGTAGAAAGACCTGCCCTGAGGTGGTGGCATCATCCAATAGGCTGAGAAAGAGGACTGACTGACTATAAAAGCAGAATAAGAGCCGGGCGCGGTGGCGCACGCCTGTAATCCCAGCACTTTGGGAGGCTGAGGCAGGACTATCGAGAGTTCAAAGCCAGCCTCAGCAATGGCGAGGTACTTAGCAACTCAGTGAAACCCTGTCTCTAAATAAAATACAAAAAGGGCTGGGGATGTGATCCAGTGGTCAAGTGCCCCTGAGTTCAATCCCCTGGTACCACAAAAAAAAAAAAAAAAAAAAAAAAGCAGAATAAGAAGGACATGCTCACCAGCTTGCTCCTCCCTTCTTAAATAGGTACTTTTTTTTTTTCCAGCTGCTGTCACTTGTGGATATCAGACCTCTAGATTTTCAGTATCTGAGTGTGACTTTGCACCTGTGCCT
Source organism: Tamias sibiricus (assembly GCA_025594165.1). Taxonomy (NCBI): domain Eukaryota; kingdom Metazoa; phylum Chordata; class Mammalia; order Rodentia; family Sciuridae; genus Tamias; species Tamias sibiricus. The sequence continues at coordinate 91,500,539 of CM046661.1, forward strand.
CTCCAGGGACCCTCCAGACCTACAGTTTCGACTGGGGCTGTATCACTGGTCTCTTGTTCTGAGGCTTCCAGTTTCTTGGACTGAGTAGCTACTGATTTCCTCAGTTCTCCAGCCTGCAGACTGCCATTGTGGGACGAACAGCCTCTGATTGGGTAAGCCAACCCAATAATTTCCCTCTTATAATTATATCTATTCTATTGGTTCTGTTCCTCTGGAGAACACTGACTAACATACTGACCTTGTCTCTGGTTCCAGCTCCTTGGGTAACATGAGGGGAAGAGGTTTGCTGGGCTTCTGGAAAAGTTGTTCTGGAACAAGTGGATTTTCAGCCCAGATTGGGAGACTCCATCATTTCTCAAACTTTGTAATCTGTACTTAGGGAAGTTTTTACAGATAGGTTTAATAATCTTCCCATGTGAGGAATTTAAAAAATTCTTTTTCATGTATGTGAATGTAATTATATTGACAATTTAAGCTAAATTTTCACATCATCTAAACATGAGACTACAAGGAAGAATTAGTTACAATGTTGCAGTTGGATTTTGTAATCATAGTGTGGTGGTAGCATTCATGACCCACACACTGAATGACCTCACAGCGCTAAGGGGCTATAAGGTTCAGGGTAAAATGGATGGTTATGGTGATCATCTCTACACGAAGTCCAAGAGGAGAGATGGTTGATAAAGTGGTGAAGAAGAAGGAAAGTCTTAACTGGGATCTTGAAGGACGGGAAAAGTGTTTTTGGAACTATGAAAGGAAAGCAGCTTAAGTAAAATCTCAAAGGCAGAAATGAAGCATTTCTAGAGTGTCAACTCTTCGTTTGGAAGATTTATTCTGTAGGCCCTGTATATGACAGTAAGAATCATGAATTTTAGTTTTTGGCATTGGTGAATCGTTGAAGGTTTCTATGTGGGGAGTTAGTTACCTGGTGAAATTTTTTTTTTTTTTTAAGGAAAATAATCTGAGGGTATTGGGCATTAATAGTCCCCAAAAGTATAATATTGGTGCAATGGCTGTAAATTATTATGTACACAATTATTTCTTTTATGTTTCCCTAGGTCTGTTGGGCTTTTGGACCTGTATTAATACATAGTATGTTGACTAAGTCTAGTGTTCATCTGCTCTTTTCAGTTTTTTACTTTCTTTTACTTGGTCTGTGTCTCTGTCCTCTCTGTAATATCCCACTTCCCCCCATTCCCCGATATATATGTCCCACTCCCTTTATCCTCCCCCCATCGCCCCATGTCAGACACACTTGCCTCTCTCTATTACTAGCCATATCCTACATCCTTGATTCCTCTTTTCCCTGGTCAATTCCCCCTCCTTTTTAAAAGGTTGTAAGAAAATCCAGGAATTAATTTACCTCTGCTGTTTGATTTATTCTACATTTATTAGAGCCTGCTGTGTGCCAGGTACTAAGGTAGTTCCTGGGGACAACAGGTTAAGACATACTATCTGTCCTTTAGTGACAGAATAGTGGGGGGAAGATGACTATGTTTTTACAATGTAGTGTGATACAAATTTCATTTAGAAGAGTGAGTACTTCACTGATAATCTCAAAAGGCCAGTTCTTTGCTTGTCTCTTTTAAGATACCAGGACAGGAATGTGGTCTAGATTTGGATAGAGAGATGCCTCTTCTCAGGACTTTGAATTTCAATCTAGTGAAACAAAGGAACTAGCATGGAAGGAAGCAATTCATTCTGGGGAAGAATTGCTGCAGTGGTAGGGATGTTGGTGGCAGCATCCAGGGAGGTGCCAGTGCTGATGGTCATGGCTATATCACTCTCTTCATTGCTAGATTGGTCCTAGTGGTAAATTCTGTCTGTGATTCTGGATTCCTTGGCAATCTTCATTCCTGCTAATTTTCTGAGCTTGGTTCTCAAGACTTTCTTGTAATTCTGGAAGCAACCACATATCACTTAATACATTTATTTTTTTCTAGAGACATAGTTGCTTTATGTTGCTTACATCTAAATACCCTGGCTAATAGTGCAAGGAGGGGCCACATACTGCCAGGGAAATGAGTGTAGGGGAATTTGGATTTTGTTAGACTAAAAGCAGTGAACAATCTAGGTAGAATCTAAGGGGTGGTAAATTCTAACTCATTCATATACTAGGGAAACAACTAATTAAATTGTGATTTGTCATAATTTGGAATAATGTATACATAAAAGGCTACTGACAAAGACCAAGATGAAGGGCATGAGATGTTCAACAGTCATGAGGTTAGAGGTTTCCTTCTAATGGTCCTGAATGTGTAAAGAAAGAGGATGCAAAGCTCAGCTCCCTGAATTATTGGCCTAGAATTAGAGTTCAAAATTGAGAGAATTTCTTAAACTGTCCTAAGATGATTTCTCATCTCTTGCAGCTACAGAACTGTACAGAGCTGCTACAAATCAGCTTTATCCTGTGTTGCCAAATTATAGTATGAGTTGAATTTGCACCCTTACCAGATCTCTTATTTGTTAATAAAGATGAACATTTGAATATAATGGGATCCAGATAATTGAAAGGAGAGTTTAGGTATGTTTAGTACTTGATGTAACTAAGTTCCATTTGTTAGCTGTCGTGGTAGAATAATACCCCAATGCTATCCATGTTCTAATCCCTGGATCATGTGAGTATGTCACCTTACATGGCAAAAGGAACCTTGTAGGTATGAATGGGGTTAACTAAGGACCTCAAGAGTGGGAGTGTCAAAATTCAGTTTGCTACATCAAACATCTTATTGGTTAAACTCTTATTGGTTGCTCACATAGGCTACTAAAATTTACACCTCACAATTTTGAATAAAATGGAGATGTCATAATTTATTGGTATAATATAGTGGAAGGGATCCTAAGACTTAGGGACATCAGGAGTATTGGAATGGATTTATCATGTGACTTTCACAAGAAACCCCAGAAGGTGCCTCCTTCACCAGATCCTTAGTACACACAACCTTGAATTTGAAAGATGCTTTGGAGAATTTTTTTTTTTTTTTTTTTTTTTTTTTTTTTTTTTTTTTTTTTTTTTATGGGCCAGGAATGCCAGTGGAAGTTTTCACATATACTCCTGTGTTTCAGTGATAATAGGAGGGTCTCAGGAGAGCAGAGTCCAAGTAAAATTACTTAAACCACAGTGAACAAGGTCACCAGAATGTTCCTTGGAAAGGCCAATGGATTGTATGACCCCTAGGCCTGAGGCTGGTCCGTTCTCTAATATTCTCCTTGATTTGTATAACAGAGAAAAAAACTCTGCTTTGAATGAGTGGATGAATAGTGATCTGACCTGACCATTCTGATTGCAATCACTTGGCTTCTTCCAGTTCCCAAGCCTGGGTCAATTTAGAGGCCCAGAACCTCTGGAGTAAAGAAAAGGCTGGTGATCTTGAAGATGTATATTAAAAAGAAAAAAAACGCAAACTGAATCTCCCTATTAGCTCTCTCTAAAGGACAAATTGGCCATTTAATTGGTAATTAAAAATCAGGGTAAGTGATTATACCAAGGCTCTTTGAGATTGTTGGACACTGGCTTTGAGTTAACACCAGTTTGTGTGACCTATGACCCCACCAGTGTACCAGTCAGAGTGAAATCTCATGGGTGGCAGGTGAAAACTGGAGCTGGACATGAATATGCCTAACATTAGGTCCAATTGGATCCTAAGTCACTTCCGGGGTATTTTCCCAGATCATGAAGGAATAATTGAAGTAGATATTCATAACATCAAGTTCCCACACTGGCTATTTTGCTATGAAAGTCCAAGTAAACAGTAAATCAAAAGTAAAATAGTAGCAGTCTCACTGTCTTTCAGCATCTTCTGGTTCACAAATTGGTTACACTCTCTGAGCATCCTGAAGGGTTGAACTCTCTTGTTCCTGGTGCAGAGTGAGGTGTAATGACCATAACATAAGGACCTCTGCTCAGTGTCATTTCTGGAGTCTAGTGATCAGCAGGCATGTTCGAATGGCTCCTCCAAAGTGAAGCCCATGTGGATATACTTTCAGTCAGAGTTACAACACATAGCAGGCCTCCTTGGATTTGAGAGAAAAAATGCACCGCAGTTGGGTGTGTGGCTTGCAGCTGTTGTCAGTGGTCAAGAAACCAGCAAGTCTGAATGGAGCCTAGAACAAGGAAGGCTCTCCACTGAGGCTGATGCAGGACAAGTGCCTCTGACACTTGGTCCTTCTCCCAGTTGACATCTGAGTATTAGATGCTGGAATGGAACCTATGTGACATCAAAGAACCAAGAGATTTGGAATAAGGTATGCTTTCTTCAGCAGGCAACTTTCCCTTTGAGAAATAGCTTTAGGTCAGTTATAGGGTCCTGATAGAGATTGAATGCCTGAGCACGGGACCTGTGATTGGAGCTTCCCTTTAGGAACAAATCTTGCTATCAGAGGTATCTAGAAACATTTCATCATCCAATGGAGGCTATATGTGCAGGAATGGGTTTGAGCAGGCTCTGAAGATATAAGTAGCATTTAAAGGTGTTTACACTCTTCAGGTGCCTGTTCCTGTCACATGGCAGCCACTCTCTTGAGCCACACTTATAATATTATGGGAAATCTCCTAGGACTGGCTGACTGAGGGGGAAATAATTTACATCTGGCTTTTAGATGGCTTTGCCTGATGTGCTAGCACCAGGCATTAGTAGACTAATATGACATAGCAGCCCTGCCAAGACAAGACTTTTGACCACAGTGGCAAAGGGAAGTGCTGAAATCCCCCCTGGGGGGCAGAATATTGAGAAAAGTATTTCATCTCATTTGTTTGGAAAGACAGATGGCTTGAATGAAATATCTATACAAATCAATGGTAAGGAAAAAAGGAAAGACTGACAGGCAGAAGTTTTGTCAGCTGGTTAGAGATTTGTAATGATCAAGATCAGAGATTTCATGATAAATAGATTGGAGAATAGGTAATGAAGGAGGAGATCTAAGAAATATTTAACAACTAGCATAAGATGCAGTAGAGGCTTTGGCTTCCATGTTAGCCACACAAGGAGAATTCTAGAGGTAAGATAGTCAGCAGCGAGCAGCCAGTCTCAGGGGCCCAAGGGGGCACCAGGTATTTACCTGCTAAGGTGTTAGCACCACCAGCAGAACCTGCTCCTGGGATTTGGCCCCATTCTATCTAGGGAGATTTGCAGGGTTGGAGGCCAGCTTGGAGAATTCTGGTGAGCTGACTGGTGGGTCTGCAGGCTGGCAGTGTTCCATTTGGTGGTGATGTGGAACCTCTGGGACAAGGGAAATCTGGGCAAGGTAAGGGAGTGAGCATGCTGGTGGTTCAGGGTTGCTTCTGTTTATCAATCACTGTGGAAATGTGTCAATATTTTAATAATTCATCTAGACTCACTCATAGAAACTAGATGAGAAGCAGCTTTGGGAAGAGTTTTGTGAATGAGCTCAGAATGAGCATTATTATGAGAAAATTCTTAATAATCGGATGGACCAAATCATCAAAGCTGGGGATGTTAGTTGGTTTCTTTTTCCATCCCCCCAGGTCTAGTCTAACGGGCTCATGAACAAAGTAGCCACAGAGATAGTGATGGAGACTATGACTAAATCATGGATTCCACAAATGGTCTTTCCTTATCAGGGCTGACATGGCTATGTCCCTTCTGATCACTGAGGTGGCCAGCAGTAGAAACTAACCCTGAATCTGCAAACTGGGTTGGGGGGTGGGAAGACAGCTAACTGGGAATTACACTGGATCCTGAAGTTGGCAAAGGTCATGCCTCCTGCACTAAAATCTTAAGTAGGCTCATTGATGTATCAAGAAATAAAAACACAGACATCTTTTACTGTAGTACAAGAAGATTTTTTTCTCATGGTGAAAAGATAGGTCCTTGAGTGCTGAATGAGAACTTCTCCAGTGTGCCCTGAACTTTGGGGATGGCCCTTTAAGAGGAATAATGTCTTAAAAAAATTTTTTTTTAGTTGTAGATGGACACAATGCCTTTATTTTATTTATTTATTTTTATGCGGTGCTGAGGATCAAATCCAGTGCCTCACATGTGCTAAGCAAGCAGTCTACCCCTGAGCCACAATCCCAGCCCAAGAAGAATAATATCTTGTTTGTGTTACACAGAGTCTGCTAGTTCCATAGAAAGACAAAGTGAAAATACCATCAGCTGAGGGCTTATTGATGTTAAACCTGGATCTATTGATCTGGTTCAGCTCAGACTGCAACCAGAAAAGGTAGTGATTGAGCTTAACTAGACTAGTTATTGATTTTGGATCTGGATTTGCTTTCAATGCCCACCATGATGCCGGCCATCGGTGAATTTATGAAACTTTTTGAGCTGTCATGGCAGCACACGTGATGTTGTTTCTGACCAAGGAACTCACTTTACAATGAAAGAAGGAAGGTAAGAACTGTCTTATCTTAAAACCCACCAGCCACACATACATACCACCATGGGCGGTGGTCCCTGTCCTGAGTCCACCGGTCAGTGAAGACCATAAAGTGTGGTGTTTAAATTTTGAGAAAATTGATGATTGGGACCCAGTCAAAGGAAAAATTCACTTTGGCTTACTACTACTGTACTAGCCAAGAAGCAAAGAACTCACAAAGGCATTTTCAAAATTAAGTATTGATATGAATGAAGCAGATTCCTGAGGAAGGGGCCACACTAGTACTCAAGGCTCAACTTTACTACCACGTAAGAATTCTTGTTCCACATTCCATGTCTTGTAACCTCATCAGGCCTCTAAAGGCCATAACATAGCACATAATAATCAACAGATTGAGATATTTCTCCCATAGCTTGAAGACACAGGTAATGAAACTAAGAGATGAAATTGAAAGTGATGCTTTTCACTTTGTACCTAATGACAAACTTGAAAAGGTCATGCATCTTGGTTTTGAAACTGTTGCTTTTGTTGGTTTAGAAGTTTTGCTACACAAGGAAGGAATGCTTCCATAGGGTTCTACAGGTTGACATTGTACAACTCTATAGGTAATGCACTTTGTAAGTGGATATATCGATATTAGAATCAGTACTAATGTGACTTTGGGTTGTTTCCCCTTTGCAGAGAGGCTGAAGGTATTTGTATAGATATATAGACAGTTATATGTTAGTTAGAAATACTACTTTGTTTTTCTTTTAATATTTGTTTTTTAGTTGTAGTTGGACACAATACCTTTATTTTATTTATTCTTATGTGGTGCTGAGGATTGAACCCAGGGACTTGCACGTGCTAGGCGAGCACGCTACCACTGAGCCACAACTCCAGCCCTTTGCTTTTGTTTTTGAAGTTTAAGAATGAAAAGTATTTTCATTGACAATCACCAGTTTTTAGCAGATGACCAGCCTATAAACCCAGTTTTTGTTTTCTTATGAACCCCCATGGGAAACTGAGCACACCACCTACTACACGGCTGAGAAAGCCACCTCTTGATTGCTCTTGGTCCTTGGCAGTCAAGACCCAGTAATAGGACCTCACATGGAAGTCAATCAGTCACATTCACTCAGAAGGAGCTGAATCTGAACCAAGAGATAAAATAAGAAAGGTGGTGAAGAGGGGCTGGGACTAGGGCTTAGTGGTAGAGCACTTGCCTAACATGTGTGAGGCATTGAGTTCGATTCTCAGCACCACATAAAATAAATAAATAAACAAAATAAAGATTTTGTGTCCATCTACAGCATATATATGAAAGGTGGTGAAGAGCATATTCCACAGGCTGCAGCAATGATGCCAGCATCTCACCTTGTGAGGGAGAGAGTGATGGGAGGACCAGAAGCAGTGTCTCTATAGAGGTTCTCTTGGACTCCAGCTCTGCAATGTCCAGATTTTGTTGGAAGAGGTGCCATTCTTCCCTGGCTAGCTTTCTAGAATGTTTTTGAGGCTGGTCCCTTAGCCTTCCCAGACATTTAGTGTGCTCCCCAATACGCTTTTAAAAAACTGCTTTGCTTCTTACATCATCTAGAGTTAATTTATGTTATTTTCCATTAAGAATCATGATTCAAAGGAGAGAGAACAAAAGATGAAGCTGGAGGGGTAGATTTAAATGAGATTGTCAGGAGCCTTTCATAATTATTAAGAAGCATGAGCTTTGTCTTGAAGGCAAAGAAAACTCACTGAAAGATTTTAAGCAAAGATGAATGTATTCAGGGGGACTGTGGTGGGCCCAGTGGGGCAAGGATTCGGTCCCCAGCAGGCTCTGTTCTCTGGACTCCTGTGGCACATGGCATCTCAGAGATGCTCAGCAGGCTGGGCTGTGCTCTGGAGCCCCAGCCCCTGGTGGTCACCCTTCACCCTGCCTGGTGCCCTGCTGTGATTGTGCTCCTGGCACCCCTGACTGGTGCTCACATTTAGGAGCTTCAGCCTGGGATGATGGTGTGCATTCCTTGAGTCGTCATTCCTGCTCTCCGGATCTACAGAAAATTCCTGGAGCTATATATATGCTCAATGATATCCTCTTTTGCTAGATGAATATGGCCTAGAAAAGTTGTACAAGAATCCAGTGATGAAAGCAAAAACAAAGTAGACTGTGAGGATGCAGATAGGAATGAATAATCACAAAAGGTTCGTCCATTTTGGTACTGGATATTGAACCCAGGGTTGCTTAGAGCCACATCCCCAGCTCTTTTATTTTTATTTTTATTTAATTTTGAGATAGGGTCTTGCTAAGTTGCTAAGACTGGTCTTGAACCTGTGATCCTCTCGCTTCAGCCTCATGAGTTGCTGGGATTATAGATGTGTACCACTGCACCCAGCTGAATTATCACAAAAGGACCAACAGAAATCTCTGATCAAAAAGACAGCCTGACACAATTTCCCCAAAGGATCATGATTGTTTTGCAAACAGACCTGGTAATTGTCTCAGATCTTTTTGTTATTTGTCTCAGATCTTTTTTTCTGAGACAAGAATTCTGGATAGATAGTTTATTTATCCAATACTTCTCAGGAAATACATAGCATTTTTATTTAAAACATATTTCATTATATTTAATGATCTCTTTCTTGAATTCCTTTTTTATTACAGTCACTTTCATTTCTACTATGCAGAAGATTTGTGCCTGTAGATGGTACTAAAAATTCTTGGGCCTCTAAGTATTTGTTCACATGAGTTTGTTGTTTGCTCTAATTCTATGGGTTCTTCTAATTTAAGTGGAGTACATTTTACCGCGAAGTAGTACTGATGATAATGATATGAAACATAAAGGTAAAATTACTGTCCAATGCAGTGGAGCAGTTTCTCTGTGAGAGTAAGTAACTACTGTTTATTGCTTTGAGGAAGATGGAAAAGAAGGAAATAAGGAAACATGGCTGAAAAAATGAAACTTTCAACCTAAATGTCTAATATATATTATAATCTTGTTGCATTCCTCCCATTCCTACAAATACGTTAAACTTTCTTTTAACATGAAAATAAAAGATAAATGTAATCAGATGAAGGTTTCAAAGTCACCTTCCCTGAAGTAGCAAGGACAGACTGGAGAGAAGGAGAAAATGGAGGTGAGGGCCAGTTCAGGGGATGTTGCAGTGGATCAGGTGACAAATGATGATGATGAGCCATCACAGTGGCAGAGAAGCTAGAGAGAGTGGGGTGAATAAAAGATATTGGGGAGTGAGAGTGTCTAGATGTTGGTGACTGGATTGGTGGGATCCAGACAGGGAAGAATCAAGGTGACCTCAGACTTGAGTGAATAGTTGAATGATGGTACCATTTGATAGATAAGCTTGGGCAATGGGCCACCTCCCCCATGGAAATTTCCATGAGAAGCAACCTGATTTCATTTTCCCTGGGCAGGAGCCAATTGGCTTAAAGGTTCCTCTGTTCCCCAGGCAGGAGCCAATAGGCTTAAAGGTTGCCCTGTTCCCTGGGCAAAGAGCCAATAGTGTTAAATGTCACTCTGGTATACCCCCACCAGAAATCCCTACTTAAAGCTCCTGTCTGCCCGGAGCTCAGACACAACAGCTTGTTTCTGCTGAGAGGAGGCAGCCACTGCAATAGCTACAGACTCACCGTCTCCAGCCCGAAGGCAGCTGCCCCGGCTCAACAGCTCCAGCCTCCAGCCCGACTGCAGTTGCCTTAGCTGACAGCTCCAGAGACCACAGCCAGTGCGACCAGGCACCCACCTTCCATTCAGAACTCACACACTCCTTTCTCCCTGACTCCTCTCTCCCACCAGAGCTTGCACACTCCCCTTTCCCTGACTTCTCTCTCCCCATACTTCTTCTACCTCCAACCAGCCATAAAGGCTGGTGAATAAATCTCTTGGCTGTACAGTTGTCTCCGGTGTGATATTTGCCCTTCACCATTAATTTAAGAAGGACAGGAGAAGAAATGAGCCTTGGGGGGAGAGAATTTAGGGCTTATTAAGTTTGAGATTCATTTATTCAAGAGAAGTACAGGCTGCAGCAGCTGATCTGGTGGTCATTGTTGTAGTGGCAGGTGAACCAAGTAAGTAGAGGAGATTCTCAAGGACAGTGGAAAAATAGGAACTTCTTTGTGGATTTGAAGACTCTAAAATTGATGTGAACCACTTACTTGTTAGGACTTTGTATATGATGCTGTAAGTGCCCACAGGGCCTTTCCATGAACTTTGTAGGCCCAGTTGGCTTTGGGTTTCTGTACACCCACTGCCCCTTGCTGCCTGTTCCTGTACCACTACCTCCAAGCACAAGGACACTCTGCCTCGCAGTCCACAGGAAGGCAGATCAGAAGTGCCAGGAAATTAGTGTGCCTGGAAGCAGCCCTCAGGTGTGCAGGATGAGCATATGGGAAGGCATATCTCAGATTCCTCATTCCTCACCTGGAATGACCAAGAGGCACATTTTTTCCTCTCTCCCACAGTCACCCAGCAGGTTGGAACCTCAGTTGCCCACAGTGAAAAACTATTTGCATGCATATGACTGGTCTTTCTGTACTTCCTTGTTCTCTTCTCATACCGCTGGTGGTAATTCTTGGGACCACCTTTCAAAATAACTACTTGCATTCAAATTACTGCCTCGGGATCTACTCCTGGAAGAATCTGAACTAAGACATAAGACAGACTTCCTGTTCGTTCCAGTCTTCTGAGGGTATAAACTTCTTGCATCTTTTCTCACCTGCCAGCTTATTTTCCATCTCATCCCATGCCATCATGTTTCAGTGCTATTCATTTGTAATCACTGGAAACAGGCATGGAATTATATGTGATTCCCCCTTGATGCAGGAGACACCAAGGGATAGTAGACACCTGGATATAAAAGAACCTCATCTTTTCTAAGAAATAGGTGTAATGATAATTTTATTTTGCATTTGCTAAAATTTTTCCTCCTGAAGAGTTCAAAGTGATTCTTATATATCCCCTGTGGGTAAGAGCAGGACTGGCTTCTAGCACAAATGTCAATTATGCGTAGTGTAAGTTATGTGAAATTGGGCTTTGAAAAACATTCTGTTTCCCCTTCAAGTGGCCTTCTCTTTGTTCCTTTGGATTCTGGAAACTGGGCCCCTTCCTGGTGCTCCATTTCTGTTTTTACCCCATCTCACTCCTTCCCACAGTGACTTGTACTTTGTCAACCAATCTCAAGGGTGATTATTGATATTAACATGGCATTATTTCCCTCAGAATATTGGCATTTTAATAGGTCACATTTGCAAATAGAAAATCCACCCCCCCAAAGTGAAATTGAATAGCAAAATCATAGGCAAATAAGAATTTTTGATCAAAGACTGTATTTGGCCTTTTGGTCATCTATATAATTTTATTTTATTTATTACCTGTTATAGTTCTAGATGAAAACCAGGGACTTGAATGTGCTAGGCAAGTGTCCTACCACCTGGAACCCCCATACCTTTTTATTTCTCATTTTGAGACAAGACAGGGTCTTGCTAAGTTGATGAGGCTAGCCTCGAACTTGCAATCTTCTTGTCTCAGACTTCCAAGATGCTGAAAGTACAGGTATGTGCCACCATGCCCAGCCATCAATATGATTTTAAATTGACCAATGAAGATATTTTGAGAAAAAAACATGGGTTCAGGGAATTCCAGACATTTCTGTTTCAGAAATAAGTTTAAAAAACAAAAATGGGGCCTGGGGATATGATTCAATGGTAGAACGCTTGCCTGGCATACATGAGGGTCTGGTTTTGATTCCCTATACTGGGAGGAAAAAAAGTGGAACTAAAGATGATGGTATTTCATGTAAAAAGTTGTATGCATTTGATGATCCAGAGTGAGTTAATGTGTGTGCTTCAGAGTAAACTTTATTGAGCTCAGTAATCCCCACTTATTCTTAATATGTTCCCACGTTAGTGGATACCTGAAACTAAAGATAGAACCAAACCTATAAACACTATGTTTTCTTCCTTATACACACACACACACACACACACACACACACACACACACACAATTTAATGCCTTTTCCATCGTATATAAGCACTTATAACACACCAGCAACTTTTGCTATTTGAGGTGTGACAGCAAAACTAGCACAAATTTCTTTTTCCTTCTTCACAATTTCACAGATAGAGGACTCATTTTTACTGTAGATCTTCGTGAACTCAGCATATAATTTCTTTTTCATTCCTTATGAACTTTTACCTTTTCATTTAAAGAAACCACTTCCTGTCTTTTCATTGGCACATCTGAATTGCCAGCATCACTACTCTTGTGCTTTGGGCCATTTTTTAAGTAAATTAAGGGTTATTTGCACACAGGCACTGTGATACCATTGCACTTGATCTGATAATCAAGACACTATTAAGTGACAAACAGTAGGCAGGATGTATAGTATGCATGTACCAGACAAAGGGACGGTTCACCTGATGAAGGAGGACAGAGTATGATTTCATCATAGTGCTTAGAACAGCATGCAATTTAAAATGTATAAATTGTTTATTTCTCGAATTTTCCATTTAATATTTTTGGACTCTGGTTAATGGCAGGTAACTGAAACCACAGGAAGCTAAGGATAAGGGGAGACTGATATATATACTGGGTGTAAGGCCCTCATGGGAGGAAGTAGGAAGAGAATGCAGAAGAATGAATGAATTTCCTGTCTTCAAGCAGTTTGCTTGTGATGGCTTCTCTTTAGAGCTGGGTTGAGGCTTGAGTGCTTCAACTTTTAAAATAGGATCCCAAGTCATCCTGTCAGAGAGAGGTGGGGAATTTGGATCAGATGGGAATGCAGAACATCTGCCTGAATTAAAGAAAATTTTGCACTTCCCATTTAGGATGATTTAATAAAAGGCATCTCCTTTTCCTTAAACTTCAAACTCAGGTTGAAAGAGTATAATATATGTAAAGGGTAAAAAAAGACACTCCCTTCTACAACCTCTTTATTTATTTATTTATTTATTTATTTATGGTGCTGGGGACTGAATCAAGGGCCTTGTGCATGCAAGGCAAGCACTCTAGCAACTAAGTTATATGCTCAACCCCTATAACTTCTTTTAAAAACTAATAATGGGGAGAAGACTCTCCCCAAGTATATCTCCCCTAAAAAATGAGCTCCACTGAAGAAATTATTGATTGAAAAACAGCACAAATAAATTGTTTCCCTCACTCCTTCTCTCAAAGGAAATATCAGCTTCAGGGGGGAAAAATATACTATGCCAGCAACTTAGCAACACAAACAACCAACTTCAAACCAAAGAGGGAATTTCCCTGCCTTAGGAAGGGGACTGGTGTCTTACTGGGCATGGCTGAGCCTCTCTGCTAGAGACAAGTGTTAAACGCTGCCTCTCAAGACAGGAACAAATGCTTTGTTAGTCCAATGTCCCAGAATGTACTCAGCAGAAGATTTATTTTCAAAACATCGGAAGGCGAGTGAAGCAGCCACCCTGTGTTTGGGCTTTCTACACCCTCAGATCTTCCCTAACCAAATTGATTCAAACTCTATGAAAAAAATATATATAATTTTTTTCCGGCCACCATAACAACTATTTCCATAAAGAGGTCCAGATGTTTAATTTTTCCAAAAGAAATTTTAACAAAAACAAAATAAAAGTAACTGAGGAAGGATCATTTTTCCATTGACTTCTTAACCCAAATGGTACTGGCTACGCCATCAAAACCACAGATTCACTTCCCTTGAGCACTCATCCTTTCATCTCTTGTCTCTGCCTTGACACAGGTGCCTTCCCAGAATGCTGCTGGCCAGGCACTTGCACCCCTGCACTTAATTTCAAGAAGTTGTTTCCAAAGGCCAGCTGTAGACTGCTGTAGGTTGTCAGACGTTCTCTCCAGCCCTCTGGGCCTACTAATATGTACAACACTGTCTCATCAGCTTGAGCTACATTTTCCTGTCAGTTAGGAAATCCCCTCATCCAGTGGTTTGCAAAAACAAAGGCGGCCTCTTAGAACAGGTTTTTTTAAATAGACAATGCCCTATTCGTGTCTTCTGTAAGGCTAGTTTGGGGAGATGAGAATTAACTGGGTTAAGTGACCAGAGTCAGGGAAGCAGTAGTTTAAAATAGCATCAACCAGTCATAAAGTCATGCTTTAGAGTTTTTATTTCTCTCCCAAAGAAGTCTTGAAGCCTACGCTTAGAAGGAATTTCTCCTCCTGGAGTTTCTAAACTTATGATTTTTATTAAGATAAATTTCTGTGGAAATAGCAAAGGTTGTAGGCCTCTCTGTGAGCAGTAGGATACCTGGACACCTACCTGGGCCTTCCTGCCATCCAGCACCATAAAAATAAGAGATGCCTGTGGGCGTCCCATAGCTTGTTTGGTTAATGCAATGGCTCATAACTAAAATGCCAGTTTAACCACCAGTTTGTTTTGCTGGTGTTTGGTTTATACATAAACATGAGTGAGAAGGGACCAACATTTTTTTTTTTTAAGTACAAATTTTATTTTTTATTACTGCTGCTTTGTTTTTTGTTTCAAAGGGATGGCAGGGACTCAGGGTACAACAGCTGTACTCAGCCCAGCTGGAAGGCCCTGGATTTTGAACTTCTGTTTCTTAAAAAGGGGTTGTGTGTTGAACATTCAAGTGTTGTTAACCATGTCTATTTTATTTTCCTTAAATCTCCTCATAGAGCAGAATCCAAGACCACCTCCAGCTCAGACAGATGGAAAGGTTGGGACTGAGGTACTGGCAGAGGCAATTTAGACCAGGATGTCTCATGAAGAGTTGAGCTGTGGCTTAGTACATTTTCTGTTGCTGTAATAGAATACCACAGGCTGGGTAATTTCTAAACATTAGAAGTTTATTCAGCTTATGGTTCTGGAGGCTGGGAAGTCCATGTCAAGGTGCAGCATCTGGTGAGGGCCTTCTTGCTGTCATAGCATGGTGAAGGGCACCACATGCTGAGAGCACAGAGCCAGCTCAGGTTTTTCCTCCTCTTCTAAGTTGCTATCACCACCATGGGGGCCTCACCTCCAAATACCATTAATGCATGAATTTGGGGCTTAAACTTCCAACACATGAACTTTTGGGGGACACTGAAACACAGTAAACTGTTATCTTCAAGGCCCTTCTTGAATGTTCTTATCATTCAGGACACACTTAACTTCTGTCTTTGCCCTCTCATTTCCTCTCCCTAGCTTATGGATTACATCCCTCAGTGATATAGCTTTGTCCAGGCTGGCCCAGCCTTTCTTTTATGTCAATCAGAAGTAAGGTTGGGGGCTGCTGTTGTGGCTCAGTGGTAGAGCTTAGCATGTGTGAGGCACTGGGTTCAATTCTCTGCACCACATATAAATAAATGAATAAATAATAAAGGTCCATTGACAAAAAAAAGTAAGGATGGAACACTAATAGATGTAAAGCAAGCAGTATTGACAGATTTACATGTTTGATGACAAAATGATTATAAGAACTTATGGGTCTTCCTAAGAAAAATTTAACAATATCTACTTTACTTCCCAAGGCCATTTGATCTTCTTAATGATCAAGCACAGTGGCCGAACCCTGATCAAAACCTAATCCCCAAGGTGGATCTAGGACAAGTTAGGTCCCTTTGAAATGTATTTAAGAGGCACTGAATTCTCATCTTTATTGTGTGTTCACTTAATTTTTTTAAATGTCAGCTCTTTTGTCAAACCTAAACTTCATGTGCTTTTGAATGGCAGTGGTCACTCAGTAACAAAACATGGTTTATGAAGATATATTTGAACCAGATGAAATGATTTAGCTACATCTTAGAAAATCAATTTTTTAAAGATGATCTTTTCATTCCTTCTAGAAAAGAGGTAATCTAGGTTCCTTTAGGTCCAGAATGGGTTCTAACTGGGAATTCTGGCCTGGTCCTAGGATATTTCTTTTTCTTTTCTTTTCTTAAAAAAGGAGTTATTTGATTTAAATTTATCATTTTAACTGATATAAAAAATCTTAAAAATTCACTCATTTATGGCATATCAGGTGATTTTCAATACACATTTAGGGTATTTCTTTTTTAAATATTTATTTATTTTTTAGTTATAGGTGGACACAGTATCTTTATTTTATTTTTATGTGGTGCTAAGGATCAAACCCAGTGCCTCATGCATGCTAGCGAGCGCTCTACCTCTGAGCCACAACTCCAGCCCCCCAGGATATTTCTTGACCATATGTTGCAATGTGTGGAGTTAAGGGGGCTTAACCAATTAATAGCTCAGGAAGAAGACAAAGCTGAGAAAGTGAGAAACTCACTTCCCTAGTGAGTTGTCTGTTTGAAGAGGCTGAGAAGTCAGGAAAAATCTTTGTACACACTAATGAGATGACATCCAGGGAGACTTGGCCCGAATGAGCCTAAAACAGAATAAGTAACAAAATTGAGAAATAAATAGCCTGAGTGGTGAGAAGGTGATGGCAGCAATGTTTTATGGGGTGGCAGTGGTTTTGGGTGTGGTCCGGGAGGGAGCCATTAAATGCCCCAACTTGGTGCGAAAACCTCTTAAATTTGTTTCTAGGAAAAACAGATTGGAAAATCGATTAACTAAGAATGATGGGAGGATGAAAAGAAGAGCAGGATCAAAAGAATAAGGGAAATAAGAGAGTACAGTTGAAGGTGGCTCATCCCTCTGGAAGAAAATGCAAGTGCTTTGGTAGGAGTACAATCAAGCTTCCAGAGTAAGTAATTTCTGTTCTCCTACCACTGTGCTCAGGAGATCAGGTATAATCCTGGGTTGTTTGGAGGGAGTAGTAGCATTAGGGGTCTGAAGGTAAGCGCGTCAATAATTTTCCTGGAGGAGAATGACTGATTTTATTTCATTTGATATTTTTTGAGGAAAATTGTTTTTGACATACAAAAACTTGTCCATAATTAATGTATACAATTTGATGAGTCTGGTGACACAAACACCCATGAAACTGAAATGAACAATTCCGTTGCCTCTAAAAGTTTCCTCCTACTCATGTTTATTATTATTGTGTGTGAGAAGATGATGTAACATGGGGTCTGTCCTCCCAGCAAGTTTCTAAGTATGCAAAATAGTATTGCTAACTCTAGGTTCTGTGCTGTGCAGTGGATTCTAGGACTTCCTCATCTGTGCGACCCAAGCTGTACTCTTTGGCAAATACCTCCCTGCTTCCTCCTGCAGGCAACCCCATTCTACTCCCTAGTTCTATGAGTTTGACTATTTTTGACAAATCACCCATTTGATTTTTATAGAGCTTTCTTCTCTAAGTTACTTGACTCTATTCAAGATATGTGCCACATCAGGTAGAAATCTAAATTCTGCTTGATCTCACTTGCTGGGATTGGTGATATCTTGAAAAGTGGGTCTCCGTAAGTTGTTCTTCATCGACACATTTATTACTTTTTTATACTGATAGCATTTTTGGGTGGTGGGGACTAGAGCTTGAACTCAGGGGCACTTAACCACTGAGCCACATCTCCATCCCTATTTTGTATCTTATTTTGATACAGGGTCTCACTGAGTTGCTTAGAGCCTTGCTGTTGCTGAGTTTGGCTTTGAACTTGCGATTCTCCTGCCTCAGCCTCTCAAGCAGCTGGGATTATAGG
Organism: Tamias sibiricus; assembly: GCA_025594165.1. Taxonomy (NCBI): domain Eukaryota; kingdom Metazoa; phylum Chordata; class Mammalia; order Rodentia; family Sciuridae; genus Tamias; species Tamias sibiricus. The sequence goes on from CM046661.1 coordinate 91,518,415, forward strand.
CATGCATCACCATGCCCAGCACATTTTTTTCTTCTGATATAAACAGCTTATTTTTAAATTCTTTTGTTTACCAGTACCTTTAATGTGAATCCAATTCTGGGCCTTAAAAGTGTATAGTTTATCTTAAGTTATATTAATTTAAGTTTGTAGATCTGTTTTTTCTGATTATAAAAGAAATATATTCATTCAAAAAAACCTACACATGATATAAAGGTGTACTAATTTAAAAGTCTTCACTAACACTATGAGATAACAATTGGTAACAGTTTGGGTCAGTGAATTTCCTTGGAGAACTTACTCTGTGTCAGTCTCTGGGCCAAGGGTGGGGTTGAAAGCATTAAAAAGGACACTGCTGCTGCTGTGGGCCAGCCATGGCCTGCTGTCATTCATTTGCTTGCAATGTTGTCCATAGCTGCTTTTACAGGACTTTAGCAGAGTTGAATAGTTGGGACAAAGACTCTGGACCCACAAAGCCTCACATATTTACTATCTGACCCTTTGCAGAAAGAGTTTGACAACTCCTAGACTATCCAAAGGCGATAGCGATGGGGAGAGAATATAGAGATGAGAAATATTTAGCATTTAGCAGGTATAATCAACAGAATTTGGTGAGCAGTTGGTCGTGGCTTGAACAATTGGGTGGATGAGAATGTCAGTTTTGTGGAATTAGAAAGGTGTGTGTGTGTGTGTGTGTGTGTGTGTGTGTGTGTGAGTGAGAGAGAGAGAGAGAGAGAGAGAGAGAGAGAGCGAGAGCGAGAGAGAGATCCATCTTCTATGAGGAAAGTAAAGGACTCACAATGCACCTTTGCTAAAAAATGGCTTTGGTAAACCCTGGTGTGTGACTGTTGTTAAATGACCTAACACATGGAAGTTGTTTCCAGTATTTCTTCATAATTTTAGAAAGTAGAAGAGTTGAATTTGTTTTCCATATTTATAAAATAAGGTGCATATGGGGAGAAGGTTTTGATTCATTGTATCTATGCTCAGCCTGAATATCTCATCTGTCTACCACATTTCCTATTTAATCCCAAAGGACTTATTAGGGGAAAAGGACATTTAAAGTGAAACTGAAGCTCAGTTCCTCTATCTCCTTCTCTGAAACCAACTGGGAAATGGTTTCCTGAATTGGGAAGGATCTCACTCCCCAACTTGGTGATTTATGATTCTGTTAGTTGCATCTGTTTATTTTGCTTGCAGCCAATTCATGTTGGTTTTAAAGAAATATAAGTGCAGCAAGAGAGGAAACATTGAAATGGCAGAGGAAGGAAGACTTTGGGATATGGCGAGGGTAAGAAGAATTTAGGAAAACAGAAACTCATCTGGATCTGGGGGAAAAATACTGCTGAAAGTACAAAGACCAGAAGGGAAAAGAAGTAAGAGGAGAGGGAAATGGAGGAACAAGTTGTGCAAAACCTTGTTGAACCGGGCCTGAATCCAATCCAAATTGACCCCTGATCTCATCCAAGTACTGTCCAGCCCCTTTACAGTTTGTAAGATGTTATGGAACCACAGGCCAAAGTGGTGTGGCTGGAGGCCATCAGCCTTGGGGAAGCATCTTGCCAGTGGGGTGATGTGGGAAGATGGAGTGCCAAGCTGGCCAGACGCTGGTCTCCAGTGCCGTGTGATGAAGGCTAAGTGACAGACGGATATCCACTTAACTGCTGATCCCATCTCTCCACACGCTGTTATCATCCTTCAGCTGCTCTGCACAAGGCAAATTTTGCCAGAAAACACGTTTTATGTTACTTGATTTTTGTGGTTCTCTGTCATTAAACAACTTCCTTTTCCTCCTTGGTCAATGTCAAGGTAAAAGCTTGAGACAGTGCCATTCCAGGCTGTCCTTCTCGTCATTCCCCAGAGATTCCAGATGACATCTGGGGAAACTGCCAAGATGACATGTTGACTCTGATGACGACAAAGTGATTTCCACACAGAGAGCCTTCTTCAGGAAGCCAAAGTGGTGCTTGTGGAACGTGTGTGTGTGTGTGTGTGTGTGTGTGTGTGTGTGTGTGTGTGTGTGAGAGAGAGAGAGAGAGAGAGAGAGAGAGAGAGAGAGAGAGAGAGATGGGGGGAAGGCGGGGTGGGGGGAGAGTGAGCACCTGAGATACTACAGAAGGTCGGGGCTCAAATGGCTTACCTGCATAATCACTTGTCTCTACTTGAGAATAAGCTGGTATTGCACTTGTTCTAATCAGTTTGGCTTCTATATTTTTGCTTGTGGGAGCTCAATAAATCCTCAGGCATTTGGGGAAAAGATTAAAGGGTTCCAAGAAACATGCGAAGGGTTCCATTTGCTAGCTACGAGGCTAAAAATTAGAAGTAATCCCCTTCTTACGAACCATCACTCCTTTAAAAAGTGAGAATCTCTCTTAACAAAACAGAACGCTAAACAAAACAAACACCCCCACTTCAGTTATTTACTTCTTATTTATGACATTTAAAACATTAAGAGCTATCTAATGTATGTGAACACGATTGGAATCAGAGAGGACTCTGGAAATTGAGAGCCAGGATGTCCATATGTCATGTTTAGGCAATTACAAATAATCGTGAGGTCACTCAGTGCTGTGGAGGAAGAAACAGAAATAGAAAATGCCTGGGAATGGGAGTCTGGATGTAGTAGATTCTTCTGAGAGCCTTAGATTTATTTGCCATTACAGAGAAAAATCAACCTCCATTTCAGTGACAAGGGTGAAGATCCTTCTTCTAGTTGGAGATCAATGACTAAGATAGTTTTTTTTTTTTTAAATTAATAAAGTTCCTGAGCCCTGGGTTAAGGAGGCTTCATTTGCAACTGTGCAATCTCAGCTACCTTGTACCCTTATTCTTTGTTTTTCCTTCTGCCCTACTGTATCCTTCCCATTTCCCCCCCTGAAAATGTTTATTGAAGATCTATTATATGTCCAGTCTGAGAGTATACAGGGTATTCAACTATGAATCAAGGAGACATGCCTTTATAGAACTCACTATCTCTACTTATGAGATTTTATTTACATGTTCATAATTCTTAAAAATGTCCTATGTAAAGCTGGGTGCAATGATCTCATTTGCTTGGGACCCTAAGGCAGGGGCATGTGAGTTTTTGCCCAGCTTGGGCAACATAGTAAGCAACAACATGAAAAAAAAAAAAAAAAAAAAAAAGAAGAAGAAGGAGGAGGAAAATAAAACAAAAACACTGTGTCCTATGTATTTCCTAATTAGGTTACTAATTCTTTGAGACTGGTATTCTTTTATATACAAAATGTGGCCAAAATAAATGTTACCAAAATAGTAACAGTTATAATAATGCTCATGACTTTTCATAATATGCAAATTTGAGCTCTATGGGAAGTTCATTATAAGTATGAATCGCTGTCATGTTAAGTAAAAGAAGAAATTTTTATTTAGTAATAATATAAAGATATATTCTAATGTGCTTTCCTTTCAACGGACATGCTTTGAGTAGTCTCCAAAATTTTGGAGGACTGTCCAAGGAGTTTTGAGAGAGTGTTAAAGGAGTTCCAACACCAAAGGTTGTTGCCCCCAAGGGGAGCTTTCCAAGGACAGCCCTCCATCTTGGAGAGAAGAAAGCATAATTTTTGGGCGACACCCTGTCTATTTTAAAGCACTGAAGAGGGGGAAAATATTTGTCTCCAAGACTGTAATTTTCCAGATGACGCCATATTGTTGCACAGTTGCCATACCATGAGGATGAGCATTCTTGTGGTTTCTGTACTGGAAATCCTGTAGGAATGCTATTTCTGGCATCTTTTCATAATAAGGCCCAGCAAGTATGGGGAACAAACAGGCCAACCAGATACAGCCTGTGGTCTTGGAGCATTTTAGAAAAGTCCCTTCCACACAGCACTTTTTATGGGGCTTCTCAGCATATGAAGTGTTGAGTGGGATGGATGATGAGGAGCAGGGGTGGAAATATTAGTCCAGATCAAATCCCAAAGCAGCGGGCTGGTCAGACATCTGGACTTTCATGTGATTATTCTCTCATAAAAATAATTTTGAATCTCCAATTTTGAATTTTGTCTTTTAGCTCATGATATAAATATCTCTTTTAAAAATTGATTTTTTTTTTTTTTTTGGTACTGGGGATTGAACCCAGAGGTGCTTTACCACTGGAGCCAGCCACAACCCTAAACCTTTTTTTTTATTTTGAGACAGGGTCTCACTAAGTTGCTTAGGGTCTTGCTAAATTGCTCAGGCTGACCTGGAACTTGCAATCTTCCTGCCTCAGCCTCCCCAGTCTCTGGGATTATAAGCATGCACCACCATGCCCAGCTTAAAATTAAATTTGATATCTTGGGACCACAACTGAGTATGTATTCTAATAAAAATAAAAGTGACTTGATGGGTAGACTGATATTCAATAGTAGTTTTTTAGAGTTTGGTTTCTGTGAAAAACTGAGCTGAATGTCATGTTTAACAAATAATGACTTGGATAAAAATATTATACAGAACTCTTTTTTTTTTTAAATGATCTTTATTGGCTTTATTTCAGTTGAAAAAATCAGCAAACACTTCAGCCCATAAAATAGAATAAATATTCTCTAGAATTCTTTTTGAGAAAGGAAAATCATAATGATTTTTAAAACTTTGGCAGCATTTTTTCCCAGGTGATGTGTTTTACTTAGAAAGTATGCTGTCTTTGAATAGCTGCTTCCAGAAATTCTTTCAAATTGCTGTAGTCTTTCTCCTCAGAGGTGAAAACATCAATAAGGAAGGCACAAAACTCTTAAAAGGCTGTTTAATGCCAAAGTATAAAAATTTTGTGTGTGCATATGAAGGACACTATTAGAAAACATTTCCTGGGAATTTTTCTTCTTTTTTTTTTTTGGTACCAAGGATTGAACTCAGGGGCACTTAACTACTGAGGCACATCTCTAGCCCCTGCCTTTTTTTTTTTTTTTTTTTTTTGTATTTTATTTAGATACAGAGTCTCATTGAGTTTCATAGGGCCTTGCTAAGTTGCTGAGGCTGGCTTTGAACTTGTGATTCTCCTGCCTCAGCCTCCTGAACTGCTGGTGTTCCAGGTGTGTACCACCTCGCTGGCTTTTCCTGAGCATTTCTGACATCAGAATGTATCACTGAATTGGTCGAACCCAATAGCTGAAAACCAAATGAATTAACCCCATTCAGAACAGACTGAATCTTTTTTTGCCAAGTATTCTTCAAATACATCTTCTCCTCCTACCTCTTTTCTATTTCCCCTTTCTTTCTTCCCTCTGGAAATTCAATAGAAGGAAAATAGGAACAACCCATGCTTAGGCCCCAAACTTTCTCATCTTCTCCTTTCCTGCTCAGGGCTTCTGTGGGTAGGTTGAGGAGATAATAAGCTTGGCCCCAAGGGCAGGGTGTGGAGAGACCATATGGTTTCTTTGGCAGTTATTGGGAGCAGTGTTGACAGGCTTGGGAAACAGCCAAGGTTGAGTCTTGAAGCCAGCCGGAGGACCACAGTGGCTGACGCAGAGCCCGGTACAGCAGGAGTGAAGGAGCGTAGCCTTAGAGCCCAAGGCTCTGGAAGGCCTGGGTTTAATGCCTACTTAAACTCTTCAAGAAAATAGCCTTGAAATGGAACAAACAAACAAACAAACAAACAAAACCCTCTCTTTGTAAGGGGGAGGAATAATTCTTTGCAAATAAGAAAGCTGGCAATTGCTTTTATTCATGTAAATCATAGAACTAAGACATTTAAAATGCTAGGCTAGGAGGAGATCCCTTGTGGAATCCTAACTTTCATTACTTAGGTGGAAGAGAAAGGATGTGTACAGTTAGCTCCTGAATGTCATTTGAAGACCCTTTCTAGGCTTTTAAAGGAGAGGTGGAGAATATTTCTGGAAATTTCTATGACTGTAATAGGGAAGAAGATGATAAATTGAAAAGTAAAGATATTAAAGAATGTTGGGAAAATGGAGCTTAGGGCTTTACTCTCAGTTTCTATAAGTTCATACGAAAGCAACAATTAGTTTTGAGAAATGACTAGACTGTGTGCAGGTAGGAAGAGGCTTTTCTAGTCTGGTTCTTCCTGTGCTCTGAGGTGGCTGCTGGTTTGCCTCATGACTAAGGCAGTCTGTTAGCACCTGAGTTTCCTTCAGGAAGAAAGTGACTCTTAGGCCAGGCATGGTGGCGCACGCCTGTAATCCCAGCACTTGGGAGGCTGAGGCAGGAGGATCGTGAGTTCAAAAGCCAGCCTCAGCAATGGCGAGGCACTTAGCAACTCAGTGAGACCCTGTCTCTAATAAAATACAAAAAAGGGCTGGGGATGTGGCCCAGTGGTCGAATGCCCCTGAGTTCAATCCCCAGTACCAAAAAAAAAAAAAAAAAAAAAAAAAAAAAAAAAATAAATAAATAAATAAATAAATAAATAAATAAAAATAAAAATAAAAAGAAAGTGACTCTCAGAATGTCCATCAGCAGAGGCACATTAGAAGACTGCCCTTCAGTGATGCTCTGGTCGGCTCCTGACTCTCAGAATGTCCATCAGCAGAGGCACATTAGAAGACTGCCCTTCAGTGATGCTCTGGTCGGCTCCTGGTGCACATGAGAGCCAGTGGAAAGAAGAGGATGTCCAGAAGGAATTTAAATGGGAATGTTTTGGTCCCCTAAGGGCCTCTCAGAGTCACACGCTGTAGTCCATCCAATCTGTGGACCACCAAAGATAATTTGCTCTACCCTATTTTCATTGTGTCCCTTATTCTGCCTGCTGTTTCTTCCTGGGTTGTTATAAACCTGGAAGGCAGTTTCTTAAAGAAACCTGGAGAAAGGCAGCAAGGGTAGAGGCACAAGTTACTGTGTTCAGAATCCTGATCGGATTCCTTCAAGCCTCTGCCTGATTTCCTTTTGGGTAGGTCTGTTTCCTTTAATATTCTGAACAATATAATTATTGGCATGGCTGGTCAGAAAGAAGTGACAGACTTTGATAAAAATATCACTTCAATTAAAGTCACAGAAAGAAAAATAATAGACTGTCACAATTCTAAGCCAGCTGGGCAAGGACATTGTGCTTCTCTGGCCATTTAAAGAGTTTTCAAGGATTAACAAGCAGAGTTAGTGAGAAGATCTGTGGTCACAGAGGAATTCTTCTACATATCTTGTGGGCTTTTCTGGAACTAGATTTGATTTAGGGAAAAATGTGAGACTGGATTAATGCCACATGTGAATCTCGATACCTTCCTTGATCTCAGCTACGTCTCCAGGCCTGAATTTAAACCTGTGTTGGATTGCACAGTGCTCCTGATGACAGCTTGACCAAAGTATTTATGAAATAATGGAAGAAAAAGTACAACTTAATGATAGAGAATTGGCCTGTGGATTTCTGGTTCACCTCTCAAAATGGAAAAAACGATGTACAATAGTTAATGATCTTTGTGGACCTTGTGGGAATGATATTATGAACACAGTTTTACTTCTTGCGATTCTCAGGCTTGATTAAAAAGTTATAATAAAAGTGATGAAAACTGTATGTATCAAAGACAGTCTTTAATTCCTAGAAGTATGGATTGGTCTTAGAGTATACCATATTTTCCTTCAACTACAAATCATCTTCCAGTAAGGTATCTCCTCTTACTGGGAAGTTCTTATGCTGCATAATGTGGGTTTTGAAAAGGTTAGGTCAATCTGTTAAGATTTAATAATTTTTGCTCATTTAGCAAATCAGGGCAAACAAACAAAAAAGGCAACTTATGCAGAATTTTCATTATGACAAATTCTGAGAGTAAAAAGCATTCCAGTTTTGCCCCATGCACTGATTTTTCTCAGTGAGGGACTGATATGTTTGTTTCCAAACAAAGAGATTTGATTTATTTCATTAATTAAACTTAAAAAAACCCCAACATTTAAAAATTTAGCTTCCCCATGCAATATTTCACAAACTGAAGAATATGCAAGGATTTAATTATAATGGACTAGGGGGAAAATCAAGCCTTTTTCTGTTTTGATGCAATTAAGTACCTGTCAAATGCAGGCAACCCTTAATTTTCCATGAGTGAAAGCAGTTGGTGAACTTAAAACTAATCCTACCCTTAAGGCTGTCTTTATGAAAGCCCTATAATTAGAAATAAAGGTTCATATGAACTTAAAAGGCTTTCTTTTTTCCTGGAGACATTTCTACTTTGACAAAAGCTGTAAGATTTTGTACTTAGTGTTGTTGGGCAGAGCAATACCAGTTTTAGCCAGCACTGAAGAGCCCACGTGTGTGGAGCAAGAGATGGGAGAAGAGGACATCATTAGCAGTTGTCCATGACCTTGCTGCTTATCATAGTGTGTCAGCCTGACCTACTTGTTAGAATAGCAGAATTTCAGTTCCTGCCCAGACCCACTGAAAGCAACAGTTGCAATTTGCTGACAACCCCAGATGTCTTGAGTACATGGTCAAACTTAAAAAACACCTTTCTTTAAAACCCTAGTTTGTTGTGGAAAAGGTGAAGTTCTAAAGTAGTAAGTGGATGCTGTTCTTAGGGGAAGAAAAGTTTGTTAAATTAAACAGCAGTCAGTTTTATTTCTTAGACCATAAAATCTAGGCAATTAGTGATGCCAAAAGAACATTTTGAAGTTTGCGCCTGCCTACCTGCAGGAGATCCACGAGAAACGGCTCTGCCTTAAATTCTAGAATCTCTCTTATTGTTTCCCAGTCTATGTTAGAATCCAAATCATTGATCCATGGGGCAGACCTGTTATTTTCTTACAGGAAATGTAATTTCCATGTAAGAGTGTCTGGCTACAAATAGTTGCTCAGTATTTTTTGAATGAATCAATGAACACATTCAGGTCACAGCTAGTTTTATGAAATTAAGTGCATAGAAGGCATTCTTTCCCCTATTTTTCCTGGGTTACCAAAAGCATTTGTGAATACCTCCATTATGAAGCCTATTCTATGATAATTTCTTTCTTTCTCTTCTACTATATTGAGAGTTATCTAGGTGTTTTAGTTTCCCCGAGTCTGTATAGAGCTGGGAATGTTTGATTATCAATAATGTATATGTATATTTTTAGTTGTGGCAAAATATCCACAACATAAAATTTACCATTTTCAAATGTACAGGTCGGTGGCGTTAAGTACATTCTCATTATCTGTGACCATCATCACTATCTACTGACAAGACATTTTTCATCTTGCAAAACTCCATACTGATTAAACCACAACTCCCCATTTTGCCTTCCCCAACCATGGTAGCCACCATTCCACTATCTTTCTCTAGCAATTTGGCTACTCCAGGTACCTCATAGAAGTAGAATCACACAGTAATTTGTCCTTTTGTGGCTGGGTTAACATAGTGTCCTCAAGTTTCATCCACGTGATAGCAAGTGTCAGAATTTCCCTTCTTTTCAAGGCTGAATAATAATTCATTGAATTTATATGCTACATTTTGTTTATCTAATTATCTGTCAATGGACACTTGTGTTACATCTATAGAGAATAATGCTGTTATGAATGTGGGGGTACAAAGATCTGAGTCCTTGCTTTTGATTCTTATGGATATATGCCTAGAGTAAAATTGCTGGATCATATAATAATTCTAATTTTATTTTTTTTGAGGAAATGTCATGCTATTTTCCTTAGCAGCTACATCATTTTATATTCCCACCAGCAGTGCACAAGAGCTCCAATTTCTCCATGTCCTTTCTAATCATTATCATTATTTTTTTATAATAGCTATTCTAATGCATAACAGTATCTAAGTAGTTTTGATTTGAATTTCCCTAATATTTATCTTCTTTGGAGAACAATCTATTTAAATCCTTCGCCCTTTCTTTAATCATTTTTTTGGTCCTTGAGTTGTAGGAGTTCTTTATATATTCTGGATGTTAATCTCTTCTTAATATATAATTTGTCAAATATTTTCTCCCATTCTGTGGGTTTCTTTTCACTCTTTTGACTGTGTCTTTGCACCAAAGCTTTTCAAAAAATATTTTTAGTTGTAGATGTATTTTATTTATTTATTTTTATGTGGTGCTGAGGATTGAACCCAGAGCCTCACAAATGCTAGGCAAGTGTTCTACCACTGAGCTACAACTCCAGCCCTGCACAGACACTTTGAATTGTTTTTTCTTTTTTGGTGGTTCTGGGGATCAAACATTGAGCTAAACTCCTAGTCCAAATGTTTTAAATTTCTAATGTAGTCCAATTTATGGTTTTTTTTTTTTTTTTTTTTTTTTTTTTTGGTGGTTGTTATTGCTTGTGCTTGTGGTAGTATACCTAAGAAATCATTGTGAAAGCCAATGTCATGAAGCTTCCCCCTATAGTTTCTTCTAAGAGTTTTATAGTTTAAGATTTTGCATTTAGAGCTTTGATTAATTGACTTAATTTTTATACATGGTATGAGGTAAGTGTCCTATTTCATTGTTTTTGCAACTGGATGCCCAGTTTCCCCAGCACCATTTGTTGAAAAGACTGTTTTTCTCGATTAAATGGTCTTGGCAACTTTGTTGAAACTCACTTGACCATATATGCAAGAGTTTATTTCTGGGTTCTGTATTCTGTTCCACTGGTCTATACGTCTTTTTTTTTTTTTTTTTTTTGTGGTGGTGGGGATTGAACCCAGGGCCTGGCAAGCACTCTACCAACTGAGCTATATCCCCAGCCCTCTATGTTTTTTTTTTTTTTTTTTTAAAGCAATTAAAAAATAGATGGTAAGGGAAAGAATAGGAAGTTAGATGGAAAAAAGAGACAGCTTCCTTAGTTTGTGCCTTAAGCTTGGTTTTAAGTTTTCTGGAAACTAAGTATAAAGAAGGAAATATAACAAGGCAAAGCAGCATCTCAGTACCAAATATGAGGAATTAGTCTCTCTTGCTCATCAGGGGAGAAATTCTAAATATTTGTTTTTCATCCTGCCTCTACCTGTACCAGCCTCAATGGCTAGGTCCATTGAGCTTCTAACTATACAGGCTTTTTTTTTTTTTTTTTTTTTAAATCAGTACTATAAAAGGATCTCTATTCTCAGAGAAACAAGGATTTCAGAATGGGAAGAACTGGGTAATCTCAAATCATAGTCCAATGACTACTACATTTTTAGTACTTACTAAGGCCCAGGCTCTGATGTTTACTCCTAACAACATCCCTATCAAATGAGTATAGACTAGAGTTTGGTGTTTCCAGCCATGGTTGGGGCTTCTGAGTCCCAGATCCCATCCACTTTGTGAGCTCTGTGTTGTTATTTCTGAATCCCATTTCCTTCTGCTTTTCACCCTCTTTCTGAGTTCTTATTTTGACACTCTAGCTATTTTTCCAAATTCAAGTCTGTTCTAACACCAGGCCCTGTCTTGCTTTTCTTCTTCCCCATTCTGGGGCTGCAGCCTCATCCCACATTGCAGTTCTTGGTGCACCCTTTTACCTTTCAGCTGGCATCCCCATGAGCTTCTGCTTCAAACTTGTCATCACTCTGGAATATTGTTTATTAAATTTGTTTCTATTCTTGGCTGTTTGTGCTGACCATTTGCCTGAACCATGATTTGTACCAGGTCTCTTTACAAAAACACTCCTGCCAGAATTTGTCCTCTTAGATGCCAGTCTTGCCCCTGTTTATCTTGTTTTACCTTGAGAAAACTGCCACGGTTCATGGATTAGTTACAATAAAATGACAGAAGCATTCTTTGTCCTTTTTTACTCTGGGCATTGATGAAAACCAAAGGGTAATGACAGTGATTCCTGGTGACACAATTTGAGTTTTCTAGGAGGCAGACTCTGAGAGCATACAGTGTTGAGGTGTTTATGAGGCAAGCCTTTGGGATCAGCATCTGTGGATGGGTGGTTGTAGAAGCAAGACTGTGGAGAGGGAGACATTGAATGCGATGCAGGCCCAGCAGCCTCACCTAAACCAACTTAGTGAGTTCTAGAGTTAACATAGCTTGTCAAGAATGGCCAGGGCTTTGTCCTTCTTCCTCAGTCACTGGCTATGGACTGCTCCTGAAAGACTAGGCCAAACTGTGGTCTGATCTGAGGTAGAATCTGAAACAACTAATAGCTGGGGGCTGTCTGCTGATAGTACTCCTGAATTCCTGTGTCTGCTACACTCTGGAAGTAACTAGCCCTATATTGTCCAAGTCATATAGTTTCTAGAGATTGGGCTTGGCACAGGGTTGGAATTTAGATAAATTGACTGGAGATACATTCTTTAAGAATTAAAACTATCTACATGTATTGTTCTATAATGGTTATATTCATTTACTATATAAATTGGGCATCTTTGCATAGTGATATATATGTATAATATATATGTACATGTATAGATATACACATACATATATTTTATGCAAAAATTTAAGGGATATAAAATGTGTTACTGTATGGATGATCTTAGACATGCTCTTGACTGGGATTAGAAAATAAAATTGGAGATTGAATTTACTGTGAGTACCAAAATGGACACATGATAACTACAAAGTAGCATCATGTACTTAACTGTCAGGCATATAGGTAAAGGAGTCACAAGTAGCTATAAAAATCAGAATTTTAGTTTTGTACAGGCTTGTTTTTTTTTTGCCCAAATTTGGGAACATTTAACCTTTTCAAGGAGTACTTATATTGGTGGTCAAGACAAAAAAAAATTTTTTTTTAAATTGTGAAGTATCTATATAGCTACCTTTGCACAAGTGTTTCAGTAAGCCCAGAGTACTAAATAGTTAAGCAATAAAAATTGCATGTTGGTCAGAAAAATTGTGAGTAGAGGACTTATTTATCATCTGCCTCTCTCATAAATTACTCTAAAATGGCTCATGTAGAAATTTTACATCTCAGTGGATCTGCCAAGATGATTTAGAGTCAAAGTGTGCCCTTAAATAAGTTAACCTGCAAGAGTAATTTTAGCATATTTATGATAGAGCTGAGACATGTCTGGCAACAGTGATGTTTTGGGGGTACACAGGACATAAAACTATTATTTTTTTGCAAATAAGATCCTGACACAAACTTAAAATTCTCTCTTTTTTCCTCCAGAGATTTAACATTTGATCCACAAAAGATATGTGGTAGAAAAATCAAGTAGCACAAAAGAGTTAAGAATTAAAGGTAAGTGTTTTGCCTTTTCTAATTCCTGATTCTATAGTAGTCACCTTTAACAATTTTTTTGGCGTATTCTGGAAATTTTTTGTACATATAAAAGTATATACACATACCCTTCTTAACTTATAATTTAGATATGTCTCAATAAACCCATCACAAGTTGAATATATTGTGAGTAAAAAATGTATTTATGCTGTAGAGTTTTGTTTGTTTCTGTTGTTGATGCATGGCTAACTGGGAGATGCGGTTCATTGCTGCTGCCCAGTCAGAGAGTATCATACTGATATCACTAGCCCAGAAAGAGATCAAAATTCAAAATTTAAAGAATGGTGTCTAGTCAGGCACAGTGGCACATACCTGAAAACCCAGTTACTAGGGATGCTGAAGCAGGAGAATTTCAAATTTGAGGCCAGCCTTGTCCACTTAGCAAGACTCTGTCTTAACATAAAACAAAGTAAAAAGGGCTGGGGTTACAGCTCAGTGGTAGAGGGCCCCTGAATTCAAGCCAGTACTGTGCAACACACACACACAGAGAACAACTTCTACTAAATGTACTTTGCTTTTGTAACAATTTGAAAAATTGTAAGTCAAGGACTTTTTGCAAATGTACATGTATTTATATTAATTCATTGGGACTAAACTATATATATTGTTCTATAACTTGCTACATTCAGTTACTGTATTACTTGGACATCTTTGCATAGTTATATATGTAGATTTACTTAAAAATTCAAGGCAAACAAATAGTTTCATTGTATGGATGCAGCATACTGTATTTAATCAGTTTATTGATGATGAAGATTTATGTTGCTTTAAATTTTTGTTATTACAACACATCCTTGCACATGTGTTTTTAAGCCTTTGTGTGATAATTGCCTTAGTATAAATTTCTAGAAGTAGAATTGCTGAGTCTTAGCATATGCATATAAAATTTTGATTTATTTGGCCAAAGCATGCTCTGAAGTGTTGCACCATGGTACTCCACTGGTATTCTATGAGAACATTAGTTTCTTCACACTGTTGCCAACACTGGGTTTCATCAAATGTTTAATCTTTGCCAATCTGTTGAATGAAAGTATATCATTAATTTGATTTGTGTCCTGTAATTATGCTTATTATTGGGCATTTGTATGTAGTTGCTGGTTTTTCTTTATGCAATTATTTTCTAAACAGGCATAAGATAATTGTATACATTTAATTTGATGTCAGTATACAATGTGTAGTGATCAAATCAGGGAAATTGACATTTCTATGCCTTGAACACTGATCATTTATTTTTGTTTGGTTTTTGCTGATCCTTTTATGTCTTCTCCAGTGAACTATTTGGTCATTTCTTTTCTATTAGGTTATTTTCCTTTTGGTTTTCTGATAAGTCTTTGTATAAAAAGGAATTTAGGGGTTGGGGATGTGTTTATTGGCAGAGTGCTTGTCTAGCCCACGCAAGGCCCTGGGTTCCGTCCTGGCACACCCCCACTACCACCAAAAACATAAAGGAAATTAATTATTTGTTGTTGATGTTACAAATATTTCCCTAAGTTTGGTATTTGCATTTTGGTTATATTTATAGCATTTTCATTAAGAAAAATTTAATGTTTCAGTAGCAAAACATCACTCTCTTTCCTTATAGCTTCTAAAATTTGTTTATGTGTTTTCATTTTAGTTAAGAGTTAAAGGCAGGGGCTGGGGTTGTGGCTCAACGGTAGACAGCTCACCTAGCACGTGCGTGGCCCAGGGTTCGATCCTCAGCACCACATAAAAATAAAAGCATTGTGTACAACTAAAACGAATAAATAACTATTTTAAAAAAGAGTTAAAGGCAGATTCTGCCAAGGTTTTATTAGTACTTTCATAGTTTTATTATTTATGTTTAAATTCTTAGCTATAAAGTAGAGATTATAATTGAAGCTAGGTTATAAGATTATGGGAAGGATTGGAGGAATGGGAAGAAGGACATTACTTTCTAACTGGTACATCTTATTTGATTTAATACTTCTTAAGGATAACACATTAATGGTGGCTGTAAAATAAGTAAGTGTGATATAGACATTTGTTAATAAAGTTATAGATTACTGTATATTAATATTGTAATCAGCTAGTTTACTAAATTCTCTCATGGTTTTAAATGGCTTTTGGGTTCCTCTTGTTTTTTCCAAATTTAGAGTCATATCATCTATAAATAGTGATAATATATCACTTTTTTCTTTAATGCACTGGTTGATACTTGGTAAACAATGCTAAATAATAATTTTGATAATGGGTATATTTGTCTTGTTTTGCTTGATGGTAAAACCTTATTAAGCATTATTCTGGCTCTTGGTTTGAAGTATACACACATATTTAAAGAATTTTATTGTAGTATTTTAAAAAGTTAATGCATGCTTATGGTTCAAAATTCAGACAAACAAACAGGTAAATAGCGAAAAGTAGCTCAGTACACCTCTTTTCCTTATCGGCCCACATATTCTTTTGGAACAGCCATTGTTACAGAAGACTTCTTTCATATTGTCCCAGAGACATACCAGACATTTACATATGTATGTGTGCATATCAATAGTGTAGAATTTTTATTCAAGCAGGTCTAGTTTTTCTTTGTATTCCACTCTGTGGGATCATAAAGCATTTACAAAGATGTCATAAGAGAGCGAGAGATGAGGTCTGTCAGCAATATTTTAAGAATTCATCTCATTTACAAAAATAAATTTTATTGTGTATATTTAAGGTATACATATGACGTTATGGGATATACATAGATACTAAAAATGTTACTATACTGAAGCAAATTAACATTCATATAGTACTCATTTTTAAAAGAATTTCTTTGACATTTTTTCCATATTATTATTGGTACATTATAATTGTATATACATAATGGTGGGATTTGTTGTTACAGATTTGTACACTTACACTATATAACAATAATTTGGCCAATATCATATCTCAGTATTTCCCCTTTCTCCCCCCGCTTTCTCCTCTAGGTCCCTTTCCTCTACTCTACTGATATTCCTGTCACCCATTTTTGTGTGTGTCAAGAACAGTTATATTCTTTTCATTTAGCCTGAATCCAAATGCACTACGATTTTATTGCTGTAGTTCTCTTGTTGAACATTAGATTCTAGACTTGTTCATCTTGCATATCTGTTACATCATATTTTCTTACCTCCTTCTCCCCATTTCTTCTTCCCTCTCTGTAATCATTGTTTTGTTCCCTATTTTTTATGTATTTGACATATTTTTTTAAAAGAGTCCACCTCTAAGTGAGATCATGCAATAGTTTCTTTCTGCCTCTGGCTTATTTCAATTAGCATAATGTCCTTCAGACTCATTCATGTTGTGGAAAATGGCAAGACCTTGTTCTTTTTTTTTAGTGCTGAGTAATATTCAATTATATATGCATATATATTATATAATACATGCATGTACATACATACATACATACATACACACACAGTTTCTTTATCCGTTTGTTATAGACAGTTAGTTAGATTGTTTCCATTATCTTTTTCTTTCTTCTTCTTTTTTTTCATATTGGGAATTGAACTCAGGACCTTGAGGTTGTTTCCACATCTTTGTTATTGTGAATACTAGTGCAATGAACATGAGAATACAAATAACTTTTCAAAGTGGTAATTTCATTTCTTTTTGGTATATGCCCATAATAAGAATTGCTGGGTTGTGTGCTAGCTCTATTTTTAATTTCTTTAGAAACCTCCATAGTGTTTTCCGTAATGGCTGTACTTCTACATTTACACTAACAGTGTGCAAGGGTTCACTTTTCTCTACATCCTCACCGTACTTTAGTCTCCATATTAGCCATTCTTACTGGGATGAGGTGATAGCTTAGATGAGGTGATAGCTTGTTGTAGTTTTGATTTGCATTTCCCTGATGACTAGTGATATTGAACATCTTTTCCATGTATCTGTTGGCCATTTGTGTTTTCTTGTGAGAAATATCTGTTTAAATCTATTGCCCATTTTTTTTTTTTTGGTACCAGGGATTGAACTCAGGGGCACTCGACCACTAAGCCACATCCTCAGCCCCCCCTTTTTTTTTTGTATTTTATTAGAGACAGGTTCTCACTGAGTTGCTAAGTACCTCACCATTGCTGAGGCTGGCTTTGAACTCAAGATCCCCCTGCCTCAGCCTCCCAAGTGCTGGGATTACAGGCGTGAGCCACTGTGCCTTGCTTATTGCCCATTTTAAAAAAAAAAAAATTTTAGTGTCAATGAATCTTTTATTTATTTATACGTGGTGCTGAGGACTGAACCCAGGACTTCACACATGCCAGGCAAGCACTCTACCACTGAGCCACAACCCCAGCCCATCTATTGCCCATTTTTAATTGGGTCATTTTTTTTTTTTATTTAGTTTTTTGACTTCCTTATATATTCTGGGTATCAATGCCTTGTTAGATATACACATTGCAAATATTTCTTCCCACTCTTTAGGTTGTCTTTGCACTGTTCTAAGTGTTTCCTTTGCTGTACAGCTTAATGTAATCCCACGTGGCAATTTTTGCTTTTGTTTCCTGTGCTTTTAGGGTCTTGTCCAAAATTTCTTTGCCCATTCCAATGTCTGGAAGCATTTCTTCTAGTAGTTTCATAGGTTGGGGTCTTACATTTAAGTCTTAAAACCATTTTGAGTTGATCTTTCTAAGTGGTGCGGCATAGAGTCTAGCTTCATTCTTATGCATGTGGATATCCAATTTTATCAACACTATTTGTTGAAAAGACTGTCCTTACCATCCCCACTCGGGTCAGCAGGGGAATAAGCCCCGGCTTGCAAGAGTTCCAGGTAGGCCCTCTGGCATACTTTCCCAGCTTGGCCCACCCACCTCAGAGACACCATCCCTGCTCAGGTCAGCACGGGAACAAGCCCCGGCCTGCAAAAGTTCCAGCTAGGCCCTCCAGCGTGCTTTCCCTGCTCGGCCCGCCCACTCAGGAGCCACAGGTATTTTCTGCTTCTGCCTACAGGTCAGGGAACAGGCCCCAGGCCCAGGAACAGGGAATATTACATGGGGATACCCATCTTTTGTTTCTCCTACTAACACCTTCTTAATTCCCATGATTACCCTCTCACTAGTCAAATAATCTAATACCTCTATCTTCTCACATCCTACCTCACAAATGTTTTTGCCAACCCATAAGTCCCCCCTTCTACCGTTAGATACTGTGAACCACCACACAAAAATACTGACTAAATAGAAGATAATTGATCTCATCATTTATGGTTAAAGTGTCAAAATTGTAAATATAAAAATAGAAACTAACTGATATATGGCAATACATTGGGTACTTTGAATGCTGTAATATTGATCTTTCCATTAAAAGTGAGGCATCCGGTAACCTGTAGGGAAGATATAAGACAATAGGACAGAAACAGGAATACCTCAGACTTACAGTGCAAGAGAAGAAAACACATAGATAGCATGAAGAAACAAGGGAGGAAAATGGCCCAAACAAACCAAGATACTACAGCAATAGAATCCATAAAAAGCACAGTAGGTGAAATGTCGGAAAAGGAGTTCTGAATATACATAATTAAAATGATTTGAGATTTAAAAAATGACCTAAGTGAGCAGATATAGGCAAAAATTGATCTCTCCAACAAAGAGATAAGAGATAAAATATAGGCAACCATTGATCACACCAACAAAGAGATAAGAGAACAAATACAGGTAGCAAAAGATTACTTCAAGAAAGAGATAGAAAGTCTGAGAAAAAACCAAACAGAATTACTTGAAATGAAAGAAACAATAGGCCATTTAAAAAACTCAATAGATAGTATCAACAATAGATTGGATCACTTGGAAGATGGGACCTCAGACAATGAGGACAAAATATATAATATTGAAAATAAAGTTGGCCACACAGTGAAGACGGTAAGAAACCATTAAGAAACCATGAACAAAATATCCAAGAAATATGGGATACCATCAAAAGACCGAAATAAGATTTATTGGAATTGAGGAAGGTGCAGAGAATCAATCTAAAGGAATGCAAAATCTCTTTAATGAAATAATATCAGAAAATTTCCCAAACAAGAAGAACGAATTTGAAAACCAAATATAAGAAGCATATAGGACTCCAAATGTACAAAATTACAACAGATCTACACCAATGTACATTATAATGAAAATGACTAGCATACAAAATAAGGATAGAATTTTAAAGGCCAAAAGACAGAAAAATCAGATAACCTATAGAGGAAAACCAATTCGCATCACAGCAGATTTTTCAACCCAGACCCTCAAAGCAAGGAGAGCCTGGAACAACATATACCAGGCTCTAAAAGATAAGGGATGCCAACCAAGAATCTTATATCCAGCAAAATTAAGCTTTAGATTTGATGATGAAATAAAAACCTTCCATGATAAACAAAAGCTAAAAGAGTTTACAACAAGAAAGCCGGCACTACTGAACATCCTTGGCAAAATATTCTATGAGGAGGAATTGAAAAACAAAAATGAAAACCTTCAAAGGGAAGAACAACAATAAAGGAAAACAACCATAGGACAAATCAAGTCAAGCTAAATACCAAAAATAAAATAGAATTAAATAAAATTTAAAATGACTGGTAATACAAATCATATCTCAATAATAACCCTGAATGTTAATGGCCTAAACTCACCAATTAAAAGACATAGGCTGATAGAGTGGATTAAAAAAAGACCCCAAAATTTGCTGCCTTCAAGAGTCACATCTCGTAGGAAAAGACGCCCACAGACTGAAGGTGAAAGGATGGGATAAAATATACCACTCACACGGACTACGTAAGCAAGCAGGGGTTTCCATCCTCATATCAAACAAAGTAGACTTCAAGCCAAAGGTAATCAAAAGAGACAAGGAAGGGCATTTCATACTACTTAAGGGAATCATACATCAACAATAAATAATTGTCATAAATATATATGCCCTAAATAATGGAGCACCCACCTTCATAAAACAAACCCTTCTCAAGTTCAAGAACCAAATAGATCACAACACAATAATTCTAGGTGACTTTAACACACTGCTTTCACCACTGGATAGTTCTTCCAAACAAAAGCTAAACAAAGAAACTGTAGAACTCAATAATACAATCAATAGCTTAGATTTAACTGATATATATAGAGTATATTATCCACCAATGAGTCAGTACACTTTCTCCTCAGCAGCACATGGATCATTCTCTATCATATATCATGCCATAAAGCAACTCTAAGCAAATATAGAAAAGCAGAGATACTACCCTGCATACTATCAGATCATAATGGAATGAAACTAGAAGTCAATGATAAAAAAAGAAACTAAACCTACTCCAACACCTGGAGACTAAATAATATGCTATTGAATGAACAGTGGGTTGCAGAAGACATCAAAAAGAAGATTAAAAAATTCTTAGAGGTAAATGAGAACACTGACAGAACATATCGAAATCTCTGGGACACTATGAAGGCAGTACTAAGAGGAAAATTCATTGTATGGAGTTCACTCCTTCAAAGAAGAAAAGGTCAACAAATAAATGAATTAACATTACACCTCAAAGCCCTAGAAAAAGAAGAACAAATTAACCCCCAAAGCAGTAGAAGACAGGAAATAATTAAAATCAGAGCAGAAATCAATGAAATTGAAACAAAAACCACAATTGAAAAAATTGACAGAACCAAAAGTTGGTTCTTTGAAAAAATAAATAAAATTGATAAACCATTAGCTATGCTAACTAAGAAAAGGAGAGAAAAACTCAAATTACCAATATATGAGATGAAAACGGAAACATCACGACAGACACTATAGAAATACAGAGATAATTAGAAATTATTTTGAAAATCTATACTCCAACAAAATAGAAAATAATGAAGACATCAACAAATTTCTAGAAATACATGATATGCCCAAACTAAATCAGGATGACATACACAACTTAAATAGATCAATTTCAAGCAAAGAAATAGAGGATGCCATCAAAAACCTACCAACCAAGAAAAGCCCAGGTCCAGATGGATACACAACCAAGTTCTACAAGACCTTTAAAGAAAAACTAACATTAATACTTCTCAAACTATTTCATGAAATAGAAAAAGAGGGAACCCTTCCAGACTCATTCTATGAGGCCAATATCACCCTGATTCCAAAACCAGGCAGAGACAAATCAAAGAAAGAAAACTTCAGACCAATATCTCTAATGAATATAGATGCAAAAATACTCAATAAAATTGTGGCAAATCAAATACAAAAACACATCAAAAAAATAGTACATCACGATCAAGTGGGGTGCATTCCAGGAATGCAAGGTTGGTTCAACATAAGGAAATCAATAAATGTTATTCACCACATCAATAGACTCAAAGATAAAAATCATATGATCATCTCAATTGATGCAGAGAAAGCATTTGACAAGATACAACACCCCTTCATGTTCGAAACACTAGAAAAAATAGGGATAACAGGAACATACCTCAACATTCTAGAGGCCATCTATGCTAAGCCCCAGGCCAACATCATCCTAAATGGAGAAAAGCTGAAAGCATTCCCTCTAAAAACTGGAACAAGACAGGGATGTCCTCTTTCACCACTATTATTTAACATATTTCTTGAAACCCTCGCCAATGCAATTAGACAGATGAAAGAAATAAAAGGGATACGGATAGGAAAAGAAGAGCTCAAACTATCACTATTTGCAGATGATATGATTCTATACATAGAAGATCCAAAAAAACTCCACCAGAAATCTTCTAGATCCAATAAATAAATTCAGCAAAGTGTCTGGATATAAAATCAATACCCATTAATCTAAGGCATTTCTATACATCAGTTACAAATCCTCAGAAAGTGAAACTAGGAAATTCACCCCATTTACTATAACGTCAATAAAATAAAATAAAATAAAATACTTGGGAATCAACCTAACAAAAGAAGTGAAAGACCTGTACAATGAAAACTACAACACACTAAAGAAAGAAATTAAAGAAGATCTTAGAAGATGGAAAGATTTACCTTGTTCATGGATAGGTAGAACTAATATTGTCAAAATGACTGTTCTACCAAAAGCACTATACAATTTCAATGCAATCCCAATCAAAATCCCAATGTCATTCCTCATAGAAAAGGAAATCATGAAATTTATCTGGAAAAACAAGAGACCCAGAATAGCCAAAGAAATTCTTAGCAAGAAGAATGAAGCTGGTGGCATTACTATTCCAGACCTTAAATTGTATTACAAAGCAATAGTAACTAAAGCAGCATGGTATTGGCACCAAAATAGACCAGTAGACCAATGGTGCAGAATAGAAGATACAGAGACTAACTCATACATCTACAGTTATCTTATATTAGACAAAGGTGCCAAAACATACATTGGAGAAAAGACAGCCTCTTCAACAAATAGTTTTGGGAAAACTGGAAATCCTTATGTAATAAAATGAAATTAAACCTCTATCTCTCTCCAGGCACAAAACTCAACTCAAAATGGATCAAGGATCTAGGAATTAAACCAGAGACCTTGCACCTAATAGAGGAAAAAGTAGGCCCAAATCTCCAACATGTTGGATTAGGCCCCAACTTCCTCAGTAAGACCCCTATAGCACACAAACTAAAAACCAAACATTAATAAACAGGATGGATTCAAACTAAAAAGCTTCTTCTCAGCAAAAGAAACAATCAGTGAGGTGAACAGAGAACCTACAGAATGGGAGCAAATCTTTACCACATGCACATCAGACAGAACATTAACTTCAAGGATATATAAATCTCTCAAAAGTCTTTACACCAAAAAAACAAACAACCCAATCAATAAATGGGCTAAGGAACTGAACAGACACTTCTCAGAAGAAGATATACAATCAATCAACAAATATATGAAAAAATGTTCAACATCTCTAGCAATTAGAGAAATGCAAATCAAAACTACTCTAAGATTTCATCTCACGGGAGTCACAATGGCAGCTGTCAAAAACACAAACAACAATAAATGCTGGCGAGAATGTGGGGAAAAGGGCACACTCTTACATTGCTGGTGGGGCTGCAAATTGGTGCAGCCAATTTGGAAAGAAGTATGGAGATTCCTAGGAAAACTGGGAATGGAACCACCATTTGACCCAGCTATCCCACTCCTTGGTCTGTACCTAAAGGACTTAAAAATAGCATACTACAGGGACACAGCCACATCAATGTTCATAGCAGCACAATTCACAATAGCTAGATTGTGGCAACAACCCGGATGCCCATCAGCAGATGAATGGAAAGGGAAACTTTGGTATATATACACAATGGAACATTACTCAGCACTAAAAGAGAATAAAATTATGGCATTTGCAGGTAAATGGATGGAGTTGGAGAAAATAATGCTAAGTGAAGTCAGCCAATCCCAGAAAACCAAAGGTCGATTAATTCCTTTGCTAGGATGATACTGAATTATAGTGGCAAGGGAGGGGGGATGAGAGGAATGAAGGAATGTTAAATAGAAAAAAGGGGGGAGGGGAAGGAAAGGGGCAAGGGGATAGAAGCAATGGCAGAAGGAGTTTGACATCAATATACTAAGTGCATGTGTAAAAACTCAAATGGTATGAAAATATTTTGTGTAAAACCAATGACTTGGAAACTGTGCTCTTTATATGTAACATGAAAGGAATTGCACTCTAAAAGCATGTATAACAAATTAAATTAATTAAATAAAAAATGACAAGCATATTTACATAAAAAAAGCTCACTCAGGGTTTGGTGACCTGCATCTTTAATCAAAATGAGATGATTAATTACCATAAGAGAGACCAGAATCACCCTGGCTGAAGAGAGTTGGTAATACGACCAGCCTGCAAATCGTAGCCCTAGGCAGCACACTGAAGAGTATCCATCAGAAGTGTCTCACTTTAGATATCAATGCAGAGGATCTGCTTCATTTGACTCCAACCAGGTCAGAGATTCCCGTGACTCAGTCTTGTCTTTCTCTAGCGAACATTTCAGATGTCTGAAAATCATTTAAAAAGAGAGAGAGAGAGAGAGAGAGAGAGAGAGAGAGAGAGAGAGAGAAGACTGTCCTTTCTCCAGTGTATGTTCTTAGTACTTTTGTCAAAAATCAGTTGGCTTTAGATGCACGGGTTTACTTCTAGGCTCTCTATTCTGTTCCTTTGTTCAATGTGCCTGTTTTTACTCCAATGCTGTACTGTTTTGATTATTACAGCTTTGAAGTATGTTTTGAAGTCAGGTAATGTAATGTTATCCTGCTTTGTTCTTTTTGTTCAAAAGGCCTCTGGCTACCCAGGGTTATTTTATTTTATTTTTATTTTTTGTGGTTCCATATCAATTTTAGAATTGTTTCTGCTAGTTCTGTGAAGAATGTCATTGGTATTTTGATAGGAATGGCATTGAATCTGTACATTCCTTTGGGTAATGTAGACATTGTGTGTCTGTGGGGAGACAGACATCACCTCTGAAACCCTAATCCCCAAATAAACTTTTCCTCTTCTAAGTTGTTCTTTTCAAGTAGTTTTTTAAAAATATATATATGTTTAGTTATAGATGGACACAACACCTTTATTTTATTTAGTTTTATGTGGTGTTGAGGATCGAACCCAGTGCCTCACACATGTTAGGCAAATGCTGTACCACTGAGCTACAACCCCAACCCTTTGTCAGGTATTTTTGTCACAGTGACAGAATAGTAACACAATCCTACAGGTGGTCTTCACTCTCTTCATCCTTTATTATTCTTTTTTTTTTCCACACCACTTACAGAATCATTAATGACCAAGCTTCAGGTTCATAGACTTCTTCTGTTTGATAGAGTCTTCTACTGTGTTTTTAATTTAGCTGATTAAACTATTCAGTTACAAACTGTTTAGTTCTTATTAAAATCTGTCTCATTGTTGAATTTCTCATTGAGGTCACAAATTGTTTTCCTGATTTCAGTGGATGGTCTATTGATATTCTCTTGCTGAATTTCCTTTTGATCATTATCTTGAATTCTTTTTCAGAAAATTCACACATTTCCATTTTTTGGGGGCCAGTTATTAAAGAATTATTGTGTTCCTTTTTGATGTTCTTTTTCTTTTTTTTTCTTCTCCTTTCATGTTTCTGGTGTCCCCGTGTCTGTGCTTCTGGTTGTGCAGTCATGTCTTTAAAACTTTACAGAGTGGTTTTTGTAGGGGAAAACTTTAACCCGAAAATGGGCTTAAGGATGCTGTTTGGTCAGGGTGGGGGCTCTTGTTCCATTTGATGTAGAGGTATAATCTCCATACAACCTCTTCAGTTGTCATTAGTGTCAGAGGTGAGTGAGTGCCTTGGTGGTCTAAACCATAGAAGTTTGCAGCAGTAATGGTGGCTGTCTAGGCTATTAGGACGAGGGCTTTAGGGTTCCTCCTATGCTTTTCTTCCTGTCAGTGGGAGAGTTTTATCTGAACAGATCTCTCTTGGTGTCAGGTCTGACGTGGCCCACAGGCAGCTTCAGGGGCACTGGAATCTAAGGCACAGATGTTCAGATTGGCTGTGTACTCAGAATCTTGTGAAACTGCTGTAGCAACTGGAGGTTTAGGTTTACTCTTGTGTGTGTGTGTGTGTGTGTGGTGCTGGGGATCGAACCCAGGGCCTTGTGTGTGTGAGGTAAGCACTCTACCAACTGAGCTATATCCTCAGCCCCAGGTTTACTCTTGACGATACAAGTGCATGTGGCTTTGCTGTGCCAGTGGCCTGTGGTTCCCAGGGTGTGGGGATGGCATCGAGACCCTGGGTTTTCCAAGAGTTTCAATCTCTGCATCCTTGGAAGAGTGAGGCATCATGTCAGCCCAACTCTAAGTTGCACCAGCAACTGGGGTTGTGGGATGGGGTCGCTCCACAGTAGCTTGGCTGTATGGGGCAAGTATAGTAGCAGCTTGTCTCTGGGGTGGTGCATTAAGAGGTGGTTGTGTGCTGTGGAAGCTAAGCCTAAGTGATGGAAGGATGCAGTGACTGCTGGATTCAAGAGTGAGACACTCCAGTAGTGGTTCTAGTTCCGTGGTGGCACAAAGTAGTAGAAGCATAAGCCATGGGGGACGCGGGACAATGCACAATGCTAGATATTTCTCTGGGGCCAGCTTAGTGGGTAGACTCTTGGGAGATCCTTCAGACTATTGGGTTTATTGTCGAGCCTGTTGCGGGATCAGAGTGACTTGGCCGAAAGATCTCAGCGCCAATAGTGTTAAGACTGTAGTTTGCTTCTGAAGTGTCCATGGTCAGGCAGGTGGATATTAGCTACATGGTGGGGATATTAGCTACTGGTGTCCTCTTGCATACCTTTTCCCCAGAGGGAGAAGTCTCTCATGGTTCCAGAACTGATCCTGACTGGGAGAACTGGGTCACAGAGGCAAGGTGTTACCTTCCTTCCCAATGTGGTTATCCTCAGTTTCTGTGCACTACAAGGTTTCTGCTGCTTCTGTGTTGTTCTCCGGTGCTTTCCATTAATTATTCTGGTCAAAATGTAGGGGCTTTTGCTTTTGTTTTTGTGGTGGGACAGTGGGGCAGAGACTGGCGTTTTTAGTTGGCCATCTTTCTGATGTCTCCAACTAGGTACTTGTTTGTTATTTAGCAGTTTCAACATGTAGTTATAATCCATCCATATTTATGATACTTTTTCTCTTTTTAAAGTCTGTCAGAAACAGTAGCCACACAGGTATGTCCTGTCCTTGGCCACAGATTTTCCAGACTGCTCTAATGTGTCCTTCGTACACAGCACTCATTCTGGTATCTACCTCCAGTATTGCTCTGGAGCCTCCCCTATCTTTCCAGTTTTCGTTTCTTTGTTTTCTATGTATTTCTCTCTTTGTTGTTGTTGTTGTTGTTTGTTTGTTTGTTACTGATTTTGGCAAACATAATTTCTAAGCCTTTCCTGAGAAAGTTTATGGGAAAGAAATTTTTGAGTTCTTACATCTGAAAATATTTTTTATTCCATGTTTCTATGTGGTTAATAATTTGGCTGTTGCATAAAATTATGAGCCAAAATTATTTCCCTTCAGAATTTTGGACGCATTTGTTATTTCAGTGTCTTATAGTGTCAGTGTTGCTATTATGAATTCTGATCCTTTGTAGGAAGTTCTTTTTTTTTTTTTTTTTTGTAAGTAAATCTCTGGAGTCTTTTAGAAAATTCTCTTTGTCTTCTATGTTATGAAGTTTTATCATGATATACATTGGTGTGGATCCATTTCATCTATCGTGTTGTACATTTGATGCATTTGTTTAATTTGTAAGCTCATGTCCTCCTCTCGGGAGATTTAAAAAAAAAATTCTTTTATTGCTATTTTGTTTCCTTTGATTTCTTCATTTGTTTTCTGAACACTCTATTTTAAAAGATTGTCCTGTTCTTTCATCATGGATGCAAACTCTTTCATCTCTCTGAATATAATAATGATTATTTTTGAAGGCTTCAAAATTTTACTCTTTTTTTTCATGTTGCTGTTTTTGTCTTTTAATTTTTAATGTCAGAAATTTAATCCTTAGGGGCTGGGGCTATGGCTCAGTGGTAGAGCACTTGTCTCGCATGTGTGAGGCCCTGGGTTCGATACTCAGCACCACACAAATAAAAAAATAAAGGTATTGTGTCCACCTGCAACTAATAAAATATTTTAAAAAAGGAAATTTAATCTTTAACATTAAAATCAGTTATATTATAACCATTGATTGTTATTAAAAGTTATTTAGTGATAATTTGAGTTCTACTTTACCTATCTGTATCCCTTTAATTTCTTTTGTCTGTCTTATTGCTCTGGCCAGTGTTTCAAGAACTATGTTAAATAGAAGTGGTGAAAGAGGGCATCACTGTCTTGTTCCAGTTTTTAAAGGGAATGCTTTTAATTTTTCTCCATTTAGAATGATGTTGGCCTGGGGCTTAGCATAGATAGCTTTTACAATGTTGAGATATGTTCCTGTTATCCCTAGTTTTTCTATTGTTTTGAACATGAAGCGGTGCTGTATTTTGTCAAATGCTTTTTCTGCATCTATTGAGATAACAATATTGTTCCTATCTTTAAGTCTGTTGATGTAATGAATAACATTTATTGATTTCCATATGTTGAACCAACCTTGCATCCCTGGAATGAACCCTACGTGGTGCACTGTCTTTTTGATGTGTTTCTGTATTCAATTTGCCAGAATTTTATTGAGAATTTTTGCATCTATGTTCATGAGAGATATTGGTCTGAAGTTTTCTTTCTTTGATGTGTCTTTGCCTGGTTTTGGAATCAGGGTGATATTGACTTCATAGAATGAGTTTGGAAGTGCTCCCTCTTTTTCTATTTCCTGAACTAAATTGAAGAGTATTGGTATTAGTTCTCTTTAAAAGTCTTGTAGAACTTGGATGTGTATCCATCTGGTCCTGGGCTTTTCTTGGTTGGTAGGCTTCTGATGGCATCTTCTATTTCATCACTTGAAATTAATTTGTTTAAATTGTGTATATCATCCTGATTCAATTTGAGCAAATCATATGACTCTAGAAATTTGTTGATTCCAAAAAAACCAAAAAAAGTTATTTAGGACCTTTGAGCATATAGGTGAGGCATATTGACTTTGAGTTTCTGTGTAGGGTAATGTGGCTGTTGTTGAGGTGCCTGAGGTGTTGGTATCTTAGACTGATTAGGTTTGTTGGGGAAGAATCTTTTAATCTCTTCCCTGGGAAGTAGAGAACAGACTGCAAGCCTTCTGGAAGCCATGTTGGAAATGGGGTGGGGCCAGCAGTCTCAACATGTCACTCAATATGCTTTTGTTAAGTCAGGCCTGCATTTTTAGTATGGTAGCTCACTCTTTGACTGTACTCCCTAGTTGAGAAACCCTTTATTTATCCTTTTCATAGACAAAGCCTTGACTTCTGAGATGGGAAAGTGATAGTCACCCAACAGTTTGGAAAAGAAAAGGAAATGTAATAATCTAATAACCTTTCAAAATATTTCCCTCAGTACTCCTTGACAATCTCCCTTTCCATCCTTTATTGTCAGCCCAATTCTAAGAAGAATGTGTGATGTTAGTTCCTGAGCTTTTTGAGAACTCTGTGGTGTAAGCAAGGTTATTATAGATGTTGCCCTAGATGATGGCAGGAAACATGATGGGTGGCCAGGAAAATCACTCTTGAAGGGAGGTGGGTACCATTTACATCCTTTTTATGTGGCCCAGGGTACAAATTTGCTTAAGCCCCCCTCTCCTACTCACCCCTTTTTATATTGCCCCGATAGGATTTGACTATCTTGGCAAAGTTAGATACCATTAATCTATTTGGTTTCCGGATTCGAACTTATTTTTAGTCTTCTTTTCTAATTTCCCTAATCATGTTGCTCCACGGGTTTGTTTATCTCTCCCTAAACTCTTAGACTTTATCTGCTTGTTCAGTGGGAGCCATAGTGGCTGCCACTGCCACCTCAGTCTCCCAGAGCTGCTGACTATCTCAGTCTGTTCCAAATGAAGATCAGGCTTTGGCACAGTCTCCACTGTCCCTGCTGCCATTGAGCCACAGATGTTCCAGTTTCTCTTGACTCATAGGAAACAATGCTGCAGGATGTAGGGTCTCACTTCCTCAGCTACTATCTCAGTAGGGCTGGGCAGTATCACATACCAGTATATGTGGGTAAGGGAGGAAATGTTAATGTTCTGTGTGGCAGATGCAGATCAGTGATGGACATAAGATGGGGAGTAAGAACTGCTTCTAAGAACAGTGGTTTCATCAGTCCTTTCTGGATATAACCTAGGCCATGGAGCATCGATTGGGTTTTCTTGTGAAGCTGTCACCAGTTTGGCAATGTTCCTTTCTCCTTGCCTGCCTGCCTTAAATTTTCCCCTCACTTTTGATATTTAAGGATTATACCACTCAATAATGTAAGTAAACTTTGCCTTTGGCTCTGTTTTCTAAAGAACACTAGCTTGGGTACCATTTTGATGGCTTATAAGAAGGAAAAATGAAGTTAAATATGCTGATACAATTTTGCTGTCTTAAAATTAAACCTCTGAGACATATCTTAAATTTATATATGAAGGAAGTTTTAGATAGGCATTTTATAAATTTTTTTAAATCAGTAATGAAGGTTGATCAATTAATCAAATTATTTTGTGACGTATATATGAGTAATTACTTTTTCTCCACTGAGTTACATAAATTGACTTCTCCACACTCATTTGTTTTTTTGTTCTCCTGAGATAAAGCTTTCTTGATTGTAGCACATTATCCTTTTGAATTCTACCAGGCTCTTTTAAAAACAGCACTTTATTTAGGATTTATATTAGTATTTGTATGTAATACTGCCCTAAAAATTTCTTTCTCATGACTATTATCTTGTTAGCTATTAGTATCATTTTATGTTGTTCTTGTTTTAATTTTTATAAAAAATATAATAAATATCTATGAATACACTATTAACATGAGATAAAGAATAGTAAAAAGAATTTATATTTTCCAAAAATATTAGAATTGACCTGTTCTCATGCCTTACTCTGCTTGTGATAACTGCCATTCAGAGTTTTGTTTCTGTCATTTCCTGTGTGTACATTTGGGGACAAACTCACATACACATATGCATATATTTTTTCTCATGTATATATATTTTTAGTTTCAGTTGTTTTAACTCTATAAAATGATGATGATTCCTTCCTGGTTCATTTCACAGAATTTTAAAAACTATCCAGGAAGATAACAAAGGTGAAATTATTTTGAAATTGCTAAGTACAATCCAAATGGGAGTTATCAGCAGCTCCCATTATGTTAACTGTTCTAGAAATATAACTGAAAACTACTTTTGTTGTTGTTTATATCCTAGGCTATTTAATATAACCTGAAGTGTAGGAGTGGGCAAGAAATGGGAAAGGCAAACCTTTTGTATTACTTTATCAAATCTTACTATTCCATCTTCTATCCTAGGACAATAATCTAATGTAGTTTTTTTTTTTTTTTTAAAACTGGTGTGTGGCTGTTGGTTGAATTATCCTCTAATGCATAGAATAAATTGGTGTAAGTTATAAGGGCCCTTTGGTTTTTATTTATTTACTTATTTTTATTGTAATTTTAAATGAATTTTAATTACATACATTAATCACTTTCAAGGTGATGTTTGCACACATCTATATATCATGCTTTGATCATGTCCACTCTCCCTTCTAGTCTCTTAGCAGGTCCTTTAGGAAATATGTACCAAAATGCAAAATATGTGTAATATTTTGCTTATAATCCATTTTCTAGGTAATTACATACCAAACACTGTCCACATAAAGATGTTAATTTCAAGCTAGGTGTGATGGCACAAACCTGTAATCCCAGCTATTCGGAAGACTGAGACAGGAGGATCATAATTCCAGGCTAACCTGGCTACTTATGGAGACCCCATCTCAAAAAACAAACAAACAAACCCCTGAAGTCTCTAACAAAAATGACTTGGTTATATAAATTATCTTAAATTACGTTTAACAAAATACTATGAGTTCTTAAAATGTTAAGTTTAAGATCTCTGTTTAGAGCTGGGATTGTAGTTCAGTGGTAGAGTGCTTGCCTAGCATGCATGAGGCCTGGATTCGATCCTCAGTACCACATAAAAATAAAAACAAATAAAATAAAGGTATTGTGTCCATCTATAACTAAAAAAAAAATAAATAAAAAGATCTCTGCATATTCACTTTGAAAAATGTCCCAAATATGGCAAATGGAAATCAGAGTATACATAGTGATATCTTCCTTATATATATAAAGACATTCATCTAGGGGCTGGGGTATAGCTCAGTTGGTAGAGTGCTTGCCTTGCATGCACAAGGCCCTGGGTTCAATCCCCAGGCCCCCCCCCCCCCCCCAAAAGACATTCATCTAAAAAGATAGAAGATGGTCACCAAAGTGTTTACAATGGTTACGCTTTAGGTGATAACATTTCAGATTGGTCTCTACTTCTTTGTCCCTTTTTCTGTATGACTTAATTTTTGCTTCTTTTTAAAAAAGTTGTTCTTTTTATATATACATGATAGTAGAGTGCATTTTGATATTTTATACATACATGGAGTATAATTTTCCATTCTTGTGGTTGTACCTGATGTGGAGTTACACTGGTCATATATTCATATAGAAGCATAGGAAAGTTATTTCTGATTCATTCTGTCTTTCCTATTGTCATCCCTCCTCCCTTCCCTTCATTCCCCTTTGTCAAATCCAATGAACTTCTCTCCTCCCTGCCAAACACTATTGTGTGTTAGCATCTGCCTATCAGAGAAAACATTCAGCCTTTGGTTTTTGAGGATTGGCTAATTTCACTTAGCATGATAGTCTCCAGTTCCGTCCATTTACCAGCAAATGCCATATTTCATTGTTCTTTCTGGCTGAGTAGTATTCCATTGTGTATATATACCATATTTTCTTTATCCATCCACCTGTTGAGGGGCACCTAAGTTGGTTCCATAAAAATATGTAATGCTTCATGAATTTAAGTGTCACCTTTGCTCAGGGGTATTGTTCCAATTTTAGTGCTGCTGAAACGAGCACTACTTCTTTTTTTAATAATAAAAAATTAAAAGTTTTTCTTATTTATTGTTTAGTCTCCTTTTTTCCTCTTTATCTTTTTTTAAAAATCATTTTGAAACTCCTTACCACTTAAAGGAAAATAAAAGATATTCATATCAATTTTTTTTATTACTTCATTAAAAAGTTTATTTGGGGAGATTTTATAAAAGGAAAAACTTTGTAATACCTGTGGCTTCAAGTTTTTGATGCTATTTCCTGGTCTCCAGTTTTATTTCTAAGACTATAAAATTGAAAGATATTTAGAAAAATAAATTGAACAAATAAGTATGGTTATTTCCAAGTTTTTAAAAAATGTCCTGTGTGTATCATTTACTGCATTTGCCTTCATGATCAGGGTTAAATTAAATAGTGTATCCTCATTTGGCTGTGCTGTGAATTTAGAAATGTGTTTGAGCCTATTAATGGGCAGACTTTACATGTGTGTATGTATGTGTATATATGCAGACATAATGTATATATATTATATATTGTGAATATTATACACATTATATAATGTATATTATTGCATACATATTTTATATCACATGTAATGTTAATATCACATTTATTATACATATGCATATTTATATACATACATATAGACTGTGTTTTTTTTTTTTTTTTGAAGAGGGAGAAACTTCAAAGAATTCATTCAAAGAAAAAGTGTTTTAATTTTCACAGTCAATAAAAAAGCTACAAATACATAATTCCCCTTAAGGACTCAGAAGAGGCCTTGAAAGAGCTGGGGATTTTCCCTTTCATCTGTCAAAAACTCCTTGTTTTGGACAATGACACAATGTTCTTCCTTTATGGCCTCTACTTCCATAAATTGCTCATTTGATGTTTTATGAAAACTGAATATCTTTCTCTTCTTCAAGTTGGTAGAAATGTTGTTTCGCCTGTTCTACTCTCGAGTTATATATATATATATATATATATATATACATATATATATATATATGTATATATGTAATGGAGAAAACAATACAAGTAAAAATGGTCAAGTGATCTGAATAGAAACTTCTCAAAAAAGAAATACAAATGGCCAATAAATATATGAAAAAGTACTTAATATTTTTAGCTACCAGGGAAATGTAAATCAAAACTATAGTGAGTTTCTATCTCATCCAGTTAGAATGTCTATTATAAAAAACAAAACATAACAAATGGTGGTGAGGATGTGGAGAAAAAGGAACACTTACGTAGTATTGGCAGGAATGAAAGTTAGCATAACCACTATGGAAAACAGTATGGAGGTCCTTCAAAAACTGAAAATAGAACTACCCTAGGATTCAGGTATCCCACTGTTAGATATATATCTTAGGGAAATTACGTTAGTATACAAGATCGATACGTGTATATCCATGTGTTTTGTGGCATTATTCACAACTGCCAAGATATAGAAGTACGGAATCAGCCTAGGTGCCTGTTAACAGAGGAATGGGAAAATGTGACTGAATATACACATACACTCTCCACCCCACTCTCTTCTCTCTGGAGCATTATTCAGCCATGAAGCAGAATGAAATCTTGCCATTTGAAGGAGAATGGATAAAACTGGAGGATGTAATTTTAAGCAAAATAAGCCAGACACAGAAAGTATCACATGGTTTCTTTCATATGTGGAAACTAAAGAAAAAACAAATGATCTGACAGTAGAAGAGGACTATTAGGGACTGGAAAGGGGCTCAAAGGAAGTAAGGAGAGAGGGCAAGAGGGAGGAAAGGGTGGAAGGAGGATGATGGACATGACAAATACTTGATTTATGTATATATGGAAATATCAGAGTGAACCTCATTAATTTTTCAAATTAGTGTGTGTTAATCATTATAATTAAAAACTCACTAAAAAAGAGAAAGCTGGTGACAAATCCAGAATTATAGTCCTTAAACCCTACAGTTGAACCTCAGCCATGGAAACATTAAAATGTTTCCAGTTATTCTAGAATCAGAATTTCAAGTTAGAAAAAAATCATCCAACTTAATTTCTTCATTTGGCAAGAAAAAGAACCTAGGAATTAAACTGGAGACCTTGCACCTAAGAGAAGAAAAAGTAGGCCCAAATCTCCATCATGTTGGTTTAGGCCCCAACTTCCTCAATAAGACCACTATAGTGCAAGAATTAAAACCAAGAATCAATAAATGGGATGGATTCAAATGAAAAAGCTTCTTCTCAGCAAAAGAAACAATCAGTGAGGTGAATAGAGAACCTACAGAATGGGAGCAAATCTTTACCACAAGCACATCAGATAGAACACTAACCTCAAGGATTTATAAAGCTCTCAAAAGCCTTAACACCAAAAAAACAAATATCCCAATCAATAATTGGGCCAAGGAACTAAACAGACACTTCTCAGAAGATGATATGCAAAAAATCAACAAATATATGAAAAAATGTTCAACATCTCTAGCAATTAGAGAAATGCAAATCAAAACAACTCTAAGATTTCATCTTATTCCAGTCAGAATGGCAAATATCAAAAAAACAAACAACAATGAATGCTGGTGAGGATGTGGGGGAAAAGGCACACTCTTACATTGCTGGTGGAACTGCAAATTGGTGAAGCCAATCTGTAAAGTAGTATGGAGATTCCTAGGAAAACTTGGAATGGAACCACCATTTGACGCAGCTATCCCACTACTTGGTCTATTCCCAAAGGACTTAAAAACAGCTTACTACAGGGACACAGCCACATCAATGTTCATAGCAGCACAATTCAGAATAGCTAGATTGTGGAACCAACCCTGATGCCCATCAGCAGATGAATGGAAAGGGAAACTTTGGTAAATATACACAATGGAACACTACTCAGCACTAAAAGATAATAAAATCATGGCATTTGCAGGTAAAAGGATGGAGTTGGAGAAAATAATGCTAAGTGAAGTTAGCCAATCCCAAAAAACCAAAGGTGGAATGATCTCTTTGATATGAAGATACTAACTTATAAAGGCAAGGGAGTGGGTATGAGAGGAATGAAAGAACTCTAAACAGAACAAAGAGGGGGAAGGAGGGAGGGGGCAAGGGGATAGGAATAATAGCAGACTGAGTTATCCATGATTACCCTAAATACATGTATGAAGACACAATTGTTGTAAAAATACTTTATATAAAACCAGCAACTTGAAAAATTGTGCTCTTTATGTGTAATATGAAATGAAATGTACTCTGCAAACATGTATAACAAATTAGAATAATAAAAAAAAGAACTTAGGCTCAATGAAAGATTGAGAGGTTTTCCTGAGGACAGACCAGAATTGAGGCTGGAATATCTTTCTCCAGACTGGTGCTCTGAGCCCTGGTCCACAGTCCTGAGATGCTCTTTCTGAATTAGTAGGTGATGGGGGTCAGACAACACAAACAGTGGAGGTCAAAATCCCATACTTACTGGTGCTTTCTCTCCAGAATTATAATACCCTATTTCTAGCAGAAAAAGTTCTTTTAAAATAGTCTCGATAAAGTATGAACTTTAGTTATTTGTAATTATCAATCTGGGTTCATTAGTTGTGTCAAATGTATCTTATATAAGGTCTTAATAGAGAAACTGGGCCCATATAAAAACTATTCTGAAATTAAAAATTTGTTTTAAAAACATAAGTCTTTGTACAGTTGGCTCTCCATATTAGTAGGTTCTGCAACTATGGATTTGACCAACCACAGATTGAAAATATTCAGAAAAAATATTGCATCTGTACTGAACATATACAAACTCTTGTCTTTATTCCCTGAACAATATAGAATAACAACTGTTTACCTCTATTTATATTGTAGTAGTATTATAAGTAATCTAGAGATGATTTAAAGTATATGAGAAGATGCATGTAGATTATACGCAAAATCCATGCTGTGTTATATAGATGTAAGCATTCTATGTAGCAATATCAAATTTTTTTCTCATATGACTTATTTAATTTAGCATGATATTCTCCAGTTCCACCCACTCATTGGCAAATGGTATCATTTCACTCTTTAAGACAGACTAAAACTTCTTCATGTATCTATGCCACATTTTATAATCCATTCAATATGTTGCGGCTACTGAGAGTTATGCTGCTACAGACATTGATGTACTTGTATCCCTACTGATCTGCAAACACATACCGAGGAGTGGAATAGCTGGATCATATGGTGGTTTTATTCCTTTTTTAAAATCAATTAATTTATTTTAATTAGGTATATATGATAGCAAATGCATTTTGATTCATTGTACACAATTGCAGCACAACTTTTCATTTCAACTTTTTCATTTTTTGTACATGATGTAGTGTCGCACCATATGTGCAGTGACATTAGGGTAATGATGTCCACCTCATTCCACCATCTTTCCTGCCCTCATGCCCCCTCCCCACCCTTCCCTCCCTTTGACCAATCAAAGTTCCTCCATGCATTATCAAATTTTTAAAAAAATCATGGACTAACACATGTAGAATTCAAACAAATATCAAAGCAAGTATGTTTCTTAGTGTAGGTTTCCTTGTTTTTAGCAGAGTCAACTCCCTAGATGTGTCACATGGTATACAACCAGCCTTCCTTATTTATCTTCTTGAATGATGTTTTCATTCTAGAATTCCATAGACTGAGCTATCACATTATCTGGATGTTGTTTTGCATGTTTTTTCTAAAACCCAAATAAGATAAATGTTTTTTACATTAACTTTAATAAAGAAAGAAGTCAAACTTTGGAGGGATTGGTAATTTCCTCAATGCCATTCAGAAAGTAAAGGCAGAATCAAGGCCTGTGTCTTCCCTGACCATATTGTCAATTGTTCTAGCTCTCTTGGACCTTTCTGTGGGCGACAGCCCTCTTGTCAGTAACATGCAGCCAGAGCAGAGTTGCCCATCATCCTTTGTTACATCTCATACCTCAGAGTCAGGAACTCTACCCCATTCTATTCTGTCTTTATAAAGGGAAATAATAACATATAATTAGTTTTGTCAGTTACCCTAATTTATGGATTTTAAGCCCAGAGTTGTAATAATCAATAGAATATTGTGAAATTAGAAGAAGAAATGACCTATTGTAACCACAAGGATAAATGCAGATATGAAGTTGCCACATACTGACTTGCATTTTGTGCAACTTGGTTGACTTTGGTAATCAGCATGGGGATGCCACTTTATGTTACTCTGGTGGGCACAGCAGCCAAGGAAAATCTGTCTTGCTACCATGGCCTGTATATGATGTGAAAACCACCCAAGTGGAGAATCCCCTAGGGTACTATTCTCATATTTGGATCTTAATATTATTTTCTCCTGATTTCACAGAATAAACAAAGAAAAAAAAAACAAAGAAAAACAAAACAATTGAAGTCCTTATAGAAATAAAAACACACTAATAAGGAAAATTAGGGTCATTTGTCAGCTCTTATTAAAACATTCACAGAGTTAAAAAATTTTGTTCTGTCTTTAATATAGACCTAGATGCTTATGACCACACATACCATTCATTAATTTTTACCCTTTGAATGTGCATTAAGTTTCCTCCTTTTCTTTTTCTTCTCATCTTTTCCCTTCCCCTCCCTTCCTATCTCTTCTCTTCTTCCAATTATTCTCTCTCCCTTCTTCTTCCTCCTTTTTCTTTTCCTCCTCTTCCTCTTTTACTTTGTTTTCTTTTCTTTCTTTTTTTATTTTTTTGTGCTTTACTTTGGGGTCTAGAGGCTTCTGTAAAATCATCACATTTCAGAAATGTGAGGGTGTGAACACAGCTTTTATTTTTCAGTAATTTTTTCTAGTAATTTTTCATATTCAGTGTGATTTACCAGATCACCTTTGAGTCCCTACTGCAGGCATAAGGGGGAATGGAAAGTAAAAGAATAAACAACAACAAGAACAACAAAACAGATGCTCAGAGGATAAAGGAGGATAAAAAAATCCTATGCTAAAAACTGATTTTACCTATAGGACAAGTGAATGATGTGGGTTGAAAATGAATGCTCTCACAGGGCGCTGTGTCACATGTTTGTAAGTCCAGCCACTCAAGAGGCTGAGGCAGGAGGATCACAAGTTTGAGGCCAGCCTCAGAAACTTGTTAGACCCTTAGCAACCTAGCAAAACCCTGTCTCAAAATAAAACATAAAAAGAACTGGGAATATAGTTCAGGGGTAAAGTGTCTGTGTTCAGTCCTCAGCACTCCACCCCCAAATAATAAGGAAGGAAGGAAGGAAGGAAGGAAAGAAAGAAAATTCTTTTTGGTTATCTGGGGAATCTGTTGGCCCTGTATGTATTTTTTAACTTCATTAAAAAGCTGATGTCTCAGCCACTTCAATGTTTATAGCATCACAATTCACAATAGGTAGGTTGTGGAACCAACCTAGATGTCCCTCAGTAGATGAGTGGATAAAGAAAATGTGGTATATATACAAAATGGAATTTTACTCAGCAATAAAAGAGAATAAAATAATGGCATTTGCAGGTAAATGGATGAAGTTGGAGAATATAATGCTAAGTGAAATTAGTCAATCTCAAAAATCCAAATACCAAATGTTTTCTCTGATATAAGGAGGCTAGTTCACAGTGTTGTTGGATGGGGGTACATCGGAGGATTAGAGAAAAGAAAGGGAGGGAATGGGAGGGAGCGGGGGGTGGGGAAGAAAAAAAATGGTGGTTGAACGAGATGGATATCATTATCCTAAATGCATGATTGAAGACCTGAATGGTACTTATATACTTTGTATACAAACAGTTGTATGTAAAAAGATGCTATATATGTGCATTATGAATTGTAATACATACTACTATTATAAATAAAAAAAGAAAAAAAAAGCTGATGTCTCATAGAAGAGTAATAGTAATAGAACTTTCAGACTGTGAGTTTCACAGGGGTTGGGGAGGGGAGTGTTTGGTAAGGTAGATAGATCATTTGTAGAAAGGCAGGGAAAACTTTGCCTTTCCAGGGTTTACCTAAGTCTTTCCTTAAAAGACAGTGGTGATTATCCAAGCAGCTTCCCTCTCTGCTTCCAGAACCTTCCATGGCTCTCAGATCTCCTGATACCATCTCCTCCATCCTGTCTAGTATGCTTCTCTATGTTTCTGATGATTGCACAGCTTTTCCTATTCATAGCTAAATTTAGCATGAATGAGTAAAAAATGCTATGGGGACTAGCTACCCTGACTTCCTTTTACTGTTCTTTTTTCTTCTTTTCATTGTTTGTTGCTTTGGAGAGCTACAGCTCTCAAATCTGTGCCCTCACATCACTGTAGGAGGTAATTTCTAAATAAAACCAACATTAGACCTTTGACTTTCCAGTAAGTTATTTTCCATGTTTGCTGTGCTTTTCCCTTTGCCTGTCCTGTCTTTGTGCACAGTGTAGGTTTGATTTCTAAGGTTCGTATTGGAAGTTACTCCTTTGGGTTTTTTCCTTGGCGTTTTCAAAGGCAGGAAAGAATTTCTCACCTCTGGAGTTCTACTCTGCTGCAGGTAAAGAATTTAACAGCTATGGGGGTGATAATTAGAGCCAGTAATAATTTGACTGTCTTACTCTAGTCACTGAATTATACAGCAGATCTCTCCTTTAATATTTTAAGATGATTATTTAACTCTCTGCATATTTGGTTTAAGAAATCTACAATGCCTCAAAGTCACTGATAAGATGATTTAGTGCAGGGTGTCCAAAAGAATTTTGCCTGTGTAGACTTATATAGGGAGCTGCAAATTGTCTGATAAAATTTATTTTTTAAAAACATTTTCTATGCCTCTTTTTCTTTTTTTTAGTAGATGGACACAATACCTTTATTTAACTAATTGGTTAATTAATTTATTTTTACGTGGTGCTGGTGATCGAACTCAGTGCCTCACATGTGCTAGGCAAACATACTACCACTGAGCCATAACCCCAGCCCTGGTAAAAATTATTTTGAAATAATTTAAAAATATATTCCCTTTTAAAGATTGGGATGATGGTAAAATTCAGAAGTTGCTGATCTCTTTTGGCCCAAGTGTTATAGGAGTTCCTGAGGACCCTTGGGTTCTGAGAGGTAAGGCAGCAGCACTGACTAAGAGGATCCCAAGGAAGGCATGATCTGCCTTTCTCCAGCCCAAGCCAGATGCCTCAGGGTCATTGTTAATGTCAATGGCACCTTTGAAATGTCTGAGTAATTTGGCCTACTTTCCCATCCTTATAGCCACCACCTTACTACAGAACTCATTGTCTCTCACTTCTCACCTGGGTTCATTACTGTACCAGCATCCTAACTGGTCAACTGTCTCAGACTGTTCAGGCTGCTATAACAAAACATACATAAATGAGTGGCTTATGAGCAATAAAAACTTGTTTTTAGTTCTGGAGGCTGGGAAGTCTAAGACCAAGGTGCTGGCAGATTTGGTATCTGGTAAGGACTCACTTCTTGGTTCATAAGCCATTGTCTTTTCATCTTTTTGCTCTGTCCACACGTGGCAGAAGGGACGTGGAAACTCTCTGAGGCTTATTATATTTGGGCACTAATCACATTCATGAGTGCTCTACCCTCATAAACTCATCACCTCCTAGAGTCCTCACCTCTGAATACTGTCACCTTGGGGGTTAGGTTGCAGTACAGGAATTTTGGAGGGACACAAACACTCAGTCATATAGGACCAACCTTCTAATGGGGGAGAGGGGAGCACAAACTCCACCCAGCTCCCTTTGATAACCAGAAGGAGAGGGACCCCTACCTCAGTTCACCAAGTCAGCTTCACCATCTCCTGTGCCTCTCTGACACAGGAGAGCTCTCAGTTATACCCACAGACTCCCCTCTCTAAACAACTTCCTAAAAACTGAGGACCCAAGTGAAGACTCTTCAGTTTTTAGCTCTTCCCTCCTGACCAGGCTTTCATGAGGTGGTCCAGCTTATGCTTCAAGCTTCAGCCTTTTCTCAGGCTGTGTGAACCTTAGAGTTGCACAGCAAGCCCCAAGCTCCTGGCTTCACACACGCTTTTCCTGGCCTTTAAAAAGCTCGCCCTTTTCTGGTAAATTCTCACTCCTTCCCCGTCCCTTGGCGCTTACCACTCTGTTGTAATCCCCCAGCAACTTGACCATCTCCACCTCTGCATTCTGAGCTCCCTGACTCCAAGAACCACATCTATCTTTTTTTGGGTACCAGGGATTGAACTCAGGGGCACTCGACCACTGAGCCACATCCCCAGCCCTATTTTGTATTTTATTTAGAGATTTGCTTGGTATCTCGCTTTTGCTGAGGCTGGCTTTGAACTTGCAATCCTCCTGTCTCAGCCTCTGGAGCTCCTGAGATTACAGGTGTGCACCATTACTCCTGGCCACATCTACCTTTTTTTCTTTTATCTTTGACTCTTCGGTATTTAGTCTGCCATGTGGTACCTGGTGGGTGCTCAGTACTTGTTTGTTGTATTAGTGAAAGGGGCAACAACAGGGAAATAGCAAGGATGGTCCAAGAAATGTGAAATTACAAAAGAAATGTTTCTGAGCCTCTCCTAGCTTCTTTTCTCACAGGATTCTGAGGCTTGAACTCAGTCTACAGCCCATCTTGCCAAGTTCTAGTTCCTAAGAGCTGGTCTAATTTTGAAGGCAGATTGATTTTGCTTTTTGGTTCCCATGTTATATATACATAAAAGGTGCTGTTGCATAATAGAGCTTCTTACTTTGCTCATGAGGTTTGGCTTTTTCCTTTGGACTTCTGGAGTCTATCATGAGAAAAGCATGTTTCTTATTCTATTGTCCCTCCAGCCTGGCTTCAAGATGAAGATAGGATAGCCCACGGCCCACCTGCAACATGAATCAGAGCCACCCAGCCGGCCTGCAGATTTTAGAGTAACAAAATACATGCATTTTGTTATAGGCCACTGTGTCCTTTGGGATTGTTAGTTACCTGTTATTACTGAAGCATTAGGTGACTAATGCACCATATGCAATATAGGTAATGGGCTCTTATTGAACCCAAAGTAAAATATAGACTTAGAAGCATACAAACTGATACTTACCATCCATTCCAGCCTCATTCTGGTATTATAGAGACTTGGAAAGCTATAAATCACATTTCCCAGAACCTCCTGTGGCAGATGTTTCAAATATAATTTAAGTTCCGCCAATCAGATGAAGTTGAGTGAAACTTGAATTGAGCACTGAGTTGAGCAGCGTGGCCATGTTGGGTGGTGCAGACTGTGGTAGGTGAGGGCGAAGCTTGCATAGGTGGTGGCAGCTTTGTTGACCATGGGAGGGGTCTTGTGATTCTGGGCCCTTGGAATTGTCAATCCTCTGCTTAGTCTGCTCTTCCAACTTTTCTGGTGTTTTGTGATTTACCTGACATTGTGGCACTTATAGAGGTTAAGGAGGTTTCTGTTGTTGGCTATCAAAATTTGATAAGAACGATAAAGTAGCAATTTCTAACTATAGACTCAACAAAAATTATACGGTGAGAATTTCAAACTAGAATTTGTAAGCTGATCCATCACAGATTCTCAGTCACAATGGGATACAGTACAAACTTAACTGGACAGAAACTCACAATTTGGATACTGTAAGCTGCCTGTCGTGGCCAGCCACAAACGCCGCAGGAGGAAAACTCTCGGAGGCAGAGTAAAGCTATTACTACTTTTACTTCTACTTTCTTAGAGAGA
Organism: Tamias sibiricus; assembly: GCA_025594165.1. NCBI lineage: Eukaryota > Metazoa > Chordata > Mammalia > Rodentia > Sciuridae > Tamias > Tamias sibiricus. The sequence continues at coordinate 91,561,423 of CM046661.1, forward strand.
GCTTAGAGAGAGAAAGAAAGATTTTTCTTCTTCTTAGAAAGAGCTTAGAAAGATTAGAGATAGCTTTTTCTTCTTCTTCTTAGAGCTTAGAGAGAAAGAGAGAGAGTTTGAAAGAGAGAGATTTCTCCTTTAGAGAGAGAGAGAGAGAGAGCTTAGCTTTTAGAGCTTCTTCTTCTTTCTTCTTTTTCTTCTTTCTTCCTCGGGAGCCTCTGCCTGACTCTGACCAGCAATTACTTCTTCTATCTGGTTTCTCTTCTGTAACCGCTCTGCCTATGTTCTGGCCGCTCTGATTCTTTTCTTCTTCTCCGACCCGAACTCTTCTTCCAACCGAGCGACTGCATGACTGACTGAATGAATTCATTCTTCTCCTGACTCCAACCGCTTTCACCCGGTTATATACCTTTAGCTTTGCAGGTGCCTCACGTGCATTTATAGGTGCGTCACATACATACTTATTATCAGGTGGAACTTATGGCTTCCAGCTGACCGCAATAGCCATCTCCCTAATTGGGGCTCCTTCAGGATACGACTTACTTTTCCAAACTCTTTTCTTACCTCCGTGCTTACCTGTTGTAGCGGCTGGTCACACGGTATGCAGAGTCTTTGCCGTGTCTTGGGCATGTTGATGTCTCTGTCATTAATTTTAACTCCTTGAATCATTTCTTCTGCAAACGTTTTTCGATTGTCTACAATATGCCATTTCCTATGAGGCTCTGAAAATACATAGAGATGTAGACAAAGCCTGGGTGTGCCTGGAGATCATAGTGTAGTGTGAAAGATTGAAATATAGAAAAATAATTATCACGAGTCCTATTTAGTGCTTGGAAATGAGTTTGAGAAAAGTTCTGGGATAATGAAAGGAAAGAGGGATTTGTTTACCTTCAGAAGTAATGTGATTAAGTCACATCCTTGAGCCAGTTCTGGTGGCAATGTGGAACACCACTGGAGTGAAAGACTCAGCTGCCTGGACACGATTTAGGAGCCAGTTGCAGTATAATGATAATGTAAGCTCATTCCGCAGCAGTGGGGGCGAGAGGGAAGTGGTCAGCAGGTGTGTTCCTGGGATAGAATGTGGGGATGGGGAGGTAAGAGATGGTAAGACGATATACATTGTCTTTGCAGCACTTGTCTTGCAATCCTCCTGCCTGAAGGTTCACTGCCGTTCCTGGCTAGGTGAGTGCAGGTTCTCCGTAGCGTTCAATACATATTTATTGATGACATGACTATAATTACCAAGATAGAGACTATAAAGAAGGATTAAGGAAGGCTGTGTGGTTGTGCGTGTATGTTGGAGCTGGGGGAGGACAGGATGATGTTTTGAAATATTACATTTGCCTTTGTTTTATGCAGTTAATAATTTCCAGTAGATAGGAAGGGTCTGGGGAGAGCAGAGCTGGAGATAGTTCATTTTATCTGGGTGTGGACAGCTGGGGGACAATGAAACTGTGTCAGAAAAGCAGTGTGGGGTTGAATGTCAGGGAGCCCCAGCACACAGGGGAGGATAGAGACAGAAGAGTCCGAGGAGGCAGGGTTCAAGTGAGAAAAACTATTTCAAGAAGAGGGCATCTGTGGTGCCAAGTGCAGCGGAGCAGGACCGCAGAGTGTCTAGCAAGTTGAAATCCAGAAAGAACAGCTTGGCAGGAGCAGCTTCGTTGCAGTTTCTTTTCTTTCTTTCTTTTTCTTTTTCTTTTCTTTTCTTTTTTTTTTTTTTTTTTTTACCAGGGATTGAATTCAGGGCCACTCAACAGTGAGCCACATCCCCAGCCCTATTTTGTATTTTATTAGAGACAGGGTCTCACTGAGTTGCTTAGCACCTCGCCATTGCTGAGGCTGGCTTTGAACTCACAATCCTCCTGCCTCAGCCTCCTGAGCTGCTGGGATTACCACTGCATCTGGCCTCATTGTAGTTTTATGGAAGAGGTGTGAACAGGATCTGAGGGGTGGAGAGAGAGGATTTTAATACACACTTGTGCCTGGGTAAGACTAGGAGGAGAGGTGGGGTAATGAGGCTAAGAATAATGGGAAGACTTTCACTAGGAAAGAAGTAAAACTGCTGTTGCCACCACTGTCAGCACAACCTCTGCTAATAGCCCTCTTCACTGAAAGTAAATACACATTGTCTTTGTAGCACTTGTCTCAGCTGTGCATAACAAACGTTGTGCTAGAATCTTTTTCCTGATGTTCACAAGAGCCATGCCAGTTAGACATATCAATTTCCTTTTTCTGTAGGAGGAAAATGTTACCCTGAGGTCATTCAATGAAGAGATGGCAGAGCCAGGCTTTAAACCCTGGATTTTAACCTAACTGATTCCCAAGTAAAGATAATAATGACTTCTTTTTAAAACACCATTGTATGCCTCATTTAGAATGGAAGTTGGAAGTACAGAAAAGGGAAAGAAGAACCTAACAGAACAGAGTCCTGGTGGAGGTGAGGCTATTAATCATAACTGTCAGCATTTATTGAGCATTTACTATGTGCCAAACAATAGAGTATTTGCTAAATCTTCAAAGTGAACCTCTGTAAGATAACTTCTTAGAGATGAAAAAACTGATGTTTAGAGATGTTAAGTAACCTTTCTAAAGTTCCATAGTTGATGAGGCAGATTCAAGATTCATTCAGGTATTCTGACCCAAGATGTCATATTCTAATGGAACTCATAAAGTTCACTTGTCTCTGCATTAGTCAGCTTTCTGTTGCTATAACAAAATACCTGAGAAAACCAACTTAGTGGAGGAAAGATTCATTTTTGGCACATGATTTCAGATGTGTCAGTGCATTGTCATTGGCTCTGGGCCTGTGGTGAGGCAGAACATCATGGTGGGGAGCAAAGCTGCCCATCTCATGGTGGCCAGAAAGCAGAGAGAGAGAGAGAGTGGCGGGGGGGGGGGGAGAGGAGGGATCTGGAATAATATACCCTTCAAGGACACAGTCCCAGTGACCTACTCCTTTTGACTAGGCTCCACTCCTTACATTTCCACCTAGCTGGGGACCAAACCTTCAACACCAAACCTTCAACACCAAACCTTCAATGCCCTTGGGGGACATTCCAGATCCAAATTAACACAGTTTAAGTCTCCCAGGTGGAGGGTTATCCTGAACACAAGGAGGGACCCATTATTCTCTAAGAGAAGAGACAGAGTTGAAGAAGGTGCATATGTAATTATACAAGAGATGAATGATGTTGAGTATGAAGGAAGTAACCCTTAGCTCAGTGAATCAAGAGGTAAAGTCACCTGTAAAGAATAACAGGTTGGGTACAGGGAGATGTAGGCCTTTCTTTATCCACAACCTTTCGTCACATCAACCACAGTGATCTTTTCCTTTTTTTCAAAACCTGCCACAGGGCTTTTGCACATTTAGCTTCCTCTACTAGAACACTTTCTGCTTTCTTCTTTACCATAAGCAGTTTCTACCGTTCTTTCTTATCTTACCTCTAGCACCATTTTCTCAGAGAGGCCTTCTCCAACCCCTTGATGGAGTCAAATCTCCTCATTTTATAACACAGTCTCACATTTTGCCTATCTCCCCCTTTAGACTGCAATCCCTAGAAAGAGGGGGATCATGTCTGTTGATGCTGTTAGATTACCCCAGTTGACAGCATGATGCCTACCACACAGCAAGTGATCAATATTTGTTTAACAGGTGAGTGGCTGAACAAAGGAATGTGAGAAAGCATTTCTTGTCAACCATAGTATATATAACATTCCTTCACTAGCTAGGGATGCTGGAAGATTGATTTATTACTTCATTTCAAACCTTTAAGCTTGTCTTTTGCATGAAGAAGAATCCATATTTAGACTAGGTATATGTCATCTATTGATACAGGTGTATATAGGTATAGGTATCTATCACCTTTTCATGCCAAATAGGGCTCAAGAGAGTGTGCCATTTATTTAGCCTATGAATGCTAAATCATACTATTAACATGGTTACTCAACTCTAGGAGGCAGTAATGGAATTTGACTTAAAAAATTATCACATTATGAGAAAGAACATGTGAAAGAATAGTTTATAGACATTGGTACTTTGTCCCTTGGAAGAGGAGACTCCAATGACTTGGAGAAGCATAATTAATACTATATATTTATATATGTATATATAATATGTACATATACACATGTATATTATATGTATAATATGAAGTTGTTATGAAGCACAAAAGAAAATAAAGCAACTACCCTATGAACAGTAACAAGACCTTGTTTTCACTGTTGGGAATCTTAGGCTTATCAAAGTCTCTATCTATGGTAGCCCCACTTTAAAAAAGATCCATAAGGGAATAATTTCCAAATATGACTTGATGAGACATTTCTGAGAATTGAAGATTTTATATATGTGTGTGTATACATACACACACACACACACACACACACACACACTAACAACTCCAGTAGTCAGGGAAGAGGTATGTATTTTATTCTTCACAGGATCTAGAAAATATCTAGTACAATGGCACGTATATGTGGGTACATAGTAATTTTTATTTGATTATGACAGAGAAATATGTACTAGCAAAAGAAATCAAGCTCTCCTTTTGAAGGACGATATGAACAAAAACTATGGCAATGGTCTTCTTGAGCTCTTTGTATCTCTTCTGTCTTCAGATGTTTTGTTCAGTCCCAGTTAATGTCTTCAGTGTTTGAAGACACAGTTACTGAACTTAGTGTACAGTAATGTGCTGCCTGGAATCACTTCCCTTGCCTCTCCCCTCCACCATCCCAGGACCTACCTTGTGCCCTGCTGAGACCTTGACTACTCTGACTGATTGCAACATGTGGCTTTCCACAATGGTATTTTGGAGACATTCAGTTGTATCCTTCAGATAGGGAAATGAAAACCGGTTTCTTTCTTTCTTTCTTTTTTTTCCTAAAGGAACAAATGTTCTTCATCATAGGTATTATAATCTTAAAGTAATTATAGCTTTTATCTTCAATTAACAAAACACATACTACAGCATTTTCACAGGCCTTCTTTTATTATAATTGTAATGTTTCCACAGCCTCAGATGTTGCTGGGTTACTTACTAATGGGTTCACCACCTTGGCATTTGAGAAGACGGCAGAAGTGGATGGTCACACCTTCCTTCTCCCTTCTGCCCTGAAGAAGGTCATGAAACCTAGGAGGGATTCTCTGACCCTACCCTGAAGCAGGTCATAATACCTCCATCCAATACCAGGAGGAAGGAAGAGCCTCATCTTGGAACACACGGGTGGCTGAGAGGAATCTGAGCAAACGGACCTTGCTAAATCCTTCCCATTTATCCCCATTAGATCACATGCTGTTCAATCAAACCTAGATTACCTCTTTCTTTGGGACTTCACTTTTTGATGAAGGCTCCCAAGTTAACTAAAACTTATTAAATACATTTGTATGCTTTTTTTCTTGTTAATTTTTCTTGCATTGTAAACGCCTCAACCACAAACCTGAGAAAGGATGGAGGAAAGGTTCTAATCCTTGACTCAACTCTCCTATGACATCCATATCCATTGTTCTGTGGGAAGATGGTGTCTTTCCTTAAGTGGCTAAGGATGCCAAGGTAGGAGGTTGGGCAAGGACCATGCTTCACTCAAGATATGGGTGGCTCCTAATCCCTGCCCAGGTGAACCCTCCTCCCTGGCGGGGCCTTATTTTCTGTGATTGCTTCTGTCTGTTGATACAGCTTCTCTTCCACCACCTTCGCTGTCATTCACGGAAGCACAGGATAGAAAAGCTGCTGAGAATTGGGGAAGACAGAGGGACCTCAGGAGTGGGGCGTTTGTGGATAGTTTACCTTAGATCTCCACCTGTATCTCAGTAGGGCACCTTTTCTTTAAGACCACTTCCCTAATGCCCTTCTTATCTGAGGTCCCAGCCTCTCATCTCCTTTCCCAGGGAGCATCATCTGAAACTTCTAGGCTCCCATTACTATACAATGGGAGATACTTCACCCCAGCCTTCTTCCTCAGTTCTAGCCAAACTTTGCTGATCTAAAAAGACATTTTACCAAGCTCTTCTGGAAGCAAAACCATAGAATTGATGTATTTGGAAAATGTGTGGCAGTATTCCTTTAACTCGGGTCACATGGAATTCTTTTGCAGAGCTTCTCGTCTCTACTGCACACCTTCCTTCCTGTTCCTGCTGAGCCAATACCCAGGGAGATCTTTATTTTCTTATACATAAAATGACACTGATGATATATCATGGTGTTATCAGCAACCTGAACAAATAAGAATTTTTGTGAAATATGGATTTCAAATGTTGAAATTACGAATAGAATTTTTTTTTATAGTGTAACCTCATTTCAGACTTTCAGACCTAAGTCTGGAAGTGACTGCTGAAGTAAATATTACTCCTGATCCTTGTCAACCATTTCTGGTGTTAATTTATCTAATTTTTATTTATATGCAGAAAAATGTGGACTATGTAAAACTATAAACTTCTGGGCGTGGAAGGAAAAGTGAAATGCTTGTGTCCTCTGATGCTCAGACTGGAGGAGCAGAGACAGTGGGTGTGAAAGCATGATCATGAGCTATGGTGGAGAAGCCTGAAGCCAGGGCTGAGCCGTCGGACTGAGATAGCGTGTTGCACAGATCTTGCCTTTGGAGTGAGAAAGGCTTGAGTTTCTACATCAGTTCTGTTTCCAATTTGCTGGGCAAGTAACCTTGGACAACCCTCTCTGTACCTCAGTTTCTACATTTTAAAAATGTGGATTTTAATGCCTCATCTGAGAGTTATAGTGAGGATTAAATATACTGGGAATGCTCCTGGCACACGACAAGTGTTCTGTAAACACCAGTGTCCTGTCTACCCTCTCTCTCTCCTTCCTTTATGGTGGGTGCTGCAGCAGAATAAAAATAAAAAAATTCTGTAGCTTAGAAATCCTCAGAGTTAAGATGCACATAACTTTTTTTTTAATAGAAAAGACTACATACACACACACACACGCACGCACACATACATGTGCTTATATTTTAAAACAAGCACTAACAGGATAAATTAATTTAAATTTTTTCCATCCATAAAGAATGGGAGAGGATATAATAGAAAGATATAAACTAAGCCTTCTTTGAATATGCTATTGTAGAGGTTTAGTTGATTAGACAAAGGGGAATGAAGGGAAAGGATGGAGATGGGTATAGGAAAGACAGTAGAATGAAATAATGTAACTTTCCTATGTTCATACATAAATACACGACCAGTGAAACTCCACATCACATACAACCACAAGAATGGGATCCTAATTTGAATAAGTCATACTACATGTATGTATACTATCTTAAAATACACTCTACTGTCATGTATATCTAAAAAGAACAAATAAAAAAATTTCAAAAATCTGCTTATTGTATTTATTTGATTTTGAGCTGTGAAAATAGTTTACATAGTTAAAAAAATTAAATTTATAAAGCAATCTTGAGACAGCAGAAATGAAATCAGCTTTACTGTGTATTTGTTTGTTGGCAGAAAGGAGCTATATCAAATGATGTTAAACAGAGTGATTGGACAGCACATGCCAAGTGGATATACTCTCTTAGGTATAATCTTCTCCTAAGTTATTTACAAAATTCACATTGCTGGTTGATATTGTTCACCAGAGACTACTGCATGTGTATTGTGGGACAAAGCAAATGATTAATTATATGTCATTCTAAATCAAATTCTAGGATCTTCAGTTTGGGAGATACAAGGAATTGAATAAAACTATCTAGTCCTGGATTTGAATTGCAAGTATCGGTTGAATATATGAGGAATTGTATCTTAAAAGAATTTTTATAGTTCTGTCCACTTAAAAAGCCTAGAAACCATAGTTAACCCAGTAGCAACAAACATCGTTAGTGTCCAGATTATAGTCTCTAAATATCATTCCTACTAAAGGACACTTTGGTCCCTTATAGAAATGTCTGGTGCTGAGTTTAGGGGGTAGGCAGTGTACAAAGTGAGCCTAGGACATCTTGTCCTATCAGAAAGGAAGTTCTTTGTTTCCTGGCACAGATCTCCTAAAACGCTTGACATTTCCAGAATGATAGGAACATCCATCTTTTGATACCCATAATGAGCTCTTTTCCCTCACACCTGAGTTTGTGCTAATGAGGTAACTTTTGTTGGGCCTGTAGATAGCGTCAGGTTGAGACTTGCCAGAACCAAGAGGTTTTGAACTTTCAGTTCCCTCCTTTTTGTTAGCTTTCTGACACCATGACAAAATACTTGAAACAATCATCTTAAAGGAAAGAAAGGTTTATTTTGGCTTATGGTTTCAGAGGTTTCAGTCCATACTCACTGGTCTTGCTTCTCTGAGCTTGTGGCAGCATAGTACATCTTGATGGGATTGTGTGATAGGGGAGGTCTCTCTACTTCATGACAGCCAGGAAGCAAAGAGAGAGTCAGAAGAAAGGGGCTAGGTCCTGGTATCCCCTTCAAGGGCATTCCCCAGTGACCTAACTTCTTTCTACCAGGCTCTGCCTCCTAAATATTCCATTACCTTCTAATAGTGCTGTGGATGGGGGCCAAGCCTTTAACACATGGACTTTTGGGGGACATTTCAGATCTAAACTCTAACACCCTATCCCTCCATGGATGGAAGGGGAGCTGGAGATAGAGTTCATTTGCTGGTGGTCAATGATTTGATCAGTCGCATCCACAAAATGTAATTTTTAGGGAGCCTCTGGTTTGGTGAATACATGGGTGTGCTAAGAGGGTGGTGTCCCCAGAGAAAGTGTGGAAGCCCAGTACCTGTTCCCAACACCTGCTGCCCTTGCTGTGTGCAACTCTTCATCTGGCTGTTCAATTGTATCCTTTATAATAAATTGTAGTTGTAAATACATTTCTGAGTTCTATGAGTCATTCTAGTGAATTATGGGGATAAGGTGAGGAGGGGGTCATGGGAACCCCTGAATTTGTGGTCTGTTGGGCAGAAGTGTGAGTAGCCTGAGGACCCCATTTGTAGCTGGCATTTGAAGCAGAAGCAGTATTTCAGGACTGAGCCTTTAACATATAGGGCCTATATTATCTTTAGATAGTTAGTGTTATAATTGAACAGTATGGTAGGACACTTGGTTTTGGAGAACTGGAGAATGTTTTGAAAACCAAACAGAAGCTATCAAAAGATCACCTACAGTCATAGTAAATGGACCCCGGGGCTACACTGAAGGATATAGACATGTCAACTTAAATATTAATATGAATACACTGCAAGTATGGCAAGTGTGGTTCTTTTTTTTTTTTTTTTTCTACTTTCATATATCTTGACCTTTTCCCATAATTAAAAAAGTAGAAAATTGCTGGTGGTACTGCCAATTGGAACAACCACTCTGGAAAGCAGTATGGATATTCCTCAAAACACTAGGAATGGAACCACTATTTGACCCAGCTATTCCACTCCTTGGTATATATACAAAAGATTTAAAATGGACAGAGTACAATTATGCAGCACATCAATGTTTATAACCAGCTCATTCACAGTAGCTAAGCTATAGAACCAACCTAGATGCCCTTCGACAGATGAATGGGTAAAGAAAATGTGGTATATATACACAAAGGAGTATTACTCATCCATTAAAAAAAAAAAAAGAATGACTTTATGACATTTGCAAGTAAATGGATAGACCTGAGGCTATCATGCTAAGTGAAATGAGCCAAAAGACCAAAGGTTGGATGTTTTTGCTGATATGTGGAAGCTAACCCACAACAAGTGGGGAGAGGGAATGAATAGATATATTCAGTAGATTAGACAAAGGGGAATGAAAGGAAGGGAAGGGGGATTGGAAAAAGAAAGACAGTGGAATGAATCTGAAATAATTTTCCTATGTACATATGTGAATACACCACAGTGAATCCTACCATCATATGCATCTGTAAGAAGGGGTGGGGTCTTAACTAGAATAAGATATATTCCATGCTTGTACAATTATATCAAAATGAATTCTACTGTCATGTATAATTAAAAAGAACCAATAAAAAGTAGAAAAAGGATGATATCATAAAAATTAAAAGAATAATTTATAAGATAGATGTGTCAGTTAATATGGTACATTAGGTCAATTTTCTAAGAATAGGGGTTAATGCTTTATTAATGTAATCCATCTTTTCTGTATAAAATATCAGACGGAGGTTCTAATTTCATAGAGAAGTAGAAAAAAAAGTAATGTAGAAAAGGTTGAATTTGCATTAGAATGAAGAACAAATGCCCTTGGAAGCAAAGAGTTATTAAATATCAGATTACTGGGGAAAGTATTGTGGTTGTCTTCAGGGTGGATTAAACATACATCCTTCTCAGATGCCTCAGGTAAAAATGTGACAGAAGACCATCAGGGCAATTGTAGCCCTGAGTTGACTGTTTTGTGTTGCAGAGTATAGTTGTTTGTTTTGATTTCCTTTCAACACATGGTAATCTTTCTCCCCTTTGAAGGAAAAAAAAAATGGCTTTAACGTGTGTCATGAGCAAAAGATAATTTTTGTTCTTGCAAACAAAACATTCATACATCCAATTTCAGAATCCACGATTAATAAAGCCAAGTTAAAAATAACGGAGTGTTCATTTCCAAATCTTGTTTCTCAAAACGAGAGTTCGTGCATGCAGTGTGTTTCCTGACTGTGCTACTTCTAATTCCAGGCTTCTTCTTGCATGGAGGCATCTTATCTTTGTTAGCAGGAGAAGTGGGTCATACCAGCAACGGGCAATGCTACCTTGAGATCTCTTCTGCTAGAATGACTCAGCAGGGATATTTTGTGAGTGCGTCTAGTGCTGAAAAGCATTTAAAAAAACCTTCTATAACAGCTTCAGTGGCATGATAAGATGGATTTGTGTATGCCACGTGCATCATTAATAATTGGAAAACATACCATATTGCCCAGGTTTCAGGTCATTCCGTGTAAGGACTTGTCTGTCTTCATACTAGAAGGATAAAAGAACATCTGTTCCCTGGCAGCTTTGGCCTCCCTGGGGCCCAATTTGGCCCTCCCTGTTTGGATTAGGTTCTACCCAAATGGGATGTGGGCCCTGAGTTCTCTAATTAATCTTGCTGTATTTCTTGCTCCTTGCATGGTTGCTTTTCTTCTAACCTTCACTTTGGGTCCTTGTCTCAGATGTTATGCCAAGATAAGTTGAGAGAACCTATTGGTGGGCCAGGAGAAAATCCAAAGGTCTCATGGGTTTTCTGAAACATGAAGGATTTAGACATTGCTGAGTAGAGTGAAAGCAGAATATTAATGCTAATGCTCTAGAAATCTCCACTCCACGAAGCATTGCTAATATTTCTTTGCCATTATTATGAATGTCTTGGTCAATCACTAATGGGGAGGTCTGTTTTTTCCTAAGATGAGGTCTTGCTCTGTTGCCCAAGCTGGCCTTGCCTCAGCCTCCTGAGAAGCTGGGATCACAGGCGAGCAAGAACCTCCGAGCCAGGCCTAATAGGGCAGGTTTCCCTCCTAGTACCAGCTTGAGATGCTCTTTCCTCCCGGAAGGGGCTCCCTGGCCCAGGAATGGGCTGGGAAGTGCTTGGTGAAGGGCATAGGTTCCTGGCTAGTGCTCTGGCCACTCTGATGCTGCTTTTCCTACTCAGTTCTTTGCTCTTCTGTCTGCCACTTCATTTCTTTATCCACTTTCTCTTGTCACATGTCCTTGTCCCCACTATGCATCACTCCCCAATAAGGTTGGCCAGAGCTGAAGTGTGAAGTCCAAGAATATATTCTGGGCTTCCTTTCTTTCTCTTGTATCCCACATCCCTCCTCACTGTCAAAAATACTTGTCTCACCACCCACTCCTGTCGAAGCTCCTTTGTGGGTGAGGGACTCTTGGAATTATAATTATATATAAAACGCTGCATTCCTTTCCAGGGGCACCTGTATCTTAACAATTGCACACATTGCTCCATTTCCCCACTCGACTCTCCTCTTCACTGCCCACCTTCCTGCCTTTCACTCTAGTCCTTTGTAGTCCTTTGGTTGCTTTTGCATCACCTTTTCCCCCAACTCTCCTTACTGAGATCCTGACTTAATACAGTCTTATTTTGCCCACAGAATGTTCCTGATTCTTCTTTGCTTGCAACTATGTTCCTCCTAGACCCTAGAGAAGCCCATTACCTCTTGAACATGACTTTCTTCTTTGACTGTTATGTCATCCTAATATCTTTCAGCTTTAAAAATTTGTTCATAAGTAAAAGAAACGGGAGTATTTATTTCTTTTTAACTTGATATCCAGCTGCTTTAAACTCCTAATCATCAGCAATAACCAGCGGATGTGTTTGGCAACAGAATTGTATGCATGTAGCTACATAAAGACCACAGCAGTCTAAATAAGGGGACAGAAGCTGCATCAACATTGGGGTCTCTGATTGTGAGAAAGATATATTTTGGCTAACACAGGGACAAGGAGTTTATCAGAAGGATCTGGAGGAACTCAAAAGAAATGCTAGACAAAGGAGTCCTGAAATGCCAAGGACAGGGGCAACTTTGGGGTCTGGCATATGTTCCCTGGGGCACTGCAGCCTGATACAAAAGCTAGCAGGAATTTCCTCCAATGCTTGATTCATGCGGCTCAATACACAAATCCCAATGACAGAAAATATGAGCAGAGCTTGGGTCACGGGCCCCCATTCTACTGGTGAGAGCTGGGGGAGAAGGTGGGAGTTTCTAGGACCCTTGAACAGGAGCCCAAGTAGAAGATATCCAAGACAAAGGGAGTCCGCCCCCAAACAAAATCATGGTTCTGTGACCAGAGGAAAGGACAATGGATTCGGAGGGGGCAAAGTTCACAAGTGGTCATGAGTTGGGAAATAAGTAGGTTGAAGTGAAAACAAGTAGATTTACAGGAAATCCATTTTTTTTTAAATCACTTTGCTGAAGTCTACTGAGAGTATTGACCTTTTTTTAAAAAAAAAAAATCAGGAAGCCAAGATAGTAGTGTTATTATTCAAGTTCGGACAAGAGAATTAATTGGATAAAAAAAAATCACATGCGATATAACCCTGTAAGTCAATGTATGGAAAATGCTTTTCATATATTAACTAATTTAATTTCTAACAACCCAAAGAGGTAACCATTATTATCAATCCCACTTTACAGAGGAAGAAACCGAGGCACATAGAAATTCACCATCTTACCCAGGATTACACAGCTGGTATCACATGCAGCAGAGTAAGTAGTCAAACCCAGGCAGTGTGGGTCAGTCTGTGCTCTGGGTGACCATGTCATATGCTTCTGGCTTTCTGTATAACAAAATAGTTGAAGACAAACATTTTAAAGAAAATGTGGGGCTCTAATAACCCCTGCTATAGCAGAGAGAGGGAGCAACAAACAGGAACAGGGACATTTAAGTGATAGTTGTTAATCCCTGCTGCAGGGACCCGGCTTGGGGATGATGTCAATAAGCACCTGTTCCCGTTGAAATGCAACACGCGGAGATGGGACTGGCTGGCTCACGGAGGCACGCACTCACGTCCCGGGAAGCCAGCTCCGTGGCTGTTTCCTAAGAGCAGTTATTCGAAAGTACTGTCATTTTATTTTTAGTTTCCTGCAGATTACACCCCAGAGCACATCTCCTCCCTGTCTCTTCCAGACACTCCTCTGCTTTTCAAAAGGAGAAACACTGAACCTTCTCTCCTCCACACTAAAAGGCCTTTGTCCGAAACCACACATGTCGATTTTAAACAGAAAATAATATGAAAGCACAGTGCTTCCTTTATGTGCCTCATGCAGCTTTCTGAGTTCCTGTGTCCCTGGATTTATGATGTGCTCCACACTTTCCACCTTCTCAGTGCTGTTTTCCCACATTTGAAGGAGAAATGATCAAGAGATTTGTGCTGGAGTAAATTTATTCTGTCTTGAGCTGAGTGAAGGTTCCAAATTCACCGCAGCATGGAAAATATAAACGCCGCCGTAAGCATGGTGCTTCCTTCCCAGAGGCTGCAGACAGGCTGCCACCAGGCCTGCTGCAGACATGAACCTTGCATTCTTGTATCAGCGTGCCACACAGGGCCATCAAGCTTTTCTGAATTGAGTGACAAACCCAACCAGATTTCACGACTCTAACATTTGATTTCACCCTGGGGAGAAAAGTCTCTTGTTCCTCCTTTTAATACCCTCACCATCCTTAGAGAGGAGACAACCATGAACTCTGGGGCACTCAGCATTAGTCTCAGGATAGGACACTGGAACAAACAGTGGAAGACCATAAGGTGGAAGCTTATTTCCCCCTTTCAAGAAACCACCTGGGCATGGTGGCGCACGCCTGTAATCCCAGCACTTGGGAGGCTGAGGCAGGAGGATCTTGAGTTCAAAGCCAGCCTCAGCAATGGTGAGGCACTTAGCAACTCAGTGAGACCCTGTCTCTAATAAAATACAAAAAAGGGCTGGAGATGTGGCCCAGTGGTCGAGTGCCCCTGAGTTCAATCCTTGGTACCAAAAAAAGAGATACCAGGCTGTTGGATTTCAGTCACAACCCTAAAGGCATAGGTCATTCAGTTTAAGAAGGTGAAACTTAAGCTTGAGGGGCTCAGAAGTAATGGTTCTGGGAGGGGGATTTCCCCAGGGGTCAGCATACCTCATTCTTACCTCCAGTGCCCTCCTATATGCAAATGTCTGCTTGCTCTTGTGTGGTGAGAAGTCTCCTTAACCAGTAGACTTGGCCCTTCAGTGACCAGAGGGTAGGTTGGAAGATTAATGGACAAATCTGATTACAGAATTGGGTGAGGGGATCAGCTATCCCCTTACTGATGTCTGCAGTCAGGAACCTCCAATCATAAAGCATCTTCTATATTTGAATTTGATCATGCAAGATGGTCCCAGTTTTTAAACCGTTCATGCTTTAGTGTTCTTTTTCTGTCCCTTCTCTCAAAACCAGACAGACAGCCACCTCATAGTTTCCTTCAGTGTTCTCACCAATGGCGCCATAAGGGTAGTCAGTAGTTTGCCTGCTGGGGATCTGTGTGCAAGACCCAAGTACATTTATCTGAAAGCAAAGGCCTCATGTTGCCTTCCTTACCCTGCTCTTACTTCTCCCCCAACTCTCTTGTCTCTGGCCACGCTGGCCTCCTTGCTGTTTCTGGAACAACGAGACACTCCCAACTCAGCACCTTTGCTATGGCTGTTCCCACTGCTTGGAACTCTGGAATGCTGGTGAGCTCTTGCCCCAGGTATCCACTTGGCCGATAGCCTCATTCTCTTCAAGTCTTTGATCACTTTTTTTTCCAGTACTGGGATCAAACCCAGGGCCTCACACATGCCAGGCAAGCACTCTACCACTGAGCTTCATTCCCAGCCCTTCTATTTACTTTTTTTTGTTTGTTCGTTTTGAGATGGTATCTCGATAAGTTGCCCAGGCTGGCCTGGAATTTGTGATCCTCCTACCTCAGTCTCCTTCATGTCTGGAATTACAGGTGTGAACCCCCACATTTGGCTTCTGCTCGCTTTCTTACTGAGGCAAACGTCTGTCCTCTTCAGGTCCAGTCCCAGGGCCATGCTCAGCATCTTCATCTCAAAGCACTTACCCCTTCCCACAGCCATGGCACTTACTTATTGGTCTCTGATGTTTCATCACATTAGAATAAAATCTCCTGGGTGTAGCCATCTTTCTCTCTTTTGTACATGGATGTATCCCAAATTCCCAGAATATTGATTGGCTCCTCATAGTTTCCTAAAACTATTTGTAATAACTCAAAAATGAACTCACCTGTGCATCATAGCCCTTTGGTGTCATAGCTGGGTGACTGATGTGCTGATATTGACACCTCAATCCTGAGGCGGCTGACCAGGGTAGCTCACCACCTGGACAATTATGTTCTATTAATGCCATCTCCATTTACCCCAATGCACCTTATAAAGTTGCCATTTTCTAGATGTGCTAGGACATTAAAATGTTTGGGAAGCACTGCTGTGTCTGAGCTGTGTCTTGCCAGGTGAGAACAATGGCTGTATCGTGTACTTTTCACTCTGTTGGTGGCATGCCTGTGTCTCTCCCTGAGAGTACCCCTCTCTCTTGACTTCAGTATTCTCCCAGCTCAGTCAAGCATTAGTCCAACAATAATTTATATTACTGAAAAAATGTGCTTTTTAAGCAAATGATTATATATAACAAATTACATATTTAAAAGCATTTAGAATCTATGTTAAAGGAATAAAAAACAGTGAATCCTTAACAAGAGCATGAGGGGACTATTCAAATGTTGTAGTGATTGATTGATGTGGAGATGGAGGTGAAAAAACTGGAGGTCTTAAAGATGATGGTAATGGATTTCATTCTAAATTTTTATACCTGATTGCTTTAAAATGGCAGTTTCTTTAAGAGGAAGGAAGTAGGGGGATTGTGGGAGGCTTTTCCTGAAAAGACCTCAAAGTTTGGGGATCAGCTTCCCAAAATATTCCTTAAAGACCCTCATGTTTTTTTTGTTTTGTTTTTGTTTTTTAATTACAAAGAAAATGCTTAGCATCATCTTTAGAGGAATCTTCTTAGGTATAACAAGAAAGGTCATGGTGTTAGATGTATCTTCATGAAGTTTCTTAAATAATATTCCTGCAGGGTAGATGCAAGATCTTGGCTGCTTGGTGAGTGGGTACTAAACCAGAGCTATAAAAGACAAAGAGGCCACGAGCCCAATCTCTCTTGGGACTCAAGACTAGAGGAGGCATGGGAAGGCTGGGAGGAAAGCTTAGGGCCAGAGGAGGCACTTGGCTGGATGTGGGAGTGCCCGGAATCTGGCAGGCAAGATGGAAGTTGGTGCCAGGAGGTAGGCAGAAGCCAGGAAACTCTGGGTTCATGAGGTGAAGACTAAATGGTGTGGGAGAGGGGTCAGGAGCAAGACAGCAGGAACAAGCAGCAGGGATGTCTTGAAACCAAGACAAATGCTTCAGCCAAGAAGCCTCACACTTGCCACTTGCCAAAGTGAAATGCAGTACCAGGAACAGGGCGCCAGGGCCTGCAGGTGTGATCAGGGCAAAGAGGCTGACATGGCGTCATGGCTTGGCGGAGCTGGAGCCAAGGGAAGGTCTGGCATTCAGCTTTTCCCTCTGAGGAGGCAATCTCTTCCTTCCCCTCTTTCTAGAGCTTACGAAGCAGTTTTGACCTAGAAAGTCTGGAACAAACAGACCAGGAAGCCAGAAACGAGGATGTCTGCTCTCCAAAGTCCCTTCCACAGTGGGATCGTGGCCAGTGGCACTACTGGCTGTCAGTTTTGAGCACTATGGGAAAGTGGAATGGGGAGGTCAGGATGGGACACACCCAGGGTCTGACCATCACACCAACAGCCTCAGTTCCATATTTATGATGTTTAAAATTAATGCCCATTGATTGATATAACAAGTAAGGTTTTCTTCCTCCATTTATCCAGGTCTTTCTTCCTGAGTACTTACTATATGCCAGGCCTCTGATGCTTCCTAGCAGGATTAATTAGACTCTCCTGGTCAACCCTGGTCATCTTTATTCTGTTATTTACTTCCCTTCCTCCTTTAGCTGCTACTTTGCTCTATGAATGGAGTTTGCTCTGAACTTTATTTACTACTCATATCTGCTGCAGATTTTTGCCAGTATGTGAATTTCTGGCCATTCTACAGACATTTAAAAGATGACTATTTAGCTTCTGCATGTTCTACTATTATATTTTCCAAAGGTTTACCGAAAGTACATTCACAAGCAGGATGGAAGCCCAAGAGACAAACAGGTACAACATAGCCTATGTCCTGCTCTCTAGCTCCAAACTCACTAGGACTTGGAGTTCTAGGCCCTTGGGTGACTCAGTTGGACACGAGGGACAGATGGGTTAGAAGAGTGTGTCTGATTTGATGAATGATACATGGAGAGAGAGAAAGGATGATACAAAAATGGCCATAATTAGACTAATCTTAATATACTGAACAATCTTGGAGCCACTATAGCACAGTCATAGGTAGGAACACAGTCTGGAGCCAAGAAGCCATGAGTCCTAATACCAGCTGTGACCTTCTTTATATTGCTGATCATGTTATTTAACTTTTAGGGACTAAGTTTCTTTATCTCTGATATAAAAATGATGATACCCTCATAGTGAGGGTTGTTTTGAAGATCAAGTTAGCAAGGTTGTTTTGTATATTTAAAGTGCCCAGAAGACAAGTCCTGTGGTTTTGATATAAGATAGGTGCTTACTGAATGGTAGATAACTGCTGTGTGTAGAGCATTTATGATACTCTGGACTGTAGCTAGTATATAATAATGTTGTCTCATTTCCTGTCATCCATGAAGTAGGAATTATCCCCAGTTTGGGACTAAGGATCCCAAGATTTAGGGAAATAAGTTGCTCAGGTTCACATAATTGCTCAGGTTCTTATCCTGTTCAAATAAGAACAGAACAAAATTAATATGTTTGGAGTGTTTAAC
This sequence comes from Tamias sibiricus, assembly GCA_025594165.1. NCBI lineage: Eukaryota > Metazoa > Chordata > Mammalia > Rodentia > Sciuridae > Tamias > Tamias sibiricus. Next base: position 91,579,743 of record CM046661.1, read on the forward strand.
ATGCACCAGGCTGGATGGTTTACAAGCTTTAACTCATTGAGTTATGACAATAATCCTGGGAGATAGGTGTTAGTCTCCCATTTTACATGAGAAAACTAATTTACTCAAGGGCATGCAATACCTATCAGCAGACAGTCAGGATTCCAGCCTAGATCTGGTCACCCCCAGTGTTTATAATCTATCATCTTGAAAGCTGGAGGAAATAAAGGCTCTGGTATTGTCCGTTATGAGATGCAGTTTGGGTCTTTAGAATTAAATAAATAAATAAATAAATAAATAAATAAATAAATAGTTGACTTCAGGAATGGAGAATGGATTTTGACTTTTGGAACTAATGAATATTCTGAGATCTGCATCTCCCTGATGTTTTGCTTTGCTTTCATTCTTAGTCACTCCAGGCCTATTCTGGCAAAAATCCAGGAGTTTTATCTTGGTCTCTTACTCAGGGGGGTTAAACTTCGTGGGCTTACTTCCTGGTGCCTTTCCATTTAAAAGAGCAGAGTCCCTGGCTGATTGTAGGATCTAGGCTTAATGTCTCAAGCCATTCAGGGAAGATGGTCTCAGGACACAGGACCAAACTTTAAGAATGGCAAAGAAAAATCTTATTTTATCTTGACACACTGAGAATATTCCTTTTTAAGGTGGGGGGACCCTAAATAAGAAATGAGGAGAGAGAAAGTCAGATCAGATGAGCACTTAGTTTGTCAAGCTGACGCCCATTTTGCTCACTCTGTCCCCAGGATGGTCCAGTCCTGACAGAGTCTTCTACACTGTGACTACATGCAGGAAATATGACTATTATGGAAAGCAGGAAGGAAAGCAGAGTGTCCTCCACTGAGAGTGCCATGACAAAAAGCAGGACGGCAAGGACGATGAAAGAAGAAAAAACAAAACAAAACAAGTGCTTTTGGAAAGTCTGCATCTAATTTCCTTTTATGTGCTTCAAAATGACAGCAGCAGGTGTGCTGGAGAGGATGGTCTTACCTGCCAGACCTTGCTGGAGGCTTCTCTTTCATCTATTCACCACTGAGTAAGTGGTTATTGAGTACCTTCTGTGTGTCAGACAGGAAGGAATCACAAAAGGGGGCTTACATTCTAATGGTGGTGGGGGTGGGGAATACAGACTATTACCAAAGTAAATACATAAATAATGTAGCAGGGTATTTGAGAAGATGATCATTTTTATGGTGAAGAATAAAATTTAAAATATGTGGATAGGGACTGCTGACACAAGCACCCTGAGAGGGAGTCATCTCATGACAAGAGGAAAGGAGGCCAAGAGGGGTTGATTGTTTGAGGCCATGTGGCTGAACACTATCGATTCAACTACCAGGTCTTTTTGAATGACTCTTATTGTCTTCTTTGCTGCCTTCTGCCTTAGCTGGATATTGGAACAAGGAAAGACAGGGAAGTGCAAGGCAGTCTCTAATTTAGTATCCTGATTTTGTAAACTAATCAGAATTCTTCAGCATACGGCACTGAAGAATTCATGTGGACTGTATATTTCAATTCCATTCACAATAGCCTGGAAAAAAAAAAACTTAAGACTTCATCTAACAAAAGAGGTAAAGGATCTCTACAATGAAAACTACAGAACACTAAAGGAAGATATTGAGGAAGACCCTAGAAGATGGAAAGACCTCTCATGTTCCTGGATAGGTGGAATCAATATTGTCAAAATGGCCATACTACCAGAAGTGCTGCACAGATTCTATGCAATTCCCATCAAAATTCTAATGACATTCTTCATAGAAATAGATAAAGCTGTCATGAAATTCATTTGGAAAAATAAAAAGCCCAGAATAGCTATAGTAATACTTAGTAAGAAAAACAAAGTAGGAGGAGGCATCACAATACTAGACCTTAAATTATAGTACAGAGCTATGGTAACAAAAACAGCATGGTATTGGCACCAAAATAGGCAAGAAGACCAATGGAACAGAATAGGAGACACAGAGACAAGACCATATACATACAGTTACCTCATACTAGACAGAGGCACTAAAAACACAAACTGGAGAAAAGATAGCATCTTCAACAAAAGGTGCTGGGAAAACTAGAAATCCATATGTAATAGAATTATAATTAACTGCTGTCTCTCACCCTGCTCAAAAATCAACTCTAAGTGGATCAAAAACCTAGGAATTAGACCAGAAACCCTGCATATACTAGAAGAAAAATATAGGCCCAACACTTCAACATATTGGCTCCGGAACGGACTTCCTTAATGAGACTCCTAAAGCACAAGAAATAAAAGAAAAAATTAATAAATGGGATGGTATGAAACTAAAAATTTTCTTCACAGCAAAGGAAATAATCAAGAGTATGAAGAGAAAACCTACAGAATGGAAGAAATTCTTTGCCACCTGTACCTCAGATAGGGCATGTTTTAGTCAGATTTTTCCTTGTTTGACTAAAAGACCTGACAAGAACAATTTTAGAGGAGGAAAAGTTTATTTGGGAGCTCACAGTTTCAGAGGTCTCAGTCCATAGACAGTTAACTCCATTCCTTGGGGCTTGAGGTGAGGCAGAATATCATGGTGGAAGAGGGTGGCAGATGGAAGCAGCTGACATGGTGATCAGAAAGCAGACAGAAACTCCACTCACCAGATATAAAATATGTACCCCAAAGGCACGCCCCAGTGCCCACCTCCTCCAGCCATGCCCTGCCTGCCTTCAGTTACCACTCAGTTAATCCCATCAGGGGAGTAATTCATTGATATAGTTTAGGCTATCATAATCCAATAATTTCTCCTCTAAACCTTCTTGCATTGTCTCACACATGAGCTTTTGGGGGACACCTCATATCCAAACCATAACAGGGCATTAATTTCCAGGATATACACAGAACTCAAAAAGAGTAACACCAAAAGAACCAAATAACCCAATCAACAAATGGGCAAAGAAACTGAATAGATGCTTCACAGAAGAATGGTGAACAAATATATGAAAAAATGTTCAACATCTCTAACAATTAGAGAAATGCAATTTAAAAATACCCTGAGATTTTCATCTCACTCTAGTCAGAATGGGTAATTATCAACAAGCAACAACAAATGTTGGCAAGGATGTGGGGAAAAGGGAATGTTCATACATTGTAGGTATGACTGAAAATTGGTGCAACCACTTTGAAAAGCAGTATGGGGATTGCTCAAAAAACTAGGAATGGAACCACCATTTGACCCAGTTAAACTACTCCTCAGCATATATCCAAGGGATTTTAAATTGGCATACTACAGTAATGCAGCCACCTCAATGTTTATAGCAGCACAATTCACAATAGCTAAGCTATGGAACCTTAATGCTGTGTTATGGTTTGGATGTGTGTTGTTCCCCCAAAAGCTCATGTGTAAGACAATGCAAGAAGAGGATAAATTATTGGATTATGAGAGCCTTAACCTGATCAGTGAATCAATCCCCTGATTGGATTAACTAAGTGGTAACTAGGTACCCATCAACAAATGAATGAATAAAGAAAATGTGGTATATATACACAATGGAATATTACTCAGCCTTAAAGAAGAATGACTATGACATTTGCCCATAAGTGAATGGATCTAGAGGCTATCATGCTAAATGAAATAAGCCAGTCCTTAAAAACCAAAGATCAAATGTTTTCTCTGAGGGAGGTAAACCATAATAAAGTGGGGGAGGTGAAGAAGAGATGTTCAGTAGATTAGACAGAGGGAAATGAAAAGGAAAGGAGGGGGGATAAGAATAGAAAAGACAGTAGAATAAATCTAACATAATTTTTCTGTGTACACATATGAAATACCTAAGTGAATTCCATCATCATGTCTACCCATAATAGTTAGAATAAGATATATTTTATGCTTGTATAATTTTATTGAAATGAATTCTACTGTCATGTGTTACTAAGAAGAACTGATTTAAAAAAAAAAAAAAGAAATATACTTTCTTCTGCTAGCAGCACATGTTTTTGAGGTCAGCATTTCAGCCTTAGAGCAGAAGATGAGCTGGATTGAAAAGTTAAAAGAAGATACTTTTTATTTCCATTCAGTGCAAAGAGAGCTTGCCTCAGTGGGTGTCATGGACGAGCATTGTTACCAATCGGCAGTCCATTTCCAGCACTGTGGTAATCATTTGATCTTTTATTAAAGAAAATTCTTCCAAAAATATTAATTTAAAAATTAATGTCAACACTTTCTGACATTCCATCCCTGAATGCTGAAGATGAAAAAAGTTCTAGAGTTTTTTAATAATCTTGGTAAATATTATTTGAACTTTACTTCAAGCCAAAACAAGTTTCATGGGGGAAAAAAAATCCTTTCTTCAGCCATGGGCAATAAATTTGGCCAGGAGGATCTGGAAGCGAGAAACTGAACGAGCTAAATACTAAGCTGGCATTCATGCCAGGGGACACCAAGATTTTTAGAGACATTGATTCTATTCCCCTAAACTAAGAAATCTTTTCAAAAGGCACACTCATACATTGCTGGTGGGACTGCAAAATGGTGCAACCGTTATGGAAAGCAGTATGGAGATTTCTTGGAAAACTGGGAATGGAACCATCCTATGACCCAGCCATCCCACTCTTGGGTCTATTCCCAAAGGACTTAAAAACAGCATATTACAGTGACACAGCTATCTCAATGTTTGTAGCTGCACAATTCACAATAGCTAGGTTGTGGAACCAACCTAGATGTCTCTCAGTAAATGAGTGGATTAAGAAAATGTGGTATATACGCACAATGGAATTTTACTCAGCAATAAAAGAAAATAAATTAATGGCATTTGCAGGTAAATGGATGAAGTTGGAAGACATAATGCTAAGTGAAGTTAGTCAGTCTCAAAAATCCAAGTACCAAATGTTCTCTCTTATATAAGGAAGCTATTTCAAAGTATTGTTGGATGGGGGTACATAGGAGGATTAGAGGAACACTAGAATGGTCAAGGGAAGGGAGGGTAAGGGAGGGAGCAAGAGGGGAGGGAGGGGGGGAAAAAAAAAGGTGGTTGAATGAGACGGATATCATTTTCCTTAATGCATGATTGAAGACCTGAATTGTACGAATATACTTTGTATACAAACAGTTGTATGTAAAAAGATACTAAATATATGCACTATGAGTTGTACATATTAAAAATTATAAAAATAATAAAAAAAAAGAAATCTTTTCAAGAAAATCCACAATTTTGCCCATCCTCTCTTTTTCTTCTGAGTGCATATGTAGGGACACAACATAGGCGGTCTCTTTTCTTTCTCTGTCTCTGTTTCCCCCCCCTGCCCCCGCCACCAGTGGTTAATGAAAAAAAACACTTACTGGACACATTGTTCAGTGTCCCTCATATTTGGTAGAAAGAAATGGGAAGCTAGTGATTCTCTCAGAATCCAAATGTCTCTCCCAAGTTCTGGGTTTTTAAGGTTGGAGAGGTGTGCCTGTGTCCAGGTGAGTGGTTGTCTGTGTGTAGAAGCCCGTGTAGCTAAGTTTTACCTTCCTTATTGTAAATGGAACTTTTGCTTTTCATTTCCTTCCTCTGTTGCTTATTAAGAAGACATATCAAGGGCCTGTAGCAGGAGAAAGGATTCCAGATGGTTCTTTCCCACCAAGAAGAATATCTCACAATATGTTTACTTTCTCTTATTCGGCAATTGCTTGAGTCCGTGGAGGAGAAGGGACAGCAGAAACAAAAGGAAAAGGAAGGAAGGAAGTGGAAGTAGAAGGGAAAAGTGGTAGGGGGTCCAGAAGAGCCCGGGATTGTCTCAGAAGTGGAGGAGAATAAGCACTGCCTATGGAAATGGATAATGATTCAACCCCAGGCCCCAGGTAAAACGGATCTGAGAAAATTAGCTACTTGTGGTAAAATGAAGTTAGCTAAGTGGCATTACTTGCTGGAAAAGAAAACAACCTCCTTTGTTTTCTCTTGTAAGAGAAGTTAGATCTGTTCACATAATGCTCAGGATGAGAAATCAGACATCTGGGCTTCAACCTGCGTTTGTTTCTCCCTAGGTGGGTGACCTTGGCCCATGCACTTAGAGTCTTAAACTACCACATGCTGACAGTAGTGTCACTTTTTATTCCTAACTCATAGGATTGTCTTGAGGATTAAATGAAATAATTTATTATGTATGCATTCTTTTATTCAATAAGTACTTATCAAACACCTGATGTGAATAAAAAATGACAAATTCTTGACTCATGAAGCTTACACTACTGGCATATTCTAAAATATGATACATAAAATATATGTGTATATACACATACACATTTTACAGTATCTGTTGTAACATAAAGAAGCATATTTTACTTTATTATATAAAGATCATGCTACTCTCATTTGTGGTAGAACTTAACAAATGCAACTTCTTCTGGGTCACTCACTACATATATTTGGGTGAAAATGTGTAAACTTAATTAAGTTAGCATTTGTGGATGCTTGGCATACCACCTTCCCAACCCTTTGCCAAATCCAGTTTATCTCTATTCTTTCAAACTTTCCAACAGTTGACTGGTCTTGCCAGAAAACAACACCTTAAAAAGAAGAGCAGGGACATTCTCAGGTAGCCCAAAGAGAAGTTGTTAAAGCTTCAGTTAGTTGGAACAGAACATTCACAGTCAGGAAGGTGCATCCCTCTCAGACCCATTGACTGAGGATGCTGTCAGTGGCTTTTCTTTAACTGGGACATTGATAACTTTTTCAAAGATAGGAAATCATTCCTACAGTTGTTAATATCTGAATGAAATGTACTCAGAATTTGCCCTGGCTTGAAAATTGCATGGCTTCTAAAAAATGATCAAGCTTCTCTTTTAGCCTTTTTTTCCTCTCCCCACCCTTTCCTATTCCAGTTTTGTTCAGAAAGAGTGCCATGCGATGGGGATGGACAAGGCAGGGGCAATGGAAATTCATCTTGATTGGGGTATATGCTGCACCTCCATCTTTGAAGGTAGGATGAACTGCAGACATGCTAGAGAATCCTGCCCCTAGGATCTGTCTCATCCTGGGCCCCAGCAGGCTCATCTGTTCAGAGGGTAAGATGGAGGATGAGAGAGAGGATGATGTCAGGGATGGAGATTTGTCAAATGGAAAACAAGTCTGCTAATTATTTTTTGCTTTTGTTTTATAAAAAGGAGAATTAAACCTCTAATCAAAGATCATAAGAGATCTTAGAAAAGTGATGGCCACAAGATCAGGGTATATGTTATGTTGTTATAATTATCTTTTTTCTTTCACTATGGTCCATTCCTGGAGTTATTTGTGGAAGTTGTGATGGGGCCCTTGGTACTTGTTGCACAACCTTGTAAATCTGTTCCCCATCTTGGCCATTTGGGCTGCTATAACAAACTACCATAGATTATGTGGCTTATAAACAACTTAAGTTTGCTTTTCACAGTTCTGGAGACTGGAAAGCCCAAGATCTATCATATTTGGTGTCTGTTTAGGGCCTGCTTCCTGGTCCATTGATGGCTGTGTGTCCCCTCACACAGTGGAAAGAGTGAGGGAGCTCTTGGGGGTCTTTTTTATTTGGGCATTAATCCCATTTATTAGGGTTCCATGCTTATGACTTAATCACCACCCAAAGGCCTCATACGTTACACTGGGGATTAGGATTTTGGGGGAACACAAACATTCAGTCTATAGTACTCCCTGAAAGGACCTTTCTAGTCATCCATTTTCACTACCTCATCTTTCCTGGGACACCAAAAAGAGAAAATAAATATATAAAAATACAGGGATTGAAAATACAATGAAGCACAGTATGGGTTTTATTTTATTCTGCTAGATCCCTTTGACATTACTACTACTAATTGTGATAAGCATCTGAACAGCTTATTGATCACTCACTATGCACCAGAAACTAGTTGACTGCTAAGCATGCATTATTTTAATTAGTTCTCCCCCAAACCCCATATGCTAGATTTGAATATTATTGCCATTTACATTATATGAAGCAAGCTTAAAGAGTTGAGTGACTTGTCCAAGTCACCCAACTGATGAGTATCAAAGCCAAGATTTGACACCCTGATCTACTTACATATTCCTAATCATATAGCCATTCAACCTTTTTTTTTCTCTTGTTTTGGCACCATATCACCCTTCTATCTTTCTTTCCTTCCAATTCACTCCATGTTCAGTCCTTTACCCCATCAGGTAATTATAGAAACAAAATGGTAACATTAATTAAAATCTACAATCTAAAAAAGTAAAGACCAAAGATACAGATGACATTAATTTTTTCTCACTCTCTCACATTTGGAAACATATGTGTTAGTTTTATGATGGTTAGAGAGCAGAGCCAAACTTTTCCCTTAGGTAGTCTGCACAAAGCCTACTATAGGTTTAAATGGTGATGCTATTTCTTGGACATCCACAAAGAAGATTCCAGGTATGGCAGAGAGCTTACATTTTTATTAGAGAGCTGGCTTCTAATGGCTTGGTCCTTGCCAAGAACAGCACTATAAGGTGCTTATAGGCCATCAGTGGTCTACAGTAACCAAAGCAATATGGCTTCTCATTGTCCCCCAAGGAGAAAGACAGCAAATATCTGTAGACTTATATGATCAAGAATTTTCAAATCTGAGTCAATGAAGTAGAAAACAGGTGTACTACAAATTGTAATGCATGATATTGTTATATATATAACAACTTCGAATAAAAACAAAGAAAACAAAGAAGTGATGATTCCAGAAAAGTTTGCAAACTTCAAAAGAACATTTACATATATATATATGTATACATATACATATAAATATATATAAATAAATATATATACACACAAATACATAGCCTTTCAAAGTATATATATACTTACATATGTGTGTGTATACAGATACACACACATATGCACACACATAAAAAACACTTTCAAAAATATATATAACTTTGAAAGGAAGGAAGGAATTAAGTACCCCAAAGAAATCCCTCCATATTTATAATGAATAATGTCTTAAGTATTTTTAAAAGCAGCAGTTCCATCAAGTTGGAGTTCTTGAGCTTGTTCCATTGGGTTGGGGTGGTCTGAGAAAGGGAAGGACCTCCAGGTTCCAAAGTTGGATGAGGGTGTAAAGAGCATGGCTCCAGTTGAGGAAACAAGCAAAATCAACATGGATTTACAATGCGTTAATCCCACATATAGTCCCTGCCCAGATGCCAAGCCCAAATTAAATTAGGGTGGAAAATTCTGACTTGCTCAGTTCACTGCAACTCATCTGTGTGGGGGCATTTAAAGTATATGTCTGGCAGATGTGTTAGAATATTACTAAGTTTTTTGGTGAATATATAAAATCTATTTATAAAATATTAATACTTTTGCCAGCAATTCACATATCATCTACTCAGCTAAAGTTGAGACCTGGTGATAGACCCTGTAACAGCTCTTTCTCCTCACAGACTTGGCCAGAGGTCTCTGCACACTGGAGCTTCCAGGCTCCACCTCACTAATGTGTTTCTTCTTGCCTACTTCTTGGCTTTTGCCAACCTCTGTTTTGGATTCTTGCCTTGTTCTCTACCTTGGTATTGATGCTTTGGATTTAATGTTGCTTTCTGGACCATCTTTACTTGAAGAATTTCAAGCCTGAGGTATAGTTCAGTGAAGTATATGCTTAGAAAGTTCAATCCCCAGCACCAGGAAAAAAAAAAAGTTATTTTCTTTGTCTCTCAGTTTAAGGTCAACCCTGCCTGCTCCCAAGATCAGACAAAGTTCTTTAAACCCAAACCTGTGGCACAAACCTGGCCTCTTGCCTCCACTCAGGGCACAAAGCTGCACTATTATGCATGCTTAAAATGAATAGTCTATATTGAAGTCCTGTGTGCCCATAAATGCCCAATTTATATTTGTTCCTTACCTACAAATTCAGAGCATACCCAGGAATCCCCTAACTCCCTAAAGTCAGTTAGGGTTCTCTTTTCTTTATCCTCCTTCATTCCCCTTTTAATCCCATCCCATTTTAAATTTTATTAAGTATAGAACTCACCCAAGGGGGGATGTCTACTGTTGTTTCAAGGTGATGTCTTGGTGTTTTGGAAGGAGATAAAGAAGAGTAAGAAATAATTTCTCCTAAGCCTATGTAACCACATGGAATGTAATGCTAATCTCTATATAAAAACGTCAGTGTCTACTGGTGTCTCCATGGCCTGAAAATGTTCCTGAGGTATCCATCTACACTGTCCAATATGGCAGCCATGAACCACATGTGGCTAATGAGAACTGGAAACATGGCTAGTGCAAATTAAGATGTGCTGTTAATTAAGTGTGAAGGTATCAAAGATTTAGTATGAAATAAGAATTAAAATGCCTTGTTAATTTTATAATGATTAAATGTGGAAATGATAAAATTTTTGATATTATGCTAAATAATAGGTATTATTAAAATTGATTATGTCTGGGTTGGGTTTGTAGTTCAATGGTAGAGCACTTGACTAGCGTACATAAGGCATTTGATTCTCAGCACCAGATATAAATGAATAAAATAAAGGTCCATTGATAACTATATATATGTATATATATATATATATATATATATATTAATTATGCTTGGTTCTGCTTGCTTTTCAAAAAGTAAAAATTTCTATATGTGGCTATATTTTATTTTTTATAGAAAGTGTTGATATAGAGTATATATGCTTAAGTAGTTTTTTGGTGCTTGTTGAAAGACAACAAATCATATTGCTCAGTCATTGGCAAATAGGATAAATTTATGTAACATGTCTGGCTTATATAGACCTACAGCAAAACATCATTCTTCAGAGTAGTGTTTCTAACTTATTTTTTGGGAGAGAGTAAATATGTGTTCACTACAATGTTCTCTCTCTCTTTTTTTTTTTTGGTGTGTCTCCCCACCCTTGAGGATTTTGTTGTGCTTTACTAACTATAGTGTGTATTAGGAGAACAATTAAACTATTGATTAAATAAATATTGATTAAATGAATACTATACTCGTTCCACCACTTTGGGTTCCTATAGTATCCATTCCTTGGAAATATTTCTTCTCAGTTAAAACTAAAAAAAAAAAAAAAAATTGGATGTTAGCAATAGCTAATGGCTTGTTCTAAGCTTAAACTGCTTTGACAAGATAAAGAATATTGAATTGCTAATCTTTGGGATGATGTGTAATAAACCAGTATGAAGAAAAAATAGATTAAGTAACTATACATTTCAATTTTCCTCAAAAATTTAGGTAGTGAGATAAAAAATATTCAGATTTAAATGGAAAGAGTCTCAGCTATAAACCTAATAGAAATTGGGATTTTCAAATGTCTTTATCACTATTCAGTTACATGAATTTGGTCAGTCATGGAATTTAACTTATTTGTGTTATATGTCTGTTTTTAAATTTGTAGTAATAATTCAAGGAGGAAGGAAATGATGGCTAAGCAGAAATGCAAGCAGTGAACCTTAAGCTTTGAATTTATTCTCTGGAAAAGCAAGTGTGGAAACTACAAATTTAGAACATTAAATGAGTGAGAATAGAAAGGAATATTCCAAGTGTAGTTGTTCCTTTGTAGTCAGGGTAAAACTGTTTTCAGGACTCCCTTGGGTACTAAAATCTGTAGATGCTCAAGTCCCTTATATAAAATGACATGGTATTTGCATCTAACATACACACATCCTCCTGTATACTCAAATCAACTCTAGATTGCTTATAATACTTAATAATAATGTCAATGCTGTGTAATTAGTTGCTATACTGTATTGTTTAGAGAATGACAAGGAAAAAAGGTCTAATCTGTTCACTGTAGACATAACCATCACAGGCCTAACTGAATGTTAGATCAGAGGTTGGTTGACCCATAGATACAGAGGGCCAATTGCACATATGTGGGGGGAGCACAAAGGCAGTTAATAAGAGAAGAGAAGACTAGTCTTTCCAGGTATTAAATTTAAAGAAAACATAATTAAGACATCAGGAATCATAAAGAACATGGGAGTCACTGGAACAAATATATGGCCCAGACATCAGTTAATGGCAGTCCAGTAGGGACATAATAGTTTTTTTTTTTTTTTTTTAAACAAATGGTGTTGGGACACTGGTTATCTCCATGCAAAAGAACAAGTTGAACCTAAACTTCATATACAAAAATTAACTCAAAATGGACCTTAAACCTAAATGTAAGAACCCAAACTATCAATCTTTTAGAAGAAAAGATAGGCATCATTTTTATTAAATTGGATTAGGCAATAGTTTCTTGAAATGACAAAAAAAATACAAACAACTAAAAAAATAGATAAATTTGTCTTCATAAAAATAAAACAATCACATCTCACCATTGCAATAAAGAAAACAACAATGAAGACAACAACAAATAATAAGAGGGATAGAAGGTATACAAATTGAGAAGGAAGAAATAGAACTATCTTTGATTGTAGATCAGGAGACTAAAAAGAAACACAGACAAGGAGAAAATATTGCTGGAGACATCAGATAAAGGACTGTTATCTAAAATGTTCAGAGACCTCTCAAAACTCAAAAATAAAAATACAAAATATTCTATTCGAGAAAAGGGTCAAAGACCTTAACAGACCCCTCAACAAAGAAGACATACAAATAAGCATGTGTCATCAGGGAAATGCAAATTAAAACAACTAAATATAAACATACAACTACTGATAAAGATGGTCAAAATCCAGAACACTCACTACCTGTGGAATAAGGAGCAACAAGATCTCTAGTTCATGCTGGTGGGAATACAAAATGGTACAGTCACTTTTGAAGACAGTTTAGCAGTTTTTTGAAAACAAAATGTATTTTTATATTTTTATTCACTCATTATAGCTACACCTAACAATAGGATTCATTTTGACATATTCATAAATGCATATAACAATTTGCTCCATTTCAATCCGCAGTACTTCCCCTTTCTCTCCCCTCTTCTCTCCTGTGACCTCCTTCCTCCACTGATCTATTTATTTATCCATTTTAATTGCTGTATTATAGTTATACCTAAAAGTGGAATTCAGCATGATATATTCATACATGCATATAGCCAATTTTGCATTTACAATGCATTTACAATACAATGCATTTAGTCAATTTTCTTTTGCAGTTCCTCCCCTCCCTCTCAATTCCCTTCCTCTACTCCACTGTTCACCCTTCTATTTTCATGAGATCCCTTTAAAAATTCCTCTGTAGCTTCCACATATGAGAAAAAACATTTGACCCTGACTTTCTGAGTCTGGATTATTTCACTTAGCATAATGTACTTCAGTTTCATCCATTTGCCAGCAAATGACATAACTTCATTTTTCTAAATATACTCTTACCATATGATTCAGCAAATGCTCCTGGTATTTACTTACATGAGTTGCAAATACATGTCCACACAAAAACCTTCACAAGGATGTTTATAGCAGCTTTATTCACCATTGCCAAAACGTGGACGCAACCGAACTGTCTTTCAGTAGGCAAATGGATGAACAAACCCTGACTCATCCAGACAATGGAGTATTGTTTAATGCAATAAAGAAAAAGTTGGAAAAGACACGGAGGAAACTTGAATGCATACTACTATGTGAAAGAAGCCATTCTGAAAAAGCTATATACTCTACGATTCCAACTATATGACATTCTGGAAAAGGAAAAAACTATGGAGATAGTAAAAAGATCCACGTTTGTCAGGGCTTAGTGATAAGGGATGGATGAATAGATGATGCCCAGAGGATTTTTAGGGCAATAATAAAATAAAGTATAATAATATAATTGTAGAAGCACATCATTCATTATACACTTGTCCAAACTCATAGAACATAAAATACCAGGAGTGAACCCTAATGTGAGCTATGGACTCTGGGAGATAATGGTGTGTTAATGTATGTTCACTAATTTTGATAAATGTACACTCAGGGCTCCATGTGTGGAGCAGGGGGTATATGGGAAATCTCTAACTTACTCTCAGTGTTGCTGTGAATCTAAAACTGTTGCAATAAATAAAGTCTATTAAAAATAAATTCTTTGGTCAAATAAGTTTGGGAACACTGTATACTCTCGAGATTATGATGCTTATGTTAAAGGGCTTAAGGAGTTCTGTGATTGAAAAAAATCTAACATAAACCAATTTGACTTTGCTCAACACCTAGTTAGATTCAATGGAACTAGTACTCTAGATTATTCTTGGGAAATGCTCTTGTGACTCATGCAGTACCTCTGTTTCAGAGGAAATTCATGCAATAGCAGTCACCAACCAGGACCCCACAATTGCTCAAGCATACCTAGTTTCTCAATCATCTAGGCAAAAACCAGAGGGAAGCATGTTTAGCTCAGAACCCATGATCTATGAGTCTCTACCACCTTTTGTTGTTATTGTTATTGCCCTTGATTTTCAATCTAGTGAACTTGAACACAGGGTCCCCATCTTTCTCTGTAGCTGAAGCTGAACATGAAATGGAAGATGATTTTCATTTTTAAAAAGTGGGTCATAAGTTTATATTACTATAGATTACATACATTGTAATTTTATGGTTTCTTGAAACATTTACAAATAAAACATAGTGCAGAACAATTTAGATTCTGACCAGATGGACTTGTTAACAATTTTTCTAACATAGTGTTTATATATTTAAGGCATACTGTATGAAACAAAAAGTTTGTGTCTAGATAATATTTTGAGATTTTTTTTCTTTATATGTATTTTTAAATTTATATTTTTAGTTCATTATAGGTATACATAATATCAGGGTTCATTTTGACATACTTATATAAGCATGGAGTATAATTTGCTCAGATTCAATCCCCAGTACTTTCCCCTTTCTCTTCCCTCCTTCCTCTCCTTGTTCCCTTTCCTTTACTGAGCTTTCTCCTATTTATTTATAGTATTTTTAAAATTAGTGCATTGTGGATATGCATAAAGGTGAAATTCACTGTGGTATATTCATATGTGCCACAGGAAAGTTCAATCAGATTCATTCCACCATTCTTCCCTTTTCCTATCCTTCTCTCTTCCCCTCAATACCCTTCCTCTCCTCTACTCATTTCTCTTCTATTTTCAAGAGATCCCTCCACACTTTCCTTTTTCCTTATTTTGGTCTAGCTTACACTTTTAACCCTTAACTCTGGGTTATTTCACTTAGCGTGATGGTCTCCAGTTCCATCCATTTACCAGTAAATGCCATAACTTCATTCTCCATTTTAGCTAATATTCAACACACACACACACACACACACACACACACACTACATTTTCTTTACCCATATGTCTGTTGACTGGCATCTAGGTTGATTCCAGAGCTTACCTATTATGAATTGTACTGCTATAAACACTGATGTGGCTGCATCCCTTTAGTATGCTGATTTGAAATCTTTTGGATATATACCACGGAGTGGGATAGCTGGGTCATATGGTGGTTCCTTTCCTATTTTTTTTAAGGAATCTCCACACTGCTTTCTAAGAGTGGTTGTACTAATTTTCAGTTCCACCAATAGTGTATGAGTACATCTTTTCCTCTACATGCTTGTCAACATTTATTATTATTTGTATTCTTGATAATTGCTATTCTGACTGGAAGAGAGGAAATCTCAATGTAGTTTTGATTTGTATTTCCCTGATTGCTAGAGATGTTGAACATTTTAAAATATATTTATTGGCCATGTGTATTTCTTCTTTTGAGAAGTGTCTCTTTAGTTCTTTTGCCCATTTATTAACTGAGTTATTATTTTTTTGGTGTCAAGTTTTACGTATTCTGGATATTCTTCCATTCTATGGGCTCTCTCTTCACTTTCTTGTTACCTTTGTGGCACAGAAGATTTGTAATTTGATGGCCTCCTACTTATTGATTCTTGGTTTTATTTCTTGTGTTTTAGGAATTTTTTTAAGGAAGTCGATACCTGTGCCTATATGTTGGAGTGTGCATCCTACATTTTCTTCTAGAAGTTGCAGAGTTTCTGGTATAATTCCTAGGTCTTTGATCCACTTTGAGTTGATTTTTGTGCAGGGTAAGATAAAGGGATCAAGTTTTATTCTTCTACTTATGAATATCCAGTTTTCCCAGCACCATTTGTTAAAATGTTTATCTTTTCTCCAACATGTTTTTGACATCTGTCAAGTATCAGATGACTGTATCTATGTAGTTTTGTTTATGTGTCTTTTGTTCTATTCCGCTGGTCTTCCTGTCTATTTTGGTGCCAGAATCATGATGTTCTTATTGCTGTAGCTCTGTCATATAATTTGAGGTCTGGTATTGTGACACCTCCAGCATTGCTCTTCTCATTCAGGATTGCTTTGGCTATTCTGGGTCTCTTCTTCTTCCAAATGAATTTTAAAACTGCGTTTTCTAGTTCTGTGGAGAATACTGGTATTTTGATGGGAATTGCATTGAATCTTTATAACATTTTTGGTAGTATAGCCATTTTGATAATATTAATTCTGTCTATCCAAGAACATGGGAGGTACTTCCATATTCTAAGGTCTTCTTCAATTTATTTCTTCAGTGTTCTATAGTTTTCATTGTAGAGGTCATTCACCTCCTTATTTATTCCTGAGGGTTTTTGTTTTTTAAGGTTATCATAAGTGGGATAGTTTTCCTAATTTATTTTTCAGAAAATTTATTATTGGAGTGATTGATTTAAGTATGTTGATCTTGTATCCTGCTGAAGCCAGAATCAGACAGTCAGTATAGATAGGTAAATCGAGTCAGGTCGGATCAGGGAGGCCAATTTGGGTCCAGGAAGTTAGAGACTTCCAACTTTCAATCCCCTGAGGAATTGAAATGCTAATGCCTTCAGAGCCCTTCCTCCACCCTTCTTAAGATAACCTGCCCTGCTCCAGCCTGTCTCAGGAGTTGTCCCTTCCTATAGGGAGTGATAAAAGTTGTTAATTAATATATCCTGGGCTGCTCCATTTGGCCCTTCCCCCTGTCTATCTGCTTCTCACCTTTTGGCCATCCCACCTGACCATCTCTTTTTTTTTTTTTTTTTTTTTTTTTTTTTTTGTTTTGTTTTGTTTTCTTCTAAAACTTTTTATTTTGAAGTAATTTTATATTTACAGAAAAGTTGCAAAAATTGTACCCACAATCTGTATGCCTTCTGCCCAGCTTCTCTTAATGTTAGCATCTATCATAATTGATAATACAAGTATGAAAACCAGGAAATCAACATTGATATAGTAATACTAGCTAAACTACAAGCCTTAGTAGGGTGTTACCAGTTTTTACATTCATGTCTTTTTTCTAGTCCAGGATCCAATAGGATTCTACAACACATTAAGTAGTCATGTCCCCTCGTCTCCTCTGGTTTTGACAGTTCCTTGTATTTTTCTTAACGTTTATGACCTTGCCACTTTAAAAAAAAAAAAAAAGAGTTAAATGTCCCTCCTTTTGGGATGTCCTGATGCTCTCTCATGATTAGATTAAGGTATGCACTTGTAACAAGAATGCTATAGAGAGGGTGTCTCACCCCTCTTAGAGCATGCTAGTAATAATCACCTGACCATCTCTTGGGCCTAGTCACGTAGCAGGGAAGAGAGAGATAAGAGGAGGAGAGCAGGAGAACAAAGGAAGCCTGAGACATATAAAAAAGGCAGAACACCCTCACTTCTTGGGATACCAGGATACCAGCTATGGCCCCCTTCTCCCTCCCAGGAGAAGTCTATGTTACCCCCTTTTAAATAAACACTGCTTTATATGTTTGCCTTGGCGTGCTTCTCTAATGTTATACTTCAACATGTGAGGAAGCAGGACTCATCACCCATAACCGGCAGTATCATGCTACTTTGCTAAATTTGTCTGTCAGCTCTGGAAGTCTTCTGGTGGAGTTTTTTTTTGCGTCTTCTAAACATAGGATTACGTCATCAGTGAACAGAGATAACTTGACTTCTTTTCCTATTTGTATCACTTTAATTACTTTAATATTTTGAGATTTTTAATGAAGGTTTTTTCAATTTTTAGATAAAAACAAATACCTTTATTATTGATCTAACTGTTCAAAGGACCTAGCTTTAAATTTGGAGCTAAATGCCAATACTTTGCCCTGAAAATATACTCTACCTCTGGCCTGGTTGGAAAACCTTGAGCCTCTCCCCTCTTCTGTCTCCTGGGGGCAGGCCTTTATCACAGGGCAAATTGTACACCAGAACACATTCTACTTGTCAAACAAGCAGATGAAGGAACAAAGTTGCTGAGCTGAGCTTCTCTAGTTCCTTTTCCCAAATTCATTAATTAGATAGTTTTGCAGAGGACAGGGAGCAAAGAACACAGCACAAACCAAACCAAAGCAAAAACATTGTACTTCAAAGGACATCATCCAGAAAGTGAAAAGATGATCCACAGAATGGGAGAAAATACTGATAAGTCAAATATCTGATAAGGGACTTGTACCTAGAATATATAAATAACTCTTCCAACTCAAGTGTTTTAGAAATCACCAAATTCAAAAAATGAGCAAAGGACTTACGTAGACATTTCTCCAAAGGAGAATTTATCACAAACAAATGGCTAAGAAGTACGTGAAAAGATGTTCAACATCACTGTAATTACAGAAATTGAAATCAAAACCACAGAGATAACAGTGCACACCCACTTTCTTAGCTATAATAAGAAAGAAGACAACAACAAGTGCTAATAAGGTTGTAGAGAAACTGAAGCCCTCGTACAGTGCATGATACAGCTGCTTTGGAATACAGTTTACAGGTTTCTAAAAAAGTTAAACAGTTACCATATGGCCCAGACACTCTACTTCTAGTTATATACCTAAATAAGGTGTTTGTATGTGTGTGTGTGTGTGTGTGTGTGTGTGTGTATACATATATATATGCATTATATATGTACACATACATATATATAATCTATCTCCACAATAAAAACTTTTACATGAATGTTCATGGCTACATGATTTATACTAGCCCCAAAGTGAAAACAACCTAAGTGTCCATCAACTAATAAACATATAAACAAAATGTGATATGTCCATATATTGGGATATTATTTGGCCATAAAATGCAATGATGTATGGGTACCTGCTACAACATCGATGAAACTTGAAAATAAATGAAAGAAATCAGTCATAAGAGGCTACATATTGTATGATTCCATTTATATAAAAAATACAGATTAGGCAAATTCAGAGACAGAAAGTAGATCGGTGGTTGACAGAGGCTGAAGAGGGAAGAATAGGAAGTGACAGTTAACAGGTTGGTGGTTTCTTTTTGGGATGATGAAAATGTTCTGGAAATAGGCAATGGTGATTGCTGTACAACTTTGAATATATAAAAATCACTGAATTGTCCCCTTTAATTCAAATTATACCTCAAACTTATTTTTAAAAGTAATTCCTTTCTGTAAATTATTTAATATATAATTGAGGCATTGAAAAACAGTGAGGAAAGGAAAGATTATTTAATAAACACTATCAGAGACATCTACTTTACGATTCTGAAAAAGTGATAAATTTATATCTAGATTATGCTTCAAAATAAATTTCAAAGGGATTAACTGTTTAAATATCAAAACCAAATCATGGAAAAACCAAAACAAGAAATATTTGTCAGACACTTATATATGAAGATAGAATAAGTTTGTTATGCTAAGAAGCAGTAGAAGAAAACACAAATTGACTTTTTAACATAAAAACAAGCATGTAAAATTAAGAACTATTGGCTATAAGTCGGAAAAAATAAAGGAAAATAACAACTTGGCAAAGAACATATTGCAACAAATATGATTGACATAGGGTTAATATCTTTACTCTAGAAAAAGCTAAATTATTTGATATCATATAAAAGTAAAAAGGCAGAGAATACAAACAACTTTCAAATGAGAGAGTCACAATTTGAGACAGGATAAAAGTTGTGTGATGACTTTTGTTATGACAATAAAGTGTATGTGCTACTGTTGTGCAGAGAAGGGAAATATGCATTGAATGTAGGGGAGGGAGGCAGTAAGGGGTAGGCTAAGTAAAATGTGGAAGAACAGTCATGCATGCATGTAATCAAAGGCAATACATTAAAATAATAGCTATTCCCTCACCTTCTATTAAATCAGAAAGGTTATAATTCTCAAACCTGATGTGAAGGAAAGCAAAAAGTGTTACGTTCTCAAACATAGACAAGCAATATAATCCCATGAAAAGCTCACTATTGGTTTTGGAGTCAAACATCAAAATGATAATTCTGCCACTTATAAGCTGTATGTTCTTAAATTCTGCCACTTATAAGCTGTATGTTCTTAAATCTCTCTGAATCGCTATTATTAACCATGAGGTGGTGGCAATTCCTACCTTGCAGAATTGATACTGGGGATACTGTATGCAAAGAACATAGCTGAGTGCTTGGCACATAGCAAATGTACAATAAACAGTAACTCTTGAAGTATAGTTGGTTATGGAAATTAATTTAAAAATTAGCAAAAAAAAGAAACCATTAAAGTTGACATTATTTGATCTAGTACTTTTACTTCTGGCAAGATATCCTAAGGAAATAATCATTGAGAAGAAAGAAAAGAACTATATACACAAAACTATGGCATTATTTAAACTAGGAAATAATGTTCCATAATAGAGATGTGGTTAAGTAAATTATGACACTATCACTTATGGGTAGAAGGACGATGTGGCTTGCCAAAGAATGATTATTGTGAAGGCCGGGCATGGTGGCACATGCCTATAATCCCAGCAGTTTGGGAGGCTGAGACAGGATTGTGAATTCAAAGCCAGCCTCAGCAACGGCGAGACACTAAGCAACTCATTGAGACCCTGTCTCTAAATAAAACACAAAATAGAGCTGGGGATGTGGCTCAGTGGTCTAGTGCCCCTGAGTTCAATCCCTGGTACAAAAAAAAAAAAAAAAAAAGATTATTGTGAGGCTAAAGTTTAGTTTCTCTAAACAAACAAACAAACAAAAAACCCACACAGTTTTTAATACCTAGCATCAAAGGGCACAATCAACAGAGGGAAAAGCCAACATACAAGATGGGAGATGATATTTTCAAATAATATATATGATTGCAGGAGCCCTGTTTGGGGAGATAGCTAATATTGCGGTTGACTATTGGGCCATAGACATTTTTGGGCATTTCCGCTTTCCGTAGTCTGACGGGATCTCGCGGGACTTGGTCGAGGCTCTCGAGAGATTTGAACGGTGACTCAGCAGATCGAGCGAGCGCCATTGCTGCTCGGGCGCATGGGAAGAGACCAGAGGGAGAAAAGACAGGGTTATCGCTATTGTGTAGATATATTGTAGTTTCTTGTAAGATTAAAGAATATTTTCGTCTCCATCCTGTCTCCGGACTCCTTCCCGCGGCGCTGCCGTTCCAGGCTGCAATCCTTTTCCGGCGACAACAGTTGGTGGCCTGTACGGGGAATTCAGCACGGCAGGTAAGAACTGAGAAACCTCGCAGGAGTCTCTAGTCAGAGCGGTTAAAATGGGTTCGAAAATATCTAAGACCCAAGTGTACGAGGCTCTTGATGAATTCTTTGATATAGATGAGTCTGTCGTTAGCGAGGAGGATTTAGAAAACAGTGAAGGCGATCATGAAAGCGTAGATTCCGCTGAGTCAACTAAGACCAGTAAGGAGAGTATTAGAAGCGTCCCCAAAATGACAAAGATCCGAGCTGCTAAAGCTATTCAAGATTTATTAGAGATACTTCAAGGATACATGGTCTCAATTGAACCTGGGACTCAGGATGTTACTGAGTCAGTTAGGACCAATGAGAGTAGTAGTAGTGAGGAGGAATTAACTAAAGGTGATTTTGAGAAAATGAACAAAAGGAAATTAAGGAAGACCAAGATAAGGGATCATCAAGTGGAGGAACTTGTGTCCTCTACTCCCCCATGGGTGAAATCGATTACAGAAAATATGAAGGGTATCACTAGGCGTTTGCATACCCTAGAAACAGAAATAAAAAGTCTTTCTGAGCGCTTATGTGCTCTCGAGGGTAACTCACAGATACGTTGGGAACTGCCAGTATTTGAATATGGAAATGGACGGAGGGACCACCAGCCAGTAGATTTCAAAACAATAAAAAATCTCAAAGAGGCAGTAATGACTTATGGACCCCAAGCTCCTTTCACGTTGAGTATACTGGAGTCCCTTAACACCTTTAGCTTAACCCCCGCAGACTGGAAACGTCTATGTAAAGCAACATTAAGTGGGGGACAATACTTGGTTTGGCGATCGCAATTTCAAGAACTTTGTATAGAAACAGCTAAAAGAAATGCAGATGCGGGGTTTGGAGACCATAATATAGAAATGCTCACAGGAGAAGGGCAATTTGCAGACGTACAGGATCAAAAATATTATACCCCAGGAGTATATGCTCAGATAAACGCAGCTGCCTTAAAGGCATGGAAAACTGTACAAGGACCTGGGGATCTACAAGGTAGCTTGTCCAAAGTAATTCAAGGACCTAATGAACCATATGCTGAATTTGCTGATCGACTTTTGAGAACTGCAGGTAGAGTTTTTGGAGACATTGATCAAGTTATGCCATTAGTTGTCCAATTAGCGTACGAAAATGCTAATAAGTATTGCCAGGAAGCCATCAGGCCATGGAAAAATAAAAAGGATCTTTCCATATATATACAATTATGTAAAGATATAAATGATGCCTTTGTCACAGGGAATATGATTGCAGCAGCTGTGAGAGATGCTGCCCCTCAAAATTTTACAAGAGCTCAAAATAGACATTATAATCAATCAGGATATTCTAGGCAAAATTATCATAATCAATCAGGCTATTCTAGGCAAAATCCTAAAAGAGAAATAAGACCAAATTCATACCATGCTCCAGGTTGCTGCCCCAGGTGTAAGAAAGGAAATCATTGGGCCAATAAATGCTATTCAAAATTTGACATCCATGGAAATCCTTTATTCAGGAATTCAAAAAACGGGGCAAGGGGCCCAATGCCCCGGGGCCCACAAATGTACGAGGCATTGGAGGAGGAGTATCCTCAAGCATCCACTCAGATGCTTCCCCGACACAATCCCTATTATCCATCCACTCCCTCGCCAGAGGAACAGGAGGAAATGCAGGATTAGACCTCTGTTCCACTGCCCGAATAGTGTTAACACCTGAAATGGGGGTTCAACTGATTCCCACAGGAGTCAGGGGACCTCTTCCCTCAGGGACTGTAGGACTTATTATCGGGCGAAGTCCTGAGAGCTTATTAGGTTTGCAAGTGACCCCAGGCGTAATAAACTCAGACTATAAAGGGGAAATAAAAATAATGCTTAGCTCACCCCAAAGTATAAGTTCTATTAATCAGGGAGATAGAATTGCTCAGTTGCTCCTCCTTCCAAATTTACATAAGTCATTTAAAATGAATATGCCTCTAAATAGGAACAATAGAGGATTTTGTTCCACTGATTCGAAACCCATGGTTTGCTGGGTTCGGGACTGTACAAGGAGGCCTATGTGTAAAATAAGAATCCAAGGAATAGAAATGGAGGGTCTTATAGATACTGGAGCTGATTCTTCCATCATTAATTTACATCAATGGCCCAAACACTGGCCTCTGCAAAAAGCTTCAACCAGTTTAAGAGGCTTGGGATATAATAACCTCCCAGAAAAAAGTGTGGTAATTTTAAAATGGGAGGATGATGAAGGACATAAAGGCACGTTTCAGCCTTATGTTTTACCTAATCTACCGGTTACTTTATGGGGAAGAGATATTTTACAACAAATGGGAGTACACCTTGCAACCAAACCTGCAGGTGTTAAATGTAAAAATCTACAGAGTAATCTTAACCCTATAAGAAATCATCAAAAAGTACAGGGTAAGCTTAACCCTAAAAGAAATCATTATCATATAGGAAAAAGACATTTTTCTTCGGGGCCACTGAGAAAATAATTTTGAAAATACCATGGCTTTCTGATAAGCCAGTGTGGGTCCCTCAGTGGCCCCTATCTAAAGAGAAATTACAAGCGGCCCACCTACTAGTTCAGGAACAATTAGAAGCAGGACATATAGAACCTTCCACCTCTCCCTGGAATTCCCCCATATTTGTGATCAAGAAAAAATCAGGAAAATGGCGATTATTACATGATCTTAGACAAATTAATAAAACCATGCAAGTCATGGGCCCTACTCAACCTGGACTTCCGAATCCTATAGCTATTCCAAAAAATTTCCATGTTATTAGTCTTGATATAAAGGATTGCTTCTTTTCTATTCCCCTACATCCTCTGGATGCCCCCAGGTTTGCCTTTTCAGTTCCTTCTATTAACAATAATGGCCCTGATCAGAGATATCAATGGAAGGTTTTGCCACAGGGAATGGCTAATAGCCCCACCATATGCCAAATATATGTGGACAAGGCCATCCAATCCATTAAAAATAAATATCCAAACCTCATGTGTCTACATTACATGGATGATATTTTACTGGCCCACCCTAATCAAAAAATCTTATTTAATATATTCAGTGATGTGGTAGAAAATTTAAAAAAATACGGATTATATATAGCAGAAGAAAAAGTTCAAACCAGATCTCCCATATTATATTTAGGATTTAAAATCATGGATACTTTTGTTAGACCCCAAAAAATTTTAATAAATAAAGAACATTTAACCACCCTCAATGATTTCCAAAAACTACTGGGAGACATTAATTGGCTTCGCCCTACACTAAACCTCACTACTGGCCAACTAAAACCTTTATTTGACATCCTTCGCGGAGACCCTGATCCATCCTCACCGCGAACATTGACTCCTGATGCTAGGAAAGCTTTAAAGGTAGTAGAAAAAGCCATCGAAGGAGCTCATTGTGACAGATTTGATTTAACTCAACCGCTGATATTGATTATTATTTCTTCACAATATACACCCACAGGAGTATTTTGGCAACAAGGGCCTTTATTATGGATACATTTGCCTGTCTCTCCTAAAAGCATAATTGAGTCTTATACCTCCATGGTGGCTAAACTTATTCTTCAAGGACTTAAAACTTCTACTAAAATATTTGGCATTCACCCTGCTACTATTATTACTCCCTATTCATCGTCACAGATTGAATATTTATGCTTCAACGATAATGACTGGGCTATAGCTAGATGCTCTACCTCTGCAAATTTTGATAATCACCTTCCTAAGTCTCCTATATTATCTTTTTGTATTAATCATCCTATTATATTTCCACAGGTAATAAAAAATCAACCTATTCCTAAGGCATTTAATGTATTTACAGATGGGTCCTCAAATGGTACTGCTGCAGTAGTCACTACAAAGGAAAGTATGACTTACATAACTGCACACAAATCAGCTCAACTTGTGGAATTGGAAGCTGTGGTAAGAGCTCTGGAACATTTTAGAGACCAGCCCATAAACATTTTTTCAGATAGCCACTATATTGTACAAGCCGTCCCAAAATTAGAGTTAGCAGGACCAATAGCACCTCATACTCCAGCCTTTAAATTGTTTTATCAAATACAAAAACTTTTGTGGGCAAGAAAAGAACCTCTATTCATAGGCCATATTAGAGCACATACTAATTTGCCTGGCCCCCTCCATGAAAGTAATCAAAAGGCTGATGAACTTACAAAAACTATATTTATACTTTCAGCGCTACAACAAGCTACTTTATTTCATTCCCAGTTTCACGTCAACAGCACCACCTTGCAACGTAGGTTTAAAATCACAAAGGAGCAAGCCAGAACAATTGTAAAAGATTGTAAATCTTGTATGACACATTTGCCCAATCCTCATTTTGGTGTTAACCCTAGAGGATTAATGCCCAATCATTTGTGGCAGATGGATGTTACTCATGAGCCAAGTTTTGGAAAATTGCGATTTATTCATGTAACCATAGATACATGCTCAGGCATGATTTTTGCTTCCTTACATTCTGGAGAAAAAGTTAAAGATGTCACATCTCATTGTTTACAAGCTTTTGCTGCATTGGGCATCCCCAAAATGCTTAAAACAGATAATGGCCCCGCATATACGTCCTCATCTTTCAAAGAGTTTTGCGCAAAATTCAACATATCCCATAAAACAGGCATCCCATACAATCCTCAGGGTCAGGGCATTATTGAAAGAGCAAACCGCACACTAAAAGTTATGTTGTTAAAACAGAAAGAAGGAAACTGGAAAAATCCTAAGGACAGATTGGCAGTTGCCCTGTTTACCTTAAATTTTTTAACTTTAGACTCTGATGGTTATTCTGCTGGAGACAGACATTGGAACCCACATCAACAACATAAACCTTTGGTTTACTGGAAGGATGTTCTTTCAGGTACATGGAAGGGTCCAGATCCAGTGTTAATTTGGGGGAGAGGATCTGTTTGTGTTTTTCCAAAGCATGAATCCTCTCCAATATGGATACCATCTAGATTAATAAAGCAAGTACCAAATCAAAAGGATCAAGATGAAGTTGTTGAGGAATCAAGATTAATAAAAAAGGTACAAAATCAAGAGGACCATGATGAAGATATGGAATGATTCCCTTTAAAGAGTCCTTCTAAATACATCACAACTTAAGTGTCATTCCTCCCAGCTGGGACGAAGAGATCTCTCTTTAGTGTGCACACAATTGTATTTTTTTTTTTATATATATGTGTTTATGTCTGTGTATTTGTCTAAATTTCATGTTAATGTGACGTCACAAATATATGTTTGTATGTGCGTCTGTCTGTCCAGTGTGACATCAAAAATAACAAAGCGCTTGTGAATATATATATATATATATATATATATGGATCCAAATAACTCTAATTCATTTAAATTTGAGAGTATTCAAATTGAGTAAATAATTTTATAAGTGAAGGTACCTTCAATTTTGTTTTATAGGTGTCCCAAGGATTTCTCTTTAGAGAAAAATATGACTAGGGCTGTATAACCTGATATTTTGGTGTTTTGACATAAGGTTGCTTATTTGTTATTAACTTCATTTGTTTAATAAATGATTAATTTCAATCATTTCAACAGGTAAAGGACTGCTGTGTATGCAGAAACTCGAGAGTTCCAGCTAACAAATTATTTCTCCAAAGTGCTTTTAGTTTTTCTTTAATCTATCTTTAATACAGTAAATACCCTCAGTCTTTCTTTGTTTTGTTCTAAATATGATGTTTTGCCAGCTTATGTTTGTGGGAGCTCAGGCTGCAATGTGTGTGAGCAGAAATCAACTTTAATTTTCTAATCTAATAATTCTATTTTTTAGTTTGACAACTCGCCTCTTGACTCAGTGCTGGAATAGCACTACCTTTCCTTTAATAATTGATGCTTGAGTCTCTAGGGAGCGGGCCCTGAAGATTTGCCGGTGGCATTGTCTAGACATAAAAAAAAAGACGGCTGCTGCTACAGATGCAGGGATCGCGGTCGCTGCAAGCATCCCTGCTGCTCAAATGTCAAACAACCTCACCAGCAGTGTGGCCTCTGCTCTGCATGCATGGGGCCTCCTAGATCTACGTGTTATAACAAGTGGACATTTTGATCTTTCATTGTTTGGGACTTCATGGGACAGTACCTTGGGGGTATTTGTTTAGAGAACTCAGTGTGTTACTTGATAGAACTTAGGGCAGCTGATTTGTTTAAAGAATTTGGTATGCCATGCAATTTGGCTCGTCACCCAAAGGCTTGTTGCCTTAAAGCCGCAGCATCTCCCCACAATTGGACGGCTGTTAGTCATCTTACACAGTCGATCCTAAAGGGCTCCATTGGATGGCTGGTTAGCCAATGACGGGTAAGATCCCCAGAGGGGGACAACCTAAGACAGGCACAGTCGCACGGGACAGTCTCATGTGGCCGACATATCAACCTAAGACAGGAGTCAAGGGCACAGCCTTGATTATCCGATGACGGGTAAGAATGTTGGTTGCACATAGACGTCCTAGAGCATCCCCTCTTTTAAAACAAAAGGGGGAAATGCAGGAGCCCTGTTTGGGGAGATAGCTAATATTGCGGTTGACTATTGGGCCATAGACATTTTTGGGCATTTCCGCTTTCCGTAGTCTGACGGGATCTCGCGGGACTTGGTCGAGGCTCTCGAGAGATTTGAACGGTGACTCAGCAGATCGAGCGAGCGCCATTGCTGCTCGGGCGCATGGGAAGAGACCAGAGGGAGAAAAGACAGGGTTATCGCTATTGTGTAGATATATTGTAGTTTCTTGTAAGATTAAAGAATATTTTCGTCTCCATCCTGTCACCGGACTCCTTCCCGCGGCGCTGCCGTTCCAGGCTGCAATCCTTTTCTGGCGACAACAGTAAGGGGTTAATAACTAGAAAATATAAAGAACTTCTTACCTGACAACAAAAGGATAGCCAGATCTGAAAATGGATAAAGAACTTGAAATGACATTTTCCCAAAGGTGTTACACAGATGGGCAACAGGCATGAAAAGATGCTCAACTTCATTATTCATCAGGGAAAAGCAAATTAAATTACATTGTCATCTTACACTAATTAGGGTGGCTATTATTTAAAAACAATATAACAATGAAGGAGCCCTAATCAGGAAGGGCTGTTGCAGCTAGCTGGAAGCCATAAGTTCCACCTGATATGTATGTGACGCACCTGTAGGCACCCGCAAAGCTGAAGGTATATAACCGGGTGAAAGCAGTCCGAGTTAGGAGAACAGAGAATTCAGTCAGCCGGGCAGTCACTCGGTCGGTCAGAAGAATCAGAGCGGCCAG
The DNA here is from genome assembly GCA_025594165.1 of Tamias sibiricus. Taxonomy (NCBI): domain Eukaryota; kingdom Metazoa; phylum Chordata; class Mammalia; order Rodentia; family Sciuridae; genus Tamias; species Tamias sibiricus. The sequence continues at coordinate 91,608,250 of CM046661.1, forward strand.
AACGTAGGCAGAGCGGTTACAGAAGAGAAACCAGATAGAAGAAGTAATGACTGGCCAGAGTTAGGCCGAGGCTCCAGAGGACTGGTCAGAGTAAGGCCGAGGCTCCCGAGGAAGACAGAAGACAGAAGACAGAAGAAAGAAGAAGGAAGAAAGAAGAGAGAAGAAAGAAGCTCTAATCTTTCTAAGACAAGAAGAAAAGCTCGCTTTAATCTTTCTCTCTAAAAATCTTTCTTTCCCTCTCTAAGCTCTAAGAAAGTAGAAGTAAAAGTAGTAAAAGCTTAACTCTGCCCCCGAGAGTTTTCCTCCCGGTTTTCGGTACCAGGTAGCTTACCAGGCAGCTTACATAACAACATTGGTGAGGATGTGGAAAAACTGGAACACTTGTGTTCGTGGGTGTGTAAAATGGTGCAGCTGCTAAGGAATACAAAATGGATGTTCCTTAACCAATTAAAAATGATATAGCAATTGCAGCACTGGATGTTTATAGAAAAGAATGGGAAGGAGGATCTCAAAGATACTTGTACCCCATGTTCAGAGCAGCATCATTCACAATTGTGAGCTGGTAGAAGCAACCCAAATGTCCACTGATGGATGAATGGATAAACAAAATGTGGCATGCACATACAATGGACTTTAACATAGTCCTAAACAAGGAAGGAAATCCTGTCACATGCTGCCACACAGATGAACCTGAGGGTGTTAAGCCAGTCACAAAAAGGCATTCCACTTATATGGGTATCTAAAGCAGTCAAAATCTTAGGAACAGAAGGTAGAACGGAGGTTACCAGGGACTTGGTTGGAAGGGCAATTGTTTAATGGGCTTAGAGTTTCAGGTGTGCAAGATTTAAATATTCTGGAGATCCATGACACAACAATATAAATATATTTAATGTGACTGAACTGTGCATGTAAAAATGAATTAGATGGTAAAATTTGTTATGTGTTTTTTAAGCACAGTTAGTAATTAAAATAAATCTTTTAAAGATCCAACAAGTATGAATTGAGTGCTTTTCAATGCAGGTGCCACTGCCTGAGAGGAGGTGAGTTCAACTGAGTAAAGGCCAGAGGGATCAGAGAGGGATAATTTAGGAGAAGCTACTGAGATTTTAAAATGAGGAGAAACAAAAGATTCAATCTGTGTTTTGACAAGATCAGCCTGATTGCAGGGTGAAATGGACTATGCAAAAACATGCATGCAAAGGAGAAACTAAGGGGGATAAACATATGGGTGATACTTTTTCCTCCTTAAAAAAGTTCTTGTTCTTACCTTCTCTAACCCATAAAGGGAGTGGCCAGCAAATCCACACAATTAGAAATTTGTAACAGAAAGGAGAGTCTTGTTTAATCCCTCTCTATACCTTTCTCCCACTGGACTCAGTCTTCCAATCATGCCAAGTTAAAGTTCTGTTCAAGGTTGACTGTCTCCTGTGCTGCCACCTAGTGGTCACTCCCAGGCTGTCAGCTGAATTTAAGATTTAAAACAAACATTTTGTTTCATGTCAAATAATCACAACACAATTTAGGAATATTATTGAAATTATTCTGGTCAGTAGCCTTAAAATACATCTCTTAGGTACTAGTCTTGATTGAAAGTAACTGGAGGATGAGCCTTGTTACCTCTTTACATTTCTTCCAGTTCTCCTTTGTGAGATTTAAATTGAAAACAAAAAGAAAAACAAAAAACAAAAAAACTTTTGAAACTCTAGAAATTTTATATTATGCAAATGGAATAATTCACAATGAACATTCTTTTGGTTCATATTTTAAATAAAATTTAACATTTAGTAGTGATGAAGATGCACTAGAGATTTTGTAGAAGGGTGATGATGATTTTTGAACATAGATCATGACCAACATTTTTAAGTTGGCAAATTAAATATTTTCTTTACCACATTGATCATTTTAACAAGAAGCTTCTCAAAGTAGATGAGCAGATTCTCATCTGTATGTTGACATTTTGAAAAAAATAATATTTTAATGTAAGAAATCTGTGGTGCTTGCTAATTAATAAATTTTTAATAAGTATGGTGAGATACAAAGATTTTATTCCACAATTTAGAATGATTTTGTGATTAAAGGAAAATGTTATTTTTTTAGTAAAAAAATAGACCATACACATCAAATCCATGTAAATTTCAAATCTAAACATATACATTTTTCAATTCTTTCTTTTCCTGTTTATCCATTATAAATTCTATGTGGCAAATGCTTAAAAAATTCCAGAATTATATCTGCTTTTAAAATTCCCGAATGATTCCATAATTTATGAATTAATCCCTATTTTAGGAAAGACAGAGGCTCTGGACTCAGATTTCCTGCTTCCAATTCTGACAAGATCTTTCTAGGCACAATTTATGTGAACCAATGAGTTTAGTGGTTCATCTGCAAAATGGGGTAAAGTCACTACTGGCTTCAGAGTGGTTTTGAAGATTGAAATAATGATGTAGACAGGGCACTTGACACAGTGCTCAGTAACTAAGAAATGCTCAATCTAGTGATATTGTTACAAATGAAGGGGATCTTTTTAGTTTGCTACCATCCCATTTATTGATTCTTGATTTTACTTCTTGCACTTTAGGAGTCTTATTGAGGAAGTTGGTTCCTAAGCTGACATGGTAGAGAGTTGGGCCTACTTTTTCTTCTAGTAGGCAGAGTCTTTGGTCTAATGCCTAAGTCCTTGATCTACTTTGAATTGAGTTTTGTGCAGGGTGACAGATAAAGTTTCAATTTCATTCTACTATGGATTTCTAGTTTTCCCAGCACCATTTGTTGAGGAGGCTATCTTTCCTCCAATGCGTGTTTCCAAAGGAAACAATCAAGAACATGAACAGAGAGCCTACAGAATGGGAGAAAATCTTTATCATGTGCACCTCGGACAGAGTGTTAATCTCCAGGATATACAAAGAACTCAAAAAACTTGACACTAAAAAACAAATAACTCAATGAATAAATGGGCTAAGGAACTAAACAGACACTTCACAGAAGAAGAAATATGAATGGTCAAAAAATTTATGAAAAAATTTTCAACATCTCTAGCAATTAGAGAAATGCAAAATAAAACTACACTGAGATTCATCTCACCCCAGTTAGAATGGCAATTATCAAAACACAAGCACAATAAATATTAATGAAGATATGGAGAAAGAGGTTCACTTATACAGTGCTGATAGGACTGCAAATTGGTGCAACTACTCTGGAAAGCAGTATGGAGATTCCTTAGAAAACTTGGAATGGAACCATCATTTCACCCCATTATTCCACTCCTCAGTTTGTACCCAAAGGACTTAAAATCAACATACTACAGTGAAGGAGCCACTTCAATCTTTATAGCAGCTCAATTCACAATAGCCAAGCTATGGAACCAACCTAGGTGCCCTACAACAGATGAATGGATAAAGAAAATGTGGTATATATACACAATGGAATATTACTCAGCCAAAAAGAAGAATGAAATTATGGCATTTGCTGGTAAACGGATGGGACTGGAGGCTATCATGCTAACTGAAATAAGCCTTTCCCCCAAAACCAAAGTGTGAATGTTCTCTCTGATATGTGGATGCTAATCCACAACAAGGGAGGGGAAGATTAGAAGTTTATTGGACTAGACAAAGGGGAATGAAGGGAAGGGAGGGGGGATGGTAATAGGAAAGACAGTAGAATGAATTGGACATATCTTTCCTTCATATATAAATAAATTACCAATGTAACTCCATATTATGTACAACCACAATAATGGGATCCTAATTGGAGCAAGTTATACTTATTCTGTGTGTGTGTAATATTTCAAAATATACTATACTGTCATGTAAAAAATTTAAAAAATGAGAGAGATTATAGGAGAAATCTTTTGTCCTGATCACAGTCTTACCACTGAACCATGGGCAGTACATCCATGTTTGACCCTGAAGCAGAAAACCCAGGTAAGGTATGTCCAGATTCCTCGTCCATAGAACTATGAGATAATAAAGATGTGTGGTGTTTTGGAAAACAACAACAACAACAACAAATGACGGGAGTTTATGCTGATAAAATAGGTCCATACTTACCAAAGCATCATGGTACTAAAATATCTCCAACCAGATCAGTGGTGAGATTTCTTTAAAGGTGTGTGTGTGTGTGTGTGTGTGTGTGTGTGTGTGTGTGTGTTGAATGATTGGTATCTACCTCTGGCAATTTTTATTCAGTTGTTATTTTGAAGAAATTGTTATCACATACGAATGTCACAGTCTTTTCTTTTTTATATATTGCTCCTGCACAGAGTATTCAGAAGAGAAACAAGAAAATGATCTTGACCCAGAACATGACCTGTTATACTGTAACATTTTAATTAAAATAGTTTGCATAAGAATGATGCAGATATTACCTATTAAAAGTTCATTCTTTCTGCATGATATTTAAAACTACTGCTTGTACATCAATGCCTGCTAAGTGAAGTTTTAATAACTCTTGAATTAGAATTTTGGTTAAAATTAACATTTTGATAAGCAAACCTTCTAAATACCATGTAAGGTTTTTTTTAAGGCATTAACTATGGTCCATTATCCTGCTATTTAACTGGGACAACAGGATAAATAGAAGCAAGAATGCATATAGCACAAATTAATTACAAAATCAGAGGGATGCAGAAAACAGCTCAGAGTCAGGGGGAGAAAGTGAGGAAGTTGTCTATGGAATGTTCCTGAAGGTATAAATGGGTGAAGTTCTTGATTGTTAGAGAGACTCTCACAGACTGCTCAGTAGAGCACCTAGGGTCAGGCTGGTCAGAAATGGCTTGATGGATGGAGAAGGTGGAATTTTGGCTGGACCCTGAGAAACAGGGCAGAGGAGTCAAGGTATCTAAGTAGGGGAGATGGACTGAGCAGAAATGCAGGACTCAAAATATATATGGTGTGGTCTAGCTGAAGAATAGGGTCCAAGTTAGGGAGGCACAGCCGTGAGACATTATAAGCCTCAGATTCATGTGTTCTGACTCAAATTTGGTGTTCCTGAGATCAAGGATACACTGCTTATGTACAGCTGCTATGTTCCATTCACTTACCAACACAATTTTTCCAGTTTATTATGAAGTAAAAACCATTCCAGATACCAGGGAACATGACATAGCCCTGGCCTCACAGAGCTTAGTGGGTGACAGTTGTATGAACATGCTATTGCAGAACAATGTGATAAGTGACACTTCAGCAATAGAGAAGAATTCTTAGAACAAAAGTTTTGTCATTATCTGGACCTAGGTTCTCACTATGTAACCTTGGGTGAGTTGCTTGATCTTGTAAGACTTGGGTTTCTCATCTATAAAATGCAGATACTAACAAAACCTGTCTTCTTTGGATTGTAATAGAATTTGTCTGATGATGCCAGGTATATTCTTAGCATAATCCTGACTTATGGTGTGGAGGGTCCTTAATAAATACTAGTTATTGGAGGGAAAAGACAGAGCTATGGAGTTTGTGGGAAGCAGTCCAACTGTGGGCAAGCCTAAGAAGATGTAATGGAAGATGAGATCTAGAAAAGACCCAAAAAAGTTAGCTTGGTAAAGAAAGGGCCAGGGGGACTGGGGGAGAGGGAATAGTTCAGAGAGGAGGGGTTCTAGAGGCAAGAGATCAAAAGGCATGTTGAGGGTACTAAAAATAATAGATAAATGAACATAGATTGGAGGGGGTGGAGAGAGAGAAAGAGACTAACTTTGATCATGCAGGACTATAATATGTTAGAGAGTGTTTTGTTTTGTTTCTTGTACTGGAGATTGAACCCAGGGGCACTTGACCACTGACCCACATCCCTAGCCCTATTTTGTGTTTTGTTTAGAGACAGGGTCTCACTGAGTTGCTTAGCACCTTGCTTTTGCTGAGGCTGGCTTTGAACTCAGGATCCTCCTGCCTCAGCCTCTCAAGCCACTGGGATTATAGGCGTGCGCCACCATGCCCAGCTCTGTTCGAGTTCTTGAACCCTGCCAAGCGCATGTCTGCCTCATGGACATCAGGTTGCCGTTCTTTCCACCTGGAATGCTATTCATCCGGCTACCACATGCCTCTCTCCCTTCCTTTCTTCCTTCAGGCATTTGCTTAAATGTCTCCATATCAGGGAGGTCTTTCTTGACCACCCTGTGTGAAACAGAGTTTAGGCAGTACAGGGCTGTGATTATCTACAGTTCAGGAGCCAGACTGCCTTGCCTTGCAAGTTACTGAATCTCCTTATGCTTCAGTTTTCTCATGTGTAAAATGAGAATAATAATAGTACTAATGCACAAGAGTGTTTTAAGGATTGAATGAATTGATAGATGAATATCCCAGGGAAGACTGCTTGGCCCATAGTAAGAACTCAGTAGGTATCTGCTGCTGTTATCATCTTTGTTAAATTTATTGTGATCCAAAGAATAATCGAGGCACATAGTAGAAGCCATTATGTAACTTTGGTCTGCTCAGTACTTTCAGCAAGCTTCTGGGACCTAAAGTTCTAGGAGGGATGGTTTCTATGTTGTTGTCTTTTTGTTTTTGTAATTAAGAAACATGTCAAGCACATCAAAAAGTGTAGCGAAACATATGATGAATACCTGTACACCCACCACCCAGCTTAAGAACCAGATATTACAAACACAAAGTATCCTCAAGCATTTTGTTTCTAATCTTTTTTTTTATTATTGTCCCATGACAACTTTTTCCACATGAGCCACTTGGAAGCCACTTCTGTGGGGTGTTGACAGGTGTAGGGGACTTAGTTTGGGAAAGACTGAGTTTTAAAAAGTAAAATAGAGTTATTTTCTGCAGGATTTTTCAGTCTCCCAAGCTGAACTCAGGACCCCCCCCCCCTTTATTTATGTCATGTCTTTGGGGACTTTGTTTCATGCAAAACATTTTTGGAAGCACTAATCTATGTTATACTACTGCATTAACTCCAAAGAGTACCAGTAACCTGGTAATTTTCATATCGTTCAAAAAGGCTGGATTAACTTCAAACATTGAGTTAAAAAAATAGGGATTAATAATCTTAGTGCCAAGATGATCTGAGCCAAATGGGCATTTCAACTTTAATAATCATGGAAGACGCTAAGGCCTGATTATTTACATTCTAATTTTCTTTGTAATCTTGCCATATTATCCCATCCATGCTTTTCCTGATCTTGACATTTATTTTTGGTTGTCACTGTATTCTATGTGTTATTGTAATCTTTCTCAAATTCCTTGAAGAACAGGCAGGAATAAATTCATTAAACTAAAACAAACTACATTTAATTGTCTGTACCCTAAAATGCTAAATTCAACAATACTGACTTAATGACTACAGAACATTTCATTTGATTCTTTCCAAATTTAACATTAGGCCTTTAGTATTGACGTAAGCCAGAAATTGGACTATGGCCATCCCATACTTACAAATTCAGTCATTTCAAGGTTATGTTGTGGTGGAAGTCTGGGTCAGTGATGATCTGATGGATTGGAAGATGGGTGGGGAAAAAACTTCTTGGAGCAGTTGGTCCTTGAGCTGTGATTTAAAGAGGAGAAAGTTGTGGTTTGGTTATTGTTCCATAGATATGGAAAAAATTGAGCATAGGCTCACAGCCAGGAGAGGAAGAACCAGTGGAAGGAACCACATGACAATAAATTCAGTTGGCCTGGAGGGTGAAGGCTAGGTTAGAGTAGGAGATGAAAACAGTGAGAGAGGGCGGGTCAGGCTGGGAGAGGCCTCTGAAAAAAATACACGGAAATTTGTGTTTGGCTCAAAAAGTGTAATAGCAAATCAACATAGGTCATTAGTGGATGTGGTCAAAATGATGAGCAAGGGGAAAAAAAGAGAAAAAGAATGACTTTGGAAACTGTAGCCCTACAGCATAATTTATGCACCAGTAAACATGATATAATCTCTTTGAAAACAAGTAAATTGTGTTTGGTGAATGGCTGATACATGACCTGGTGACTGAACAAATGATTATATCACTGGGGGTAGGCAATTCAGCTTACAGCATTAATAATAAGTGCCCATAATCAGGAGGGTGGGTTGGGAAAGTCATGAATAATAACAATTATTATTTATCTACACTTGAACACACAGTATATACATATACACAATGACATGGATACAATGTCAGGCACTGCTCTGATGAAACTGCAGTGAAAGATATTAGGCAGATAAAATCTTTGCCTTTAGGGAGGCTAAAATCTAGAGGAAACCCATTGATACCTGCTCAACAAATTCTTACTAAGCAGGGCATGCTGGCCAGGATACCAGCTGTTAAGTGGGATAAGTTCTCATAAAGCATACTATATGTTGGACATAGAGAAGTTGTCAGGCAATTGACATACAGTGTCAAAAGAATATCTGGGGGTTGGGGCTATGGCTCAGTGGTAGAGTGCTTGTCTCGCATGTATGAGGCCCTGGGTTCTATCCTCAGCACCACATAAATAAAATAAAGGTATTGTGTTCACCTACAACTAAAAAAATAAATAAATAAACATATATGTTCAAGTTAAAACAACAACAACAACAACAAAAGAACATCTGGAAGGAAAATACAAAGAACCAGAACTACGCTGCAGGGATGGACTGAACATGAAAGTACTTGGGGGAACTATAGGCATGAGCCATTTTGATAAGCATCTTGGAGGGGGCTAGGCAAGACCTCCAAGTGTCAAGCCTGAGTGATACAATGAATCACTACGTTGCTTTCTAAAGAGGCTGAGGCTGGGTATCTTCAGGACATTTCTTTAGCAGAATTGAGAATGGAAAGCTGCTTCAAGAGGGTGAACTGATCAGAAAAGAAGCTAATCCTGGCTGCCTCAAGAGTTTTCCCTTTCTACTCCTCACCCACATAGCATATGGCTTCTGCTCTATATAAATATTTAAAGATTCCTGATTTGAAGAGGCATCTGTTGTTGGCTTATATTTCTTGATCTTGATTCCATTCTGCAATGTGGGATGTGGGCATGAAAACAGGGCACCTCACCTGTGTTGCTGGGATGGAGAGAAGGGTGCACTGTACCTGAGGATGTAGTAGTCCAGAATAATAAGAAAGTACTGTGAGTCCAGGAGTCAAGTGCCAGAAGAAGCCTCAAAAGCTGTGTGATGACGAGTGACCCCAGAGGAGACTCCCAGTCCATTAGCCCTGTCCTCACATAAGTGAGTGGTGCACTATCCTTCTTTGTCATGCTTATCTCTGTGGTCTTAGGATGATCTGTCACTGTAGCCCAGCTGCTGAAGGACATTCTCTGGAATAGAGCGCTGCTGGAAAGAATGGAAAGTTGGAAGTCAGAAGCCATTCTTGTTATTTGGAGCCCTTTTAGATCCAAGTAACAAAACCTACCCAAACTAGTTTGTGAAAAAGGAGATTTCTCTTCCTTCTTAAGAAAGGGTGTGAAATGGACTAAATATATTTGTCTCCCAAAATTCGTATGCTGAAATCCTAATCCCAGTGTGATGGTATTTGGAGGTGAGGACTTTGGGAACTAATTAGGTCATGAGGGTGAAGCCCTTGTGGGTGAACTTCGTGCCTTTCCAAGAACAGGTCACAGAGGGAGCAGGTTCTCCTTCCACCATGTGAAGATGCCAGCTGACGTGTGCTCTGCAGCCTGGCCAAGGGCCCTTGCCAGGACCCAGCAGTGCCTGATCTTGTACTTTCCAGTGTCCAGACTGTGAGAAATAAATGTTTATTATTTAAGCCACTCAGTCTGGGACAGTTTGGTACATTAGCCAGAACTGACTAAAATAGGATGGATTTAGGGCATAAGCAAAGGTGTCACGGTTATCTATTTTCATCCGTCTCTGCTTTTCTTTACAATTTGGCTGTTTTTCCTCCTATCATAGCTTCTTTCATACAGCTGGGGAGAAGATTAATATGAAAAATGTAGCCATTTTTCTTAGAATCTAAGATTGTGAAGAAGATTGTGAAGAAAACAGAAAGCAAGCAAGAACATCATTCCCCTTGTGATCAGCAGAGAAGTCCTGGGGGAAGGAGTGCCCTTTTCAGTCATGTGTTCCTTCTTCAGCCAATCACTGTGGTCAGGGATAAAGGATTCTTTTGATCAAGTTTTGGTTATTTCCCACTCAGTGGACTGGAAGATACTGTTAACCCTCCTGCTGCCCTTGAAAAATATGGAATAGAGAAAGGGCAGATCCCTCATAGGTAAGTACTGATTAATGTGACATCATGATTCTGATACATATTTATAATTGAATATGTTAAAGATTTATCTTAATCAATGAGAAAACAAAAAAAAATCTGATTGCAATATTGAAATGAATATGCAAATGGGACAAAATTATTATTTCCACAGTGGAAGAGAAGTCAATTAAACCTTTACCAAACAGGAAATAATATAGGCAAGAACTATTTTGCATTGCTATCAGCTACTACAAATCACAGAGTTGTAAACTAACACCAAATCTGTCAGAATCTGATATTCCATAGGGGTTTCCTCTAAAGCCTGGTTGTATAGTTTTCAACTGGAAGCCCAAATATTTTGCCTACGGGAGGCAGACAGATATCATGTGTTCACTAAACAAGGTTGTAGTATTTGAAGGAGAACTGTTTCTCTTCTAATTCCAGGTACTACCAGCAGAAAACTTACCAAAATTAGGGGGGCAATAGGTAATCTATTGAGGTTTATGCCTCAGTTGTCCTTCATATGTCCTCTGGATCTAGCACAGGAGAGATGTTTATTAGGTGTATGAGATGACTATTGCACAGGGCACTTGCTGTGTGGATTACCTCTGGAAAAATAGAAAAGCATTCCCACCTTTAGGGTGCTCATATAAAATCAAGCCATTTCTGGAGCTCATAGTCCTCAGCTACAGAAAACTGCATAATTTTATTGCTAAGCTATTTATTGCCTGTAGACAAACATTAGAATTTGAATGCTTAGATTTATATTATGAATTGTCCAAGGTTAATTTTGCTTTTATATAGATACTATTTCTGTGACAGTTGACCACAGTTATGCTAACACACAGGAGAGGTTACTATTATTGTTGCCATTAAAATTGGAGTGAACAACATTGTATCTACCTTAAAAGTAATGAATAGTAAACAATGATAGAAATAGTAAAACTTCCGTTTTACTAAGGTGTAGTCTTTTAAGTGCCAACACATGCAATTTGTTTGTGGGTGGGGTGCCAGGGATTGAATTTAGGGGTACGCAACCACTGAGCCACATCTCCAGCCTATTTGTATTTTATTTAGAGACAAGGTCTCACTGAGTTGCTTAGCACCTTGCTTTTGCTGAGGCTGGCTTTGAACTCAGGATCCTCCTGCCTCAGCCTCCAGTGCGGCCGGGATTACAGGCATGCGTCACCATGCCCAGCTCTAATTCTTATGAGTAAGGTATTTCCAGGGGAGGTGATCATTCTCAAACAATGAGGTATGTATTTATGAGACAGTAGGCTGCTGCTGGGCCAACTCTCAAAGGAAAACCTTAACTCGATAGGAAATTATGGCTAAAATTATATAAGGAATAAGATAAAATAAGCAGTTGTAGATTCAGCACACCATCTAGAAAGACCAAGTATTATGTGAATTGAAGGCCCAACAACCTGGGGAAAGCAAAACTGCCTTTAGTTTCCCTTAATATGTTTTGGCATTTTCATTTCACCCTAATTTTCTGTTGTGTGTGACTCCGGGAGAATGTCAGACAACACAGTAGTTATCCACAGGAGCAGGGGGAATTTAATCTGCCTATAGGCTCTGGGCAGCCATCATTGCTTGGGTGGGTGGCTGTGTGATTCTTAGAAGATGTGAGACACGGATTCTGCAATGAGAACTAGTCAATTTTAGGGATACAATCTTTTATCATAGTAAAAGGTAAAAATACTTGCCTCCTATTACTCAGTAATAATAATAATAATAATCCCAAGACTTGTGTTCTCCTTTAGGCAATAAACTGTATATTAGCTGTCAGTCATTTTAGAGATTCACATAGTGTGAAATGGAACCAGTTTTGAGCAGGGCAAGACTCTTTACAATTAGATTGAAAGTTCTAAACATGGAAGAATGTAGAACTGATTTTAAAGGTAGAGAGTTTCAGACTCAAAGAGGGAGATCTGGGAAGACTTCAAACCGCCCTATCACATGGTGCTTTCAAACCAAATCAAAGGGCCTGGGTTTGTAGCTTGGTGGTAGAGAGTGCATGCAGATCCTCGGTTCAATCCCCAGTACCACAAAACAACAACAAGCCCAAGTCCAGTCAGTATCTCCATGCTGGTGTGTTGTCTTTACCTTCAGCCCCCCGGTTGATTTGCAAACCCACACCGACAGAAGTGGAAACCCTTCAGGCCTGGCAGGTCTCTCCACAGCACCTTTCCCTGGAAAAAGGCATTCTTTCCCCTTAACTAAAGTTGATCTCAATGGATACATTTTCTTTGCTCTTTTTCCATGTAATTTCAAAATAACTAACATGAAACAACAAGTCCCACCATTGTGTACAACTGCAGTGCACCAATAAAAATTATGAAAAAAGAAAGAAAGAAAATAACTAAGTCATGCAAAGTCAATCCAGAGATGAAAACCCATTGAAGTGAAACGATGTTGGCACACCCACCTTTTGCCCTGTGTGGGCAGTGCATCACCGAGCACGGGCAGGGCGCATACATATTAGTTAGCTGGGAGACGAATGAACTGCTAAAATCATTTCTGACTGCTAAATGAGGGAGTAAAACTGCTCTGCAATGTGCCAAGTGTTTGCATAGAAAATCAGCATACCCCAGGGGAGGGGGCAGGGATAGTACGACTTGGAAAAACTGAATATTGGAGTTTTGGAGCAGGTTGAGAGGTAACAGGAGGGGAAAGATTTCATCTCTGAGGTGGTCCCATTTTAAATATGTTTTAGCCTTCTTACAGAAAGTGGCTCTCTGTATACGTTTACACACTGCCTGCCAGCCGGCGCTACCCTGCCCGCCTCTGCCACCTCCTTCAAGGCAACAGCTGCTCATTCATGGGACTCTGCAAACACCTGGGCTTCTTGGCTCTGTGTGTGTGTGTGTGTGTGTGTGTGTGTGTGTGTGTGTGTGTGTGTGTGTGTGTGTGTGTGAAAGAGAGAGAGAGTGCGCGCGCGCACATTTTGTGAGTTCGTAGAGTCTGAGGCTATAGCCAGCTTTAGAAGATAACCATGAAGGATGGAAGTGGTAAAATGATACCTCATAGGGAAGAAGAAGAGTGAAATAAAACAGGATTCTCAGACCTGTGATTTCCTTAAACTTTCTGGAAGCAAGACAGAAATAGTTTTGTCTAGAAAATGTTTGTCCTGAACCAAGCTTCGTGGTGATGTTTGTAAGCTATGGCCACAGTACAGACTCTGGAGTCAGGTGGAGCTTGCTTTGAACCCCATTTTGGCTACTTACAGACTGTGTGATCTGGGGCAGGTTGTCTAATCTGTCTATGGCAAACTTGTATCATCTGCAAAATAGAGATGAAGAATATTCCAATTGCCATGGGATGCTTGGAACAATTAAATGAGATAGAATATAAATATAAATAACATGTTCATAGTGGGCTCATAGAAAGCAGTAAATATTTGCTTCATGATTTGTTTACTTGCTAATTATTCTTACTGGCATAATGATGTTATAAAACGTTGTTATAAAATAGTTTTCAGTTTGGAGGGAGGTGACAATTAAGAATCTCTTATGTGGCACTGAGAATTGAACCCAGGGGTGCTCTATCACTGAGCTACATCCCTGGCCCTTTTATATTTTTATTTTGAGACAGGGTCTTGCTAAGTTGCCCAGACTGACCTTGAATTTGTAATGCTCCTGCCTCAGTGCTCAAGTAAATAGGATTACACGTGTATGCCATCACACTGGGTCTGTGTCATCTTAGAAGAATAAATTTTTCCTAGGAAATCTGCCTGTTAGGCATGGTGGCTACTCAGGAGGCTGAGGTGAGAGGATTACAAGTTTAAGGCCAACATGGCAAGATTCTATCTCAAAGTTTTTGAAAAAGGGCTGAAGATGTAACTCAGTGGAAGCATACTTGTCTAGCATGTACCAGGCCCAGGGTTCAATCTCCAGTTACTGCAAACAAACAAACAAACAAACAAACAAAATCCACCTCCAACAACAAAAACAAAAACAAAAAAACAAGAAAGAAATCCTGCCTGCTTCTCATTTCTTTCACTTATAAATAGTAATGATTCAACCCTTCAACATATTATTTTGTATTCTACATTGACTCAAGGGTTCTACTAAAACTCATAATGAATGAAAAAAAAAGAGTAATGTAAACATAGAATTACTAAGTCCAGTGTGGCGTGGTTTGTTATTGATTTGCATTTATTTTGTAGAACATAGAACTCAACAGAGCCACTTCCCAGCAGTTTTTTTAATGACAACCTAATGAACTGTGACCATCAGTTACCTTACTCAAATGGAAGATGGATAGACTATTTTGCTTTTCAGACCTCAAAGCAATGTATATTTGACAGGGAATAGGAGTCACCCTTAAAACAATCCATTTTTCAGGGGCAACACATTTTGTATTAATTCCAATTTGTAAATGTCTTCCAGTTTGAAGGAAAATGTAAGGAAACTCTTTGGGAGATGTTTTGAAGTTTAATTAAAATTCAATTTGAAAACATATCCCTTATGCATTGCGCTTATAAATATGGGCATGTTAGAAACTTACACAGAGATGTGAATGTTCTCATCCTGATCTTGGGTAGCTCTGGTTGGGAACTGTGTACATTAATCTTCTGTCAAAATAGCAGTGTGCCTCTTTTGCACAACTGGGCCCTGTGGGTAACTTCTGTGCTGTGCATTCATAGGAAGAAAACCTGATATTTTAAATTCTCCTCCCTTCCTCTGGGAGGTTGATGTATACTCAACACAAACCCTTGCTTCTTGTACTTATAGGGCTGGAAAAGTTCCTGTTAAACTAGAGGCTGAAAAACAAAGGGCACTCTGGTGAAGAGCTGATAGCTTGGAGCGGTTACTCTCTAAGCTTCCTGTTATTGGAATAAGAGAAGGCTATGACATGGGAGTCTGAAAATACCCCAAACTCTGACTCATCTCCGACCTCCAGCAGAGGTTTCCTTTAGCTCTGCTTTTCAGTCAGTTGATGCAGAAACTGAAAAAAACTTGAAAAATCTGTTCAAAAAATAATTGATTGAGCACCTGCTATATACTAATGCTGTTCTCTACTGTTGGATGGTGTATACTGATTAAGACAAGGTTCCTGCCTTTAAGAAGTCCTCAAAATGATTAGAGAAGCAACACCTGTGACTTGGAAGGAATATACTTCTTCTAAGAAGTTAATCCCAGAACTCAGTAATTCCCTGAAATAATCCCTTAGTCTTGGGAATCACAGTCAGTATTTTCATACTGCTTCTGAAGGTTCAGTTGAGTCTTTAGGAGTCATCATACGGCAGCTAACTATACATTAGGATCTTTCATAATAATCTTGTACTTTATACATTCTGGGTTGTTAAATGAGGGAAGTGGCAAATATTTGTGCTTGGAATGTCTTTTTCCCTTCCTTTAAAGTGTTTCTGCTAGAAACACTTTCTTCTTGGTACTTTCAGTAAAAGTCCGCACTGGGGCTGGGGATATAGTTCAATTGGTAGAGTGCTTGCTTCATATACACAAGGCCCTGGGTTCAATCCCTAGCACCAAAACCAAAACCAAACCAAACAAAACAAAACAAGAAAAACCCAACAACAACGAAAAGAAAAACCAACAGTCCACACTGCTTATAGAAGATGAACACCCTGTGGACATTGTTTCTGTCCCCACTGGTTCTGTTTTTCCATGAACTTTATGGCCAAAGGGAAAAAAAATAGCAGGAAACTGTAAGGTATTTTAGAGTAACTCTAGATTATCCCACAGTTAATATCCTGTGATGGTGTGTTATGCATTTTTATATGATGCTGTATCTTGAGTGCCATAAGTATGGATGGGCATTTATTAAATCATATATCAGTGTTTATTTAATGAATTGAGTATGCGATAAAATCAAAGTAAAACTTGACTTTATTCTTCCTGTTGGGTCCATCATGTAGCATATGAGAGAGAGCATTTTTAATTTTAGAAATCTTCACTCCTTTTGTTGTTGTGCAATAGATACATAAAGTTAAATAGCTGCCTTGCCCAACTGGTACTCAGAATAGGTAATGAAAAATTAGAATGGAATTCTTAACCATCAAAGTGTATGGTTATGCTTTCTCCCCCCAAAACCTTCAATTTCTCCATGTTTCTTAGATTGACACTGCCTGCAATGCAAAGCTAATTTTTGTAATAGGAAGGAGGATACCAATATTGACATTAAATATTTCAGTATCAATAATAGCATTGATTTTGATTCTTAATGTAGCTCTGAGGCTGGGCATGGTGGCACATGCCTGTAATCCCAGCAGCTCAAGAGGGTGAGGCAAAAGGATCACAAGTTCAAAGCCAGGTCAGCAATTTAGCAAGGCCCTGAGCAACTTAGTGAGTTGCTGTCTAAAAAAAAAAAAAAAAAAAAAAAAAAAAAAAAAATTAATTAAAAAGTGCTGAGGATGTGGCTCAGTGGTTAAGCACCTCTGGGTTCAATCCCCAATACCAAAATCCAAATAAATTCACAAACACACAAACAAAACAGCAACTTAAAGTAGCTCTGAATATGTTAGCTATGTCACAAGTATGTGCTTTAACAAGAAAATACAAAGGAAAGGAATACAGTTTTCCTACAGAAGTGTCTGTCTTTTGGAGATAGCTCTACAACATCCACAAATAGATTAAGTGTTTAATTAAATACCAAATTTCTGTCTGAATAAAATTCAAGGATGTTAATGGTTAGCATATAAAGTTTTATTTTCTTAATTCCAGAATGCTTAGACCAACTTGCCTTTATTTAAATTGCACTGCTTTATAAATATTATTTAAGTCAAGGATAAGCTATAGTCACTTAGATTGTAATTTGTTAAGTATGTGTTTACATTTCAGCACTTTTTTAAAAAACTTTATTTATTTCAGGTATTTTTTTCCATAGAAAATGACATTTTTTCCAAAGTTTTTTGTTGTTGTTTTTTGTTTTTGTTTTTTGCCCTTTTCAACTTCTCACTCCATTATCCTATGATTTTATTCTTTATCAGTGCTAGAAAACCAGGGTTTAACTACAGGCAATATTGATATTAATAATGCTTTGTTAAGCATTAACAACTATAAACCCACATTCCCTCTTCCCCCTTTTTAGTATAGGCTACTTGTGAAGAAAAACATAAAGATGACTTGCATTTAAAGTGGAATCTGATGATTTTTTTGCCTTAATTTCCAAGTATTTATCAAGCTAGTGTTTATAGAAAACATCCTTCATGTGAACAATTTAGGATTTGATGCAGTCTTACTTGAGATTTAGAGTTTCAGATGGAGTTTTGCAAAATGTTTTTTTTTTTTTTTTTTTTTTTTTTTTGCATTCGTGGGGATCAAACCCAGGAACTCATGCATGTTAGGCAAATGCTCTACCACTGGGCTACACCCCCAATCCCTGCTAATATCTATTTTAAGACACTTCAACTACCTTTTTACATAGGGTCAGTGTATCAAACTTAAACTTCTGAGTTTCCTTGGGTGCAAAAATCATCTCCAACAAAATCATGGGTAAAGCTCAGCACAAATTATTTTATTTACCTACTAATACAGGTTTAAAATTCTAGCCAAAAATGGTCAGATGAGTCTTGCTTTGCAGCCTATGGGGATCAAGTGAAAATATCAATAAGTTTAATCTTAGAATCCTCCTTTCAAAAACACAATCCTAATTACACCCCACCTAAACTAATCTTTCCCTATGTGTTGCTTTTTTCTCTTTGCCTTTTAAAAATATACATGGAATTTTGGATTATTTCATAGTTTTTGGTAGATAATATTTAGTTGTTTCATGTAATCTACCATTAGAGTGAGAGAAAGTTTCAAGGGAGTCACATTTTATTTCTTGCATACCTGTTAAGGTTTAGATATGAAGTGGCCCCCAAAAGCTCATGTGTGAGGCAATGCAAGAAGGTTTAGAGATGAATGATTGGGTTATGAGAGCCTCAACCCAATCAGTGAATTAATCTCCTGATAGGGAGATTAACTGAGTGTGACTGTAGGCTGGTAGGGTGTGACTGAAGGAGGTGGGTCATTGGGGGTATATATTTGATGAGCTGAGCTCTTAGTTTCTCTCATTTTCCTGGTGTGATGTCTCGAGCTGCTTTCCTCCACCATGCTCTTCTGCCATGATGTTCTGCCTCACCTTGGGCCCTCAGGAGTGGAGTAGTCCAGCTAAGACCTCAGAAACCGTGAGCCCCAAAATAAACTTTTCCTCGTAAAATTGTTCTTGTCAGATCTTTTGATCACAGCAGCAAAAAAGCTGACTGAAGCAGCACCCCCTCAAACATCTAATAGACATTGAATAAGATATTGGGCGTCCATTTTTAAAAATTCTGTCTTGTATGTGTGTGTCCTAAGCTATAGACAGTTAAAGCAAAAAGCTCTGTAGAAGGAAACGTGTTTGTGTTTTCATTTGAGTGCAGAGGTAGGAACAACTAGGGTGATATTCACAGTGAAGAAGGCATTCATCTGGCATTCCACCATGCTGTTTGCAACCAGAGTTCTAGGAATTGCCAAGTTGCAGGAAAGCAAACTCATCTCTGAGGGCTCTTTGAGTTGTCACATCTCCCAAACCTGTCTCTCTTTTTTCCTCTGGTAGAAATCCATTAGAGGCAGGATTCTCAAGCTCCTTTATGCTTGTTATTGATATTACCAGTCAGAGCAAGATCTCTCAAATTAAACTTCATGGTGGTCAAAATGATCCAACCCTAAAGTCCCTGTTTCTTCCTTTCATTTAGCTCTCATCAACCCTCTGAATTTTTTAACCCTTTGTCCTGACTTCTTTCTGCTTGTTTACTGCCCTCCCTGTCTTCACTTCAAATTGAACATAATTCATAAAACCATGTCTAGGTCGTTCAGCCATTCTTGTTAACTTGAACTGAAATATTGGACAAGAACATTTTAAGCAGTTTTTAACTAAAAAATAACATGGAAATGTTGGAATAAGCACTGATATAAATATACTAAGCCTAAGCCTAAAAACTGTATTCAAATAGATCCCCAGCCCTTTTTTTATTTTAAAACCTAACTGAACTATCCTCATGCCTCAGCCTCCCAAAGTGCTGGGATTACAGGCGTCCATTAGAAATCTTAAAGGATGTAATTCACCTTCTGAGTCATGGTATAATTAGATTATATTTTATTAGACATTCTTTACAAATTAAAAATACTGCTATTTTTACATGCACAGAGGAAAATCAGTTTGGATAA
Organism: Tamias sibiricus; assembly: GCA_025594165.1. Taxonomy (NCBI): domain Eukaryota; kingdom Metazoa; phylum Chordata; class Mammalia; order Rodentia; family Sciuridae; genus Tamias; species Tamias sibiricus. The sequence continues at coordinate 91,627,501 of CM046661.1, forward strand.
TTATATTTAGGCATTCATTAAAATCAACCACAAAATAAAGACACTTTATTGTGTCATTTATCAACATACTTGATATGTATATCTAAAGTGCATTATGTTACAAAAAATATAGAAATTCAGCAGCACCAAGATACATTTACAAAATAAATACATCAGTTGACAAAATAAATTATGGTAAATGTGATAATAATAATTGGATTAGCCTTGGCAAAAAAAGAAAAAAAAATATTCACAATGACTAATGTGCAGTTTCATAGAGCAATGGGGGAGACGGTTTTATTCCAATGCATTTACAGTATTTACAGATAATAAATATTTCTAATACTTTCCATATGTTTACTATTACAAAATCCTGTAATATGTCCTTAGAAGTTTTCTGCCGAAAATTTCAATGCCTCCTGCAAAGAGAAAGAAGAGAAAGAACAGGAAAAAACAGGTTAATTTTCCTTACAAATGGGAAGACATAAAATAAAGGAAATAAATTAAGGAACACAAAATCACAATGGAAAGAGATCCAGGAGACTTCTTGTAAATATCTCCTATGGAAGGTACCTGTGGGATCTACCTGTCTGTTCAGAGACTCTGCTACAGGCAGGGCCTCAACACAATTAAATTATCAATGTGGTGCAGAAAGTAAAAAGAATTTGCATTTTAAATTATGCTCTGTCAGACAAAGGGGCTCCATTGAGAATTTTCCAAAACTGCCTACTGGCAAAATTAGAGACAAATTAGAGAATTTGGAAATAAGGGTAGGTTGGGACATCCATCAACAATACACATTGCCTAGAAGTTTATTCTTCAGTGATGCCTGACTTGGGTGACCCAGAGTTTGTTCATTTTGTTTAGGCATTCATTTGGCTCATTGACATATGGAGCTGTGGTAAGGGTAGTGAAAGTGTGGGACTTTGGATAATCACTGGAAGGATATGGAATTAAACAGAGCATGTTTAGTTGATGATACCTAGCATTTCTTTTCTCTTCTTTTTTTTTTTGTAAATATTTATTTATTTGCTTCTAGTTGTATACAATATGTTTATTTGTACGTGGTGCTGAGGATAGAACTCGGGCCGCGCACATGCTAGGCGGTGCTCTACCGCTGAGCCACAACCCCAGCCCCCTAGCATTTCTTTAGCTGTCTTTAAACACTGATTAACAACACAAAACTATTATTAGATTTTAGATTTCAAAGACAAAACTAAGAATTATTTGCCTCTCATTCTCTTGGTATTTTGAAAGGATCTTGCATTAGAAATTAGGAAAGTTTATTTTAAATGAGAGAATACTTAAGAATAAATTGCTTTAAAAGTACAAAATATTAGTATTTCACATCACTGTGTCTATTTTATTATTCAGAGTACATTACACCAAGTATGACTGACATCTTTTCTAACCTATCTAGATGCTGAAATAACAGTATTTTAAGATGGGTTAGCAGTCATTTCTTTCCCTTTCTCTTCTCTGTGTAGTCTATTCCATGAATATGCATTTATTTTAATTGAAACAACCATAGAATGGAATTTGATTGTCTCTATCATTTAATTAATGGTCAGAGTTGTGGGCAGAGTTTTACATGGCAAAAGTATATGGGTATGAAACCTATAAAAGAGAAAACTCTTGACATTTTCAAAGTTTTGTGTGCAGTTTAAAGAAAGGAAAGCAAATTTAGCATTTAGGTGCTTCTAATATGTTCAGGAATTGAGCTCTTCACCATTGGTTTTGGTTGGAATGTTAAAATAGCTCCTAAATACAGAGAAAAGAGTTTAAGATTAAAATTAACTGGTAGGTGGATGGGTATTACAAATAAAGCCAAAAGAAAGACCTTAAAACAATAATTTGTGTACTGTACTGTTCTGAAAACACGTTTGTATTAAATAGTATTTAGCAAATTGAGGTAATGATAATAAAAGCAAGGAAGAAATGAATAGTATTTTGAACAAGTATTTTTTCAAAAAAAAAGAAAGAAAGAAAAGACCCAGGAAAAGATCTTTGAATGATTTTTCACCCTGTTTGACAAAGGCACATATTGAAAAAACCAAGTAAAAATATCTAACATGACCTAAAAGGATATGTGTAGGGCTGGGGGTGGAAGCTGTAGCTTAGTGTCAGAGTGCTTACCTAGCATGTGTGAGGCACTGGGTTTGATCCTCAGCACCACATAAAAATAAGCAAATAAAATAATGGCATTCTGTCTATACACAACTGCAATTTTTTTAAAAAAAGTATATGTGTATATATTTTATATGTATATATGAGAATGTTTTAGAATTCCAGTTCTTGGAATACTAAAAAACTTTTTATATTTTTCTAAAGCAGTATTTACTAAATCAAAATATATATATTCCAATAAGTGATCCCCACTGTATCTAGTTATCTCCTTTGCAACAGTAAAAAATTTAAATGCAATCTCCAAAATTTAAAGCTATATTTCCCCCCTTGAACAGTTCAAATGAGAGGAAACAGACAATTGTACCTCAGTAGTCTCTTTCAAAAAAATACTGCATATGTCATAATAAAGCTCATGTTTGCCATCTCATCAGACCTCTCAGATCATAATATAATAATGCAAAGAGACCAAAGAGAGGACGCTAATGAAAGATTGGCCACTTATAAAACTTTTAAATAGTTTTACTGAGAAGATTTTATTTGGATTACAAAAATTTGCACAGCTCCATACATCCTCACCAATGCACAACTAAATTCCCCCACGCTTCCCTGAACCTCTGTTGGGTTGTACTGGGAGAATGCCAACACCTGGTTGCCAAACAAACTGTTCTTTCCAAAAGTGTCCCTCAAAAGCAGGGAAGCAAAAGGAAAAGCAAAAACATCCTACTTTTTTTTCAGTCCTAGGTCTGGATTTGATTAGGCCACTGCCTGATTTTCACTAGACATACTTTAACCTAAGGGTAGCTTTGGGCCTAAGAATTGATGAGTGTTGATTTTCATTAATTTTCCAGATACTTGAAGAGAATTGCAAATTTTAAATGAGCAAAATCCATAAAATTCACTTATATTTCTATTTTTATAGTTCTAATGTGTGTATATACATATACACACATACATACACACATACTTATATATGTAGATATACACACACAGACACACACACATTAAGACAATGAATAAAAATAGGCTTCAGCAATAATGTGGGGTCCTTGCATAGTTTTAAGTATGTACAGTTAGGATCATATCTTGAAATATACTGCACATGTTCAGTGAGTCAGGTTCATAGGGTTTGATGTCCATCTATTAGTATTTGCAGAATAGGTCATTCCCTGTGCTAGAGATTTCTCTATTGCCATTGCCCATTGATTTCTGAAGCTGTACACTTATCCAATATAACTGCTATTTTATATGCAATTTAGTAATGGATTTATTAACTCAAAGAGAGACATGATGGTGAACAGGTTCACACTCCCCTTTGAAACATCACTCTGTAATCCTATCTGTACCAAAGTCAAAGGACTGGAGAAGTAACAGGGGACTCTTTAAATAATGAGATCATTAGTTGCATATGACGAATTTTTGTGTTGTTTTCCTATTTCTTTCAAACCCCACAGGAGCACTGTACTGAAAAGTAAAAAACAAAAATATAAAAGGTCCTATCAATGGAAACACATGAATAGAGAAGAAGTGCTAACAGCACTGATCTAAGTGTGAGGCAATAGGGAAATCCAGTTTTGAGGACTACCTATTCCATTCCAAGTACCAACTCAGGTCCTCTGATTGTGGAATGCTTTGGTTTTCGATTTTATAAAATGAAATGACTAGCTGGGTGCAGTGGTGCACACCTGTAATCCCTGTGGCTTGGGAGGCTGAGGCAGGAGGATCTCAAGTTCAAAGCCAGCCTCAGCAACAGTGAGGCACTAAGCAACTCAGTGAGACCCTGTCTCTAATAAAAAACAAAATAGGGATGGGGATGTGGCTCAGTGATTGGGTGCCTCTGAGTTCAATCCCTGGTACCAAAACAAAAACAAAAAAAAAAAAAAAAAAAAAAAAAAAAAGAAAGAAAAAGAAAGAAAAGAAAAAAAGAAATGACTATTTGCTCCATTTTCCTCCTCTCACAGAATCAATCAATCAGTCTATCTATCTATCATAACCAGAACTAGTTCTAAAAGAACCAAAACAAATAAATGTTGCAATTTATTGAGTGTTTATGACAGGCATTTAACCCATATAATCTCATTTAATCTTCATCCAACTCTATAAAGTTGGTACAATTATTTTCTTCATTTCACAGAAGACAAAAGTGAGCCTTACACTAAGTATTTGTTTGAGGTTTTGAACTTCAATAAGTTCAGACCCCAAACTTGAGCCTAAGTTATTTAACTCTAAAGTCCATAAGTGTATTTACTACCTGAATTTGTGAGCTAAGGATAAATGAGCCACTTAAATATGAAGTCTTATTATCCCAACTGCACTGCCCTGGAAGAATAATTTGGACTTGCCAATGGATAAATAGATATATGAGAAAACATATCTTTCTTAAGCCATTACGTAAAGGTTTTCAGAAACCATTTCTTTTTCATGAGCTGGTAGAAACCAGAGTTGAATTTAATTAAACAAATTTAAAGCACGTGTTTAAAAATAACTTAATTTCTTTAAATTTCCCATGAGTTTAAAATTTAGTTAAGTAAATTTAGTTAAATCAAGTGTGAAGGGCTCTGAATTGTTTATGGTAAGATATTGTTCTGCAGTGTTTGTAGATAATATCAAACAAAGCCTTCTACGTTCTTTCTTGAAGTAAAAACAAAAACAAAAACAAAAACGTGAAAAACTATCAAAAAGTTTGTCAAATTGTGAAAGCGGGTGATTAAATGCATTTTTGTCCCCAACAAATGATGAAGATGACCATCAGTTTCTGAAGCCTGAGTAAAAGAGAAATTTAATAGTTAAAAGACTTGGTATTGGGAGTGTGATGGTGGAGGAAGAGAAATGGGCTGTAAACTGTGTAGTTAGGGGCAGGGTGAAGGGGCATTGCTTCAAGGTTGATAATATTCTGGCCCATCTTGGTTTTGTATGTTTTTAAATTGTATAGCAATTGATAGATTTACAGAAAGGGAAGAAATTATAGGCTGGTCCAAGGCAGAGCAGAACGGAGGATGGAAAACCCAGCTGAGTCACAAGGAGAAGTCAGGGGCCAGAAAAGGCTGTTACCGTGAACTGAGCTCCAGCGAAGCTGCGGAGATGTCAGATAGGTGGTCCATGTCCAGCCCACTCCCAGCCGCTCCGGAGTTCAGCCAGGCAGAGCGAGTTCGCCGTTTTTTCTTTTCCTGTTCCTTGCGTTTCCCAGGTTTGCCTTTCTTTTTCTTCCCAGGTGTCTTGAGTGGCTGCTCTTTGTAGGTCTCCACCTTGTTGGTTTCCTGAGTTAGGTATCTACCCTCATCATCAGACCCAAACCGGACAGGGTGGTTCTTGGTGTTGGGAGCGGGCTTGGAGTTAGGGGAAACCTCGGAGGTAGCTCTGATTTCGGCTGTGTGGATTTCTGCGATCAGATGGTGAAGGAAGAACCGGCGTCGTAAGTCTTGGATGGACTTCCCCTTGTCATGGAGGAGCTGATGCTCAGACACGGCTCTTTTGCTGTCAGAGGGACAAAGGAACAGGAGGGAAGAAGACGGTTACGTTGTAGTTGTTGGTAGAGACAGGGAAGATGGGAGCAAATCCCTGTGGTTTTCTAGATGGTCCCCTAGGACACAAACTGAGGAGTGCCATGGGGCTGAGCAGGGAAGGAAAGAGGACGGGAAAGCCAGCCTTTGGGAGGCTGCAGCCCCCAGTCCCAGTGCTGCTCACTAGGTTCGTGGCCTTGGTGAGAACAGGACATTCTTGGACCTCATCTTTTTAAAAGGAAGGGGTTAGATTCAGAGGTTTTCTATGCTCCTTCCCCAATCTGAAATGCTGTGATTCAGTTATGCTCAGAAATGGACAGAAACCACTGAGCTTCTCTTCACATTTTTCAGAGTTCTGTTGGGGAAATAAATCCAGATGTCCTAGTCTGGGAAATAAAAAGAAAGCTCCTTTTACCTGAGTACTCTCCTAAACTTATGTCTCTCTGTCTTTAACCCTCCCTTTCACTCAAAACACACACACACACAGTTACCCCATGAAGGAAACAATCTAGAATACCATCTAACAGGCTGAATTTTAAGATTTTAGATGACCAGCAGCCAAGAACCTATAACTAAAGACAGAGAGAGTGAGAGAAAGGGGAAGAAAAAGTTTTTCCCATAAAATAGTAGTAGTAGGTTGTCTTCTACTGTGTTTCCTTGTGTGTGTTTAAGTGAGATAATTTCTATTTTTTTCTGTGCTTCAAGGTTTTTTTAATTTAAAATTTCATAGTACTTGAGAAGTTCACTTTTCTATGTAATTTCTCTTAAAATATATCTGGGAACAACTGTGAAGTGTTTTTCTATTTAAATAATACTCTAATGAAAATATAGTGGAAAAGAATCAACTAATTATCACTCCTTTTAGATGACACCCTGACTTTTGCCTAGATATCCACCCATGTATTCCTTTTTTATTCTGTGTGTACATTGTGAATTATTTTAAGGATTACCTACATTAACCATGCCTGCTTCAATTCAGTCTTACCTAGTTTCTACTACTGGAACAGCCTTCCAAATTCACTCATCTTTGAGAATATCTGAGAGTATTTCACAGGGTTACATCCCATGTATTCATGCTTCCCTGACACAATGGTGTATGGGTTCCTTGTAACCCTGGTGGGTTCCATCATCTCCTCAGTGAAATATGGGAATACTAAAAAGTATTATTATCCCCATTTCACAGGTGCAGGAATGAAAGTATTTGCCCTAGTCCACACAATGAGACTTGGCAGAGCCAGGGTTCCAAAAAACAGGTCTTCTGATTCTAAAAGTAGATTTTTCAATGTCAGTAACCCTTTCTCAAAAGCTGAAGCCAAAGCCTATGGCAGGGCACAGGGTATCAAGGCTCCTTCATGATGGACAGATCAGGTAGAAATTTATCAGTTTCCTTGATCAAATGCTCCCACAGTCCATTTGCATCTCCAAAATAAGGAACTATGATTCCTAGAGTTTGGGTTATCTTTGGGGGAATGAGTCAAAGAAGAGAGTAAGAGATGAAAGTTCAGTCATCATTTCTCTGGCCCTTGTAGCTAGAATGCCAGCTTCCTTCTAGTATTTTAGTGTGTACACTGACTTTAAGCCATGTAGCTTGTTCAAAAAAGACATGACTTAATGGAAAGGAATTTAACAGGAGCCTGGTTTAAATGAGGCATGAAGGAGTCTCTCTTCCTTTTTGAAGGTGCCACATGTGACTAGATTAAATTCACTTACTCTGTGGCAATAGTTAGTATTCTGGAAACTTTTAATAATCTACAAGTTTGAGGTCTGGTCACAATATATTTATATCCTCTAAGAACATTTTTAAAAAATAGGACTGATATAATTATATATTTTATAAGCACTGCATTTAGTAATTATCTTTTACTAAAATGTTATATTAAAAAGAAATTCTTAACCAGTGATAATGGATAGTATTGAGGACTTTCCATTTCATTTCTCAATTCCTGGCTGATACCTCTTCTCATCTGCATTGCTCCCCAAATCTATTACACAGCTCATTCTAGTTTAACTCTAAGCCAAAACTTTTAATAGTTGGTCTGTTCAAATCAAGCCACCATTGCTCACACCCCCTCTGACTGGCATATATGCCTGTCATCTTGGCCAGCCTGTCAACTGTGAGTCACAGTGCCTTCCCAACTTAAAAAATGCACTTTCCCATGGGAAATGCAGTGATCATCTTATCCATTTTATAAAAAGCATGCAATATGGCACAACTCCATCCAGTTTAAAAGAGTGCATCTTTTGTGAGGTACTTGTTAGTATGTTAGAAAACACAATTTTTCTTAAGTGCTAAATCTGAAATGCTGTTAGACAAGTAATTTAGTATTTCAAAGACTTCTTCCCTTAAATATTGTGAAGCACACATCTCTGGGAAATTTCACTGGAGGATCAGGAATACAGTCATATCTTTATCATCAACAGGGAATAAGGTCCATGAAATGTTTCCTTTATTTGCAAAATAAGGCATGAACTGACACGGGGATAAATGACTGGCATGTACAAACTAGATGTATCTAGGTGGTGTATAATAAATTCAAATTAAGGAGGTTTTCAATTTATATAACTGAAATATTTTAAGTTGTAAATATGGCATCAATAATAGTCTTTATCCAATATGTGTATAAATATTACATAGCCTGGTGGTTCACATGGCATTTATTACATACCTAAGCTCCAACATGGGAAAACAAGTCTTATGCTCTAAGATCTCCTTTGACTATTATAAAAGAAAACTAAAAATTTGGGAAAAATGCTTAAGACAGATAACTCTAAACTCAGTCAAAACATAGCTGTTCTGCTTTAAAGAAAAATCACTCTCAGGGGAATTTTCAGGGAAACAGATTAAATTTCTAAGGAACTATCAAGGAACAGAGGGAATACACAGTAATGGAAATTCCTCTTCCAGCACAGGAAGAAGCAGCATGCTTGTGTTGATGTGAGGCTCCTAAGCAAGGACTCTGAGTTTAAGAAGAAAAGTTCTGTGGTACATGGAGGAGACAGGGTTAGGGTGTTAGAATTAAAATGACTCACCAGAAGTCCCTTCCAACCCATATGACTCAGTTGAAAGTTACGCTTTTCATTAAGTGGAGTAGACCCAGTCTGGCTTCCAAGCAAATCAGCCAATGATGCTTTAGGTCTCTCTGTTGGGGTTCCCTCTCTAACTTTAAACACAGAGGTATCACTTGCCAAGCCATCCTCCATAGATCCTACTTCCTAGTCTTAAACTTGATCATATTCTAGCCCCATTGATGAGGATCTTTTGGACTAGTAGGTTTGACAGATTCACAATTTGTAAGTGCCTCCTTTGCATACTTGAGGAAGTGTTGTCAAAGTAGTTTTCCATCTCTTAAAAGTTAACCTAGTTTAAGAAGATCTATACTTCATAAGAAGTTCCCCTAATGTGTGGTGTAAAATTTAGTAATATGGTTTGGTTATATGTTAACATTTCTTTCAAAAAGCTAGCTTGATTTGTGTAATAGTAGATTAATGTTTTGTCTAGCACACAAAATTTGCTGTTACTTGGCAGCAATCTAAAAATAATGACTTGTTTTTTTAAACTTCATTTGGCTGTAATAATTTGATGAAACATCTTCATCTACTGATGATTTCAGCTTCCATGAAAAACCATGGTTGTAATGTGATGATCTACTAGCCATTAACTATGAGAATGTTTTGTGGTAGTTTTATAACCATCTGCTGAGTGTGAGTGTTTAACTACAATATTGTATTTCACCCACAAACAAAACTATAACAGTCTTTGGCTGCTAAATGGTTTCCGATGTGTATATATTGCAAGGTGCAACAAAGAAAGAGTTAAAAATAGTCATTAGGACAACTTAGCCCTTGTTATTTGCTGTAGTTGTGAACTTAATCATGATCTATTTACTGTTTCCCAAAGGAGAAAATAGGTATTTCTTTAGCAACTCTAAAGAAAAATTGGCTATGTTCCAAGACAGTACTTCTAAGCCAAATAAGTGCATGTAAGTACACTTTTAAAAATTCAGCCTTCATCTATATGTATATTTGGATGTTAAATAATTGAATTTAACACAAGTCCCCAAATGAGCGAGAAGTCTGAAGACAATTTTCAGAAATACATCACCAAAATGTTGATTTGAAGAACACAATGCAGCTTTATCTTCAGTACAATGTTCTACACAACTTGCCTTAGGAGATTCAGACTAGATTTTCATTTTGGTGCCAAGGTTCAGACATGTCTGTAGTAATTTCATTTAAGAATTTTCTGCTTTAATAATAATAGACCAAGGGCACATATAAAACAGTTGCCTATTTGTATACCCTCGGGAATTTACAAGGAAGCACCACAAACTTGACTGTCAATATTAGATGTTGAGATTTTTATTGTTAAATGTAAATGTTCTCCTTAATTCCTTCTCTAGAGTCAAAGTTCTCTCAGTTCTTAAACTTGTATGGATTTTCCCACTCTGCACATGGCGTCTGCAGCCTGAAGATCACCCAAACATGGTATTACACACATTAATGAACTGCTAGGTCCAACAGATATGTTACTCTACTACTATTGCAACTTTCAGTCATATAACTTAGTGAAAGTTCTCTGATGTGCTTGGATGTATGAAAATTTCAAAGTCAAAGTTAATCCTTAAAAGAATCACCCAATGAGACCACCAAAATACAAGTTTTCAAAATACAATGCAAATGTTTGAGTCGGGTTAAAGAACTATTAGCAACAATTCAAGAAAAAGAGCTTCCAAACCTAAAGAAAGTTGCCTATTCATTTGTAATCAAGCACTCTAGCCTTCTTGAACAGTATCAATACTAACGTTGGAAGTGTGCCACCGAAAAGTTGTTACTACTTTATTATATAATATGCCTTCATTATGTAATATGGTCCCATTTATATGCTTAAATTATGTCATTCATAATAAAATTAGATGTAAGGTTTTTGCTTTTTTCGCGCAAAAAACTGCCACCTACATTCAGTACGTATACAAGCGCACAGACACATGTCCCTTGGATCCCTCCTCTTTCTCTGAGTTTCAAAACCTTTCGTGGTCCCCAGTCTTTCACTACAGGCAGAGAATCTTTCCCTAGAGGAGATTCTCTAAAACGCTCCTTCTTACAGAAACGCACATTAAATTTGTCTCTTGCCTAAGTCTCCTTTCGGTTCAACCAGCTCTCCTGCCGAGTTTGAATACCAGGTTCAGCCCCTTACAGGTAGCCAGATGATCCCTCACTTTAACCGGGGCGCGAAGCACGGTGACCGCTGGGAGCCCTCGGCAGCGCCCCAGCCTGGCAGCTTCTGCTACTGGCCTTCCTAATCCAACGCTTTGGGGAGGATGGGAACACTTACAGCCGGCGGCCGAGCCCCTCCACCGAACGCCCGCAGGAGGGCACCGAGCAGCTGAGAAGAAACACAGCGACGCTCCACTGCTGAACCAGTCTCCGCAGCATCGTATCCTCTAGCGCTCGGGACCTGCAACAGAGTGGAAAGGGACCCGAAATGTCAGTCCGGGCTCTTCATCTCCCAGCTCTACCCCGCTCCTCTCAAATATCCTCTTCTTCAATATCAAGGGCATCTCCCAAGTTACAAAGAAGAAAAAGAAAAAGGGAAAAATGAATTAGAAGAAGAAGAAGGAAGAACTTTCTTGGGAGCTTCTCAACCACTTACTTATTTAGGAATCAGCTACTCCAACTGCTTCTTCCAAATCACACAGGCAAAAAGGGACCAAAAGGAAAGGAGGAAAAAAAAAAAAAAAAAATCAGAGGCGCTTCCTCTGAAATAATAGCGAAAATGAAATGGTTTTATATATGCATCTATGATGAGTAGTGTGTTTACACGTCTCCCATAGCAATGTCTAATTAATCTGGCCAGCCGTTTTCTTGGGTTCGTGGAGCAGGGCAAACCACCTCCTAAAAGAAGAAAGTTTCCCCCCTGAAGTCAGCTTCTTTGCGAACCAGGCCCTCTGGTTCCAGAGCCACTTGTAGCGAGACCCACATATATATATACATAGCTGTGTCTACCTCCTCTGGTGGGCTGGTTGCTTCCGGAAAGTTGATTCCACACACCCTGAGAACAAGTTTCAAGTGCGTGTGTCGTCGACAGGAGGGCCAGGTGGCAGCGAGGGCGGGTTAATAGCGGCGCGGAGGGGCGGCGGCGGCGGCCTGAGCTGCAGGGCTGAAGTGGCCCCGCTTCACGGGCGGGGAGGCATGCTGGCTGGGCGGCGCAGGTTGGAGTCGAGTTGAAAGCCCAGCAGAGGAATGTTCACACGCTCCGAGGCAAACCTGCCAGAGAAGTGAGCAAGTCGCAAAGAGGTGGCGCCCTAGGAACGCGCGCGGGGCGAGCTAGGGCGCGGGCGGGCTCGCGGGGGGCGGGGGCGGCGACGCGCTGCCGGAGCGAGCGGAGGGGAGCCCGGAGCTCGGAACGCTCGCAGAGCGGCGGAGCTACCTCCGCCCGCCCTGCCGCCCCCAGCACTGCCCGGAGCCCTGCCGAGCCCCACCCCGGAGCCCCGGAGCGCGGCCCGGGCAGCACCATCCCCCGACCCGGGGGCGTAGGCGGATCCGCTTGCTTCCTCCCGGCCCAGCTGGCTCCAGCCCGCGCCACGGATCCTGGAGCTGAGGTTCCCGAAGGCGAGCGGACGGCCCTGGGCAGCCGGCAGCCCCCAGTGCGCGGGTCTAGATGGGCGGGCGTGGAGACCGCCAAGGGCGGACGGGTGCGGAGGAGGCCAAGGAGCGGGAGCCGAGGACCGCGGGCGTTGGCCTGCGATTCTAAGGAGTCCTAAGCTCGCCTAGAAGCTCGGGTGTTAGAGTCCTCCCAGACTCTTTCCCAGAGTCAAGCTGAGTGGGGAGCATCGGCTAGGAAGAGGGGGTGGGGGATCTTTCTCTTAGAAGAGCAAAACAGTTTCAAACTTCAGGTCGAGATTGCACTTCTTGCTGTTTGAGAACAGCTGGGGACATCTGCAGCCTGTCCAAGGAAGCCTGCGCAAAAAATGGAGACCCCTTTTTGAATTGCAGAGGGGAACCTGGAGAGCGTCCACGGCCCTTTTCACCCGCCGGGAGGAATCCGACCCACCCTATTTCTGATACCCTACTCTGTCTCCCCTTCCCCCACCCCATGTCCCCTGTTACAGTTTATAGGATGACTGTCTCCGAGCTGCTTCAGCGGGCAGATGCAGAACTACTCTGGCTATATGCTGCTGTACCTCAGATACGCAAAGGGAAAGCGGGGGTTCTTCCAAAATCTGTTGGGCGGGGAAGGAAGACTGCTCAGAATTACTGGGTAGTATCCAGTAAGAAAGGTTTGCTGCGGGTGTGGATACCAGCCCCACTGGTTCCTCTATCTCTCTGAAATGAACTCTAGTGCTTCGAACCATTCAAAAGATGTTTGTCTTCTAGACAATACTGCTGTTAGATTTCATTACTCTCTAGAGGGCTAGTGGGATTCAGAGATTTGAGATGCTTAAAGGAGTCTGACTTTTATCAAGGCTAGCTGTCCGGCTGATGGCTCCACAGATTTTTACCTAGGGTGGGTGAAATAGCGCCCTCTCACCGACCCTCGTTCACTTCACTTCTTTCTCCCTCCTTAATCGCAACTATCAGTTAACTTGCTGATTAGTTTGGATGGGGTTACCTTTTCTCAGCTCCTGTGTCCCTCAGATGATTACTTTAAATTTCATACTTAAAAAAACTTGGCTCCCTCCCACTTAAAAAAAAATCTGGGAATTTCCACAACTTCCCTTGAACATTTAAGAATCTCTAAATATTAGACCTGTTTGCATGGCATGAAAGGAAAAAGTATCAGCACCCAGAAATGTCAATCTTTGAACCTCTAACACTTGCTGATTTATAATAAAGTCTTTCCAAAAAGACTCAGGAGCCTTAATGTAATCGTTAGATCTGAAGGGGGGAAATCTGTAAGAAAAAAAGTAAATCACAAATGAGTCGTTTAATACTCGCAAGTTGTTTGACATTAAAATGATAATATTTGCTTCCACAATAAAAAAATCCAGAGGCTACTTTGCCAAGTTTCAAACTACCCAGGCTTTGAAAACTCAACCTCCCCCAATAAAAGGTTAAAACAAAAATCAGATTGCAAATATTAAATCACTTATGTTGTAAATAAAGTCATTATGCTCTCAGAACATTACAAACTGAAGGTTGGCATCAATAGACTGCTTTGATTTATGTTACTTTTTCTACTAATTAAACAAAATCGGCCCCCTTCTCCCTCCCCACCCCTTTTCTGGTGTTAATGGCAAAACATCTATCAAATATTTTTAGAATTTCCTCTCCTCTACAAAAAGAGAAAATATAGACACAGGAAAAATAAATAGTCTTTATATACTTGGAATACCCAAGTTTCCTCATAATTTATTACTTCACCTTTTCCTTGATTTACAGTCTTCTCTCTGCTCTTCTGGCCAATGGGGGGAGATCTCAGCACTCTTCCAGAAATATTTTTTTGTTTTTCTTCAAAAAGTAAAATTAAGTCTTAAATGAATTAAAAACTTCTTGTAAGGAGGCTTTTTTTTTTTTCTGTTCCCACTAAAGGCAATTATTAGAAAACAGGTATAATGCAAGCTTGCAACAGGTAGCTCTTTCAACTTCTCCTCAATATATACCCAGGACCCTGACTTTTCACTTCTTCTGAAAAGGATATTTTCTGACATCATAATCTATCTACCAATATAATGCCATGATAATGCTGAGAACACACTACTGCAAATGAGACACAGTAGGAGCCCCTCCCCCCTTTTTTGAGACTTAGGAATAGAACAAGTGCCAATAGAGGCTCAATGTTTGCTTAGGCCTTGCTATCATGTAAATGCACTTAGCAAATAGGAGGATTTGAAGGCCTGCCTTTAATCTGCAGTATTTCCATGTGAAGACAGTTTAGCATTGTGAGATCTACACCTACATGAATGCCTAGCTCATGAGCAAGCTTCAGACTTCCATCATCCCATTCCCAGTGGCAGTTTATTATATCCTACTTTAAAACAGGTTTTCTAAAAAATTTAAGTGTATTACTCTTAAATCCATGTTGAATCACCAGTTGATATATATCTCCAGAGATAGTTCCTCTTGTAATTTAGGAAAAAAACTAGCATTTATGCTTAGCTTTTTCATCTTTCTTCTTTCCTTCCTAGTCCAAGCAACAAGAAAACAGAGAAGCATTACAAACCAAATAGATATCTATAGCTCTTTAAACAGTGCACCTGGGCTCAGGAATTCTTTTATTACCAATAAGCACCCAGATTTAACATTTGCCAATCCGTAGCTCCAAGCTATATCTCTAAAGTCCTGTGAAACAAAACAACTAAACACATCCCTTCTTTTCTCTGAACTTTTTCTGTGTTTACATAGAGAAGTTGCATAATCAGCTCAAGTAATGTTCTCATTTGATTCTATTAGAACTTGTCTCTAATCACTTGCTGGGACTGAGACCTGAGAGAAGGCTGTTGCCAGCTGACCTCAAGGTAACACAAAAGAAAGAGGGATGCAATGCCTCCAAATCCCAAGTAAGGATAGAGAAGGGTGTGTTTTATTATTAGGTAGGTGTCTTTGTAGTTAGATGAGGATAAGACTGCAGGAACAGGACAGGCAGCTAACATCTGGAGGAACTGCCTGAGGGAGGCAGCTTAGATATGCATGAAACTGATGGAAGCCTCCCCATCATTGGAAAAGTGGGCCTCACACTCTTCCTCATGCCCCACCCCCCTGCTTTCTGGGCAACATTCAGCTTTTTCCTACCAGGATCAGAAAGCCCAGCAGGGAGACAGTTTTCAGGGAGGAGCCCAAGCCCATGTGAGGTGAGAAAGTCTTTAGGAAATAGGTTCTCCAACATCACACACTTGTGTACCTTCCAAACCCATGACCATCAAAATGTTTCTGAGGAGTCTGCTTATCAGGGACAGAGGGAGGATGCGGGGGGCCGGGAGGGAGAGTTCAAGTTCCCATCACCTAGACTGATGCCTGTTGATGCCCTTGACTGGGCAGGAGTCATGGGAGAGTCCTTAGAGCAACATGACTATCTTCCCAGCGCCCCCCTCCTGCTACAGACTTCAGACGCCACTGTGGAGTAGATCCCCAGGGAGGAGGATTGATTGAACCTCTTCCTGCGTCTAGCTAGTTCCTTGGGTTCCCTTGGGCTTCACCCTTGAGAATCTGGACTCCCCTTTGCCACAATGAATCCGTTTTGCTTGGAGCAGTAGAAATGAGGCTTTCTTGCTCCACTCTATCCCCCTGGGTTGGGTGAGTGGTTTCACACTCCAGACAGAGTCGCCGGCCCAGTGCGTCCCCTTACTGGGGGGAGAGCCCTGCTTCAGGAGGCCCCAGGAGAGGGAAACCTCCGGGTATAGTGGGACACAAAGATAGGGTCCCAGGGTCTCAGGGTCCCAGGGCGCGCTTGAACTTCCTCTGAGTGGGGCTTTCCCTTCTTTTCTCCCTCCAGGCCAATTTAAGATTCAAAAGTAAGATAAGTCCCGGATAAAGTGATGATAAATTCCTGGTGGGGCTGGTGTGCGAGAAGAGTGGGGCAGACGTGCCCCCCACCCCCATCACCCACGGCCATATCTGGGTCCAGGTCCGCAAGGGGTACCTTGGAGGGACGACTCCACTTTTCCGGAGTCCAGGCACTCGCTCTCTCCTAGCTCAACTTCCCAGCGCCCGTAAAGCTCTGCGCTGCCGGAGCCCAGGGGCCCGTCTGTTTTATTTCATTTAACACGATCCGCAAAGCCAAGGCGGGGTGAGCGGCGGAGCGGGAGAAGAGAGGAAATGAAGGGACTGGAACGAAGTTCTCTCTGCCAACTCTCTCCATCTGATTCTTAAAATCCAATGACACCTTGGAGGGCTGAGTTGAGGGCAAGGAGATGATTATTAATACCTGAAGCCTGCTCTGCCTATATATAACTGCTCGGTGGTTGCCTTTGGCGATTGCGGGGGGTACAGACGGTGGAACATATGGCATCTCTCCAGGGCGTAAAAATCAACCTCGCTGGTGGCTCCTGTGGAGTTTGTAAACGGCGCAGAGCTGGCTGGGGAAGCCAGTGAGCTGTCCATGGTGGTTAAGATTCTTTGACGTGCGTGCTCTGCTGTCCTGGCGAGCGCACAGCCCCCCACCCCTGGCTGCAACGCCTTCGAGGCAGAGCCTACGAGCGACCCAGCTCGTGTGCTTTGGGCACGAGGATGGGCGTGTTCGTTTGCACAACTCCGGGCCGTGCTCTCGCACGGAGGCAGAATTCCGGAGATGGCCAGGGGGGAAAAATCCTTAGTCCAAATCGTGGGTTTCCTTTTAGTTCCTTCCTGAAGATGTCATTCTCCCTCAGGCAATATTTCACGTGCTCTTAGAAACGTCTGTGTATCTCAGCAGTTTCCCTCCCTTTCTTTTTTCACCATTCTGTTCCTTAAAGAGGGAGACCCTTCTCATGTTTGTTAAAAGCATCCATAGCCTGACAGTTGCCTTTGTGTCCAGTGGTATATCTGCAACACAGGCTTTTAACAGGGTAGTGGCTTTTATTCTAAGTTGTTATATACGACAGCAGAATGCATTACAATTCATATTACACATATACAGCACATTTTTACATATCTCTGGTTGTATACAAAGTATATCCACTCCATTCGTTCTTCATACATGCACTTAGGGTAAGGATATCCATCTCATTCTACCATCTTCCATCTTTTTTTTTTTTTTTTTTAACCCTTTTGCCCCCTCCATTCCCCTCCAGCCCCACTGGCTTTTCTAGTGTTCCTCTAATCCTCCTATGCTTCCCGTCCCAACCCCACTGTGAATCAGCCTCCTTATATCAGAGAAAACATTTGGCATTTGGATTTTTGGGATTGGCTAACTTCACTTAGCATCATATTCTCCAACTTCATCCATTTACCTGCAAATGCCATGATTTTATTCTCTTTTATTGCTGAGTAATATTCTATTATGTATATATACCACATTTTCTTTATCCATTCATCTACTGAAGGGTATCTAGGTTGGTTCCACAGTTTAGCCATTGTGAATCCAGCTGCTATAAACATTGATATGGCTGTGACTCTGTGGTATGCAGTTTTTAAGTCCTTTGGCTATAGACTGAGGAGTGGGATAGCTGGTAGTCCCATTCCCAGTTTTCCAAGGAATCTCCATACTGCTTTCCACATTGGCTGCACCATTTTGCAGTCTCACCAGCAATGTATGAATGTGCTTTTTTTTGTGTGCTTTCCCCCCCACATCCTCTCCAATACTTATTGTTGTTTGTGTTCTTAATAGCTGCCAATCTGACTGGGGTGAAAGTAGTTTTGATTTGCATTTCTCTGAGTGCCAGAGATGTTGAACATTTTTTCATGTATTTGTTGATTGATTGTATATCTTCTTCTGAGAAGTGTCTGTTCAATTCCTTGGCCCATTTATTGATTGGGTTATTTGGGTTTTTTTGGTGTTAAGATTTTTGAGTTCTTTATATATTCTAGAGATTAGTGCTCTATCTGATGTGCATATGGTGTCTCAGGGATTCCTGTCAGGTCTTTTCCTAGGGATGGTGGAACACTAGGGATGGTGGAACACTTTGTAGAATACTATTGTTCAGAGGATACTTATCTTTCTTATTCACCAGAGTCCAGAAGTGTCTGATCCTCACTTTTAGCAAACGAGGAAACAAGTTGCCTTTAGAGTTTATTATAGGTTTATTCTATGTGAGGTACAATACTGCCCAGCTCATGTAACATTCTAATGAAGAAATGTTTACCTCCTTGCTTACATCTTATACCTGTTTAAGGCAAAGGATATTTTGCCTTTTTGTCACACTTTACCTTTTTATTTTAATTTCTCCTGGAAAATTCCCCCTTAAGTGTCCCATTTCCATCTGAATAGCAAATTGCATTAAATACTGCAAAAAAACTATAAGATACCATAAATATTTATTACTCTTTTTGCACTCTGCACCTTTATTTATGAGGCATATTTAATTAGCACTTAGTACACGAGAGAATCTTTTATTTATCTCCATATAGGACATCAAATTGGAACCCACCATTATTTGCTGCTTTTCCTCTCTTTAAAAAAGTGTGTGTGGGGAGGCTGGGGTTGTAGCTCAGTGGTGGAGTGCTTCCTCAGCACTTGTGAGGCACTGGGTTCCATCTTCAGCACCACAGGAGTAAATAAAATAAAGGTATTGTGTCCATCTACAACTAAAATAAGTAAAATATAAATAAATAAATAAATAAATAAATAAATAAATGTGTGTGTGTTTGTACATTGTAAATAATTTCGAGGATGCCTGCTATTAAATAGAAAGTATTATGATTCAATGATGTTCAATAACTTTTCTCTCCCTCATTTCTGAGTTCACAATATAAAAATAGTGGTGGGGGTGGAATTTTAAAAAGATTCGTGTATATATTTTCTTTAGCTAATAAAATTGATATAAAATATTTTACTTTCCCTTTTCTGATTCTTTAAAAAATTAATGACACAAGGCTTGAATGTATATTCAGTTCCTTGAAAAGTATGAAATAAATAAGCATACTGATATTTTATTATCATTTTTATTTTGCAGTTTAGAGGTTTGGTTTTGTTCTGTGTCTTCTCTGATAGTCAACTTTCCTCTATATATCTTTCTACCCTCTTTCCCTTTAAAGAAGAAAGATATAATGATAGAAATAGATTTCATTTTCTTATACTTTTTGTGTTCATACAACTTAGGGGCCCCTTTGTTTTGTTTTGATCCTCTCTTGGTAGTTTAGTATTTCTTCTCTCCCATGGTGGTACATAATTGAGAGTTTTTTCTTTAAAGTTTCATCTTGTTTCTTTATTTTTGATGCTGGGGATTGAACCCAGGGCCTTGCTTATGCTACATATGGGCTCTATCATTGTGCTGTATTGCTATATTCTTGTTTTTAAAAAAGTTTTCTATATAACTTGTTTTATTTTAAGAACCATTCCTTTATCTATTAACCATTTATTAGGAACAATATTAATCCATTCTACCAGAAGTTTGGTTAAAGCTGCTAGACTCATTTTTTCCTGTCTTAAAAAAAGAAATTCAATTGATAAAAATTTCCATAAGCTAAAAAAGCAAACAAAAAAATAAATAAAACCTCATTAGCCTCTTGTTGTGTTCTGTGCACCTTTCCAAAGTGTCCAACGATGCTTGGAGCCCAGAATAGATTCTCAGAAGATCAAACTGAATCACTCATCTTTATACCTGCCTCTTTACTTCTGAGAGATGAAAGCACAATTTGTAATTATTTTAGACTTGCTTTATAGAACTCATATACAAACTTCACTGATCTGTTGCTGGGAATCTTTCATGAACATATTTTTAAAAATTATGGTAGATTTGGAGTGCGTCCTTGGTCTCACTCAGCCTCATGCATCTGCCTTTCCTTAAACTTGATGTATGGCATTGCTTACTTTTCAGGAGACAATTCTACCATCACTTTATCTGAGCTTCTCTCTTTAGACACTGGTAAGTGGGGGCAAATATGTGGACTCTAGATGTGTCATAATATTTGAGATCAATTATTATGTGGAGGTATTTATGCTAAGAAAATTTAAACTGACCTTAGCAGAATTCTGTTGCACTGTGCTCTTTTATTTCTCATCCTGATGTTACTTATACAGAAAAAGGTCCCAAGGCATTTTTCTTTGTTTAAAAAATTTTGTTTTTGTAGAGAGAATAATTGTTTTGTCCTATAAACAGATTACATTCTTTGTAAAGCTGTTCTTAATAGACAAAAATGTACATGTCTACAGTGGTGAAAATTTGTCTTGAAAACCTATGATGGTCTTAAGTGGAGCAAGAACTCAAGAACTCAAGATGTAGTAGATTTGATTAAAAAAAAAAAAAAAAAACACCCATCTCTTAAAAAGAATTTCATTGTTGAGGTGCTCCAGGATGTACTTTAAATCTATAATACACAGTCTGGGCATCATAATCACATATTTCCCTCATCTAATTCCAATCATGGTGTGGTAAAACCAAAGAGATGCAGGATCAAGGAAATTTGCAGGGAAAGGGCTGAGTAAGTACAGTGAGTACAGATCTTTAAGATCTTCCCCAGACTTCTAAACAGTTGAGAAGGTTGCCTGTTTGCTAAGTGGTGCAAAGTGTCTCCAGGTCTATCGTTGGGGTTGCTGACATAATTAATGATTTCATCTGGAGCCTGAAAGAAAGTACTTGTATTCCCTCTGGCATGGGCAGGCCAAGTTCATGTCCAAACTCTAATACCTTGGGTTGATTTTAGCTAAGGAGACTGTTGGTCCTCTTGTTACACACCCAAAACATGAAAGCCAAATATTATATTAGGCTTTGATACTTCCCAGCCTTGAGGAGGTTGACATATCCTAAATATATAAACAGTCACTATTATCTAAAGATGAATTATGTTTGAGTGAGAGTTATTACTCCTAGGTCCAACTGAGAAAACTAAAACCCATGAAATACTCCCCCCAACTACTTAAAATCGTTATTTTCCACTCAAACCTTTGATGCAAGAATTTACTTGTCCCATCTTACACTACGATGTTAATGGCAATCCTTGAAAATTAATTATGGTACTGAAAAGACTTCAGTAACTTTTCAGCTAAAAATAAACTGGAGGCAGAATAGTGCCCTGGATTCATGATTGCTTACATCTGGTTTCTATTTCTGTGAGTTTCATTTGGTTCTCAGAGAGTTCATTCACAGTCATCACAGGTCCAGTTTCCTGTTCTCCAATGGGAGAACTCGTCTTGATGACCCATATATTTTTCATCTGAATGCTGTGCTTTTCTGCACTAGGAGATGTGGAAAGGGAGAGTGAAAAATAAATCAGGTCTGATTGAAGCTAACCGAAACCTGAACAACATCTTTCAGCACCTGGCTTATCCACAATCCAGTGGCAAATAACAATGAAGAAATCTCTCCATACTAGACCCTTGTAAAATGAAACAGGAAACCAAAGAGAAGGAGGAAAGAAGAAGGGGAGATGGAAGAAAAGGAAGGGAGGGTAAGAATAGAAGAAAGGAGTGAAGGAAGGGTTTCTCCGCTGATAAGAGTCCCCCTGCCCATCCCATCACCCTTTCCCTTGCTCTGTAAATAGAGGAAAGCATTTTTCTTTTTTACCATGTAAACTTTCAGAACTTTCTCAAAGAAAAGGTTGAGCTATATGGGTTGCTAGTTGAGAACAATCTTTTACATTCCTTCACATACTTGGGGAGGGAGGGACAGAATTATGGGGAGGCAGCCAGCGCCTCCTTAGGGGGTTCTTCTTCCTGCCAAGGAGGGTGTAAGCCACCCAAGACATTAAAGTCTAGAATAGTTGTTGAAGAACAAAAGACAAAGTCAGAAAGATAGTTTCAAAAGATGGAACCCCGATAGGTCCAGTCCACACAGGAGCTGGAGCTATGCAATTAGAAAATGGCTCTTGTGGTTTATTTAAGGGGGTACATCAAAGGCAGGGATAAGTTTTGAGGGGTGGAGTCTTCCTTCCTGATGTTTTGCAGTCAGCATGTTGATTGGCATCTTGGCTGGTCACACTTATCTCAGAGAGGCTGTGTGGCTACACAGGTCACCCCATCTCCGGTGCTGTGTGGGACCTTTGGCAGAGCTTGAATAGGGCTTACAATGTGTCCGGGCAGTCAGCCAGAGGAAATGTCCACTGGAAGTTCCCAGACACCAGATTCTCCTATTCATTAGGCTGCTATGTGTGATATAGTCCACACACAGCCCACAGATGGCTCTCAACACAGAATGACACATAACCTTATTCTCTACTGATCTGGACTTGTGTAGACCAACATGACTCTAGTTTGTAAGCCATCCTATCCAATATTTTTTTTTCATCATCTAAAACTTCCCAGTTGTTGTCTTTTGTGTAATCAATACTTGACCCTCATTTCAGTTGACTGTTCTAAAGATCCCATCTAGATGATATGAAGCCTTTATTAAAGAAAATAAGGAAATCCATATACCCTGCCATATAATTTTCCTAAACTTCCTGTCTGCTAATATCCCAGAAACTAAGTCTCTAAAATATTCCAGATGCTATTGACATTCAATAACAATAATCACAAATATTATTGAGCTTGTGTACACAGCACTGTGATGACTTCAAATTAATATTATTTCATTGATGACAGATTGCTACCTAACTTTTCCCAACTAGGATAAACAATTGCTGGAACTGGGATTTGAATACAGTTTGTCTGATGCTACATTGTTTGTTTAGGAAGATGCAGGTTCTGGCTTCCTCATGTCACTTCTGTTGGTCTGTTAGCATTGCTTTGGCTAAAGTGACTGGCCAGGCAACTGGTCTCTCATCCATCCATGTGGGTTGCTGAAGGCTATGCACTCAGTTGAAGAGGTCGAGAAGAGTCATTCTTTGATCAAGGGTTATTGACAAGCTGATCTCCTCTCCTGGAAAGCACCTCATAGTATGCTCTAACTCTACTGAGCAAAATGAGAAGATCCTCATTGCTAACTACATGGTCTTATTACCATGCTTCAGAAATAGTGTGAGGATCTACTTTTAACGTCCTAAGGCAACATTTATTAAGAGTTTATAATGCTAAGTACTATTCGTGGAACTTTATAAAGAAAGCCACATTCATTGAATGATTACTGTGGTGCCCATAGAAGTGCTTTATCAAGACATTTTTCCATTTTTCTTTCAAAATCACATTTGGAATTGTCCATCTCACCTGTAGTTGAGGGATACAGTATTTTTTTTAAAGTCATGTGAAAAATATGTACACATCTTTTAAGAAGTTGCTACCCAAAATACTTCCATTTAAGCTATTCATCACCTACGTCCAAGTCCTACATTAAAGAAAATAAGAGAAATCCATTCACTGTGACTAAATATTTTTCCTTCATTGCTTGGGCCACATTTTTTACCTTCTCATTATAAGTTATTTCAAATATTTTCTGAAAGGAACCAGGTACAAAAAGAAAACCTACTATGGGGTTGAGACACAGCATCAGAGATATTTGCAGAGACCATATAGTCTGTTCATTTGTTCATTCAGTTATTCAAGAAATATTTCTTGAATGTCCAGGGTCAGGCACTGTGTTAAGTTCTGGGATTCCACTGATGACCTTGAATTTGCAGTCTCTTCAGACCTATATGAATCTTTTAATTCATGTTTGCTAAATATTTGACCGATCCTTTTTATTATAAATTGTTGAATTATAGAAGTAAAAACATTTTACTCATATTGTTTATTGTCTATTTCTTCCCTCTGGAATAAATGCAAATTCCAGGAAGGCTAAGAGTTTTGTCTGTTTTATTGTAGTATCTCTTGCAGTGGTTATCAATAGCAAGAGCTCAGTATATATACATATACATATATATACATATATATATTTAAATTAAAGAATGAATGAAGTTTAAAAGGTACAAATACTTTTCCTATAAAAATGTATCTTAATACATGTACATATGCCACTTCTTTGATTTCTACCCCGAGTTGGTATTTCCTTCATGATTGTCACACATTTATCATTATTGTTTATCAATAAACTAAGGGATTACTAGTAAATGAAAATAATGTCAGACTAAATATGATGTTCTTTTGAAGTATACTGTGTAATAATAACTTATGCTTGCCTAGAAATAAATTATTTTTACCATCAAAGGCAAGCCCTGTTTCACCTCCCAAACTAGAACACAATTAGAATATTCTCTATTATCAGATCATGTAACCCACATGGAGAATGCTATTTTACCACACCCCAGTAAGGATACCTGCTAATGGGAAAAACTGACTATCATCCTTTAGGTGGTACTTCATAGCAGAATCATTAATCAACCAAAGCCTTACGTATGTTGAACTTGTCTTTTTTTTTTTTCCCCTATGGTAAGTAAATAAATTTTATTGTCATGGCAGATGAGTTGGGCAGAGTAGTGTCATACCTGAGTCAGTTCCCCACTCCTTTCTCTGGATGCCACAATTGTATAATAATGCCTATGAATAATATTTTTGAAAACCACATTTTCCCCTCACATAACCCCATTATAACTGTGGCCTGCGTGCTACATTTTCCTTCCCATAGTTTTGAGCAATAGCCTTCTACTTCACCATGGAGTTAAGAGTTTGGTTCAGAAGACTGCAGAATTATATTAAAAGCATAAATCTGATCTATAAATTCTATCTCTTATAATTCTATTACTATTTCACTGGACTCTCAGACATCTGTGAATGTGTGAAAAGCTTTTTATTGAGTTCTTTTTTCCATCCTGTCCAGAAAGATCAGTATATAGCCTAGTGTGTTAAAACCTCAAATGCAAGCAACATTACATTGTCTGTTAGCAACACATCATTGGATAGGACACGAAAATCATAGTTGCTGTCTTGTTCATTCACTGTAGACCTTGGCCTAGAGTTCTTGGCAGGAAGAGTGTTTCAGTGGGGCCTGTATCAAGCTCTAATAGAAGCTGTTGGAAGAATAAAAGTTGGCGATGTTTTTTGGCAGAGAGCCTAGGATAGTGGAAAGTACTTTCATCTTATGAACTGGAGATAATTGAGAAGCATGACCTGTATGTTGGTTTTTAAAGGGACATTAGACTACCCATTGTTTAACAAGGTATCACACTCTTAGAGGATGAAGCTCAAATAATGAGGTCTTCAGTGAGTGTATAAATAGTGAAAATCAGAGGAAAGTTGAGTGCTTGAACAACTTTAGCAGGAGAATATTCACTGACGTCACTCAGCCAACCCAGCACATTGTACTTTCCAAGTCTTGAATCTTGCTTATGTGTTAGGTTCTCCCAAATGTTCTTCAAAGAGACCTCAATCTTGTCTTATATTGAACCCAAGAGAAACTGAGAGTAAGCCAGAGGCTCTAGATAAAGGAAGGAGCACCAGAATTGCAATTGCACCAGAATTAGTTGGCTTCTAATTTTTGCCACACTTATTTAGGCAATGAGAACTATATGTATCCTTTGTCATGAACATATTTTGGTAATAGACAGGAAAACAAGAGAGTCCAGGAGCTGGATTTTAGTCCTGGCTTTTTCTTTTACCAGCTAGTTTTATCAATTTAGAAAGGGCACAGAATCTCTCAGACTCTTGGTTTATTCACCTGTAAAGTGGGTACAGCATTAGTGCATACTTCACAAAGCTGTCATAATGACCAATACAGGTAATATTGTCTTATAGGTTATAAAGCCCTATTGAAATGTTTAATTCAATTCATAGATTACATTTGATCATTGTTCTATGTAGAAATACATAGAACTTGATCTAAGTTCCTCCCCACCCTTACATATTCAGAATAATATTTGATAACACATTGGGACAATTAAAAAATAAAAATGACCTTAAGACTGAGAATTTTTGTTTGACTTTATACTCTTTCAATATTTACCTGATAAATATTTGCATTGTGTAAATCAATTCAGGAAATACCACCCTACCTGATTCCCAGCATGAATGCCATACTGAATATCTTTTAAATAAGGGGTAGCAAATTGATTTGTAACAGGGTTTTGTCTTCTTCAATGGCAGATATTATCTAAACATCTTTGTTTGGACAGCTTTTTCAGCTGTGGCTATTACAATCCCTGTGGCATCCAATGAGTCAGCAACGTTCAGTTTTGGGGAGAGTCAGTTTGACCCTTTGGGTAACCATGGTATCTAAGGACTTCTCAGACATAACAAACTTCTAGGCTTGTGTCAGAATAGATAAGAATAAGAAGTGAGGAAATAAGAACCAAAGGGCATGAATCAGGATATTCAGCAAATACACTGTGTTACGAGGGGGAAAAAAAACAAAGCTTGTAACTGGGGAGATTAATTAAGGGAACAGGATAGTAAAGAGAAAAAGTAAAAATTATCAATTCATATAGAAAATTTAATTTAGACTTACTATTTGTATGTACATCTGTCTGAACATGTTGACATTTTGATTGTCCTTTTGGGGGGATTTTTAGGCCCACTGATTATTAGGAATGAGACTCCATCTGGCTAGGAGAGGCTGGAAGGACACAGATTGGTAAGATCTGACCAAGATCTGAATTTCTCCAGTTAATGCTTGTCTAAGACAGGGTCTGTATTTTATTTTTCTACCTTTCCCCACACCATGACCTTAAAAAGCATTAGAGTTCTAGCTTAAAAGTTTCCACTTCTAGGTGATATTTGAGATTAGAATTGTGGAAGGAAAGTATCCTAAAGCCAGAGGACTTTTGCTGGTTTATACAGACCACTCCTATCTTAGAGCCTTAACTCTTGCTGTTATAAAAGTTTATGTTAGGCCTAGAAAGATTCATTGATTAACAATTTGTTGTATCATTTATTTATGGAACTGAGTTCCATGGGCTTTATAAACTTGTGCATGTGGCGATTAGGTCTCTATAATAATTAAGCCTGCCACTTCTACTCATTTTCAGAATAAAATAAAATATTAGAGAAATAAATTGAACAAGAAGAATTCAATCATATGCAGGATGCTTTCTCCAATTAAGAAAGAGAGGGCATACAGAAGCCTCTAGCTTCTTAAACAGCACCAGGTTTCCCATGGAGCAGGAAAGAGCCCGCTGTGCTACAGCATAATAATGCTTGTTTCTAAAGAGAAGGGCAGAACTTTGTGAATATGAATATTCTCTCATCAATAATGATTATAGTATACCACCTGTATGAAAAACTAATGTTTTAGAGAGATTACTTACTCAGTAGATACTGTTGGTTGCCTAACATCTTTTTTATCCTCACCCACCCCTCTTCTTTCTAACAGAACTGTGATTTTGTTCAGGCATCCACCCTGCTCTGTGATCACATTCTTTGGGTGAATCAGTCCCCATCCTCAACTGTCAGCTCTGGGGGTGGGTCTTTTCTGGTAGAAACCAGTCATTTTGTCCTATTCCTTTGCCACTGATTGGTTAGGACTAGGCATGTGATCTAATTCTGTCTTTAGTCTCCAGTGGAAGAGTGCCAGAAGATTCTCAGAAGAAGAGTTTCTTTGCTCCTAAGAGAAACACAGAGTCTCCTCTTTTACTACTGTAGACACCATTTTATCTGCATATGGTGCCTGGATCTGTGGCAGCCATCTTGTTTCCAGCCACTTATGAAGATAACACAATTGAAGGAGGACCCAATAGGGTCTTTGAGAAGCAGAATCAAGCCCAATTAAGTGACATGTGGAGTCTGACCTACCTTTGAATTTTTTGTTATGAGAGACAATAAATGTTATAATTATTAAGCTACTTTGAATTGAGTTTTCTGTTCTTTATAGCTAAGAAAATCCTAATGGACATAGTTACTGAGCAAGGGAATCAAAGGATCCATACCTCTCACTGGTGTTCCGCGGTCTAGCAGAACCCACCTCCTCTTTGTCCATACTGAGGTAAATGCCATTGTTGATATAATTGAAGTCCTGGATATATCTTGAGAAGGAGAACTGAGCAAGTAACCAACTCTCAGACTTTATGCCACGGAGTATATATTTTCCTGAAGGATGAATTGAAGTTGGTCTGGGAAACTTGAAAGGGATGATATATGTGAGAATCTTGAGTTTTTAAATGCAGTCCTTGTTGCAATACAGTGAAAACCCAAATGAGCTAAAATTACATCTTTTCCCCTCCTTTGAGAGACTGCCTATTATAAACCCTCAGTAAAGTATTTTGAATATGTGCCATAGTCTTCATATTTTAGACTGGAAGAAACTATAGGTCAGGAGTGGAGGTATTTTCTCTATTTCATTGTTTTTTAAGTACCATGAACCAATTCTTTATTAAATGGATTTTACCATAGCATAGCAGTGAAAGTAACCCTGGAGTCATCAGGGAAGTTAAAGCATATTTCATTTTTCCTCTGACATCTTTTTTTTTCTAACATATTTCCTTCTCTAGAATTGGACTACATCTCATAATTGTTGTCCAAATGGAAGTCACCATATAGCTGTCATATGAACACATGTGCATCAACATTCCTAGAATTAGTACTAGGGAGTTGGAAGAGATTCCTGGAGGCAGTAGTGAAGCCCTCTCAAGAAATGCTGCACCACTATCAGTCCCAATAGTCTAAAGAATGATACTGTGTGCAAAACATGGAATGGTTCATTTTGAGTCTGTAAGTCATTCAGAAGAGTCAGACTCAATGTGAATAACTTAATCAATATATTTTATAATAAAAACCTATGTTTATATGCCTATAGAGTTTTTTAATAAGTACACAATAAAAATTCAACTTATGAACACCTTGTATCATAGCTTTATTGGCAGTATTAAAAAATAGAGGTACATGAAATAATGGTGCATCTTTAGTTCATAGCATATTAGATTCAATGAAAGATGGTAACCAGAAGCTCAGACATCAGTGTCACTAGAGAACCAGATGCTGCTTCCACCACTCCTTCCTCTGAGGAAAGGTGTTCCTTATGTTGCTCTTTTATGAACTGTTGTCTCCCATGGGTACTTGTGATTGATTGAACTCAGTCACATGGCTATTGTCTAGCTACAAAGGAACTTGGGGATGTGATTTCTAATTTCTTTGGTGGGGATACGAGTCTTATAACATGAGAATATCTCTTATCATAGACAAGTACCCATGCTTTAATAAAAAAAATTTAAAAAACAACAACAACATTTGAGATGGACCTCAAAGGTTGGGTACCATATTTGACCAGTAGAGTTTCAGGCCTGTGTATTTCAGGCATCACTTGGAACCATTAGACATAAGGGAGTGGAAGATTCTATGGTTCCTTTAGTTTTAGATAATCCATGGACTCTTGCATACCCAGAAAGACAGAATTGGTTTAATGATACTTCTGGGAATTTAGAAGTGATCTATACTCACACTGAATTTTTCTTTGCAAATAGATTTTCTGAGGCACTAAAGGATATATACACTTAATTAGATACTCAGCTCCTGGGAAACTTTCTTTATGAAGTGTTCACACTGTATGATTATTTTCTAAAACAGTCATTGTGGGATTTGGTATGGATGTTGGCTCTATCTATTAGGCACTCCCCTATCCTTTCTTCTAGCAAGTACATTTGAGGTGGTTTGAGGTTTGGAAAAAAGGTTGGAAGACACATGCTCAAACACGTCAATCTCTAATAATTGAATAAGTGTTGACATAACAATTTCTTTATTTTCTCTTTGTTCTTTCCCCCCTCTTAGCCTTCAAATCTTAATTCTTATTTCATGCTTTAAAAATGCTAAGTAAAAATTGACTGTGATGTAAAACAGATATAGATAAAGGGTTATATCTAAACTTGAAAGAGCTAAATCCAGATACTTCAGTAAGGCAGAAAAGTTCCCTCCTCACACTTATCACCAGCTTTGCTCTTCATGAAGGGTAAAGTGGTGAATCATATGGTTTCTTTCATCACCAAATCAAGTGGTCAATATCACTGTAGCCATTGGTTATTTCTGTTAGTACTTTCAAAAACAAGTCACTACAAGCCGGGCATGGTGGCGTCCGCCTATAATCCCAACACTTGGGAGGCTGAGGCAGGAGGATCGAGAGTTCAAAGCCAGCCTCAGCAATGGCGAGGCAATTAGCAACTCAGTGAGACCCTGTCTCTAAATAAAATACAAAAAAAAAAAAAAAAAAAAAAAAAGGGCTGGGGATGTGGCCCAGTGGTTGAGTGCCCCTGGGTTCAATCCCCAGTACCACAAAAACAAAACAAAACAAACAACAACAACAACAAAAAAAAAAACCAAGCCACTACACATAAAGTTTATTTTTTACATGCTCTTCTTTTTAAAAATGTACTGCTAATGGCAGCTCCTCATTCTAAGTCTATGACATAAAAAGCTGATGTGACTGGCAGTGCTGTGCAGAGTGTCTTTTTGTTCTTTTGTTTTGCTGCTACTTGCAATGGCCATTGCTATTTGCAAATGGCAGATTAGTTTCATGATCTGTCTGACTCTGTTGCTTCTAGGGTCACACATTGTCTAAGTTAGCATTTACTGTAGACAAAGCACCCAGAAAATAGTGACTTAAAATTACAATCTCTTATTATTGATCATGAACTATAAGTCATTTTTTGGCACTTTTGCTGATGTGAAGTAAATGCATGGTCAGCTGTTGACATGGTTGGGAACTACGTATGAGTGAGGATGGCCTCCTTCATATGTCTGATGGTTGTCTTGCTGTTGGCTAGGAGATTGAGATGACTGGTCTACATATCTCCCACCATCCAACAATCCCAAAGCTGCCAGGCCTGTTTAGATTCAGGTGCAGATTTCTCAGGTAACATCCTTCACATTCTATAGGTCTCAATAAGTCACAACACCAGCCCAAGGAATAAAGACACGGAACTGTAAAGAATTGTGGTCATTTTTCAATCAATCATAATATTTTTTTTAAAGGTAGAGTGACTGATGGGATGGTACATTGTTTCCTTTAGTTTTTTAGTTGCAAAATCTATGCTGTCAGAAATTCCTTCCCTTCTATTCACCTTGCATACCCAGAAGGACGGAATTGGTTTAATTATACTTCTGGGAATTTAGAAGTGATCTGTACTCAAACTGAATTTTTCTTTGCAAATAGATTTTCTTTAAGTACTAAAAAGACATTATGCTTAATTAGATACCTCAGTTCCTGGGAAACACTTCTTTATGAAGTGTTCACACTGTATGACTATTTTCTGATTCTCTCTGGTTATAGATTGAAAATTGTGCTCCTATGCTTCTTCCTTAAGTACTTGAACAAGTGCATCCTGATCCATCCAGTGTGGGTGGTGAAAAGAGGACTAAATCTTTGGTTTTATTTTGATGTTTCAAGAGATAGTTAGTGAATTCTTGCAAGTAAGGCTGCTGCTATAGTTTAAAAGGTCACCTGGTATAGGTGGAGTGGGCACTCCATTCATCAGATCAGCTTATAGTGCCTATAGTTAACAATACTGTATTGAGCATTTAAAAATATGTCACAAGGGTAAATTTCATGAGAAGTGTTCTTACCACAGTAATAAAAACAAAATAAAAAAACAAAGTCTTTTCTCACCTTTTTCATAGGTTGTCCTGGGGATCCAATGATATAATTCCCATGAAATCTTTGAAAAACTATGAAGTGCAATAAACCTCCTGGGTTGCTATTGTTGTTGCTATTTTTATATTGTTTAATACGGATGGACAGCTTATATTACATTTCAAAATCTCCTAATAATTATGGAGCCTTTGCCATCCTAAGGATCACTCATCATTATAGACTAAACTATTCAGGAAGATAGTATAATGTGTTTATTGCCATTATTTAATCAAACAACTATTTGCTAAGCTTCTATTTTGTGTCCAGCTATGTTCTAGATGCTGTGGGAAAATAAAAGAACTAGATGGACATCATCCTTGTCTTTAAGCAGTTGAACAATCCAATTAGGGAGATGAAGCAATCAGATACAAGACAAGTAGCCAGGAATGAGATAGCAATGAACCAAGGGATAAGTGGTTTCATAGCCCAGTTGAAGTTTGGAGAAGAGGAAGATCCTGGGTGTGTGAGTATTCCATTAAATCCTCCTGGAAGACCCTTCCTAATAGGGTTAGAAGGAGTTGGCCAACCAGAGAGGCACTTCCTGTGGCCACTCCATGATGGTCGGTACCAAGCCACCATTCAGTTTTTCTATAATTATAAGGCCCTTCTTGTTTTAGCTGTCAATTACTAGAAAGTATGTAGTAAAAGCAAAATTCCTTCCCTAACCTGGAAAGAAATTTCTCCCAACATGTAAGGTTTCCTTGGTGGAGGTTTGTTCATGACCTTGGCCCTTTTTTAGACTACAGGATGTTTTATAGGATCTTTGCAGCCAGCATTATTTCTGACAGAGGATCTCTCTGATCTAGGAGATAATTATCAAGAAATCTACATTGTTTCATTATGCTTTCAGAGGCTGTGCAGTTATTAAGTAGATTCAACCAGAGATACACATCAATCAGCAACCAAATAATTGGCATCCTTACTTCATAGTGGGTTTTTTTCCCCTTCTATAGTTTCTTAATGCAATGTTTCTCAAAGTGTGGTCTGTTGGCCACCTACACCAGAATCCAGTGTATGTGCTGGTTAAAAATGTAGGTTCCTGAAACCTATTCTGGCCCTTCTGAATCAGAAACTTTTGGGGAGCACACATTTGTATGAGTTTCCCAGGTAGTCTTTTGTATATCAGTATTTAAAAATTATGCCTTAATGCTTGGTGAGCTTATAATGCTTAATGTTGGTGTGGCACCTGGGTAGTGCCAGGTTTCCCTGCTTCAATCAAACCAGATCTCTGAGGTTAGGGCTCAGGCATAGTATTTTTAAACCTCTGAGTTTATTCCAATGTGCAGCCATAGTTGAGGATCACTGGCTTACAATAGTACACTTCAAGCTTTAATGTTTATATGAACCTCCTGTGGATCCTATTAAAATGTAATTTCTGATTTAGTATGTCTGGAGTAAGGCCTTAAATTCTGCATTTCTAATAATTTTTCCCACATGAAGCAGATGCTGCTAGTCCATGGACCATGTTTTGAGTAGAAAGAGCTTAGAGAAAGGACATTTAATTATTCCATTGTCCCATCTGAATTGGCCTAATATGCATGTCTCACAGATGATCAAACTAATTCCATATTAACTAATTAGTGACAGAACGAAAGCTCTGTTCCAAAGGATTATAGTTTCATTGATTTGTTATGGAGAAATATTTTAAAAATATTATAGAGACATATTTTTATAAATGAAAAGGTTCAAGTGAAAAAGATTTCCAAAACTATTAATGAGGCAATAGGAGCAGGAAGTCAAGCAGGAAGACAGATTAGAGCATATAAACAGGGCACTTGGAAAGGGGTGCTTTAGAGGAGAAACAAGCAGCCAGGTTGATTGATAAAGGGGGATATCAGCTAGTGAAGATATGGAACTTTTGTCTAAAGTGACCCAGGCAGAAATAGATAGGGCCATGCCGGCTGCTTTATAAATCTAAGGTTATGGATGGGTTAATGGGTATTGAAAAGCACATCATTTCTCTCTCTCTCTCTCTCTCTCTCTCACACACACACACACATACACACACACACACATACACGCGTGCGCGCGCAAGCTCACACACCCTCTCCCTTTTCTTCTTCCCTCCGGCTTAAAACCTTCACTAGCTTTTCATAAAAGAGTTTCTTTCAAACATCTTGCACTGGCCAACGAGACCTGCATCTCTACTCTGCCTCATCTCTTGCCTATCTTACTTCTCCTCCTAAAATGGTATTCTGTTTTCTTTTTGGTACCAGGGGTTGAACTCAGGGGCACTTAACCACTGAGCCACATCCCTATCCCTATTTTGTATTTTATTTAGAGACAGGGATCTTATTGAGTTGCTTAGCACCTCACTTTTGCTGAGGCTGGCTTTGAACTCGTGATCCTCTTACATCAGCCTCCCTAGCCCCTGGGATTATAGTCATGTGCCACTGTGCCCAGTTACACTAGCATTCTTTCTGTTTCTCATGTATGATATCTAATTTGTGCTCAAGGTATTTGCCTGTGGCTTCCTGGGAGACAAGGTGGGTTCTCTCCATCTTTCAGAACTGAATTTATCTCTTTAGTGGAGCCTTCTCTGTTTTCCTTTTTCCCACCCCAAATATAGATTTTTTTTTTTAATACATCAGCATGTCTGTCATTTTGTTTGGTTTGTTTTTTTTTAAAAGAACTTACTATTTGAAACTCCTATTTATTATGTTACTTTTTAATTTGTAGATTTCTAGGTAGGCCTCACTGGGGTAAAGGCCTGGTCTATGTTGTCCACATCTTAAAGCCCAGCATCTAGAACAGTGCCTGAGAGATATTGGTTAATAAATATGTCAAAGGAGTGCATGGTAGTCTGTAAGTTCATCTGGGGGAGAAGATTGCGAATCTGTGGGGGTGTTTGCTTAAAATGTTAATTTCTGTGTCCCAAGCTCAGAATCTGTTTCAGTAGTTTAGTGATGGGATCCAAACATCCCACATTGAAAAACAAACTTCTAAAATGTATGTTCTTTTTTGGGGGGGATCAACTGAAATTTCTTGAATAATAGCTATGGATTGAGGACTTCATTTAGAAAGACACATTTCACAAAGACAGTATAATTTCACTTGACATATGAGCTAGGGTGGATATTGACGTGGCTCCCAAACCATCAGACTACACT
Organism: Tamias sibiricus; assembly: GCA_025594165.1. Classification (NCBI taxonomy): domain Eukaryota; kingdom Metazoa; phylum Chordata; class Mammalia; order Rodentia; family Sciuridae; genus Tamias; species Tamias sibiricus. Next base: position 91,662,142 of record CM046661.1, read on the forward strand.
TCTGATCTACTGAAGCAATTTTTCTGGGTATTAGTTCTAATGATCTCTATTTCTTAAAAGATCTCCAGGTGATTCTGATAACTATCCAATTTTGGGCATCCCTAAAGTCATTATTAGAACCAATGGGAACTGAAGCAAGCTTTGATATGAGTTCCCTGCATGCATGTACATAACAGCTTGTGGATAAGATGATGGATGGGCTTTTGGGCAAGCAACAACAACAACAAATCTGATTAACAGTAAATTAAACAATAGGTGCTTTTTTCCCTCCTCATCACAAGAAATCTGAAATTAGGTGTTTGCTGGCAGTGGTTCAGTAGCTCTGCAAGGCCACCAAAAATCCAGGTTATTGCTACCTTATCTTACCCATATGCTTCTTTTCTTCCTTAGGCTTAAATGTTATGTTTGCATAAAGTTAATATAGCCTTAGATGTTGTAGTCACTTTTAAGGCAAGATGAACAGTGAAGGGCTCATCTTTTTTATCTAGAAGGGAAAATCTCTTCCCGGAGCTCTCCCAGAAGGTTTTTGTTCCTCCTCAGCCAGAACTCGGCATTCTACCCAGCTGCAAGGACATCAGGGACGTGAGTAGATGACCTTCCAGACTCCACAGTGGGAGGTGAAGAGCGAGAAAGGATTTGGGATGGTTTTTAAGTAGTCTGGAAAATCATCTGTCACACATACCTGTTGCAGGAACACTGTCCAGCCCTTGATGATGCCCAAGACAGAAACTTCTACCCTCTCTGTTCCAGTCATTCATTGCTTTTGTAGGATTATTTTTTCTATTTGCCTAACGTACTTTCCTCAAATGACTGATTTTTTTAAAAAAGTTATTTATTTATTCTAATTTGTTGTATATGACAGCAGAATTGCATTTCAATTCATAGTACACATATAGAGCACAATTTTTCATGAAATGACTGATTCTTACTTCCAAACTCTTCATTTACCTTTGGTAGCAACAGCAATTTACTAGATGCCAGGCATTATTTATAAGCCATATAAGTATTCCTTTAATTATTTTTTTGTACTAAAAATTGAACCCAGGGATGCTTAACCACTGAGTCAAATCCCCAGCACTTTTTAATGTTTCATTTAGAGACAGGGTTTTGCTGAGTTGCTTAAGGCCTCACTAAGTTGCTGAGGCTGGCTTTGAACTCACAATCTTTCTGCTTCAGCCTCCAGAGCTGCTGGGATTATGGGTGTGTACCACCATGCCCAGCCCCTTTAATCTTTACAACAAATTTATCTAGTAGATGCTGTTATCATTGCCAGTTAACAGATGAGGAGACTGAGATACAGAGAAGTTAAGTAGCTTGGCCAAGGTCACTCAGTTAGTAAAGAGCAGAATGAGATACAGACCAAGGTGATTTGCATCTAGAGTCCATCCCTCTTTACCCTGACACCAGTGTCCTCTCCTCCATATGTGCTTGGAGGTAAAGTCACTGACTGAAAGAACTGAACTTAGCCAAGGAGAGTTAGGTTTCACTCTTTGAAGTAGGAAGAAAAATGCCAATCAGGGGGCTAGCAAGACACCTCAAGAATGGATATCAAGGAAGTGTATTTACTGGGCTTGGGTGGGGGGGGGATGAATTTAATCATAGGATGGGCTTTGCAGGGATAGTTCCATGATTTGTACAATAGCTCAGTTTCTAGAAGTCAGTGGCCTTCTCTTTAAACGCATGTGTCCACGTGGAGTTACAGTTAGAGGAACTGTCTGTGATCTCATCCAGAATTGATGGGTCTGAACAAGCTGATGTTAAGAGAGTTTGAGCTCAGTTTGGCTTCATGTCACATTTTGGTACAGTTTATTTGTCTTGTGAGTTGTGCAGGTTTGAAAGTTGTGATTTATGTTTTGATTCTTAGTATCCTGTGTATGAGTACTTAGCCAGCAGGGCTATTTTGTTTGTTTTATTATCTCTCAGTCTTCCTTTCTCTCATTCTTCAGCCTAAATGTAAGGATAGACCATTATCTTTCAGAAAAATGATGAACCCAGATCTGCATCACTTTTTAATTGGTTGCAATGATGAATTGAGTATTTATATCTCAAGTGACAGGCCTTCATGTATGTATGTATGTGTGTGTGTATATATATATATATATATATATATATATATATATATATATATATTTTGTTACTGCAACACAGAAACACTGAGACCAAAATTATTATTTAAGAGAAATGTGGCTCAGACATCTCTATAGCCACTTAAATCTTTGTTAAATAACCAGATGGCTTTTCCTTTGACTTGATCTAGATAGTTCAAGTTGGCCAGCATCTGAAGGATGAATCCTGTTTCTAGTATTTGTTAGGGGAAGGATATTAGGTATACCAAAACTAAAGGATAGGAGTGCCTACTAATAATTTAGAATTTGAACTAGTAGAAAAGAAAGGAAATAACCCAGAGCATAAATAACAGAAAACTGCAAAAGAGCATGTGATTATCAGTGGCTTTGGGCATCTGGGAGTCTTTGGCATAAACCGTTTATTTCATATTATCTTATTTTCCCATACCAAAACAGCCTACATATCTTGACTCATTCATTGAACATCCAAAGGTAAAGGCAATGGTATCCATATATTTACTCTCTTTGTTTTCAGTGGTCTTTTACTGATGTTCTCTAGATATTTTTTCCAGAAATCTCATTTCCTCAGTGCCTCAGTCAGGACCCTTAAAGATAAATGTTCTGGCCAGGAGAGAGGGGAACTCCACCACAAAACCCAGAAACAGCCCTGAGTTCTTATTCTGTGTACTTAAGGTCAGAACTACATCAGTGCAAACACATAACTGCCTATTTGAATACACAACATAAAAGGGCAATCCATCATTGATTTCCCCTAAAATACTCTTGCACCTGCAGACTTCCTGGAGGTTCTTTTTTTTTTCCTCCTTAGGGGAGTGTCTTGAAGTACAGGAACTCGAAAGCACCTGGAGGCCAACTACTGCAGATGTCTGCCTGAAGGCAAAGATTTGATCGGGTTATGAAACCAGCATGGTATGTCCTAACAAAACAATGATGTATAGAGATTATAAAGCTTGAAGTGTTTTTAATTCTAAAGATATGCAAACACTATGCCTACAAAAGGGATGGGAGATTCCATAACAGAAGTAGGGAATGATTACCAAATGTGTTCTGTCAAGAACTAGAATTTTAGTTGACATTAAGGGATTTGTTTTATATAAATTAATTCTGTATTGTTTGAATATAGGAAAAGAATCTGTGATAGTCACAAACATGGTTTAAGTAGAGAAGAAAAGAAGGTTCTTTACTGCCATACATTCAGGATCTATCTTATTATTAAGAGTCCGAAGTAGGATTTTCTGAATTTTCCCCCAGAGTTTAAACTAATTATCAGTTTTTTTTTAAATGAAAAGGTACCAATATTAACTTTTAAAAAAGCATCTCTTATATATTTTAGCTACCTAAAATATATCAAAGAACAATATTTGGAGTAAGTCAGAAATATTAAGTAAATTTTCTTTGATTAATAAATTGTTTCTAATTTAAAACACAAAAAGAAAGCAAAACTGTTTGCTCAGAGTAGCAATCAGCCAAACTGTTTGTATTATAAGCTGTTTGATTTGCTGATCCCTAATGGTCCCTTTCTGATTCACGTAGAAGTCTATGCTATTGCTAACAAACCTGACCATTTTGCTAAATTACTACAGTAATGCTGCTCCCAGTTAGACTCTTCATGGCGCTGTGTAAAAATTAAGCATTTAGCAGGCTTAGTCACTCCACATAATTGTATAAGTTCTTAAGTCTAGGTCAGCTTGAGCAAGTTTGTTCTTGAATTATGTGCTACCTCCAAAAATATGTCAAGATGTTTATTTGCTTTTAGACTAGTGTACATCTCCCATTTAGAGGAGAAGTTAGGCAAACATAGGTTGTGACGGGTGATTGCCCACCTACCTGAGACTAGGAGCTGCCTTTTGGATTTTGGTCATGCCAGTTTAAAAGCTAGCTCTTGCAATCACTTATTGTTGACTGATATAATCTTCTCCGCTTTGTTCTAAATTATTTTCTTTTTTAAATCCAAGAGCCCGAATGTCAAAACCTTTCACTCCTCTGACCAGCTATTAGGCTATTAGGTAGTGATGCCCCTTCATAAACAGGTTTGAACATACCAGGTATAATTCTCAGACTTATCTGGATCTAAGGGTTATCCTCGAGAATCTCCTGACTCATACTATAAGATTTTCACGAATATTTACTGGAAAAAAAAATCCAAACTCTGAACCACCTCTCACAAATCTTATTTCAAAATTTAAACTGTACACTTAAAAGCCATCATATTGTTCATAGTGGGTAATGTACTATAGAGCTATTTGATCATCATATCTCTTTTTTGGCTTCAGGAGAACTAAGAGGCAATTCATATTGGAAGAGTCAAAAAAAATTTTTTTTTTTGATTTCTAACATTGCTTCAGACAGATTTATTCTGCTGCTCTCAACAATGTTTTTGGCTAACTCCTTAGAATGAATACATGTCGACTAATGGATAAAGCATCAGATTCAGAAAGGACCCTGTTTTAAAAGAGGACTTGTATTATCTCAGATTCACCTAGACATTGATAAAATGACCCCCAAATGAAGGCAAAGATGCAATTGAGATTTTTAAATAATGTTTCCAGTCTCCCTTTGGTCTATAGCTGTACTGACCAGCTATTGTGGTTTGTGGGGTAGAGTGGGTGTGGCTCCTGCATTCACTTATGCAAAAGCTGTTATTTGGGAGGGATGAGCCCATTGGGCCACTTTTAAACCAGGCAAGAGAGGACACTCCTGCTCACCTCCACAGAGTATGCTGAAGAGTAGGTCGTGTACACAACTCACCCTTACCCATAGCTCTTTCTTAACCCTGAAAATGGGACTAAGAGAATTCTAGAGGTAACTGCATACAACTCCAAGACATTAAGTGAACTAAGTGCTCTCAAGGAATAGACAAAACTTTTTTTCCCCCCTCTGGATATTTGGTTACTGAGCAAACAGAAACAGAATGTTGCCAAGCTAGCCTTGAAGAGGAGAATAGGGAAGTTCTGTTTTAACTAGGAAAAATGTCTTTTTTGGCTTTATTTTCAAGAACGAGCAATGGCTAGACCAACTGGATCTGTTGTGGAACGAGCCTCTCCCTCTAGATCTAGGGTGTCTAGAGAGGAGAACTTAACCCTTCACATGCCCACCCACCAGCATCTAGTCTCCCCACTTTAGTTTGTCTTTCCCTCCTCTCCCCTGTTTTGGCTGGAGTTTTCTTTCTAAAATTCCCATCTAGCCATGTTATTCTTCTGCTTAGAAGTCTTTGATGGGTCTCCATTCCCTAACAAGACAAAGTCTAATCCCTTCTGCTGGACACTCAAAGCTTTTCATTGTCTCCAAATGAAGCCCAGCCTCTTCTCTTCTGACTCAACTTGCCCTTAGCCTCTGAGCTGTTCCCTGTCTCCTGAGCATAGTGCTTCTCCTTCTGCAGGATCCTCTTTCCTACAACCCTCTCCCCACCATGGTCTAGCATCTCATGCCACCACTCCTCCGAGGAGTCTGTCCTTGTCTTAGCTCTTTCCACTATTACCCAGAAAGAAAAACTCAATACCCACACCCTGCATTTGTCACATGTGATTTGGTAGTTACATACTTACCTGACTGTCCCACCATGCTGTGAATTCCTGGACAGAGAGGATAACACAGGACTCATTATGTGCAGAGTGGCATATAATACATAATTCATAGTTGTTTAGAGTATTCTTTCACAGCATCTTTGGGCAGGATATGGTATAAATGTGTCATAGCAGTTTTAAAATATGACTTATTTATTCTTGGTTCCCATTAGTTATTCTGCTACAACAGTGCTATTCAATATAAATGTAATGTTAGTCACAGGTAAAAGCCACATATATAATTTTAAAACTTTCTAGTAGCCCCATTAACAAAGTAAAAAAAAAAAAGGTAAAATTAATTTTGATATTACATTTTATTTAACCCAGTATATCCAAAATATTATCATTTTATCATGTGATTAAAAATGATTAAGGAGATACTTTTTGTGTTCTTTTAAAAGAAACTGTGTGTGTGCATTTTGCATCTCCATTTGGACTAGTCACATTCCAGTACTCAATTGCCTTGTGCAGCTTGTAGTATTGGATAGCACAGTTGTGGAGAGTTTTACCTCCCTTCAATAAATTGCTTGGTGCCCTCTAATAATTGCTTCAAGGAGAGATGAGAAACCAAAATGAGAACAAGTACTCTTTTTCCTGGCTTTTGAAATTCTGGGCTCTTGGGGGCAAAGAAAAGCCTCATGAAGAAGAAATGAAATAGACAGCGGGAAAAGCTCATGGTGCACAAAGGTTTCTTGCAGTGTTCATCCATCCTACCCTGTCTCTAAATGAATGCAACATTTGGTTCCTCCACTGATACAAGCACGTGCATGAGTACACACTGGAGCAAAGAATCCCGAGGCCAGGGAGTTGCAGGAGAATTGTGAGGGGAAGCAGAAAATGAAAGGACAGTGTGGGTGCTGGAGAAAGAAAGGCTCATGCCACTCCCTGAGGTCCAGAGGAGAGGACAACGGAAACCCAGGCTTGTTTGGGGGATTTGAGAGTAATGGAAGCCTGAATTTCCTTTCCCAGGAAGAGCTTAGGGAGTTGGCAAGTAAAAAGACTGCATGTCGTCTTTCTAGGCTGATAGACTTGAAACAGTCTTATAGAATTCCCAGTGTTCTAGAACTTTGCAATTGCTCCCATGCATCCAAGAGTAGCACAGACATGATTATGATCTATCAATAGTATTATTATTATAGACTGTCCTTTTGTAAGAGAAGCAGAAGAATTCCATGTCCCAGAAAAAGAGAACAAAACACAGATATTATCAGATGAATGAGACAAACAGGCAAATAAACAGACAGACTAAACATACATGGCAGATTTGGCTAAGCCCTGTGGTTAGGAAGGGGGAATAACTGAACAGTGACCTATATGGACATGGGGTTAAAGACCAGATACAAACAGGACAGCTGGAAACGTGTCGCCATGGATGGGTGATGACTGATAAGATGACTGTTCTCTCAGGCTTTGGTACCACCTAATCCTTCCTGGATATTAGACTCAGCCCTAGGAAGAGAATGGCAGGGCTAAATTAAATGGGTTTACATTCTTTTATCTGAGGCATGAAGGCCTATAATTAAAATTAGGGTTAGTTAGAGAAAGATAAAGGAAGTTATATCTCTATAACTGACTTTTTGGCCTGAGATTCGTGACCACCACTCAAAGGATCTTTGGGGATTCCAGTGACTCAGTGTGTGTGTGTGTGTGTGTGTGTGTGTGTGTGTGTGTGTGTTTTGTACCAGGGATTGAACCCAGAGGTGCTTAATCACTGAGCCACATCCTAGCCCTCTTTATTTTTTATTTTAAGGCAGGGTTTTGCTAAGTTGCTTAGGGCCTTCCTAAGTTTCTGAGGTTGGATTTGAACTTGCAAACCTTGTGCCTCCGCTTCCCAAGCTGCTAGGATTACAGATGGGCATCACTGGAATTGTCTCTGGGATGTATATTTTTAATAGTATTTATAAAATAATTCTACTACCATCCTTAATTTTTTTTTAATTTAGGAAGTTCTTAGAGTCACAAAAATGAAATGGAAATATTTTTAATTATAACTAACTATAATCAATAGTTGTCTGCTAGATTCAGAGAATCCAGGAATTGGAAGACAGACACTTCAGTATGTAGTGAAGGAAAGGATGGAACTGAAAAATAGATGATGTTGATTGTTGAGAAATGTAGGGTTGGCGAGTTTAACAATTTCCTTTCTCTGGTGTTCTAGAGTAGTGACAGTCATGAACAGGTACCATTTTTCTACAAAGCACTAGTGTGCCTTCTAAATCTCAGTACCTTGCTTTAGGAATTATTAAAAAAAAAGAGAGAGGAAAATGTAACCTATAAGAAGATGGGGACTCTGCAGTATATTTCTGATAAGGAAAGATACTGAAGATCATACAATCTAAATTCAGAGCAGTAAGGAGGGTACCTTTGCCTGCCAACCCCCCAAATCTATGATCTGCCTAACGATCGTGGGTGATTGGAAGTTAGTGGGTTAGAAAGGAATGCTGATAAACTAACTCTAGGTTAATGATAAAATATATTTAAGGACCAAGATTTGATGAAATGAGAGATAAATGCAAAATTTACTTAACTGTTGCTCCAAAATGATTTATGTCATATGTTTGACATCTTCTTGTTTTCTAAAACTAAGAGATAAAAATAATGAAAGTTCATTGGTTACACAATCAAGACCTTTAACTACTGACTCTAGAAAAACTTGGTTCTAGCCATTCTGTTAGTCCCCTTGAGCCCATTAGTCAAGAGAAAATAGATTCAATGCCTTTCAATAAGCTAAGAAAAGGACAGGAGAATAAGTAGGCTGGTGACAAATTGAGAACATTCTCAGAAAACCTACTTTTAATGACACAGCTCTTCTGGGAGTAAATACTGAAAGTTTTTTAAAGAGTGAAAAAAGAAGAGACTACCAAGAAAAGAGTAGTCCTTAAATATTGAGGGGGTGCATAATGCCTCTCTCCCATCTTCCTAGGGAAGCCACATTCCCACCAGCACTCCCAGGGACTTGTTAAAGCATCTTTTCCCTTTTTCCTTAGATGAATGAAGTGGAGCAAATATAAGTATTCAATCATGGGAGGAGAGAGGGGAATGAGGATAGTAGGCAGGCCTTCTTTCCATCAGATCTAAATAACTACTGCTGCGGGTATAGGGAGGGACTTGCAAATGCTCTTAGTTGTCTCTTCTTTCACAAGAGGTAAAATAATAACTTCAGTTTTCCCAGAGGTTTCTTAAGAGCTAGCAGAGGAAATTTGGGAGCTAGAACCCATGTAAACCCAGAACATTCCTGAGGATGTTCACTCTGTGACCCTTTGATATACTCTCCTTAGGATCTGTTGACTTTTATGTTACTTGTAGCAGCAGTAGCATTAGTAGTGGTACTAGTGGTGCTGGTGATGAGAATCAATCAGGGCCCAGTCCTGTTTCCCTAGATGTTGAAGACCGAACACCTGAGAAATGTTGAGGCAAACCTGAAAAGCGAGTTTTATTTAAAGGGGCCCCAAGAGCTGGATGTCTGAGGAAGTGGTGTGATCTGCCCCTTTTATACACTTTAGATTTCTTTTGTTCTCCTGCTCTCTCCTCCCTGCATCCTGCCTACTTGACTAGAAACCAAAAGATGAGCCAAAGGTGGAGGGAGGATCCTGGGGAAGGAAGGGAGTAGCCCAGGAGGCATTCATCATTTTTTTTTTTTTTTTTTTGGTACCGGGGATTGAACTCAGGGGCACTCAACCACTGGGCCATATCCCCAGCCCTTTTTTGTATTTTATTAGAGACAGGGTCTCACTGAGTTGTTAAGTGCCTCGCCATGGCTGAGGCTGGCTTTGAACTCTAGATCCTCCTGCCTCAGCCTCCTAAGTGCTAGGATTATAGGTGTGTGCCATTGCTTCCAGGAGGCATTCATTAACAGCCTCTGCAACTCCCTGCAGGGAGAAACAATTCCTTGGAGCAGGTATCCTTGGCAACAGGTTGCAAGAGGGGGAAGGGCTCTGGAGGTATTAGTATTTCATTTCCTCCTGAATCAGCCCCCATCTTTCTGACCCAATATTTATTACCTATACTGTCTTTTTGTCCCCCAACCTCACTAGTAAGTGAAATAGTGAATATTTATTAATATTATATATCAGGCATGGTAGCAAGATCTTAACTTGTTGTATCTAATTTAATTTTCACCATGATTACTATTCATAGTATTCCAATTTTAGAAATGAAGAGACTACAGTTAATTAATTAATTAATTAATTAATTTGTTTTTTGCCAATGCTGGGGATTGAACCCAAGCCCTCACATACATGCTCAGCAAGAACTCTACCACTGAGCTACATCTCCCTTCCTGCATGTTATTTTAGCATGCAATTTTATTTTAGTGAATGCTTACTATAACCAGGGTTGGATATGTAATTTGAAGTGCCTATTGCAAAATGAAAATATGAGGTTAATAATTTAAGACAATCCTTAGCAAGAAGTGTGAAGCAGGAGGCATTGCAATATCAGACCCTTAAACTATACTACACAACCACAGTAACAAAATCGGTATGGTATTGGCACAAAAACAGACATGCAGACCAATGGTACAGAATAGAAGACAAAGAGACAAACCCACATAAATACAGTTATGTCATAGTAGACAAAGGTACCAAAAACATTCACTGGAGAAAATATTGTCTATTCAACAAATGGTGCTAGGAAAATTGGAAATCTACACATAACAAAATGAAATTAAACCCCTATCTCTCACCCTGCACAAGAGTCAACTTAAAGTGGATGAAAGGCTTACGCACTAGAACAGAGACCCTGCACCTAATAGAAGAAAAATTAGGCCAAAATCTTCACCATGGATCTGACTAGACCTAGGATCTGACTTCCTTAACAAGACTCCTAAAGCGCAAGAAGTAAAATAAAGAATCAATAAATAGGATGGAATCAAACTAAAAAGCTTCTTCTTAGCAAAAGAAACAATCAATAATGTGAAGAAAGAGCCTACACAATGGGAGAAAATCTTTACCACATGCTCCTCAGATAGAGCATTAGTCTCCAGGATACATAAAGAACTCAAAAAACTTAACATTAAAAAAATAAAAACCCAAATAGGGGCTGTGGCTGTGGCTCAGCAGTAGCGCACTTGCCTGGCATGTGTGAGGCACTGGGTTTGATTCTCAGCACCACATATAAATAAAAGAAAGGTTTATCAACAACTAAAAAATATGTACTATTTTTTAAAACCCAAATAACCCAATCAATAAGTGGGCTAAGGAACTGAACAGACACTTCACAGAAGAATACAATTGATGAAAAAATGTTCAATGTCTTTAGCAATTAGAGAAATGCAAATCAAAACTACTCCAAGATTTCATCTTATCCCAGTCAGAATAGCAATTATAGAGAATACAAGCAACAATAAATGTTGGTGAGGAGGTGAGGAAAAAGGTACACTCATACATTGCTGGTGGGCCTGCAAATTGGTGCAACCATTATGGAAAGCAGTGTAGAGATTCCTCAGAAAACTTGGAATGGAACCACCATTTGACCCACCTATCCCACTGCTTGGTTTATACACAAAGGACTTAAAAACAGCATATTATAGTGACACAGCAACATCGATGTTTATAGCAGCTCAGTTCACAAGATGGAACCAACCTCATTTGCTGTGGAACCAACCTAGGTGCCCTTCAACAAATGAATGGATAAAGAAAATGTGGTGTGTTTATATGTACAATGCAATATTACTCAGCCATAAAGAAGAATGAAATTATGACATTTGCAAGCAAATGGATGGAGCTGGAGAATATCATGCTACGTGAAATAAGCCAATCCCCCAAAACCAAAGGCCGAATGTTTTCTGATATATGAATGCTAATTCACAATAGCAGGGTGGCAGGGCTAGGGAAGAATAGAGTTACTTCAGGAAGAGGGGAGTGAAGGGAGGGGAGGGGGTACCAAGGTAGGAAGGATAGTAGAATGAATCAGACATCATTACCCTATGTATATATGACTATATTACCAGTGGGATGCTACATCATGTACAACCAGAAGAATGAGAAATTATACTCCATCTATGTATGATGTGTCAAGGTACATTCCACTATCATGTATAGCTAATTAGAACAAATTAAAAAAAAAAAAAAAGATTAGGGCTGGGGCTATAGCTCAGTGGAAGAGAGCGCTTGCCTAGCATGTGTGAGGCACTGGGTTTGATCCTCAGCACTGCATACAAATAAAATAAAGGCATGCTGTCCATATGCAACTATTTTTAAAAAAGAAAGATTATTAACAAAGTCAAGATGGTGAAAGCAGAGCATTAAAGTAAATGTGGGACCCTATGTGACCTCATGTGACTTAATGAAGCTGGCCTACAAATCTGATTCTGACTCCTTATTTCACTTCTGGGGATACAGTTGTAAATAATATGTAATTCATGCCCTTAAGGACCTATAGTCCAGTCAGGAAAACAGACATAGGACTAGAAAATTTCTATGTAAACTGTAAGATAAGATCACAGAAGTTTCAGAGAGAGAGACAGAGCAATCACCATCCATGCTTGGGCTCCTGGAACTGCTTAGTCATTGTCACGAACACAGTAATGAAATCTCCTCTCTTGGTTTCTGCTTTCTTTCCCAGTCCTTTCTTTCCTTCTCTGGTTGAGAAACATGAGAATGGAGACTGAGGGGTGGAGATTGAGTGTCAGCTTTACTACAAAGTACTGATGGGAGAATGTACTTCTAATGTGGTTGGAGGGGCTTGCTCTGTAGCCTTGAGAGATAGCTAGCCCTTGGCCCCAGGTGCTGTGGGACAGTTCCAATCCCTGAAGGCTGCCTGTGGCCACACAGCCCATTGTACAGTTGCCCCATGGACAGTGGAACTGATACTTTCTCTCTAGGGGCAGAAGAAATGGGCCAGGTCTTCTCCAAAGGATGAGGACTGTGAGTGAGCAGGGAAGAGCTGCCAGGAGTGGTGTCCAGCAAGGTTCCTCTGCATGGAATCACATGGCCATAAAGAACTTGTCCCTAGCAGAGCCTATGCTTTTTGTTTTAGGTAGATTGACTGACATTTTAATCTGAGTACCAAACCTTTGTATTTGGTCCTTTTGCAGGATGGAATTGGCCTTTTATAAAATCCCATGATCTTTCCAATAATTCTATAATCATTTAAAAAAATATTTATTTTTAAGTTCTAGGTGGACATAATATCTTCATTTTATTTTTATGTGGTGCTAAAGATCAAACCCAGTGCCTTATGCATGTTAGGTGAGCACTCTACCACTAAGCCACCACCCCAGCCCAATTCTATAATCATTTTTGAGAGATGAAAATCTGCAATCATAATATGATTTGTAATTTCTTTTTCAGTTTCCAGAGAGTAGAGAAAAGCTTTCTTCTCTCTAGGTATTGGGAAGCATCTCATTTATCCTTGTAAAGGTAAAAGGTTCCACTTTAATGTTCTGAGTTGTGGATAGAGATGGACTTAGATGGGATAAGTGGATGAAGATAGTAAAGCCTTTTTAATTAGTGATGTGTATTATGTCAGTAATTAGAGATTAGGAAACAAGTGAGTTTTATTAAATAAAGTGAGCTTTATTCCCCCTCCCTTAAAAATAGATGTAATTAATGTTTAATTTCTGTTTGTTCACTAATGGTAGAAGAAAATTCCAGAAACTAAAAGTTTACCTGGGCTGTGTTTGTCTCAGATAGTATCTTTGTCTTGGATGGTGTCTTAGATTCCACCCCTACTACTACTACTACTACTACTACTACCCACACACACACACACACACATTTAAAGTATATGCATGTAAAGGTATATGAAAGTGTATGTTTGTGTATGTACATACATATTAAAGTATATGTCTGTGTATATACCCACACACCTATTGTTCATTTGATAAATATTTTGCAACTGAAATTTCAGAGGCTCAGAAATCCATTTAAAACAATCAGTCTCTGACAGTATCCATTACTTTGTGGTGGAGTGGAATGGGGAGTAGAGGTGATCGTGGAAGGATAGGAAGGAAGCTGGGTGAAAGGAAGGAAAATAGACTTGCACAGAGGGAAGGAAGGATGTTTCCGGTGGGGAAAGAGCAAAGGTGAGGGGGAAAGTTGCTCATGAGTCCTCTGCAGGAGGCAGGTCTGTATTTCATTTGTGAGTGGATGGAAGGTGGGGACGGGAGCATATGAATCACAGATCTTTTCTGTAATTTTCTCATTCCTAACTTAGAGCTGAAAAACGTTACTCTCTTATGGGCCTACATTACAGTCACTCTCTTGGTCCTACATTTCCTGGAAGGGAATTATGGAGTAGCCGCCATCTAGAAAGGTATTATCATGTACATGCTGACTGATTTCATGGAAGAGAGAGGACAGGGTTCATAATTTCTATGACTTATTGACCATAAGTTCTCCTCTGTCTGCAAGATCAAAGAGGATGAATACATTTGCCAACTTTTCTCAAGTCATAATTTGGGGCTTTGCATAGTTCCTAATTTGGGGGTTTAATTTCATCCTCAATCTGCTCCCATGTCTGTCCCCCAACACACACAGTGCATCTTTCCTCACATCCCTCCTACCCCCCACCTTGTGTGCACCTGCAGTTGGCACTGCCTTTCCTTAGCGAGTAGAGCCAAGTTGGAGGCCTGTTATGGGGTTGGACTCAAAGCGGGTCTGTAAACCAGCGCAGGCTGAAGTTTGGTAAAGTAAACTCATAAACCCATAAACCTGCTTTAGAAACATATGTTAAAATGTATTTACAGGATTCCCTGACTCCTCCCATTTCATATTTCGACTGAGCACTTTTTCTATTTCAGTTTATAGCATCATTAAAAAGAGAAGGGGTGAACCCACAATGGGGACCGTGTTTTTATTTTAAGACTATCTTGAAATATAACACATTATTAAATTTGTACAGACTGAGGCACTGTTGTATTTATTTTCACACCAGATTATGAGCCCAGGACCGAGTTCCAGTCACTAGATTTATGAAAAATCTTAGCAAAACTGCCTCTCCTTGCTCAGGCACAGGGACACCGAGGTGGCCCTTGGTGTCTGAGCTGGGGTTTGGAGAACACATGTGTAAATGCCTGTGGGCATCTCACTTATTCCACATCCCCACTTGTCCCTTCTCTTTCAATATGAAATCCATTTACTCTCCTCTCCCAGGGATATAAGGAGAGAGTAGCATAGAGGTTGAGGGCCTCTCCTTTGATCCTGATGTAACTCAGGAAACCCTAAAAGTAATCTAATATCTCCATCCACACAAGACTCTCCTGCCAGTTGGCTCTGACCCAGGGTCCCTTTGAGCCACCTTAACTTCAGCACTTCCTCCTGAGGCCTGTCTTACCTGAATTCGTTCCCTCCTCCACTTCCAAAAATGTGTCTATTTGAGGAGGTGGGTGGGTAAGAGGGTGGTGTGAGGTAGGAGAAAAGGTCAGGAGTCAGTGAGACACAGGCAGCAGATGTTTCAGTAAAGAGAAAGCGGGATGTGGAGAGGTGGCCCTCCTAGGTGAATCATTCTGACTGTTGAGCTGCTGTGGTCAGTGGCAGTTTCAGCTTAAGGCAGAATTTTAGTGTAAGAGAAGTTTGTGTGTTTCCTATTGCTGCACACCCGCCTCTCCCACCAGAATGCTCTATGTTCTGTAGTGTCTTTCTCTTCTGACAGACATAACCAAGAGGTCATAAAGACACATGAACATTTATCTTGGACCCTGTAGTCTCCATTTTTCTCCCAGTTTGTGTTTCTCCTTCATGGCAGCAACCCTATCTAGTCTGCTCTACCACTTAGAGCAGAGACCACAAACCTGAGCACAAAACAGTCCTCAGTAAATATTTGTTCGTGGAGAACAAAGGTTTTGTTTGTTTGTTTTGTTTTTAAGACCAAAGAATACAATCTCTCATGGTGAACTTTCAGTAGTTACTTTGATAGGAAGGTGCAAGAAATTTTGAGGAAAAAGAGCCTTTTTTATACCTCTGTTCACATCTGTGTTATTTCTATAGGGTGCAAAGACCAGAAGCATCTCAGAACTGTAAGAATGCCTGTGGGGCTGTGACAGTCCTTGCCACCTGATTGCAAAACTAGTAGCAAATAGGAGCCTAAATATTGGGTGGAAAATATGAAAGGGCTGAGGTCTCCTAAAGGTATTTGATTTTCTTCTTAAGTATTTAAAAAAAATCTCTTCCCACTATTCAAAAATAAACAATTTAGGATTAGAAAGTTTATGAATATTCGTGTCCTTATTCATGTAGGCCCCTGAACAGGAGCAGATTCATGATTCCTATTTTACCACAGTGCACACTCCATTGTCTAATTATTTGTATTAATACTTCTTTGAAAAAAAAGTGACCTTCATAATAACTTTTATATCAGACTCTAAATTTTTTTTTTTTTTTTTTTTTTTTTGGTACCGGGGATTGAACTCAGGGGCACTTGACCACTGGGTCACATCCCCAGCCTTTTTTTTTTTGTATTTTTATTAGAGATAGGGTCTCACTGAGTTGCTAAGTGCCTCACCATTGCTGAGGCTGGCTTTGAACTCGCGATCCTCCTGCCTCAGCCTCCCAAGTGCTGGGATTACAGGCATGCACCACCACACCTGGCCCAGACTCTAAAATATTTATTGAAATGTTATACTATCTTCATCTTAATTAGTAGAATTATTAGCCAATTTTTCCATTGTTGAAGTATTATTTTTATTGCCAGCTAAAGTTACTATTTTCATTCACATCACAAACCTCTTAAGTGGTTTGGTAAAATATGAAAACATCACAAACCTTCCCTTGAGATACACTGGATACATATTGGAGTAATTTTTATTCCTTTGAGTAAAAGATGGAGAATTTGGCTATTCTATTAAATCTTACCTTAGCAGATTATTTTTTTGACAGATAATTGCCATAACAAATTATTTTTTTCCAATTCTATAAGGGGAAGTTTCCAGTACAGTGTCTTTTCAGAGTTATTTCTGCTTTACAAAATGCATCCGAAATAGAGCCAAAAATCTTTGGAGGTCCCAGGTGCAGTATGGTAGCTAAAGAAACCAGTTATACTTATTTTCTCAACCATTTGTGCAGTCTTATTTCTCTTTTTTGGTACTGGGGATTGAACTCAGGGGTATTCAACCACTGGGCCACATCCCCAGCCCTTTTTTGTATTTTACTAGAGACAGGGTCTCACTGAGTTGCTAAGTGCCTCACCTGCCATTTCTGAGGCTGGCTTTGAACTCAAGATCCTCCTGCCTCAGCCTCCCAAGTGCTCGGATTACGGGCATGCACCACTGCGCTCGGCTCCAGTCTTATTTCTCACTGTAAGAGGACATGCTAATTAAAAAGCAGAAATGATTGTATGATTTCCTTGTAGTTGTGCAGTGTTAATTAAAAATCTAAGGATTTTTTTTTTTAATTTTTAGTTATTTTTCACAGTTTCTAAGTTAAATTTCAAAGGGCAAGAAGTTCCTCAGTTTGATTTATAGTTTTTCTTGGAACAGGAATGCATTTCAATTAGAAAGAAAAAGTAGGTCAAGTTAGTTAAGTAAGAGTCAACAATGCCTAATTCAAAGCCTTGAGGCCAATTATCTCACTGAGCTTTTTACCCCGATCATCCTTGGCCAGGACCCACCTGCAGAAGTTTTGATCATCTGTTTCCTAAATAGCCAGCCTGATATGGCACCTCCCATTTATTCTCTTTTCACTCTGACTTCTGGAAACCCATATATGGAGATGAAAATACCTTGTTTTTCTCTTAGCAATATCCCGTGCAGTGTTTTGATGTTTGTCTTGATGATCCTACTTAGAGGTTGGGCCTCTGGGGCTGTGGGTAGGCTGGTGCCCATAGAGAACTGGGACAGAACTAAGTTGCTCTGCATAGGAAAGGGGGCAGAAAAGATGTAAGGGTCATGCAAGGGAAGTGTCTGGAAAGGGAGAATGAGACTCAACAGCTGGTGACCCAATGAGTGACTTGGAAAGATTTACCTAATGAGGATCCTTGGCAAGAAATGCTATGTACCAAGTGATGTAACTCCCACACTCAGTCTTCTTTTTAAATTATCAAGAAAATTTTACATGTTTAGCTGATGCTCTGTGTGGTCATTTTTTCTGGGGGGAGAATGTAAATGAGTGCAGAGTCTTACTTTAAGTCTGGCATGAGGCAAAAAATAAAGTTAACCTCTGTTAAATGTGATCCACTGTGTCTCTCCTTTTGACCCCAGAAAACTTCCCATGCGAGTGAATCACTGTCTCCACTTCTTCCTTCTAGTTTACTGGATACGTTCTCCCCAGCCAATTTATAATCTGTGGCTTAAACTTTTCATAGGTGGGGACAATTCTCAAGGCTGTCCTTTAATCCTATCTTCTCTCCAGAACTTCAGACTTATATACCTATTACCACCTAGATGTAATATAGACCTGAACTTCATCTGGAAACTTACAGTTTCTTGATCAAAGTCAACATGTCAAATCTGAACTCCTCATTTCCTTCCCCTTCTTCCTAAACCTACTCCTCTTCAGTCTTTCTCCAACTTAATGTTATTCATATCTATTAAGTGTCTAAACTAGACATAGTACTAGACTCTTTCAAGTATTTCATTCAATCACAAACCCTATTCAATTACCTGCAATACCTTAATTTAGCTCCCTATAATTTTTCACTGAGAAAATGGCATGAAATTTTGTCACTCTATTTCTTCCAGGATGGAAGTAAGTTCCTGGATGTGTCTTATCCATCTCCTTTTCTTTAGCTATCTCAATCTTTAGAGTCAGGCACTTAACATAGTAGATCAGTTACCTATTGCTTTATAATGTCACCCCAAAACTTGGAACCTACAAACAATACCTCTTTATTTGCTTGTGATTCTATGGGTCAACAAAATGTGCAGGGCTCATCCCGATAGCTGTCTCTGCACTAAATGGCATTGGCTAAGCTCACTCATGCATTTGAGGTCAGTTGGCACCTGGGCTGGGGACTGGGCTGGTCTTAGTTGGCCTTGTGTACCAGTACTAGTAGTTGGCTGGAGCTGTTGGCTGGGATATCTTGGTTCTCTGCCACATGGCTTCTCATCTTCAAGATGGCTTGCCCAGGCCTCTTGCTATGGCAGTCTCTAAGCAGCAAGAGGAGGAGAGCAGAAGCTGCAAGGTCTCTCGAGACTAGACTCAGAAGCTGTGTAATATCACTTCTACCACATTTGAAAAGTCAAAGCAAGAATCAAGGTCAGTCCAGATTCAATGGGTGGGGAAACAAACTACCTCCTGATGGGAGGAACAGCAAAGTCATGCTGCAAAGGAGTGTGCACATAGGAAGGAGTGATTCACTGGGGCCACACATTGTTTCTGGCACGGAGCTGAACTTCATAAACGCCTGTAGAATAGATGGGATGGAAGGCAAGATGGAAGGATGGATAGAAGGATGACATAGTTGCTAAACCACTGGATTAGGAACCCTTGTCTTGATACTGATTATCCCTAATTATTTGAACCTTGGCAAGCCTCTTTACCTCTTTTATCCATGTTTCCTCACCTATAAAATGAGGATAGGAAATTGTATATAGTCTAAGGTCTTCCTTGAGCTAAATTTTATGATTCTATAGTTATTAATCATATTATTATGTCACATGTAGCAAAAATTGCTTGCTACTTGCTTTCTCAACATGATTTTATTCATCCATGGGTGCACATCACTAAGGAAAAATCATGTTGGTGCTCATTTCATAGGAACATCCCAAATGGGGTTTCCATTGTTAGTCAGCCAGCTAGAAGCAGTAACATGCCCATAATAGGCATTCTCTCTACTCTTTTTTTTTTTTTTTTTTTTGCATTAGTGGTTCTTTTGAAATGACTATCAAGACTTTATATTTAACACTTTTAAAAATGTAATCCCTGTCCTGGAATACAATGTAGAATGTGTGAGCTTCCTCTCCGTTCATCCCCCTTAATGGAGACAGTTTGGGAAATATTTTGGGTACTTATAAAAGATTAGGTTTCTTAGGATTGTACTTAACTTTGCAAAATATATTCTTTCAACTTTGTTTCTGTTTGGTATAAATCAAATAAAACATGTCAACCTGTGAGTTTGCAAAGGTTTAATTACCAGGTATCAAGTAAGTTATTTCCTTTGCTCACTGAAAATAATATTTAATCTTTCAAACTCCTGAAAGATCTTCAAATTACACAGTGGGACAGAGTAGAACTATGTAAACATTGTTTGTGTTTTACTGTGCCAATTCCTCCTTTAATATGAAATAGCATAAAATGCTATTGACATTTTTTCAAATTTCTAGTCAATATTAATTCATACCAATGGTGGTAGATTGCGTGCAGAGGATAGTAGACAGGACTGGTAAGGTCCTAGGGGTTCAAGATCATCATATCTGCTTTAGTCAATTCAGACAGGTTTTTAAATATCCTACCTACACTTCTTATATATTTTAAGGCTGATTTTATTTAGACATCATTTCTTTCAAAGAGTCTTATATAGGAAGAGATATTAATAAGTCTTAAAAGAGACTCAATTACATTAACTCCTATTTACGCTTACACTGGTTAAGTCTAAGAGCTGTGTTAAAATGAGCAACTTGGTTCTGTGAGTAGAATCACTTATAAAGTGAACAACCGAGTTATGTGACTCCTGTTTTTAGTAAATGACAAAACAGCTAAAAATACAAAGCATTAAAATGGAGCAAGAAGGATTAAAGTACAGGTCACATCCTGAAAGAGAAAGAGCTTGTGGGGGTGGAAGGCGGTGGTGACGTGGAGGGGGCTGGGGGGAATGGCTCACAGATGCTGCCATGATGCAGATGAGCTGGCCCTCAATACTTACAGTACATCCTGTGCTGAGGTTGTCACTGCTGTTACAAGTTTAAAATAAGAAGACATCATGGGAAAGTAATGCCGTAGGGTTTTGAGTGAGGGTGTCAGTTCTTTGGGGTGGGGAGAAGGTTGGAAGTGTAAAGAAGTTAGCTTTAATTAGCATTCACATGGCTTTTCTAGATGCCTGATGGCATCTACTTAATTCATTGAATAATGTCTTAGAATTACATTTGGCTTACTTATTGTTTGTTAATATTTATTGTTATTTATTTATAATCCTTCTACTTCCAAAAAGTATTTGAATAGCTTATTATAAAAGCACAGACATAATTAACTCCTCAAACCATTAAAAGAAAGAATAAAAGGCAAAAATTAAGTAGAAAGGGAAATAATTATATGAGAAACAAAAGGCTAAGAGAAATTATTATAGCTCTGAACTTCGTAATGGTCAAGATAGGAAGTTTTGATAACTTAAATTTTTTTCTTCCCTCGGCCTCCAAATAATTGTAAGAACAATTAGGTCATTTTTTAAATGAATGTAAGCAATTTAGGAGCTATATTTGAGCAAATCATAAGGAACGATTAAAGAAAATCACATCTCACCCCTCTAATAGAACCATTAACTTTGACTTTTAGACATATTAACTTCTAGTCTTTGTGTCAGGCAAAATATATCTTAACATCTAGACAATCACACTATATTTTGTCTTCAGCTTTTTCCCCATAATAACTAAATATTCTTCAGGTTTCACCAATGATGGCATAAAGTGTTTTTAGACTGCAAAGCAGTCAGTCATATATTTATAATGTTCTTAACCATTTCTGTTTTGCCAACTATTATATTTGCTATTATAAAGAATGCTGAAATAAATACTTCCATGTATGTGAACATTT
This sequence comes from Tamias sibiricus, assembly GCA_025594165.1. NCBI lineage: Eukaryota > Metazoa > Chordata > Mammalia > Rodentia > Sciuridae > Tamias > Tamias sibiricus. The sequence continues at coordinate 91,683,415 of CM046661.1, forward strand.
TTCTCTTCTGAAGAATTATTTCTTCATTTAGTCAATAAGTATTTATTGAGAAATTTTGTGCATGTACCAGTTGTTACTTGTAATGCACTGAGGACATGGAGATAAGTATTTCTAAGGTACAGAGGAAGGTGCCATATCTGCATTTGGGCAAGGAGACACCAGGAAATGCTTAGAGTGAGTGTGATGTTCGGACAGCCCCAAAGAATTAAAACAATAAGTGCTTACAAATTTTTTTCCAGATTGGTTTTAGCAAATCTTAATGCTGATCTGGTAAAATACTTTCCTCCTTTTCTACATTTTCTAAATGATGCTTAAAATTCATCTCAAATTTGCTTTAACTTACTTAATTTTTTTTTTTTTTTTTTTTTTTTTTTTTTTTTTTTTTTTTTTTTTTTTTGATAATGCAGTATCTACCTAGCTTCTGTTCCTAGTCTTCATGCTTTTACCCATGTAGCGGGATGTGGCAGGAGAAATATAAACTTGAGAATCTCATTTAAAAGATTACTCGGGCTCTGTCAGTGCCTAGAGCGGCCATGGCTCGTGGTCCCAAGAAGCATATGAAACAGCAGGTAGCAACTCTAAAGCATTGGGTGCTGGATAAATTGGTGTGTTTGTTCCTCATCCATCCACTGGTCCCTACAAGCAAGAGAATGTCTTCCTCTCATCATTTTTCTAAGGAATAGACTTAAGTTTGCCCTGACAGGAGATGAAGTAAAAGAGATTTGAATGTAGCACTTCATTAAGATTGGTTCTGTGTTTTAGTAATGACATTTTAGTAAATGACAAAACAGCTAAAAATACAAAGCATTAAAATGGAGGAAGAAGGATTAAAGTACAGGTCACATCCTGAAAGAAAAAGAGCTTGAGGAGGTGGAAGGAGGTGGTGGCATGGAGTGGGATGGGGGGAATGGCCCACAGATGTGCAAAGTCCAAACTGAAATAACCTACCCTACCGGTTTTATGGATGTTATCAGCATGATAAGACTGGAGATCAGATTTCCATCTGATCTGTTACACCAAGGGTCGTTTTGCTGTTCATCATATTACACCTGAGGAGGCCAAACACAAGTTGTGCAAGGTGAGAAAGATCTTTGTGAGCACAAAGGAATCCCTCATCTGTTGACTCACGATGCTCAAACGATTCGCTACCTTGATCCCCTAATCAAGCTAAATAACACCATTCAGATTGATTTGGAGACTGGCAAGATTACTGATTTCATCATGTTTTACACTGGTAATCTGTGTATGGTGACCAGAGTGCTAACTTGGGAAGAATTGGTGTGATTACTGACCAAGAGAGAGACATCCTGGCTCTTTTGATGTGGTTCATGTGAAAGATGCCAATGGCAACAACTTTGCCACCCAGCTCTTCCAACATTTTTATTATTGGCAAAGACAAACAAACAAACAAACAAAAAATATGGATTTCTCTTCCCCAAAGAAAAGGAATCTGCCTCATCATTGCTGAAGAGAGAGAACAAGAGACTGGTAGTCAAACAGAGCAGTGGGTGAATTAAATGGTCTCTAGGTGACATGGCTGGAGAGTAGAGATCTTTGTACTTAATTAAAGAAAATATAGCTGATGAATTGCTCTTGGGGGGAAAAAAAAAGATGGCTCAGTCACTTATTAATCTTGGGCAAGTTACTTACTCTTGCTAAGCTAGTTTTTTCAACAGCAAAGCTAGAATAGCAATATTTGTTATACAAAGCTTATATGATTATTGAAAAAATGAAATGAGAGAATAAATAAAGCGTCTGGAATCTAATAGATACTTTTGCAGTAACTATTATTGCTTATTAGAATATTGATGCTCTCCTTATAGATTTCAGGATTTCTTTCCAAATGTTAACCCTATTTGATGGAAAGAATTCTTCAATATGTTATTGTTCTTCTATGTTCAACTTAAGAATAAGGATTTTAATATTTTAAACGCTTACTACTTTTGCATGTACATCCTTTATGCTTTAAAGTTGGGTGAATTATTTTTCCTCTACTGGTCTGCTAAATATCAGTGTTTCTGATGTTTTTTCTATTGTAAGGTTATCTTTATTCTTTAAACCATCTGGGATCTATTTGAGTAAATAGAAACCTAATATCTGACCTCACAAATATCAGTTGAAATATTATACGTATTTTTCTGCAACAGAAGTGACCTCCTCAAGGCATGAGTGTTCAGTGTTGCTGATGTTTTCCTTTCTGTACCCAAGGCCACAGTTTCCCCAGGTGGAACACAATAGATCTGCAGTTTGTTGAATTAGGTTTTTAAGATAAAACCACACACCTGATGTGAGATCAATGAAATCACAAAGGTTGAGGTAATATTTACAGAATTATTCATGTCGACAAACATTGAATAAGCTCTAATCATTGTGCATTTACTTGTCATAGAGCACCGTAGAAAAAGGCAAATACTTCTTAGAACTGTTTATGTTATAGTATGATTCTAAAACTTTGAATAAAAATCCTGGGGAGTTACAGTGCCTCTTACATAGTTTGATATTTTAAGTTCTAAAATTTTGACACTCTTTTGAAATGACATCTTATTAGTGATATTCATAAAAAGCTGAAAGATAAAGGCAGAGGAATCCAATGAAAGATTCATAGCATTTTGTTTAATAGGAGAAAACCTTGCAGCAGTCTTATCTATTTGCCTGTCCTCATCTCCCATAGCTTTAAATTTTACACAAGAAGTTTTCATATTGGAAGACCCTATTCTGTCCATGTGCCTTTGCATGTTAGTTGTTCTGCACATCATTGACTTTCAAGTTTTAGAGATCTGATCAACTTCTCATCCTTCTAGACCCATCATAAATACAGAAACTTGTCTAAAGCCTGCAGTCATTACTGCCTGACTCTGTCCCTTGATTACCTCTGGAGTTTTTACATACTTTTCTGTGGTATGAAACCCTTTGCAGTTTTCATTGATTTTGGAGCAACGACCCTTTAAAAAAATCAGACAGGGACCTGAGTCATAGCTCTCCCTTTCATTTGCTAGAATGTAGCCTTGAGCAAGTCAAGTAACCTCTGTCTCAGTTTTCTCATCTGTAAAATCAGGATAACAATAGTATCTCAGTGCTATTATGAGAAATAAATAAAATGATGCATGTTAAACATTTAGTCTAGTTTTTGACATAAAATAAAGGTAATGCATTGCATATTAGCTACTCTTTGTTTATATTACCTAAAGGGCAAAAATCACACCAGAGACAACCGCGCAGCCAAGAGATTTATTCACCAGCCTTTATGGCTGGTTGGAGGTAGAAGAAGTGCGGAGAGAGAAGAGTCAGGGAGAGGGGAGTGAGAGGAGTCGGGGAGAGGGGAGTGTGTGAGCTCTGAACAGAAGGCCAGTGCCTGGTTGCACCGGTTGTGGTCTCTGGAGCTGTTGGCTAAGGCAGCTGCTGTCGGGCTGGAGTATGGAACTGTTGACTGAGGCAGCTGCTGTTGTGCTGGAGACAGTGGGTCTGGAACTGGTGCAGTGGCTGCCTCCTCTCAGCAGGGATGAGCTGTTGTGTGTGTTAGCTCCAAATGGGAGCTTAAATAGGGTGTGGGGTGTACCAGAGCGACTTTTAACGCTATTGGCTCTTTTGCAGGGGGTTGGGGGAGGGACAGAGCGACCTTTAAGCCCATTGGCTCCTGCCTGGGGAACAGAGCAACCTTTAAACCCATTGGCTCCTGCCCAGGGAAAATGAAACAAGGTTGCTTCTCATGGGAATTTCCACGGGGGAGGTGGCCCATCGCCCAAGCCTATCTATCATTACCCCCTTGGTTATCTCTTGCTACCTTACAAAATACCTGAAGATATGGTGGCTTAAAATATCAAACATCTCTTTTTTCAGTTTCTAGAGATCAGAAATCTGGGTGCAGCTTGGTTGGATGCCTGTGGCTTAGGATTTCTTATAAGACTACAAGTAAGATATTTGCTGGGGCTATAGTTATCTTAAGGCTTCACCAGGGGAGGACAAACTTCTAAACTCACTCATGTAACTCTTGGTCAGAGCCCTGGGCTCCTTGCCAGGTAGCCCACTTGCTAAGGTAGCTTGCAACCTGGCAGTCAGCTTCCTCAGAGTAAGCCATGAGAAGGCAAGGGAGCATGCCCAACACAGTAGCCACTGTATTTTGGCCATTTAATATGGGAAGTGACAGCTCATCATTTTTGACTTCCTCTGTTTATTAAAAGTGAGTCACTAGGTTCAGCCCATACTCCAGGCGAGGGAATTACACAGGCAGGAAGACTAGGAGATGGAGCTCATTGGGGGCCATGATAGTGGCTGCCTGGCTGAAAGAGGGCTATAACTTATTCATTTTTCCATTTTTATGCTTTCAATGACTGAGTATCTGGGTCAACAAACCCTAATACCAATAGCTAAAGATTTTTTAATTCTGGAATGTATGAGAGATACTTAGTTATCTATTGCCCACACAGTGTTGTTTTGTTGTTAGACCTTAGGGGAATGGCAATTACCAAGGCAAGACACCCACAAAAGGTGAAAGAGTGCTGGCAGCAGTCTGTCTCACCTCTCATAACAGGTGGGATGGACTACCAGAGAGCATGCCAGGAAGGTTGAAAACATGGGGGGAAATTATACATATCACTTATTTACCTAAAGCTTTCTCTACCATAGTCTACTTTCTCTTTAAATTGTAGAAAGAAAAAAACCCTAGAATGAATTTTACATTCTTTATAAATTATTATATGTTGCCATGAAATTATAATTAAGCAGTTAAGAAAAATGTCTTTTATAATATAGCATGTGGCTCTATACATCTGATTGTAACCATGGTGTCTGTTGATCAACCACCTACCAGCTGGTTAAATAAATTCCTGTCATGCCAGATTCTTGGGATGATCCTCCCTCAGAAAATCCCTGAGTTCATGGCTCCTAAGACTGAATCTTGTTTTGCATGAAGTCATTGAGTGTGGACGTATGCTCATTGAGTTGGGGCTGAGTAGCCAGACACCTATTTAGTCTTCCTACAGGATAATAATAATTTAAAAAAGATCTCTGTTCAAGCCTCTTGGAAAATATGTGTATATTCCCCCTCCAGTCTCACACGTACTAATTTTCCTCCACACTCTTTTGGACATCTTTTTCCATGTTGATAACTAGATGCCATTCAAACAGTGCTTGATAGCTGCTTAACTCTTGATGAGTAGAAATGAGGAATTTTTTCTTTTACAATCTTGGGCTTGGGAGTGGAACACAGTAGACCCCAACAAATGGAAGAAGGTATAATAATATAAGAATGTTTTTCTCAAAGTGACCCTCTGATGTGACTGTTTGGCAGCAGCTAATGTCTGTGCTCTGTTATTTCTGCATTTATCTGGACAGAAAAATCAGAGAAATAAGCAATAAATGTGTGAATACCCTGCAATTGAAGGGCCAAGCTGTGTGGGGTGAAGACTTTAAGGACTTTTCACTGTCCTTGATTCTGTTTTCTTCTTTTCCACACATAAACTCTTAACACTCTGCTAGTCTGCCCAACTTGTTCACAGAGCTTGCTATGATCCATCTTGCCTTCACTTTCAGAGCTCTCCTCCTTGTTCCTCCCATGGACTAACTTTAGCTGTAAGGCTGCTGAGACTCCTCCTTCTCAAGCACTCACCTCTACCCACCCATTCTTTTGTTTGTTCACCCAGCCTTTCTTTTAAGAAAACAAAGATGGGTTTACAGGGCTTCAGGAACTTGTGGTCAGACCATGGGGGAGGGGTAGTGTGAGGGGAGCCAATACCCTAAGGGTGTGGAGGGGGAGGGTTGCTGCTGCTGAAAGTTGGTAGGAAAAGGCTGATTGAAACCATGTGGGGAGATTTTGAAGGTTGAGATTGGAGAGGACATTCCCAGGGTGAGGGGAGTATGAGGGAGAGCATGCAGTGTGGGAATGAGCTGTGCACATAAGCCCAAGAGAGGTCCAGTTGTCCTGGAATGTGGGGTGTGGTGGAAAGAGTCCTGGCTCTGGGTATGGGGACTGGGTTTGGGTCCCCCAACTCCCCCTAGCCTCCCTGTTTGAAGAACAAACAGTGCCAATCTGGGAGAGAGACACTGAGAATATATATTGCTTAACCTTTCCAAATCCCAGTTTCCTCACCTGGAAAGTGAGGCTATACACCTCAGTTCTTGTTGGGACAATGAAATGAGATGAGGAGTGCACTGTGGCAGGACAGAGTTTGAAACAGCTATTGATGCCCCCCACCCCCCAGCCCCGCCAGCCCTCCATACCCCTTCCTTGTCCTGACCCCCTTATCTCCTTGGCAGCTGGGCCTGTGTCTTGTCTTAGGGCAACAATGTGACAGACCATAAAGGAGAGAAAAAGGGAGTGTCTTCCTGTTCCCAAACCCCACAGCCTTGGGGAATGGTAAGGACTCTGGAATTATCCAGAGTGTTGAGAATTTGATGAATGTTAGGATTCCAAGATTATCATTTGGGATTTTCTCAAGACAGATGGGAGTGTGTGTGTGTGGGGGGGGCGGGTGTGGGGGGGGCTCTATTACTAGAGAACAGGGCCCTGTGTGCCTTCACTGTCAGGTAAAGACTAAAGCCACCTCTGTAGAGGACGTGCTTGCTTAGAGCTCCAGAGGCACATGGCCCTGGGAGGAAAATGGCCCTGATATGAGTCTTGGTAGAGAGGGCCACAGAGAGGTTTTGAGAGAATCCCACACTCTGCCTAGCAAGGAAGCCACAGAAGATCACACTGCTCCCAAGAGTGGTGCCTAAAGTGGCCAGGAGACAGGAGCTAGGGTTGTCTTAGGAGTGAGCTGGAAGATTCATGCCACATTGAGATACAGGGCTATGGCAAGCCCTCTGATCTTCCATGCAATCTTCAAGGAAGGATTCTGGTAGAACTAAAATTAAATTTCTGCAACTCCAAATAGGAATGAAGTCGTCATAGGAAAAAACAATCTCAGGAAAACATTTTTTCTTGTACATCAAGGTTGTGGATGAGATACATACATATATATAGATGTAGACACACACACACACACACACACACAAATATATATCTGATAATGTAGATCTGATAGAGCACTATAATACTTTAAAAACTCTGCAGTGATGTGCAGCGTTAAGCACTAAGATGAAAACAAAACTGGGAAGCCTGGTGCAGCTGGGGGTATGCACTGTCCTGGAATAACATCCAGGGAGGACTCTGAAATGGAGGTTGGCTGTGAGGATTCTTTAATTCCCTGTTCTCAGCCTCAGAATGGCAAAACTGTAGCCCAGCTGTTCTGGTTGTAAAGGGCAGCTATGTAGGGCAGTATTCCCGGAAGCCTTCTGTGCTCCCAGATCAGCTCCATAAAAAATCAAGTGTGCTAAATATCAGGCATGTCAATACTGACAACCACAGCAAATTCAGTGCCAAATGTTTTTATCATTGCTGCAGATGGTGGCCTGTTTGTGAAACAGCACTTCTCGGAGCAAGGATGCCCTTCAACACTTGAGACCACTTACCTTTAAAATCAGAGGAAGCATCAAGCTCCGAGAAAACCTTTGGGGCAACTTAACTCTTCACACCATGTCACGCTGTGCCTGGCACTGTCTTCCCTTCCTTAGTGAGCACTGCTCATGGACTCAGTGAATCAATATTTATGGACTTCCCTCTCTGGGCTGGACACCATGGTAGGGACTGGTGAGACAACAGTATAAAGGCAAGGCAACTTTCTTTCTTTTTCTTTTTCTTTCTTTAAAAAAATATTTATTTATTTTTGCTTTAGTTGTACACAATGCGTTTTTATTTTTATGTGGTGCTGAGGATTGAACCCGGGCTGCGCACGTGCTAGGCGAGCGCTCTACTGCTGAGCCACGACTCCAGCCCATCTTTCTTTCTTTTTCTTTTTAATATTTAGTTTTTAGTTGTAGTTGGAAACAATACCTTTATTTTTTTTATTTTTATGTGGTGTTGAGGATCAAACCCAGGGCCTCGCACGTGCCAGGCAAGCACTCTACTGCTGAGCCACAAGCCCAAGGCAAGGCAACTTTCTTCAAGGACTTAGATCATAATTTATCATCATATGTTAGTAACAACAAACAGTAAGCAGTATTATTCTCATTTTGTAAGAACTGAGATCTAGAGAAGTCAAGAACTTGCCTAAGGTCACACAGGCACACCAGATCATTCTGGATCAAAGTGAATGCCCCTAACCACCACGTCCTAGTGTCCAGTGAGGAATGAAGACCAGCAGGTTGGGGATTATGAGATAGAGTGATGGGAACAATGATTAGGAAGGACTATGTGAGAACTCGAGAGGGGCCCTTACCTGTCGTGGAAGGTCAGGGCAGGGTTCCTAGAGGAGGCCACATTTGACCTAAAAATTGTCAAATTGAGTATCTGAATTAGAGGATCTACTTGAGGTCCTCAGTCATGGAATTAGGATTCTTTCCTCAGTGTAGTATCTCTGTGAAATCTGTGTTTAGTGTCTATGTTTTGCACAGCAGACAAAAGATAATTGCTTTCATTGAGTCTGGATTCGTTATGCCCATTTTCCTACCCTGCAAATATAAAGAAGGGATATTCTTATTCACTGTCTGCGGATGTGACTTCAGGGGCAAGGCAGCGGGTAGGGGCCAACACAGCCAGGGCCAGGCGTCATGCAGTCTGCACTTTGGCCTCCGTCCAGCTCCAGTCAGAGCTATCACTTCTTGCCCTGGAACAAGACTCTGAGGGGAGCACCAGCCATCTGAGCACCAGCTGGCAGTCTGTGTGAGGCTGTGCTGACCCTGCCTAACCCACGGCCAGTATGTGACCTTACCAAGAGTCTATGGGGACTCAGAGGGAGTGTGCTGGAAGAAAGCCATATGAGGCAATAATGACCCCATTGCTGATGTGCCTCTGGAAGGAAGGAGATGGGGAGCCTCTGTTTAGAGGTAAAAGTAGACACGAACCAATGTTCTCTCCCTCTAGTCTTAACCCATGGAAGTGCCCAGATATTTCCTCCAGCATTCGCATCTCTGCATAGTCTTTTCTAATTAGATCTGCTTTCCCCCAAGACATCAGAATTAAAGATAACTATAATCACTTATTTAGTTACATTTTCAACATCATTCAGTTACAAATGTCCCAGCACATTCCAGAAACTACTATATGTATTTCTTTTTAAAGTATATTTATAAGGCATAGTTTTAGTTATACATCTCATATGTTGGAGGCAATATATTCTGGAATATAAACTACTTGTTTTAATTACAAATATACAGTGTTTCAGCTACATGTGGATTGAATACAGTTGGGAAAGAGAGTGATTTGGGAATCTCACCACTATTTGTGATGTTTCTTTGGAAAAATATTAAAAATTAAAGAATCCACTTTATAATCCAATTTTAGTGACACTTCAGTCAAGTAGGGAATGGCATGCATTAGGGCAGTTGTGATTTTCCATTAGTCTGCTTCTTTTGAGTACATGTGACAGGTAATCCAGGGAAATGCACCAATTGGCAGCTATTCTTCCTCTGTAGCTATTGATGAAAAGAGGAATAGAGCTAGCATTCTAGAAGCCAGCGGAGTTATTTAATGCTTGGGGAGAAATGGGGCCACCCTCTGGGTTTTTGCGGCTTGCTTATGATGTTTTAAAGAGGCCTGCTTGGAACAAGACAGGCAATATTTGTGTAATTGTAAACAGATCCTTAGATCCTTTATAGCTGAGATGATCTGTACAAGGAAAAGGGGCTCTCTTTACTCTTTATAATGAAATCAGGACCTTGTACACACTCTCTATAATTGCCCATTGCTGAGGCTGTGTAGTATGCATCTGTGCGTCCCGCCGAGCATGTGATCATGAAGTGATAGACCATGAATTAGAGAAGTCTTCCCTCCTTAGAGGTGTGAGTTAGGTAGAGCAGCAATCTGTTATTAGTGTCTCTACAGGTGGGCTAGGCAGAATGCTCTGAGAGAGGCCCAGGTATGGTAGAAAGGACTCTGAAGTGGGTGCATTATGGAAGCAGGTTCCTGACCTTCTGTTATTTACAGGTTGCTTGGTCTTGGCCTACACACTTCACTTTTCAGAAGCAGGTTTCCTGGTTTATAAAGCACTTTGAGCAAGGTTTTAACTGAGGTGACTGGTAGTATCAAGTCTGGTGGCTGGGAGCTTGGATCTACCTCTGGATCTAGACTTGGGCTCAAGTCTGGTGGTGTTACTTAATAGTTTTGTGGCCTTCAGCAAATCACTTCATCTGGTACCTCAGTTTCAATAAAATAGGCATAGAAAGATTAAGAATACTTGGGCTGGGGTTGTGGCTCAGAGGTAGAGTGTTTGCCTCACATGTGTGAGCACTGGGTTCAATTCTCAGCACCACATATAAATAAATAAATAAATCAACAACTAAAAATATATATATTTTAAAAAGGAATACGTGTGTTTCACAGGGTGTTGTGGCACACACCTGTAATCCCAGCCATTCAGGAGGCTGAGGCAGGAAGATCTCAAGTTTAAGGACAGCCTTAGCAATGCAGGGTCTGGAGATGTAGCTCAGTGGCAAAGTGTCCCTGGGTTCAATCCCCAGTATCAAAACAACAACATACCCATACACACACAACCAACGAAACAAAAACCAAAAACAACTCGTGTTTCTCAAAATTCAGGCCTGTACACGTAGCCCCAGTGCAGGACATTACATTTTTTAAAAATTTGTTTCATTTGTTCTAATTAGTTATACATGACAATAGAATGCATTTTGACACATCATACATAAATGGAGCATAACTTCTCATTCATCTGGTTGAACATGATGTAGAGTTACACAAGTCGTGTAATCATACACGTACAGAGGGTAATAAAGGACATTACATTCTTGTTGCACACATGCTAGAGCTTCATTTAAATGAACAGAAAGCCAGCTAGGCCCAAGAATTTCAATGTCTGACACTAGGATAGTTGAGCAATAGGAAGCTGGCCACTGGCATTTCACGGTGTTTATATATATGGTATGATAGTGAGTTTTCTAACGCCCTTCATAGATTTTGGATACCTCTTATCTGAACTTTGCATTTATCATAAAGAATATATTAGATATTATTAGTGATATGACATTAAAACAAATATATTCTGCTTTTTTAAAAATAAATCTCTGGACCAGACTAATTGTAAAGAATCTTGAGCTTGTAAGGGAATTGTTAAAATAATAACAACAAATCATCCTTTGCAACTACTTATTCATGTGAATAATAATTTCCTCATTACAAATTAATACAAGATAAACTGGATCCTGAAGGTTATATCAGAATGCAACTATCACTCTCAATACTTTTCTTTAAATGAGTGTTGTGGATAGATAGTTTTTAAATACATTTACACTGGCAAAGCAGAACTTTTATGTATTTTGTAATAGGGTGAATCTTGATTTACTCAGGACTGTCCCTGTTTTAGCATTAAAGTCCTTCATTCTTAGACCCCTCAGTTGTTCTGATAGAATAGTTTGGCAAGTCACCCTGTCTATATATCAGAACCCTACGTAAGATTTAGTTTGAAAAAAGGATTCTGCTGCTAAAGCTGTTTTAACAGCACTATGATAGAAGATCTTCTTTGTGATGCACAAACGATTTATTATCCAAACCTGGATACTGTTGGGAGAGAGGGGCATGCTCTGGATGAGAAGCACACCCTATCTCTAAGGTCCTTCCCAAATCTGTAAGTCCAGTATGCTCTTTGATCACAAGGTAACAAAAACCTTTTAGTAGAAATTATTCTAGATATCTCACATTACATTAAAGGATTACTGAGCCAAGGATAAATTTATGTTCTGTATTTGATCATAACTATGGAAGGCATACCAGATGAACCAGAAAAAGATACTTGCTAATACCCGGTTATGCCCTGGAATTGGTTGTTTGAAAAGATAAATCCCTGACGTCAAATGACTTGCTTGTGATTCACTTTATTTCTCATTCAAGCTAAATGAAAAGAAAAAATGTTAATTGATGGTTGTAGTAAGTCAGGCTCCAGTTGAGTAAGGCTTTATTTTGTCTAAACCAACCTCTAGGGTGAATAAATGTAACTATTCCATGAAAGAATGGAATTCATGTGGTCTGTTACCTCCAGATAATCTCAAAGAATAATACTTTAAAGGCCCAGCTTCCTGTCTCCAGGGAGATTGGGGGTAGGAGGATGCTTGGGGGCATGTACCACTGCCCCTCACCGCCTCCACTGCTTACAAGTCATAAAGCGCAATCGAGTCCTCCAGCAAATGTGCTTTAGAGGAGCCTATCCACATTTACTTGACTCTTCACTAACCTTTGTTAAACTGCTTTATTTTATTTTTTGGTACCATGGATGGAGCCCTGGGTGTTTTGCCACTGAGCTACACCGTCAGCCCTTTTTATTTTTTATTTTGAGATAGGGTTTTGCCAAGTTTCTTAGGGCCTCACTAAGAGGCCAAGTTTGGTCTCGAACTTGCTATCCTCCTGCCTCACCCTCCTGAATCACTGGAATTACTGGCATGCACCACCATGCCAGGCTAAACTGCTTTATTTTAGTGATTATTCCTAACTTTCTTAGCTCTGAATCAGCACGCCTGCCCTGAATTTTGTTGTAATTGTTGTTCCTCTGTTTGTTTTCCTGGAAGGATGCTCAAAGATCAGCCCACCTTTGCTAACATAGAAGTAATGGCAGTGGGTTTTTTTGGTGGTGTCACATCTGAGCAGATGAGATGCTCTTCATGATCCTGACAAGGTGGGGTCTCTCCCACTCATTTGCCCCAGATATGATTATGGCCTTTTTCAGGTTGTGAAGGGACATTCTTACTCAGTGCTATCTAAGAATATGTACTTTACAATAAATTTTTTTGTGTTACATAAGTGATAAACACAAGCACCGCACTGTTCCCAAAACTTCTTTTCAGTCTTCCACTGCTGCTTGGGTTTGCAAGGATCCATGTCATCACTCCAGTTCACCTGGATAGACAATCTAGTTTGTCCCTAGTTCTTTTCCCCCATCCTTTCCACACCCTAGTCAGGACTGATTTAGGTGATTCTATAGAGCTCATTTTTGTGAGATTTCCGATTTCCGAAGAGTGGATTTGAGAAATGCATGTAGTGTTTTCTTTTTCTTTTCTTTTTTTTTTTTTTTTTTTGATACTGGGGATTGAACTCAGGGGCACTTGACCACTGAGCCACATCCCCAGCCCTTTTTTTTGTATTTTATTAGAGAAGGGTCTCACTGAGTTGTAAGTGCCTCGCCATTGCTGAGGCTGGCTTTGAACTCGCAATCCTCCTGCCTAGCCTCCCAAGTGCTGGAATTACAGGCGTGCACCGCCGTGCCCAGCTACATGTAGTTGTTTTAAATCTATGGATTTAAATGATTGTGAGCAATTTTTTTTTTTTTTTTTTTCTCCTATGCTAGTAATTCACCTCTTAGTCGGACCATGATGGAGAAAGGGCAGGAACATAATTTAAAGAGCTGTATATAAATGTGTACTAGAACTGACATATAACTTAAGGTTACATTGTTGACTGAAATCACACATAATAAAAATCATTCATTTACAGAGTGACCATGCTCTATGAACTTTATATTTATTACTCATCTTATCCACATACAACTCTATGCAGTAGGAACTTGATCACCCTCACAGAATTTAGGTACCTTATAAAGTTCTCCCAACTGACAAGTTGTAGAGCTGAGATGACCAACTGTTCTTGTTTGCTGGAGTCTGAGGTGGCTCTCAAAAAACGGGACTTCAAGGCTAAAATTGGGAAAGTCCCTGGCAAACCAGGATGAATTGGTCTCACTCTGGGTAGGCACAGAACGTGGGCTTCTGAGGGCATTCTGCTAACTGTCGTGTTATGCTGCCTCTCCTAGATGAATTCAGCAGTAAGTCACAGTTTACAAAGGGCATGCCTCAACTTTTTCCCAAAGTAAATAGTCAAGAACTTGAATATTGGTGGAGGGTTGGAAGCATCTTCCCTGAGGGGCTTCCCGATTTTCTTTTTAGTTGCATAAATCGAGCATGTAAAATGTTCTTATGTAAGTCAACTCAAAATGTTTATTTCCCCCTTTCAGATTGTAATTTCTTGAATCCCTTCTCTTGTTTTTCTTACCTTACAAACCCCAATTCCTGAAGCTTTGTATTTCCAAGAACAACTTTATCCCCGCGAAAGAGAGCTTTTCTAAAGTCTCTCTGTGCTCTAGAGCTCTGCTGTAGCAGGCAGAGCGTGCTGGCTCTATGTGACTTTAATCTCCTGGTTTACATGATTAAGTGTGCAGAAAATTCAAGGATTTTCTCCCAAATCCCTAAAAACGAGGGCGAACATGCTTGCTTTCTTCTTGAAAAGTGGTTCCTTTCTGGATTTTGAGCTCTGCATTAGAGTCAATCTTTTCTTCCCGTAGGAGGATGGTCTCTCCTGAATCCCTTCAAGACCCAAGCTTTGCCTGAGAATCTCCCACACAGGGATACTTGGGGGCTTGCTCACAAGGCAAGCCTTTATTTTTAGAAAGCAATCATTGTGGAAAAGTTCTTTTTTATATCATGCTGAGATTTGTCCCTTTGCAACTTAATCAGTTCACTTTCCTTCGGAAGCAGTAAGAATAAATTTCTCTTTCAGAAATGCAAAGACGGTTTGAATGTTCCCTTCTTAACTTTTTTTCCTTTAGACGAAAGATCCTAGTTCCTTTACTTTTTTCTTTTTGTCATTATTTTCATTTATTTTTCCAAAGGAAGTCTAACATTGAAATGAGGAAGTGAAGCCAGTGTTTAATTAGCATTTAATATCTCCTTACTATAAAATCAATATAGTATAGTAAAGAGACTATACATTAACAGCATTAAAAAAAAAGAAGGAAATGGAGACATGGATGATTGCTGCAAATTTATATCAGTATCCAGTTATCTTCTATATTGAGGAAATCCTGAGTTTTAATATTATTAGGTTTTAATATTATTAGGCAGTAGGACACTCAGAATGGTAAGCAGTCTATGTAATTGTGTGAGTATGATTTCAAGTGATTTTTATTGTCTCCTTTATTATTTTCTGAACGTTTCGCACCAAGCATTTACATATTTATTTAGTCTCATAAATTATACATTTCTTGATTTCAATTGTTAGTAGGTGTGTGTCTTAATAGCATAATATTGTAAAAATATCTGAAAAGAAATGACAACATTATAACTAAGAGATATGTCTATAAGAATGTTTCTTCCCATTGCTTTTCTAGGTTTTCTTATAAGAATATGCAATGTATGATTTTTGGTGGTTCACTAATCTTTAAATAATGGAAAACGTTAAAGAATTACCTCCAAACATGGTGGTAAAATGTAGGTGGTATTAACTACATTTTATGTAGGATTACATTTTTTAAAAAAAGACGGGTGTAGTTGCATTTTTTCTGATAATATTTGCAAGTAATTAAAACATATGCCCAGTGATGAGAAGCTTTGAGAGCTACACAAGAATGGTGTAATGAACTTGGCAGTGTAGGTTAATGGAATGAAGGCCTTCAATGAGCCAAATTTTAATATCTGGTATGTTTGAATGTTTATTATAGTTTTTAAACATTCAAATATAATTTAAAATACAATTAAAGTAAACATTTTCAGAACACCAAAATATCACCATATAACCTAATTTGAAAACTCATGATCTATCAATACAGTATAAATTATCTATTCCATCAGATAGCCTAAATTATATTTTATTCCTCTAGACACAACTTTAGGTCATAGAGTATATTGGTTTGTCAGGGTTGCCATAAGAAAGCACTACAGATTGGTTAGTACAGCAGAAATTTATTTTCTCATAATTCAGGAGGCTGGAAGTTCAAGGTTAAGGTGTCAGTCAGCAGGGTTGGTTTCTTGTGAGGCCACTCTCCTTGGTTTGTAGATAGCCGCCTTCTTCCTATGTCTTTGCATGTTCTTCCCTCATAAATGTTTTTATGTATGGATTTCTTCTTAGAAGGAAATCAGTTGTACTGAATTAGGGCCCACCCTAATGACCTCATTTTAAATTAATTACCTCCTTAAAGATCCTATCTTTAAATATGGTCACATCTGAGGTAGTGGGGATTAGGACTTCAATGTATGAATTTTGAGATGACATAATTTAGCCCATAACATGGTGTTTCATAATTTTCTATATTCTTGTTACAAAATATAATACCCTTTTACAAAATATAATACCCAACTTCTCAATTTTTATTTTGTTACATATTTGTGTATAGACACATATATTGAAGTAAAATGTAAGTGTATTTATGTATCATGCATTCTGCATTCATATGATTTTGTCTTTAAAGAATCACTTGAAATTTTAAGGGGAAAAAACATTTTGGGGGTTCTGGAATGACTTCACCTTTGACTATTTGCAATTATCACACAGACTTGTGTAAACCAACCAGTATCAAGTTAAAAGAAAATCAGATCAATGGTTGGAAAAATCAAAACAGATGCTCATTAGATTCGTCTAAGTCAGAATTGACTCCACCTTTCAAATTTTGTGGGAATTGTGTTTAACATCTGCAGAACAAAGCAAATACGTTTAATTCACCACAGCCTCTAGTTTATAGTTTAGATTTGGCCTCTCTGATCTATTATATTTGTGCTAGAAGGCTAACGAAGTGAGTTATAAAAATGGAGAAACTAGAAATATTAATTTTTCTAGTCCAAGATAATCATCCTCCTTGGGTTTCACTGTGTGTAACTCAGGGAAGTTTTTGGTATTAAAGTGGAATAGTGTCCATTCTCAACTTACAAACCAGCTGTGTTCCAAAAAGTCAGATATTAAGCACTCTTAAGAAATTTTCCCATAGAAATAATGTTATTTATGATGATTACACTCCTAGAGCAGCCCATAAAACCCTATTTAACTCCTGTCACACAAAGTATGGCATTGATAATATAGTACTATGAAACCTCCTCACCAACTAAAACACTGCCTTTATGGAAAAAGAAATAATGTCACAAGCATAATATATATTTTTAAATCTATCAATGTGCTTTTCTTCTTTGTATTTCTCTCTGTTTGCCAGAGGCATCCATTTGTATCAGGGAGGTTTAGGATTGTTACCACAGGAATGCAGAGTCTGTATTCAATGTTTGACAATTGGAATAGAATTACTGAGACACAGCAAGATAGTAGTCATGAAATCTAGAATTTATCCAGAGAGGAAAGGTTTTTAGATTTCCTAGGTACCCTTTACATAGCTACATATCTAGAAAGAATTAGACTGTTCAGTGCCTGTAAACCAGGGCTGAAGAGAACTCCAAGTACCATGAAGAGGCCACAGGAAAGTGGGCAAGAGCCTCCCCTTTAACCCTGATGGGGTGTGGAAAGTGAAGAGATGGACAGAAATGGAGCAAGTCTTGGATGTTGAAGACCAAGAAAGATTCAGAGAGATCCAAGGGAAGCCAAAACAAGGAGATTTATTTTATTTCCCTCATCATTTTGAACTCTGACAAGGAGACAGCCACAGAGGGTAGGCTGCTGCAATGTGAGATGGTCATCACTGGTCAGCATGCTGGTCCAATTAATTAGAGGACAGACCTCCGGCTGGCCAGCATTCCTCTGTGGTTTTCCGCACAAGAGTTCTGGGGATTTGACCAAGCTTTCTGCAATGGAAAACAGAGAAAACCAAGGGGTCAAACACAGATCCAAGAGCCCTAGAATGCACAAAGTTACTATCACTATGCAGCCACATCAATGTTTATAGCAGCTGGATTCACAATAGCTAAACTGTGGAACCAACCTAGATGCCCTTCAGTAGATGAATGCATAAAGAAACTGTGGTATATATACACAATGGAATATTACTTAGCCACAAAGAAGAATGAAATTATGGCATTTGCAGGTAAATGGGTGGAGTTGGAGAATATCATGCTAAGTGAAATAAGCCAATCCCCCAAAACCAAAGGCCAAATGTTTTCTCTGGTAAGTAGATGCTGATCCATAATGGGTGGGGGCAAGGGAAGAATGGAGGAACTTTGGATTGGGCAGAGAGGAGGGCAGAGGGGTGGTGGTTATAGGGGTGGGAAAGATTGATTGAGATGGACATTATTATCCTGTGTACATGTATGATTGCACAAATGGTGTGACTCTGCATCGTCTACAGCCACAGAAATGAAAAGTTGTGCTCCATTTGTGTGCAACGAATCAAAATGCATTCTGTTGTCACATGTAATTAATTAGAACAAATAAAAAAAGTTATTGTCACTAGACAAATGTGTCCCATTGATGTCACTTCATTTCACTCCCCCCCGCCCATCAGTATGGGAGCTCATTTGGGGTATTAGATTAGTTATAGGAAAAATGGTGCCTGTGTTTTCTTCACAAAGAAATCTTCATACATTTCATAAACACGTAAATCTTCTGTCATGTTAAAAGCACCTACTATGTGCACCTATTACATGCTTATCCTCAGTCTTCAGAAGGGTGCTATGAGATAAATAAGTATACCTTTACCACTGAGGAAACTGAAGTGATTGTGCACAAAGCAACACAGCTTCTGAGAGGGTAAACTGGGATTTGAATCAAATTAGTCATGCCCTGACATTGATGCACTGAAATTTTTCAGGGACTTCAGAATTATATTTGGGAGCATCTGGAGCACACATTCCCCTTATCTTTTTCATTATGGACTGAGAAAGGAGAATGGCCCCATATGGTGGCTCTCAGGGATGTGTGTGGGGCTGGGAATGGGTGAGTGTGAAGGTACCCTAGATAAATGAAGAGCAAGGTTGAAGCCTTAGTGGCTAAGGCCTCAGACTGGTGTAAAAGTCCCCAGGATGGTCTTTTGGTGTGGGGCTGCCTCCTACTACTAAACTCACTTGGCTAGTTTTCCCCCACTGCCAGGACCTGACCAGAGCCCCTCTCTTCTGTTGCTCCCTATGCTCCTAAAGCCGTTTCCCATAAACTGCTTTTCCAATGTGACAGGGTTCTGAATGGTATAAAATATCACATGATAATTTTTTGCATCTTCCTGAAGATTCAATTTTACTCAAGGGTAATTGAACCGTTTTTTACATTCAAATAAAAATCTATATAATAAGGGGGCAAAAAGCAAGCTAGGAGTGAAATTTTAGGGCCTGGTACAAGATTATTGGTGAGAGCTGCTTTGGGCCAGAACCTAGACTTCTGGGGTATGCATCTAGTTAACTCTGCTGTTTAGGGTAGTGTCTTTTGGTGGAAAAATTGGAGAATCCGAGTGCTAATGGGAGCATTTTTGAGGTTTTTCTGAGGGGCTTTTCTACTAAGAATAGTAGACAAGCCAGGCTTTCCCTAGAAAAGTAACTGGGGCAGGGATTTACCCCAGGAAACCAAAATATAGAGGGAGGGTGGTAAAACAAAACAAAACAAAATTGAACAATGATTTTAAAAGCTTAGCACTTACTTACTGAGAGTAATTAGCTAAAATAGGAAGCTACCAGATGGCTCAGCCTTGTTATTAAAACCCATCTGTGCACCACATTTTGAATTTGGGAGCTTATTTGAGGGAGCTTTGTCCTCACATCAGCTGCCCTGCTCTAATACCGGAACTGCCAGGGAAGATGGTTTCCTGATCCCTCTGGACCCCACATCCTATCCTCTCTATTCCTTACCTCCCTGAACCTGATTTGTTTTTGAAAATGTAAAGAGAGGCTAAACTTTGACTTTGTATTCACAAAGGCTGTATGTCATTTACCAATCACGTACATGGTTGTGACTTTTCTTGATTCTCTCTGGATAGAAATGGAAAATGGTCTGGGGAAGATGGAGTTGGGGTAAGGGGTTTGTAAAATGGAAGCACTGTTAGCACTTTAGCAAGTGGAGGTGCTGGGAGGATAACGGGAATGAGGAGGCTTTGGGTGGGTCTGTGAGCCCTTCCTCACTCCCCTTTTGTTTGGCAGCCATTCTGCCACCATGGGATAGAAATGGTGGTCTATAGGTGACCTTGGCTGGGCAGCCTTGCTGGACTTACATGAAGTGACACAGGGTAGGATTCCTTGGAACAAGACACATTATTGGATCCTTCTTCCATCTGTAGAGGGCCAGAAACTTGAATAAGAAGATTCAAATGATTTCATGATGGCCCATGTTCTGATGTGTGTATGATGTTTGTTGCTCATTGATACATGGAAGGAAAAGCACTCAAAACCTTTCACCAGGCACTTTATTTACTAACTCTTTAAGTATTCTCAGAGCCAGGCACCACATCAGTGTTCGCTTGTATGTTTCTGTCCTTAAAACTTCTCTTTTTCTCCCTGACACCAAGAATGCCAGAAACCGATCACTCCATGGGTTCTTTATTGATTACATCAAATGAGACAATGCATATAAAATATTTTGTAGAGTCCCTGGCACATAGTGAGACTGTTAGTTGGTATTAGAGTAAATGCTCAATGCATCATAATTATTATTATAATTATGTGGTTATTAAAATCTTCTTATATCCATCAAATACATGGAAATCTTAGATATCCACAAATGCTAGAATAATGACAAATATTTTATCTTAGTCCTTGGGAAGTTTCTGAACCTTTTTACATGGCATATGCTTCTAGATATACTGGCTATGAATTGCTGTTGTAATAGAGGGATGACTAGTTAATGAACCCAACAATATCAGAGTATAAAGTATAAAGAAATGTAGCATACAACTTATTAATCAAGTCAAAATTCTGCAAGATTTGGTCTTCAAGTGTTGCTAATAGAAAAGAAAGTAGGAATTCCAAAGGGGAGGGGGGAAAAGCTCAATGTGGGCATTTATTGTCAGTGGGATGAATTTGGAAAGTGCAACTGAATAATTGGACAAAACCATACAAGATGTCAAGATTTCAGTTGAATATCATTTTAGTATCCATAAGACTTGTACAGATCTCAAAGGATAAATATGAGAAAAGGAATACCTAACAGAGTCAGTTGCAAAAGATTTTAGAGTTCAAAGGATTTTAGGCAAATGAATGCCTAAGACTATCAAGTGGGCAGTCTGGGTAGGAGTTTCAGACTTCTGTGAGATAAACAGAGAGGAGGACCATTTTGGGCATAAAATGAGGTGTATCATGAAACCAATACCTCCTTTAAATTATGACATCTCTGATATAGACTATAAATGGGGACTTCCAGGGTTGCCAATGAGAACATAGGCAGTATCCCAACAAAATCTCCAATAGAAAAACTGTCTCAATTAGCTAAGAACACTTCCTAATGGGTAAGTTTAGCATTAATTGTAGATGTTTATGAAAACTAACACATAGTATTAATGTTTTATAATAAAGAATCTGATATATGTCTTATTTTGTCTTGTGATGTTTAAGAACATTTTTGTCTATTGCAATAATAGGTCAACCTTATAATTCCAATTAAAAAGGCATAATTACATAAATAATTTATACTGTACCTTAATGTTAAATCTTACCAAACTTATTTAGAGTATTGGAAGAGTTAATAACACATAAAGTCTATCATATTTACAAGTTTAATTTATTAGAATAATAAAGTTCTAAAAATACACAGAAAATTGTGGTCATGATGGCAGTACTTACAAAGAAACTATATTTAATATGTTAATGCAGTTAAATTATTTGTGCTTAGGTAACAAAATTATAAATGAAACAAAATATTTTTAAAATTTACTAAGATTTTTGGCTTATAAGTAAAATAAGATTTGAAAAGTGAGCTTGCCTTAGATTCTGGGCTGGGGTTGTGGATCAGAGGTAGAGCCTAGCATGCGTGAGGCACTGGGTTCGATCTTCAGCACCACAGAAAAATAAAATAAGGGCATTGTGTCCACCTACAACTAAAATAGAGCCTTAGATTCTGAAGTTTTTAACTTCAATGAATTGAAAGTTGTTTTTTGTTTTAATTTGAAATGACTATACAAGTAATTTTTTCTGCCCAACAAAATATTTGAGGACTCAAAATAAAAATAGTCACGTTAACACAATTATGTACATTATAAAGCAAGCAAATTGTTTTTGCTGTAATGGAGGAGATAACTTAGATGAATTAAAGCAACAACAATGAGAAGAAATACAATGTCAGGATAAGGAAGTGATGGCTACAGACCAAGCTTCCCCATGCAGTGACATCAGGGGATGGATTGTGGAGAATCCCTTCATACACTGAACAAATGTAAACAACAAAATGCCACTTCAATCTTATTGATTAGCACAATGATGGTAATGCCATAATTTTGGGAGAATTTGCAACAATATAACATTGCTGATGGCAAATCTAAGCTGGTATACCTTTTCTAGAGTAATATGCAAAGTATTTCAAGAATCATAAAATGTTCTTACTTTCTTCATCTTACCCATCCCACTTATTGGCAATCATTGTAAAGAAATAATACAAAGAAAGGAACATTTGTATACACAAAGGCATTAATTATAGAATTACGTATTGGAACAAAATTAAGGAATATCCTAAACATCCATGAGATTCAATTAGCCAATTATGTTAGGAACATATAAGATATATGAAAATAGTAAAATAAAAATCATCAAGACTGGAAATAACCTGGGGAAATGTACATTATATAAAAAATGTACATTATAAAAATTCAGCAAATATGTTTATACTAGGATTATGTACATATGATTGAGGGATAGAAGGGAGTTTAGGAAAAAAAATGAATGCTTTTGTCTCACAAAAATATTTTGTACTATTATAATACATGTGTGGCATTAATACTTTTTTTGTTGTTAAAGTTAGATCATGTCTCATAATCCTTCTTTGTTAACATTCTAGTTTTGATCTACCATATATAAGTTTATCTATATTTAAATCTAGAAATTTCTAAGCAAGTTTAATATAAAAGATTTGATAACTCCTACGGCTGTAACATGTACTGGAGTGGCATTCCACCTCATCTTTTTTTTGGTGATAGCATATGTGCTGTGGTTTAGAGAACAACCTTTTCCCCATTGATTCAGCCTTACTGGTATTGTCAATCAAAATATTTTGACCTTCCCTGGGTGATAAAAAATATCTTTCGCATTTGTTCCCTGGAGCCCCCAAACTACCCTGGTTCCTGTTGATTCTAAAATCTGGTTTTTCAATTTCACTTTCATTCTTGGAATTATTCTGTGTCCTTCCAATACATTTTTATCTTTGCTTATATAAGCTGAATTTCTCCCATTCATATCCTTAGGTGTCACATTTTCTCAGACTTTTATTTCCAACAAGTTAAGTGCTATAGGAATACAGATAAGGTAGGTCTTAATTCTGACGTTGAAGTTAGAAAGAAGGGTTCCTATAGCAGGTAGCATTAATAGGTAGAATTCCTGTCAGCTGCAGTAAGTAGGACAGCAGTCATATGGTGTTGCAAAAATATATGACTTTTTGAAAAACAGTTAACAGCCTGATATTGTTAGTGCTTATTGGAATGAGCCTATGAGGTTCTTAAAGTTCTAGAAACTGTGTTTTTCTTCTTTGTGATAACAGAATTTAACAGAGTGTCCAACATATATAGAGGTTCCTGATATGTTTGTTGAATAAATGGCTGACGTAAGGGAATGGAAGTAGATTGGGGGGGAAAAAGGAAATGCAAATCTTAAAGTTCTTGGAAGGCCATGCTAAGGCATTTGGGTTTCTCTGAAGCCACTAGAAGGTTATGAGTAAGCGTTTTGAGTAAGGGAGTGAAATGACCAGATGAATGAAAACATAGACAGGGAGACAACTGTATGATACTGACACAAATGTAAACATTGAAGCTCTTAAAAAACAGATATGGGTCATTCTGCAAATGTGTGGGTTGTATGTCTTACACACTGAAAATACTAAAGTGGAGAATGTATCCGTTGGGGACATGGTGTAGAAGATTCTCCCACTCCATGGAGTAGGAGTTCAGATCAAATGGCATTCCAACACCATACACTGAAGACTTTAGTTAACTCATTTCTTAGACCCATTGCATACAATCTCATTGTTCTGAGTTTGTGGATATTATGCACCTTCCCATTTTCAGATCTAGTTAAAAGGTACTAATCTTACTTAAGAGCAGAGTCCTGATAAACAGCATGATTGAAGTATTCAGGAAAGAGTTAGGATTGGTGGACCTTTTTCTGTACTATTTTATGCAAATTAGTAGAAATGATGTCTAAAACATTTGTTATGTATTTGGGGGGTGACATTAGCTAATTTTTTAAGTTACCAGGGAGTGGAGTGCTATTAACTCTGAGGATGATGGGTTTGCATCAGGAGCCTCAGGTGAGGGCTGGCCAAATGGAAGGAGTGAACAATGAGCTGTGCCTGATTTTTGAGCCCTGTTATGCCTCACCTCTGTAGGGCCCAGATGGAAATTCTGAGGATAAAGCGGCAGTGATAGCTGCTCCAATTTCCCCTTCTTATTTTTATCCCAACTTCCTTTCCCCCCAACTAATAATAAAATACTGGTAAAGGAAAGCATCAAGAGTCTGCCTTCTTCACTTACTGTTTCTCTAGTAAGAATAGGAATTAATTTACAATTAGATATCATTTTAGATCTTTGCCTTTCACTCAGCATATACAATGACAATAATCTCCCATAAGGAGAGCTGACATGAACATAATTAATTTGGGACCCAAGAGGATGTAGCTGCAGTTCAGAGCAGCCTTCTTGATAGAAAAGAATACTGGTAAAAAAATAAATAAATAAATAAAAAGAATACTGGTGGATCTGTTCATGGGGAAATTGTGGAAATTAACATCAATTCCCCGTTTCAACTTTTCTTTCTTTGGAAATCATATAAAAAGAAACATAGACATTTATAGCAATGGTAGGAAAGGTAAACACCAATGAAAACAGATTAAATAAAGATAGAAAAATAATCTCCCCCCAAACATAGTAAACATGAATCTTTTTTAAATATGCTTTTACTCTACAACGTTGAACAAGAAGTAGACATATGCAAAACTGGAAACACATTGTGCAGTTCTTTAATTTAAAACAAAGAATCCTCCCCTGCTCCCCCCCAAGTTCAACTTGTTATACCAGTGTGCAATAGCAATGACTGGGGCTGGGTCAATTTAAAGGAGTTATACTATGTAATCAGGACCATATTTATTTAGCCTAAAGTGATATATTAAAGAAAAGGTTAATCTATGCCTTATATCTTTTTGGTTAAGATTATTAGTTTTCAAGGAGCTATTTAGGTCTGAGTTGGTGGTGCTTCCAATCAAACTGATAAATGTCATGAAAACCATGAAAGGTAGCAATTCAAGTCTTGGTTCTAAGTAAAACTCTAGCTTCAGCTCTTGAATACCTGTTCTGGAGTAAAAGGTAGTCAGTATTGTCCGGAACTTTGAGTTCTCTTTGCCCCTCTTCTGATCTGCTACTAATCTTATGCTGACCCTCATTTTCTCCAGCTCTCCTGGGTGGGGAGAGGCTTCTGCTTGAACACTCCCCACTGAAATTCCCATCCCAGGGAGCATCCCTTTCTACCTCAGAAAGATACTTGTTTTACTAGAATTCAGTGGCTTTACTCTCCTTTGGTAAGCCTTAGAGACTTGATTTCAAACCAACCTGGCAAACTGATGTATTCTTGGGTGTCCCCCTGTCACCCTCCTAGGTAATGTATTGGCATTTCAATATGTATCTCCTGGGGACTCTCAACCCCAAGGAATGACTAATGGGGTAGGGGAAAGGTGGTCAGTATCAGATTCTGTGGGAGGATATTTTGGATCAAAGGCCTCCAGATCAAATATCTCTGCCCCTTTCACCTAGTTTTGGACCTATTATTTTCCCAAAGAAAACTTTGAAGAAACTTTTATAATGAAAAGTATAATTTTCCCCTAGATGTGTGTCTTCGGTCTTAAAGGAACTTTGGCCATCATGATTCCCCACTCTGTGGTGGTTGCACCTTTCCCTTCAGGCAAGATTTACTGACCAACTTATTGGACAGGTTATAATAGGCAACCACCCAGGTTAACTGCTTCTCATCAATCCCCTGTGATGGGTTTGTTTTAGGCTCTTAACGAAGTAGAAACCCTCCTAGTCTCTGATTACCTATCTCCTGATTTAACTCTTCCACCTTAGATGGGCTTCACTTTTCCTGGGGTTTTATTAAAAGTGTTTAGCTTGTACGACAGCTAACAATTCTAGATTGTGGGAAGGAATTAAGTGGCTTATGTTGTACCCTGGCAGTGGTACATTTGGAAATGAAAGCAAACTCAAAACACCCTGATTAATCTGGGAAAACGAGCCGCCTTCCCCACTGGGTATGCCTTCCGCCTTGGCAGGCTAATTCCTGATGCCAGAGCCTGATCTTAGGATTTTTTTTTTTTTTTTTGGTCTTTTTTTCTGCCTTCTGTTGTTGTTTTCTTGGAAGAATGAACTAAGCACTAGAGTTATGGCAATTTTCCTGTATTGAATTAGGGCTGTACTTTCCTTCTGAACTCCCTTTGATCTAGATGTTTTGGCTGCCCTGGGGTAAGGGCTGAGCAGCTGCAGCTCTGAGAGCAGTGCCCTCTGGGAAGCTACCTGTTCCCGACCTGCCTTGCCCACTCTTCCTGGGGTATGGATATACATTTAGCATGGGACCCATGCTCTTCAGCTTGCATTGTGAAAAAGTCATAGTCCCTCTAGAGTAGCACACTGTAAGCCTGTTCTGAGCTGTAATTTGGACCACAGATGCTACAGTTATGGTTAAATCTTACCAGATGACATAAGAAAAAAAATGAGTTAAAATAAATAGACTTATGCCCACGGATCCTTGCTGAGAATAATGGATTACATAAGGGGCACTATTTATGGACTCACCATGCTAAAATGTCAGTGGTGTTATCTCTTCTACAAATGTGGTACTCCCTTAGTTTATCTCCACTGTGAATTTATGCTCTCCGAAAAATCTTTGCATAAATTACAACAAATAGAAAGGCCAGTTTGTAAGAGAGTGACATTGAACATCATATCAGGAGACTTGGGGATTAGCAGAACTTCTGTTCGGGAAATGACTTGGGAGACTGGAAAGCAGACACCAAAGCTTTCATGAATAGGTCATCCGTTTAAATTCAGCACAGCTAGTGGTGAATGAATGTCACCACCCATATGGCTTGAGTCCTTTGGAAATGTCTCTCACTTCTGGCCTTTTAAGGCCAGTATGTCAGCTATGTTTGTGCTGTTGTGCTGTCATGTCAGGTTTGAGAGGCATAGAAGGGGAAAGACTAGCTTTAGTCTTATCTTTATATCTATTGTCTGATTTGAGAACACATTAACATCACTGGATCTTATCATCATCACTTTATAAATGAAGAAAACGCAACCCAAAGAGATTAATCAACATGCCCAAGTTCATGTAGTTACATGGCACAGACACAACCAAACCTGAGGTCTTTGGATACCTACTCCTGGTTCTGGCCCAACTTAAATGGTGTACAGTATTTCTTCCCCAACTCTGAACTTTTCAACTTGTGGTCTGATCCAAATCTATGAAAACCCCAGTGCTACTATTAGGAATCTATTAAGTCCATAGATGTACCAAGCATGCCTGTGGCTAAAAATATCTTCTACATGTATATATTGTTATCTTTCAAATGTATACAGATATCCTTATGATTAATTCAAATATAAATTCATTTAAAGACTTCTGAACACATAGTAGCATCTGAATTGTTACATGTCTTACTAAATAACCCTTACCAAAAATAAAATCACATTTCTGTGTGGCTATGTATTTATGTGAATGCTTTTTAAAATGTTCTTTAGACACTGATGGACCTTTATTTTATTCATTTATTTATATGTGGTGCTGAGAATCAAACCCAGTGCCTCACACATGCTAGGCAAGCACTCTACCACTGAGCCACAACACCAACCCCTGCTTTTTAAATGTAAAAAATGATCTTCATGTGCAAAAACATTGAGAAGCACTATCTGGCACAAGCCTAGAATTAAAAAATCTAGTTGTTTGGTTCAATCTTTTTCTTTCTCTTTGTTGCTCAAATTAGTGAATTATATACTACAAAGAGGAGGTTGCATTTCATTCATCCTCTTTTCATACAAATCATCCCTGCCCCTCCAACAATGATGATTCATTCATTCAAGTATGGGAAAGGAAAGGGGATATAGACAATAAGAAAGACAATTCTCCATGCTCTCTAATAGTAACTGGAAGCACATGCTAGAGAAAGCAGATACCAGCCCAAACTACAGTGCTCAACATTCTCATTACTGAGCACCTCTGGAACTGAGCATCAAGTCCCACCGTTTTTTTAGCCTTAGCTCACAATCAGGAAACAGAGGGTGGGCCCAAGAGAAGCACAAACAGTCTCTGAAACAAATATATGGAAGATTAATGGGCAGGGAGATAATTTTGAACAATTTATGAACAGGCACCCATATAACTTGATAGGGTAGGCTTTCCCAAATTAATTACTTGCTTATGTTGGGACATCGTGGGGAATTGGAAAAAAAAAGAAAAAAGCATCAAGGATGCTTCTTAACTTCCAAGCATCGAAAGGCCAAAGAGCAAAGACATCTTTATACAAAAAGGCATTCCATATTTTGAAGTCAGGAACTCTATATGGTAATTTGGGTGTGTTGTATTAACGAGGATGGGGGGAAAACTGCTACACCCAGAAATCAGCTTAAAATATGCCTAGAGACACCCACACACTATAAAAGGCATCAAGATGGCTCCATGGAAGAAAGGTAGTATTCCCTAAGATTGTTGGGAAAATTAGTCATGCTTTCTGAGATTCCTTTTCTGTTGGATATGGCATTTCCTAGAAAAGAGGAAAAACACAACCAATCAATCCATTAACTAGACATCAGTGGATTTAAACTACCTTCCATCTTGGAGCCTCATTTTAACCTGAATGTCATTCCAGTTTGAACCTGTTCCCCCTATAACGTCAATTTCCTTAACACAGTATTTCGCTGGACATTGCCTTCCAGCAAATCATGATGGAGTGATTTGTTCTCTAGTCCAGGTATAAATCTAGAAAGTACAAAAAGACTGAAAGTTCATTTGAAACATTGGAATACAAGGACTTTGTTTTTCTAAAAACACTCCTTATTTTGTTTTCCTTTAGGAGATTCTGCTAACTCCCCAGTCTAGAATATATGCCAGGTGGTTCTCAATAAATATTTGTTGAGTGGATAAATGAATCCATCTCAGTCACATATCTCCTCCTATGGTTATGAGATGAAGAGTGCAGGGGAGACCTGGCAATAGTTGTTAGGCTGGGCTGGCTTCTTCTGGCATTCTCTTCAGGTGCAGAAAGGACAATTAACTGCCACCACTGCTTGATTTATATCATGAACACTTATTTTGCCTCTTTTGCCAGTGACCAAATTATTTGAGATTAACTAGTTGTTAAGTGAACATTGTTTCTTTTTTAATTTATTACTTTTAAAAATATTTATTTATTTGTTTTAGTTGTACACAATGCGTTTATTTTTACGTGGTGCTGAGAATCGAACCCGGGCTGTGCACGCGCTAGGTGAGCGCTCTACCACTGAGCCACAACCCCAGCCCCAGCATTATGTTTCTGATACTGGACTCTCTTGAGCTCTCATATCTAGTCTCTTGCCTTGGGTAGCTTGAGGAGCTAGTCTAGAGGAATCTGAATTTGGTTGTATACCGAAAACATTCATGTAGAATTCAAATCTTCTGATTGTATTAACCAAATCAAAAATATCGTATCAATGATGGATGTCTTAATTTGTTCTTACACATTTTTATACTTTCTAAATTAATCATACCATGGGCATATTTTTCTAATCATAAAACATTAAAGTGCAAACATCCTTTATTCAACCTGGGATTGCAAATAAGATATGGCATTTAGAAGTCCTGACCTAATTTTCTCTGCTGAGGCCCTGAGGAACACATCCGGCTGTATAAAATGACAGTAAAGCAACATGCTTTGTGAATGAATACAAGAAACATGATCACTTTAGCAGTTGATCTGCATGGGTGTTCATGACACTTCTTTTATGTTCCAAACCTGTCACTGGTCTTTCTGGTAAAGGGGGGAAAATGCTATATTTTGTGGCAATTCCAGATTGTAGAGAAAGCACTAGAGACCAGATAAAGTATGAGATATATAGATAGATGATAGTGAGATACAATTCCAAGGTATCATGGTATGAGTGAAAAAAGCAGGGTTCTGGGAGTCTGTGTTTGAGTTCTGACTCTCTCATCTGTTGTTCTATGACTTTGGGTGACTTAGTTTAGCGTGCACTTATTTATCTGAAGAGAGCATACTGTTATTCTCCTTCTATCATTGTAGGGAATAAATCACTACTAAGACAAAACTTGGAATACTACAGGCACTCAATTAGTGTTAGTTCTTTTTGACTCCATAAGCATGTTCTGGGTCCCAGGGAAGATGCATACACTATCTTCATCCTTAAGGAGGGAAGATTAATGTGAAATTGAGATCATAAAATCTCCATTTTCCATTAATAACTTGAAAACTAAGGTCTTTATAAAAATAAAAAATGAAAATATTTTGAGCTCTTGTCTGTACACACGAAAGAGGTATTCTGCCATGGTTTAGATGGAAAAGATATTAGCTTTTTTCTTTTCAAGACTTATTGTGGACCTTCAAATATAGGAAAATGGCAAGCGAAGTGCTTCATATTATTAGAAACATAATAACTCTACACCCTCTACTGAGGGAAATGCGAAGGAAGAGGCCAATTAACTGTTTCTGATTAAATAATTCATTCCCACTCTTGCTCATTGAAATGATGATAAGTGGACTGAAATTCATAGATATTTTAGTAAACTAAAACCAAGCTCTGAAATAATCCTCTTCTTGTTTTAGAGTAGACACAGAATGGAATAAAAGAAATTACAAAGATGGGGGAATTGAGTGAATAAATTCAATATGCCAAAAATATGAGCTCATGAGAATTCAATAGAAGGGAAATTATTTAAAAATATGATTTTGAAATTTACAAACAAATTAGAAATAGAATTTCTCAGTTTTAATTACATTGAAGTTTTTAAATGTGTTGGCAAAACTAAACTCTTCCCTACTACTATAAAGTTAGCTAGGTTAAAGCATATGACTTGGGTTCAGTCACCTGCATGCTTCCAACTAGGACTGTACAAAGACATGAAGAAACTATTCCTAGTGGCAGTGGTTACTTTTATCTAGTATAGTGATATTCAGCAGTGGCTAAGGTAGAATTGTCAGTGGCATGTCTCACTGGGGATTAATCCATAGTTAAAGAAGGTCTTATTTGCTTCTGTTCTTTTTTCCCCAAGTTTTTTTTTCTATTTATTAATTACAATTACATCATGTAACTTACTTTTTTTTTTTTGTACATGGATTTCAATCTAGTGCCTTGTGCATATTAGGCAAATACTCTACCATTGAACTATATCCCCAGGTCTAAATTACATATGGTTCTAATAATTTCCTTTTACTCAAGTTAGAATGTGTTTGTATTGCTTGCAACCAGGACCTGGATAATACATACTGAATTTTTAAAAATTTCATTTACACTCAACTTTTGAAGAATACATGTTTTGTAAGAACAGATAAACCTATGCTCTAGTATGGAAGGGATATAAAGGAGAGTAGCAGATGGGATTAGTGAGGTTGATCTGTAGAGACCTCCCAGAAGTATATTTTAATACAATTTGGAAGACATGAACAGATCTGAATGAGCCTGGAGAATATTGCAAGCCGGGGCAAGTGGAAGCCCCTGTCAGTTATGTCCATCCTGGTACTGGCTCCTTCGAAAAGACAATGTGAGCTGCAGAGTTCCCTTAGAAGGAGATCTCTAGTTTGAGTGGTTGGGTGCTATTTCCTATTCAACTCTCCCTATAATAATCCACTACCTGCTACCCCATTTCAAACCTCTCATTCCTGGGAAACACAATTGAGAGGGCGGAGGTTGGCCAGCTGAAAGAAACACCTGGAAACCAACAGTATCTTTTTTCAATTATGCTTTTGACTTACATGGGGAGTGGAAATTCCATGGAGGGCCCAGCAGGTGATCTCCTTTGGGCTATGGACAAAGGCCACATGCTCTTGCTACTATTTTTGTGTCCCAGCCAAGCACAATATGCTACCTATCTGAATAGAAGGCACAGTGAGTCACAGCAGCCCCAGAACGTCACTTGCATGAGAAGGTGTGTATTTGTGCCTGTGGTGTGTATAATGTGCCCACGACCACAAAATACCATTACTGGTTTTCTGAAAGGTAATTGAACATCATGTCCCTAAGGGCTTAGTAGACTCTTCCCAAACAGCTGTGAGAAATCAGAAAGTTTCAGGACTTGCAGTACCACTAGGAAATGAGAATTTCTATGGCCAACTAGAAAATAGGACTGTTCTGGCCTCTTCTGCAGTTGGAGTGCATTTAGCCACCAGGAGAGTGTGAGGCTGACTTCCTGCTTGAATTTGTTTGGTGGTCCTCAGCAGCTGTCACTACCTTAAGTCAAGCTGGGTAGGACTGGGAACAAAAGATTTGTGTTTGAACCTTGAGATTTTTAAGATATAGAAATGGCAACTTCAAGTGACGACAGGGTAGGCAGTTGCTGTTGAAAGTCAACAGGAAACTTAAAAGCATACACTAGAGTCTTTGCTTTCCTGTTTCACTATGTATCCTGTTAATGGGTGGATGAAAACTTTGATGTCAGGGTAGTCCAGAGTGTTTAAGCATACAATAGGCTGTTTGTTTAAGAAATTGGTTAGTTCCTCTATTTAGTGTTAGCTTTTCATAGCTTTCTACTATTATAATTTAAAAATTATAGAAAACTTCCAAGAATAGGACAAGGAACTCATATATATCTTTTATTTAGATTCATTGATAAAGTGAATATTTTGTCATTTCTTTTATCATTCTCTTTCCATACACATGCACATACTCACATGTATTTGTGTATATGTGTGTAGAGAAAGATACATATATGTGTAGATATATAGACACACATAGATATATAGAGACATAGATATTTGTTTCATATACACGCTCACATACACACACACATGCACACATACCTATCCCTATTTTTTTTCCTGAACTATTTGAAAGCAAGTTGGAGTATTGTGGCATTTTATGTCTAAATATTTCAGTATAAGAGACTAGAATAGATATAACAATAGCACAGTTATCAGGTTTTGGAAAGTTTACAATAATGTTAAGTTTAGATTGATCTATATTCTAATTTTAATTGTCATAATAGTAGCCTTTACAGTACTTTATCCATATCACTCAGAATCTAGCCCATGATTACATATAGGATTTAATTGTTATATCTTTTTATTCTCCTTTAATCTTTAATAATTCTTGAGCCTTTCTTGATCTTGACATTTTGAAGAACGTGTGAATCTTCAAAGTATGGTACCTCCACTTTTGACCTCGTTTCTAATTCTTCTCATTGCAAGTTCCTGCTACATGTTTTCACAATTGGCACTTTGACTTTCTTATCTCTATTAATCTTTCTGATTTCCTATTTCTGCCTTCCCTCCATCCTGTAGCCAGATTGCCTGCACTTTTTATAGAAAGAGGAAATTGTTCCTATCCATGCACTAAAATACAACAGCTGATTGCAAAACAGCTTATGTGGACATAATTGTTTTGCTCTTTTCCTTTAATTAATGAAATGATTTTAATGCCACCTCTTCAAAATATAGCAGTTTATTCACCCAGAAAACCTAGTACAATTTGTACCACAGCCCAAATGTTTAGTTCTTTAACAACTAAATATTAGGTCAATTTGTAGATTTCAGCAATTGGACACTTTAGAGATGTACATTTCAAAAATTATTTAGGATCTGAATTCAATTAGGATAAATTTTTGAAATCCAGTAAATGCAACCATCCAGACGTTCTTAATCTTCTCGTGTCTTTACAGCAAATAAGGCCAGGCTCCTAAGTTAGTTCCCATGAGTTTTCTCCTTGAACAATTTTCTCTTCTTGGAAACACTTGAGAGAAGGGGCAGCTCTATCTCACTGGAGTCCAAACAGTCAGTGCTTGCCATCTGTACCCTCATCCCATGGTATTTTGAGTCCAGTGGAAATTCTGGCAATTGGTTCTTGGCAATAAGCAAAACTCAGTTCACCACTCCAAGGTCAGTAAGCAGGAGAATTATACATGAAGATAAACTTCTATTAATTACCTTTGTTTTGTGAAATTTGAGTGAGGTCAAGATGTTTACAGTCAAATTAAAAACTCCTCAATTTGAACCATAGTTTGTGTGAGAAGTGAGACTCCATGGTCTAAGTGGGGAGCCAGGATTTCTACCTGAGACACAAAATTCTTGGGTACTCTAGGCAAGCTACTTTAAGTTCTCTTGAGTTCTTCTGCTGTAAAATGGAAATAATTATATCACAGGGATAATCTATATAACTGCCAGAAAAGTAGTAGCTAAGACCTGAACAGTTTTCTATACATTAAGTCAGGACTGTGATCATTTATGAGACTGACTCTGTTTCACACAAAACGTGGCTACCAACAGACAGCACTCACATCCATTTACTTTAAGTAACCTCCGTAAGAGGTTATGATGGACAATACCTCTAGGCTCTTGCTGTCAAACAGCCTGGATTAAGCTGCATTGCTTAGCATATAGATTGGCATTGTGTTGAAAGTGACATTTGTGGTAGCTGATAAAAAGATGAAATTTTTTTTATGAGTACTCTTGAAACATAGTGGAGCCTTGTCTGGGCTTGATATATGTTGTCTCTCCTTCCTCCCATCCCCCAAGTGTATAGATTTCAGTTTGCACTATTCATGGTAGGAGGTCACACATATGCATGTGTATCTCACACATACACACACCTCACACACCAAACATTGCCTTTCGTTCAGTCCACATTGCCTCCCCTTCCAAGTGCCCTTTCTCCATCTGCCTTTCTTCCCACCCCACTTCCCCAGTAAGCTAGCCCTCTTTATGAGCAACCCTGCCCTGGGTCTTCCTTCTCATCATCACTTCCCATGATAAAACATATCTAACTCTGTCTTATCCCCACAGTCTTCTCCCAGATGAAAGTCACCTAAACTGCTAAGCCAATCTGTTCTAAGGAGATAATGAACAATAGTGACTTTCTGTGATTCCCCTTCTCTTGCCTTATTTCAAAAAGAGCTTCTTGCTGTCATTATCTTTAGGTTTCATGGCAGAACCAGTGAGGATTACTTCAGTGGTTGGAACTTTCTTTTGCCTTTAAATCTCTTTGTTTAGGTGTATAGTCTACCAGGGACTAGCTTTCATTGATTCTACTTGTTTGCTAATCAAAGCAACATTCTAATTAAAGGCAGTTCCTGAAATAGGGCATTATGTCCTGTCTCTTGGTGACGGAGAAGTTGAATCCAAGGCCAAAGCAATGGAGAGCGACAATGACCCACTTTGTTCCTGAGTTTCCCAGTCTGTATGTTTCTAGAATATGGTCTATTAGTTATCTAGGATAATGTTCATGTCTTACTGGAGTGATAGTATCCACTAAGCCAAACACTTGCTTTTACATCACCAAGATCGTCTGTTAGGTCAGGACAAGTTGCTTTTCTGATACAGTGAAAAAAAAAAAAAAGTGACTAAGTGCAATAACCAATTTGAACATATTGGGTTTTGAAATTCTTATTTATAAGGACCAAGATTTAATAAGGGTACTATTTGCAGGCTTAGAAGGTAGAAGATTTTTCTTCATTCATTAATTATTCCCCATGCACTTTCTTCTTTACTTAATTCATTTTTCCCATCACATTTTTGCTTACGTGTATTTTCCTTTAATTGCTTCCTTTGCCTTTTTTATGCTTCCCCAATTCCTTTTATCCTTTTTTTCAATCATCCTTTTTCCTTTTTGAGAATGCCCATCCACCAGATTTTTCTTCTTCCAGCCTTGTCTCTTCTAGTCAAAATTTAAATGCATCTTCCAAACCTCCTGAGAATAAGTATGAGGCCTACTTTTCCTTATTGCACCAGGTTGCCATTGAGAGAGGAGCAATCAGCCCTGTGTTGGCATGAAATTTACTTTAGCACCAGCCACTTTGGACCTATCCTGGAACATACTCATTCCAGAACAAAGCTGTCCTGATCAGCATCACTGTCCTGGAGGGCATTTCTAATTCACACTATGGTTACCTCCCTGCCTTTGTGCTGCATGTACAGACTCACATATGTACATACACATATTTACCCTTACAACTGGGATTTAAGAGAGCCTTTAATTTGTAGTTTGCCTTCAAGGAATTTAGTTGCAGTCCTTTTAGATATGCTCCCTCAACTGAATCAGTTTTAATAAAACATAAATTAGTGGATGGGGGCTTAAATTTGCCAATCCAGATAAAGTGTACAGGATCAGTGTAATGTGAACCTTCTAAATAAGAATTTGCTGGAATAAATATGATGCCTTGGGGAGAAGTTGGCAATATCATCAGCTAATTAAGGAGAAAGAAACAGAAGAAACAGTGACACCACCTTTGGAAGGAATCTAAGATGCCATATAATTCCACTTTATTCTTGGGAAACCTTGATGACTATGACATAGGTGATCCAGATAAAACATCAATTTCAAGACCTTGAGGGAGGGAGGAATTGACTTGTTCCCAGTTCCAGAGCATATCAATGGAAGGATCAAGACTTGATCCCAGTGCTTGGCAATCTGCAATACAGACATTTGGAAATTATTTTTTCCTGAGAATGTTACCTCAAAGTACTATGAACCTCTTTATTCTAAAACCTCCCCCCACTACTTGACCTGACATTGTTAGTGCTGTTATTGATGAGAGACTTTTTTTTTTTTTTTTTTTCTGGAAACTCATTCTCATTAGGCTTAAGGTCTCCCAAATTTTTGATGAAAGGGGAATAACAACTTTATTTTGAAGTTGGACAGAAGTTCACTGGCCTGGAAATTATTAAGTGGTTTGTCTCCTACTTACATGACAAGCAATCATTTATATAAAGGTAGCGATAATAGGAAGTTTCCTACAGCAGATGTACAGTATACTATAATTTCGGTTCATTGGTTCATATTTGTGTGCTTTTAAAGGTTTGGGGCAAATTCAGGCAGACTACAGCAAGCCTTATGTTGACTCATTATGCTACCATAACAATTCCATGAGCATTAAAAATCATAAATACAGGATTCAAAAACAGAGTTTAAAGCAAGAAGGGAACTCTTCAATCATGTGGTCCAACCCCTCATAAAGGCACCAAGACCCATAGAGATTATGTGAGGTTTTCTGACTCAGACTCTTGCACTCTTCTCTCTGCTACCCGGTAAAAAAGATGTTGCAGAATAAATTAAACTTTTCTGACACCATGAAAACACTAGTAATTGTTTTTTCAGAGCTGAGCAATTTTTCCCCCATCAGTCTTTCTTAGGACCAAGGACTAACATTTGCTGGCAGATTGGTTAGGACAAGATATACAGAATGTGGCCCGGGAACACTTAGTATTTCCTGTTCAAAGTTTACTGGCTCAACTAGACATCACATCCTTGATTTCACATGAAGTTGAGAGTTAAATCTCCCCACAACTTGGCATGTGGAGCCAGATATCTATGAAACACTTGATATCCATGGAAATGGGAAAGAGAGAGAGACTCTAGGAAAAGGAGAAACATAAATATCTTAGTGTTCAGCTTTTAAATGCACTGAATCTGAAAAATCCACAGGATTAGACTGATTTTTCAAGTCCAGAGGAAATCTTTACACCAATCTATTTATAAACATAAATAGAACCGTATAAAATTGCCCTTTTTTGTAGGTCAAAAATAATCAACATTGGCACTTTCTTAGTTCAACCTAATGTTATGTAATAAAAAGCTTGGGAAATTAGAATGTGTACATACATTTTCAAGTGACTATGGTTTGTGCTTTTGGTTTGAGCTCCTTAAAAAATTGGACTCTTGTAGATCTTAGTGCACTGATATTGATGCTCCAAACCAGCAGTAAATAAATAAGCCATGCTGGTCTGTTCTTTGCATTGCCTGGACCTGACTCTCATCAGTGCATGTTTTTTTTTTTTTTTTTTAATCCCCAGCAAAGCATCTATTTCTCCAGAATAATCTCATGATATCAAAAAGAAGCCAGTTACCTACTTCAAAAGGAATGATGCCACTGTTTTCTGGGTGGTTTGACTTGTCGAACTCTCGTTCAGTACCTCTCTTTCCTTCTTTGCTCTCTCTCTGAGGTGCTCCTAGAATGCTCCATTGTCTCTTTGTTCCTACATGCTCCAACACTCCTGCTTAGCTAAATGATGGCTAATAGCAGTTGGATAGGCTGCCAACTATTATGGGTGCTTTGTGTGGAGCCTATCTGACCTTTTTATTATATAAAGGTGTTAAGCCAGTTATTAAAGGAAGAGAATCTGAAAAGAAACCATATAAAGACAAAAGTGGCAAAGCAAACCTTCTTATAAATCTGCCAACCTTTAATTATCTCGGAAGCAAGAACTTCCTCGTTATGAATGACAGAAGAAAATAAAGTTGGAGGCTTATCACCTAATGATAACTCTGTGTTGGTATCAATTACAGGTTTTCTGGATTAATGTATTGAGATGTTGATTCAGGATGTTGACCAGACTTTAGTGGTCAAGAAAACAGGTTACTCATAAAATGATACAGAAAAGCTGATTCAAGCCATAGACTTTGCTGAAAAGGGCATAGTATTTGGTAATTCAGGTCTGGGTCTTAGTTCAGACAGGTGATTTAATTCAGCACCAGATCTGATGTGTATTTGAAAATGTCTACATTCTACTTCTTAAGTGCTTTATGTTCCTGCATAAAAGTTAGATTCTAAGCTAAGCTTGCTTTTATCTCATTCTCTTTCCTTTGCTTATTCGATCTATAGTAAAACTTTTGTTTGAAAAATACCAATAATTGTTTTGGCAAAAGAAAAGGAAAATTTATTTGGACTTTTCAAATTGTCTCTTGCCCCCTATCCTTAGAGCCTTCACCCAAAGCACTCAGTAAACTGAATATTTTTATTGGTGGCTTGGAAGTATCTAGTTCATTTTTGTCCCCTCTTTGAATACACCTCTGCATTTCAAGATATATTATTATAAATAATATAATTTCTAGGCCAAACACAGGCAAAAAGTCCTGTAAGAACACAATTTTGCAGACTAAATATTTTCAGAAAAAAAATCAGATAAGCTGTGTAGAAGCATCTAAATTTGGGGGTGCTTAAAATAGAAAGTATCAAAATTTATCATTAGCTGAAATCCTCATCTGACCCATGCCTCTTCATGGTTATTGACCTTGAAGTTTGCCCTCTACTACTCTGTCAAAGACCCCCATATTCTATTCAGGATTGATTTCTTGTTTTTTTTTTGTTTTTTTTAAATACAAAGGTCAATGTCTCTAGGGCAGCTGCTGTTTATTTGGTAAGTCTTACTAATCCTTTTCCATTAGGACCAAAAGACAATACAGTTTATCACAGAAGTAAAAACAGACCACTGCCGGATATTTTCACATGCTAACTGGCACTAGAGTCTTGTACATTTTGTTTTCATGAGATCTCTAGGTTACATGAATAATACACTAGGAGATTTGGGTGATTTCTCAGACATTATTTTTGTTAGTTTCAGAAACCAGACCCAAGAGGCATGTATATGTTTGTGAACATTTTATTACAATTCTAGGGACAAAGGAAGGAAGCATCATTTAATTAATACTTACAGGCACCTGTGAAGATGAAGCTAACCTGGGGTCTGTTTGTCATGAATCAGATTCTATTAAGCATTTTAACCTTTTTGATACTGTCATTCAAATATATTTTGTATTCTTTCCTTTTTCTATTTATCTGATTTGACTCCAATCCATTTTGTGGTGTTGGCTGGGTTTTTGGGTTGAGTCAAATTTTCCATACAACCCCAAACGCCTTTGCTCTCCCTCTGAGAATGTTTCTTAAATCACGAATAGAGAAGGCTAAGGAGGAGCTTGTATTAACCTGCCTGGGAACCAAGTTTGTATCTTCTGTTCCTTTTTCTTCTTCTTTCCCCTCTTTTAATAAATCTAATAACTAGAGCTTTTAGTTGAAACAATGGGGATGTTAAAAGTGGATATGAAAACAGAGAATAGCTACTTAATCATGCTTGAACTTTCTAGTGGCTCACTTGCCTAATGCTCTTAATTCATGGAGCAGACATGCTGAGTGTTTGGAGATGAACCAATACCTGCCTGGATTTATGTGGCCCAGAGGCTAAGTCTGAACTTGTTACCTAGTGGGAGAGCAAAGGGGTCTCCTTCAGCTGTGGTTGAGGCTGAACTGATGTGCAGTTCATTCAGGGAGAAAAGTCAACTTCCAAAGGGCAGTTCAGTCCGCAGCAGAACCACAACTTTTAGTCCTCTGATACGCCAAATGCAGAACCAATGTAATTATCTGGGTAAATCAAACCACAGATTGTTTCATACTCTAAGGTTGCTGTGAAAGGTTATTGACAGTGAGCCCATGCGTTTCCCTTTCTTGACAGAAGTTTCCTGTCCCCCAAACCTCATCTTTGCCAGTTCCTCCCTCTTTCCTAAAAGTGTATAATCTCCCTTTGTTTCCTTTCTTGCAGCCTCTTGGGGACATATCAATTTGGTATACGTATTCCTTCTTCTTTCCATATGAATGTGATCCCCCTCAAAACAGCATTAAATGGGTGGATACCAATTTATTAATGTAAGCAAGGAATAACAAGCAGAAGAGTGAAAAGAAGGAAAAGGAGGAAGCAAAATTGATATTTACTGAGAAATTGCCATGATCCAGGCATCCTGCCTGGTCTTTTAGGAACATCATCTCATAAATATCAGTAATATGATTTAAGATATTGTAGGCTAAAATCATTAAGATGATTATCTTCATTTTCAATCTCAATTTAGTGAGTATATAGAGCCTTCTGCTTTTGATCCTTTTCTGAATGGCATTCTATGGATCAGATCCTTCCTTGAGACAAACGAATATTAAATTACAGCCATCAGAAGTAAAACAAGTCTGTACACTGCTTTTTATACACTTAGTAGACTTAATAGTTTATAAAGCAATATATCATGGTAAGGCGGAAAGTCCTGGATTCAATTGAGAACTTTATACTGACTAACTATGTGAATTAGTTAACCTCTCCATATTTCTGTTTTATCATCAGAGTGGGATACAAAAATAGTACCTATCTCATAGGGTTGTTGTAAAAATTAAATAGCACTCCATAAGTGGTAGGCATTTTTATGATTAATTATCTAGGACAATGCATAAGCAGATACTGGTTCTTAAACTATAAAGCTATAAGCAAAGTTATAAAATAAAAATCAATGTGGGTTGAGAAATACTTTATATAGAAGGGACAAAAATGTCACAGATTTTCCTAAAATAGTCCTTTCCTTTCTAGTCCCACAGTTAGCCAAATACCTACCACTCATATCTGAATCATGATTTCTCACTATAGTAATGACTTCTGAATATTATTCATTTTTCTCATCATGTTAACATATGTATTTCATTGTGTCATTCTCCATACTAAAAATCCACATACCATTTTCCTTCTGCATTTCTGTTGAAGAGCACATTTCTTGGTATACTGATAAAAGTTCTCAGGATCTGAATTCATTCTCCAGTTGTAGTCCTGTTTCCCCACCATCTCCAGTATGAATGTTCTATTTTATTTGGCTTGTAACTTTTCTGTGCCAACTTCTCTCTCAGCCCCACGACATACATCTAATACCTTACTTTACTCTGTTGCTTGACATTTTCTTCCTTTTCACTTCATCTCTCCAAATTCTATCTTTCTTCTAATACCCATTTATTTTGTGTTATTTTTGGATAGACAAAATGATAAGATGGTAGAGTAAATGGGAGCAGGACCTGCAAATATGGTGGAATAGTCACTTCCCTGACTCCTTGTATGCGCAGGACCTGGGATGGTCATTCCTGTGATCATGTTATATTAGTTAAGTCACCTTAGCAGACTGGCATGAGAGATATGAAAAGAGAAAAATGTTTTCCTACCAGCCTTGAAGAAACAAACATTTATATAAAGACAGGTGGCAGGAAATGGAGGGTGGCCTCTAGGATCTGAGAGTCACTCCCGGATGATAGCCAATAAGAAAGTGGGGATCTCAGTCCTGTACCCACAAGGAACAGAATACCAATGTTGGTGACCTCAGAAGAGGCTCCTGATCCTCAGGTGAGATCACAGTCCCAGCTGATATCTTGATTTTGGGCTTATTAGACTCTGAACAAAAGGCCCAAATAAAACATGCCAAACTCCTTATCCACAGAAGTTGTTAGATAATAAATTGGGTTGGTGTGAGCCAAAAAAACACCATAATTTGTGGTAATTGTGTACACAGCAATAGAAAACTAATATAGTAGATAATAAAGCCATCTGGTTCTTTTCTTTATTGGGAGGATTTTGATTACTAATTCAATTTTATTATTCCTTATTGGTCTGGTCGAGTTTTCTAATTCTTCATGATTCAGTCTTGATAGGTTATATGCAAGAAAGTAAAGACTAGAACCAGACGGCTTTACTGTTGAATTCCACAGAACATTTAAAGAAGAATTAATACCAGATTCTTCCTGAACTTATCCCCCAAACCCGAAGAGTATAGAGAACAGTTCAAACCTCATTTGATGAAGCCAGCATTTTACCCTTATACTAAAACCAGACAAGGACAGTACAAGAAAAGAAAATTGCAGGCCAATATCTCTGATGAAAATCCTCCAGAAAGTGCTAGCAACCTGAACTCAGCAGCACATCAAAAAGATTACTTACTTAGGCCAAGTGGGTTTTATCTCTGGGATATAAGGATGGTTTAACAGATGCAAATCAACAGATTTAAGAATAAAGTTCACATTATTATCTCAATAGAGATGCAAAAAATGCATTCCATGAAATTCAACATTCTTCCATGATAAAAATGCTCAACAAATTAGATATAGAAGGAATTTGCCTCATTCTAAGAAAGGCCATATATGAAAAGTCCACAGCTAAGTTAGGAAAATGTAAAAACTTTTCCTAATATCAGGAATAAGGCAGGATGCCCACTCCTGTAATTCCTTTTCAATATTCTATTGGAAGTCCTAGTCAGAGCTATTAAGTAAGACAAAGAAATGAAAGGCATCTAAATAGGAATAGAAGAAGAAAATTATTTGTACATAATGTAAACTAGAAAACCCTAAATACTACACACACACAAACACACACACACACACACATGCAAAACAACAACAAAAAATATGTGTTAAAACAAATACAGTAAAGTTGCAAGATACAAAAGCAGCATACAAAAATTATTGGCATTCTATACACTAATAATGGATAAAAAGTAAGTTAAGAAAATAATCTTTCTATATTAGCATAAAAATAATAAAATACTAATAAACTTAAGAAAGTAAAAGACTTGTACACACTGAAAACTACAAATTGTTGATGAAATATATTTTAAAATACACAAATAAAAGGAAAGACATTCATGCTCATGGATTGGGAGACTTGCTAAAATGTCCACAGTATTCAAAGAAATCTATGGATTCAGTGTAATTTCTGTATAAATTCCATCAATTTGTTATTCTTTTTTAACAGAAACAGAAAAAAGTAATCCTAAAATTCACATGGAACTACAGAAGACTATGAATAGTCAAAGCAACCTCAAGAAAGAAGAACAGAACTAGAGGTATCAGAGTTCCTAATTTTAAAATGTATTTCAAAGCTGTAGTAACTACAACAGCATAAAAACATACAGTTAGGCTAATGGAACAGAATATAGAGCCCAGATATAAACCCATGAATATACAGTCAACAAGGGTGCCAGGAATGTACAATAGGTAAAGTGCAGTCTCTTCAACAATGTTGTTGGAA
Organism: Tamias sibiricus; assembly: GCA_025594165.1. NCBI lineage: Eukaryota > Metazoa > Chordata > Mammalia > Rodentia > Sciuridae > Tamias > Tamias sibiricus. The sequence goes on from CM046661.1 coordinate 91,727,036, forward strand.
AAAATTTGTATCTACACGACAAAGAATGAAATTGTACTCCCATCATATCACTTATCGTCCTTTTACTTCTAAACTATCCCTGTCTTTACATTTCAAGATAGTTTCTGATAGCATATAGTTAGGACTTGCTGGTCTAATTTAAAAATCACTGCTTTTACAACTGGTATTTTTAGTCTACTTACATGTGACATAATTAACCATACTGTAACTATCTCTCACTTGTGTGCATGTGCGCGCGCTCTCTCTCTCTCTCTCTCCCCCTTTTTATTTGGGGGGGGGGTGCTATTTTTCTTTCCCTTAATTTTTAGTGGTTGTTGTGGGTTTGAAATATGGATTTTAAATCTATCATAAAACTTCAAGTAAGATTATTCTACTTCATGTGTGCTTTAGGAATCTTAAAAGACTATACTTTCATTTCCTTCTTTTTATTTACTATTATTTAGATACATTTTATTTCTATGTATATTATAATCCTCCAATATAGTTTTGTTTTGGTTTGGATATGGTTTGAGTGTGTCTTTCAAGTTTCATGAGCAGGAAGCTTGGTCCCTAGTTGGTAGTATTGGAAAATGGTGGACTTAAAGAGGTAGGGTCTACTTCAAGGTAATGAGGTCATCCGCTTTTAGAAAGGATTAATGTAGTTCTCATATGCTCCTGGTTAGTTCCTGCAAGAGTGAATTATAAAAAGAGCAAGACTTGTTCTTGAATCTCTCTGGTTTCCTGTCTTACCATGTTATGTCTTCTACCCGTTCCTACTATTGTAATGCCGTCTGCCATGAGGCACTCACCAGAGACTAAACAGATGAGGCTGCTGAGTCTTAGACTTTAATCTTTCGAAACTGTGGGCTTGATAAACCTCTTCTCTTATAGCACCAAGCCCCAAGTATTTTGTTATATTAACAGAAACGAGACTAATACAATTATTATCTTAATTTTATTTTTGATTAATTTTTAAAAAATAGAAAAATTTTCATAGTTACGCACATATTTAAAGTTTTGTCCTGTTTTTTCCCTGTATGTAAATCTGAGTTTTTATATGATTTTTTTCTTTAGCCTAGTTAACTTCTTTTGATATTTCTTAGAATGCAGGTCTATTGGTAATATATCCTCTGAAATTTGCTGAAAAAGTTTTACCAACTTGATTATGATATGCCTTGGTGTGTTTTTCTTTGTGTTTACCTTGTTTGGATTTGTTGGGATTAATGGATATGTGGATTCATAGTTCACAATAAATTTGGAAAACTTTTGGCCATTATTTCTTATATTTTTTTTCTGCTCCATTGTCTTGTCTTTCTGGGATTTTACACATATATTCAGTCACCCAATATAGTCTTATATACTGCTCAGGCTTTGTTTCCATTAGTCTAACTGGCTATATTTCTGCTAGTATAATCCCATCTCTCTAGATTTTTTTTTTGAGATGGTTAAATCCATGCCTCAAATCCATATTAATCACTATATCAAAGAGTCACCTGGCTGTACCCTTAGTGTTCTCTTCCAAACATATTTTCTCACTTTTTTTTTTTTTTTTTTTTTTTTTGCAATATGGATAGGCTGAGAATTTTCCAATTCTTTAAATTCTAGTTCTTTGGGGTAATCAATTTTATCTTTAAATTATTTCTCCCTGCTCACATTTTATTATAAGCATTTAAGCGGAACCAAGTAACACCTTCAACATTTTTTTTTTATCTCTCTTGAGCTGTATGTATCCAATAAAACTACTCATAAGTTCCATCTTCCATAAAACACTAGAACAAAAACAATTCAGCCAAATTCTTTGCCACTTTATAATAAGTATCACCTTTCCTTCAGTTGCAATAATATATTCCTCATTTCCATTTGACATCTTATCAGAATGGCCTTTACCATCTATATTTCTGCCAACATTTGTGATTATATAGGTATTCTCTAAGAAGCCAGAAGCTTTCTCTGTAGCTCTCCTCTTTTCTTTCTGAAGCCTCACTAGAAATGCCTTTAAAACTTTATGAGTGGAAGTCTAGGTTTTATCTAGCATTCACTTCAAAACTCTTCCAGCTTTAACCTATTCCCCAGTTCCAAACCCACTTCTACATTTTTAGGTATTAGTCACAGCATCATGCATTCTTGGTATCAATTTTTGTCTTAGTCAGTTTGGGCTGCTATATCACCATAAGCTGAATGATTCATAAATGAACTTATTTTTCATAGCTCTAGAGGATGAAACTCTGAGATCAAGGTTTCATTATGGTCTGGTTCTGCTGAGGGTTTTCTTCCAAACTGAAGACTTCTGTCTTCTCAATGTATTCTTATATGATGGAATGAGAGCAAAAGAGATCTCTGAGGTCCCTTTTATAAGGATATTGTCCATTCATGAGAGCTTTACCCTCATTACCTAGGTATCTTCCGAGGGCCTTAGTTTGTAATATTATCACAATAGGGGTTAGAATTTCAATATGTGAATTTTTGAGGAAATAAACATTCAATCTAGTGCAACCAGTAATGTTTTCATTACAGATATTCTATCATTTCACCTCTAGAAATTCTTATCCTTTAAAAAATATATGTATATGTATATATATGTATATATTTCCTCATATTTGTAATAATTATTTTAAATTCATTGTAAGTTAATTCCATCATCGGTGATATTTCTGGTACTTTTTCTGTTTACTTCTTTTTTTTTTTCCCCTTGGTCTTCCTGTTTCTTTTTGATTTGATGTCCCACATTGAAAATGCTATGTTGTTGAGTGCTAGTTTTTTTTTTTTTTTTTTAATACATTTTGTAGTTGTAGGTAGACACAATACCTTTGTGGTGCTGAGGATCGAACCCAGGGCCTCATACATGAGGGATGAACGCTCTACCACTGAGCCCCAGCCCCAGCCGGTTTGTTTTTCTTTAAACTTTCTTGGATTTTATTCTGTTAGGAAAGTGAGTTACTTATGGATTAGTGTGATCTCTTCAGGCTTCTTTTAAGCTCTTCTTAGGATGGCCTAGTATAAGGCATTACTCTAGTGCTTGGTGTAGCTCTACCCCACTGTGTGACTCTTCTAAAGTCTCTACTAAGGGCTCCAAGCATTCAGTGAGGTCCAATTGGTCAGAACATGAATGTTCCCCTGCCTGGTGTAGCACTGAGAATTGTTTTATCCTGTATCTTCCCAATAGTTTTTTTTTTTTTTTTTCCTTTTCTTTTTTTCCTGGTCTCATGAAGTTCAGGATATTCATGCATAGCTTATTCATCAGCAAAAGACTTAGACCTGTAGTTGGGTTTCTAGTGCCTCCCCCCCCCCTCTTTCTCCCTCCCCTTCTCCTCCCTCCCTTCTCTTTGGTACTCAACTCCATAAATTCCAGTTGCTCATCCTCTTCAAATACAGATTCTGTTTCTTCAATTCAGAAAGACCACCATGTTCTGTGTTACAAGCTTTCAAGTGCTTCCTGGCAGAAATCCAGAGTGAGCCTTAGTCTTTGTTATTTGGTCCTTCTTTTAGAGGTCATTCTTTTGCTGCCTGTTTCCCCAGTGTCTGAACACAATTGTTTCAAGTATTTTGTCCAGGTTTATAACTGTTTATACAGAAGAATAAATCTGGTGTCAGTTACTTTGTCCATTGTCCTTTGAGTTTTGATGGGGATTTGTATCTCATCCACATATATGTGTCTTACCAAAGTTTCCAGAGTAATTACTATGTCTTACTTGCCATATTCAATTAGGATATCTTCAGTGTATTTGAACAGAATTTCCTCCATGAAATGGGAAGATTACCAAGGTCCTGTGCTTTAAGTTATAATTGAGTATAGAGAATTAATATAGCCTTAAACAGTGGCAGATCAGTGAATGTAAATTAGGAGCCATTCAAGTTGAATATATATAAAAATATATAAAATTTATATAAAAATATTTTATATATATTTATATAAAATTCAATATATATATTTATATATATTAAATATATAAAAAATTTTCAAAAAAAATTTTGAAAGCACAAAACTTCTGATGGTTTACTAACAGGCTAAACAACAGAGCAACAAAATATTTACCAGATTAATAATTACATCTGAGATGCCAGAAGATGTGTTGACTTGTTCCAAAGAGGGGAAAAAAATCTGTGAAAACAACTGGAATTTTAGTCATTACCTTGTCAAATTTAAGATCATAAACTGTCATTTTCTAGAATTCATCTGTCTTATGAACAGGATTAAGAAGTTATCTGAATAGGGCCATGTTAGGATTTAACATGCCTGTATCATTCAAGTCCTTGATAAGGTTACTAATTTTTACACTTCTTCCAGGAATGTGGTATGGCTTTTTGTCTAATATTTTGGTAGGGCAAGGAAATTCTAGAGCTTTCCATTTGGACTTTCTTCCCACAATCACTCTCATTTTATGGACCAGAAAACAAATATGGGGTGCAATTATTGAGTATGTATGTTTCAATTATATCTGATGGAATTTTGCAAATAAATATGAGATAGTCTTGGAGCCCCACTGGCCTACTTTGAGATACTCCTAGGCCAACATTACATTGATCCCCTGACCTCCATTAATCTCTACACTGACTTTGGGTAGCATGAATTTGTATCAGTTCAGAGTCAGTATCCAATAATTTTCCCCAAAATATGGTTATTTTCCCTTCCCCAATACACAGTCACTATGATAAATACCTATGGTCTTTTTTGGAAAAATTATATTATAGATTGCAGCAGTATATTAAGCTGAATATTAAGGCTTCTAGAGGCACACAGCATTTCCAGGCTGCCTTTATCTCTGAAGTTTTCATATCTATATTGATCTTTGTGTATGTCTCATTTGAATCACCCTTCTTTTTCAAGATGAGTGATAATGGAGAGATGTAATTATCTGAGTGTGACCTCTGTAGTGTATATCATTATTTCTTCTTATACTCCTACAAGTGGTATAACACAGGCTTCCTACTTTCTTTTCTTCTATGAAGTGGACTTTTCCAACACCACAGTCATCTGTAGGTGGTATACTCTCTTATGCTATATAACTGGGGCCCTGCAACTTAAATTCACAAAAAGATTTTATAGTAGAAATGGTTTATAGCACATGCATATATAAGTCTTCTCAGAAAAGAAGGAAATGAGGACTCAAAACACCATTAGATTCAAAGGTTTATTTGTCATTTTAACTAAGAATAATATGTTGTAGAGAAGTTAAGGAAAGGAAGAGACTTAGGTTTCTAGGGATGATAAATTGTGGAAGGTAAATATGTGATGAAAATAGTAGAAAATAGGATTATGTAGTAAGGTTTGTGATACAAACTCAAGTGGTGACTTCTCCATTAATATCATCCTTCTCTTTCTGGTATGGGAGAAGGAAACACCTTTACAAATGGAAATCTATGTTACCTATACAAAGGATCATTTATACCCTGCTTTTAGACTCAAAAGACTAAGAACCTTCTTTCATCTGCTATTTTTCAATGGGATACAATTCAGAATAATTATTTAACAAATGTGACATATTTTAAAAAAAAAATTTTGTAGTTGAATGTAGACAGCATGCCTTAATTTTATTTGTTTTATTTTTATGTGGTGCTGAGGATAGAACCCAGTGCCTCACACATGCTAGGCAAATGCTCTACCACTGAGCTACAGCCCCAGCCCCAAATGTGACATGTTTAGGGGTGGCACACTTTGATACCCTTTGAGTGGAATCTGTCCTCCCTGATTCATAAATGTTATTGGGAAATAACACAGATAATTTTACTCAGTAGGAAAGGTAGAAAAGCATCACTCCATTACAAATTCTTAGTAAAGCATTTATTATGATTTTAATAAGCTATGTGTTCCTTCAGAGCAAGGAATGATTATTTTGTCTTATATCCTTATTCCTATTATAATTTTGGCATATTAATTAATTGTTGAATGCACAACATGAATGTACCAGTGCAAATGTAAAGCAGTATTATTATCAGTAAGAAGCCTAACTCTAATTTTAAAATCATGCTGATTTTTCTGGATTGGTACTGACTATGGGCTACTGAGGGGCAGAGGTTTTTCTAGGGAATTAAACAAATGAGGAATCCTAGCCTAGGACAGAAAAAAATTCTGGATACACTGAAACCAATTATGTGAAGAAAGAGTTGCCAGAGCTATTAAAACGGAGGTAGACTGACACCCCCAGCTTTTGGAGAACAGAACTCAGAGTCAACACTAATAGTTTTAATGATCCCATGTTTGAAGTCTGAAGTTCTGTGAATGATTCACCTCAAGCATGTTTAAATTTATTAACCCCTTTGCTTCTGGCAATTTATTTTTGAAACGTCTTACTTAAGATGCAGTTGGGGAGTCTGGTGAGCAAGTACACAGCCAGGTCAGAGTTGCAGAATCAAAGGGAAAGGCAAGGAATGACTTCCTCCATTGTGCCCACTCTTCATCTCACATACCTTCCACAGGCAGATCAGTCCCTGCAGAGGAAAGGAACTCCAGAGTTGCCCTTGCAAGGAAAAAGAAAAGGAAGGGAGGAGAAGTTGGTAGGAAATATGTCAGAGCCAGGCACAGCTTGCTTTTGTACAGCTATAAATATCTACCAGTTGGTAATATATTATATCCTTTCTTCATTTAATTGGATCCAAGTCATGATTAGGAAAGAGATCTAGGCTCCCCCTTCTTATTGTGTTTCTAGTTTATCCTTTTTTTTTTTTTTTTTTTATCTTCTTTTGCTTCAGGATATCCAATTCTTCAGTTTCCACAAAAGCACAGAATGTGTGTGTCTTAATCACCATTTAGCCCTAAATCCTTGTTTATAAAGTTTTAATATGTTTATCCAGTTTAAAATTTCAAATGAAATACAAGTACATGCATTTTAAAAATATATATATGCAAGAATATAAAATACAAGATATTGTATCCTCATTTCCTTAAACTTCTCCCTAACCTTCATTTTCTGTTTTTATTTGTTCTGGTCAGTGTCTTTCTATTTATTGGTTTATAAGTTTTGCACATTATCTTTGCATAATAAAAGATGAACATTGTATCTTATCTCTTATACTGCCTCCCCACTCTTCCTTTCAGGTTCTGATTTTTATAGTTATGATTTTTGACAATAAATGCTGGTTAAATGGGTGAGTGCCCATTCCAGTGTCTCCCATCATTTTTTGCTCAAACTCTAAACCCCTGGAAGCCAGCCCCCTCTTGGCTCCAGATGAAGATTTCCCATGCTGAGCTATTTGGGTTTTTTTTTTTTTTGTTGATAAATTCCCCCCAACAAGCTCAGTGATCTACCAATTAATTGTAAAACATCCTTCTCAGAAACACCCAAGCTTTGTTGGCTATAGAGGAAGTACTGATGCTGGAGCTTGAAACTGTTGAGGCTTGTTTTTGAAATCCTCCAGGATGCCCTGTAGCTGCTCACTGAGCTGCTGATTTGTGCTGGGCAAGACTAAGAAAGTGGAACTTATGCTTAGTGACTATGGATCATCAGCTGTTTTTATTATGTCTGTCTTCTGAGGCTTTCTCTTTGGCTGTTGTCTGATGTATCAAAACAAAATATCTCCAGGAAAAAAATATCAAAGGACCTAAAATTAATGTGTTATTCCAGTTTTCTTCTAAGCCAGCAAAAGAACGTCCCTCTCTGACTAACGTCTGATAATACAAACCTCCCAGGCCAGCCCCTTTAACGTGCTGATTTAGGGCTCCTGCCCGTTTTCCTCTCTCTTCTTTTCATCTTTGTCTCTCTGATGCAATCAGCATGCTGGCCTTAGGCTCACCTCGGGTTTTGTTTTATTTTTTAAGGGGGAAAAAAAACCCTCATGATTTTCGAGTAGATTTAAGATTCAACTCTTTTCTCCTTTTATGGCAGATTCCCTAAATCTTAGAATTTGAAAGTTTTGATTTAAATCTTGCATTCGAGTGGGCTACAGAAAAGGAAATTCTCATCAATTGTCTACTTATAGCACTATTTGATTCTTAGCTGTTGTGTCCTAAATAATGCATTTGGCTCAGAATTGAAAAGTTTTGATTGAGTCCTTTGTGTGCCATTTACTTGCTGTGTGATAGGTGTGACATTTCAGTCAGGTTTTAACAACTGAGAAAAGAAGATAGTAACTTGGTACTTAGCTCACAAGGCTGTGGAGTTGGTGCATATGGGTATCAATAATCTTAACTCATCTCAAACTCAACATGTCTAAAACCAAGTGGTTATTATTATTATTATTATTATTATTTTTTTTTTTTTTTGGTACCAGGGATTGAACTCAGGGGCACTCGACCACTGGGCCACATCCCCAGCCCTTTTTTGTATTTTATTTAGAGACAGGGTCCCACTGAGTTGCTAAGTGCCTCGCCATTGCTGAGGCTGGCTTTGAACTCGCGATCCTCCTGGCTCAGCCTCCCAAAGTGCTGGGATTACAGGTGTGCGCCACCGCGCCCGGCTTATTATTATTTTTTAATCTCATTTTCCAGTCCTATTCCATCCCCAGTCTTTCCTACCCCAGTTGAATGGCAATCCCAGTTTTCCAGGTCCGCCTATCTGTCATGCTTGATATTTTTTTCTCTTACTCCAGATCAAATCCACCAGGAAATCCTTTGGCTCTGACTTAAAAATATTCTTGGTGTCATACCTTGCATCATTTTAACCACTGCCTTTGTTCAAGTGACCATCATCTCACCAGATTACTGCAATAGCCACATAGCTGGTCCTATTATTTTTACCCTTGTCTTTCTAGGATCTATTCTCAACATTTCAGCTGGAGAAATCATTTAAAAAGTGGGTCCAATCATGTCACTCTTCCATGAAGACCCAGCCATGGTTCCTTATCAGAGTTGATACCCAACTGGCTGACACTGGAATGGGGGTTTGAGTTTTGAAATCCTCTGTCTCTTGGTAGATATCTCCAGCCCAGACCCCTCTATCTGAAATTTCTCTGAAATTCACCAGGAGGTGTCTCTAAAATACACCAACTTCAGGGGTCATGCTTGGCACTTCAGGGGCCTCTAGGACTATGCTTTGGTGCTAAGGGCAGATACCTATGCTGATTGCTTAGTATCTGTACCATACCTGCTGTTACACATTTTGAATAACACCTGTGTTTGCATTTTATTCAAAATAGAATCCAAGCCCCTGCAGGAATAGAATTGCTTTCTACGTCTTTGACTGCTACTATCTCCAACTACTCCCAGACTTGTTCATTCTGTGTAAGCCATGCATGCCTCTTGGCATTTCCTCTGTCAAGCTAAGAATGTTCTGCATCAGATCCTTGCTGCCAACAATGTCCTGTTCCACATATCTATCTGATTAGCTCATTTACCTTTCACAGATACCTGCTCAATGTCACCTTCTCAACAAGGCATTCTGACTGCCTTTTTTTTTTTTTTTTTTTTTTTTTTTTTGGTACCGGGGATTGAACTCAGGGGCACTTGACCACTGGGTCACATCCCCAGACCTTTTTAATATTTTATAACGAGACAGGGTCTCATTGAGTTGCTAAGTGCCTCGCCATTGCTGAGGCTGGCTTTGAACTCGCGATCCTCCTGCCTCAGCCTCCCAAAGTGCTGGGATTACAGGTGTGCGCCACCACACCCAGCTCTGACTGCCCTTTTAAAAATAAAAACTCCTCTCCCTTCCCCAATCATTTCCCTTAATCATTGTACTCAATAATTTTCTCCATTGCTTTATCTCCATCTGACATGTTATCTACTTCACCTGTGTTTTATTCTATTGTCTATGTCCTTTTACTCTACCACCTAGATCCCATGCTTCCTGAAAACAGGAATTTATCTGTTCTATTTCCTACTTTGCCCCTAGTGCTTACTATAGGTCTGACACATAGCAAATCCTCAATAAATATTTGTTGGATGAATGAACTAAATACTCAGTGCTCAATTTTCCCCATTTGAATACAGAAAACAATTTATCTCAGATAAATCGTATAGATTCAATCATTAATGTGGAAGTAGCTTCTAAGCTATAAGGCCCTAAACAAAGGTCAGCTGTCATCAGTTTCCCCTTGTTGATAAATATCTGTAGATTCCAGGCACCGTCCTCCACCATAACTGCTCATGGTAGTCTTCACCTTTGAAAGGAATCTAAATATCCATATCTCTGAGTGGCTCAGGACAGTGTTTGTGTCCTGAATCCTGGTGAACCAGAGAGGCTTCTCAAGGTTCTAGGACCAGGAGTGTGGGTCAGCAGCCATGACAAGTGAGTGGGACATTCTCACTAGCCCTCTCGTACTTCTGTGGTCACACATGTGGGTAGGGCCAGTGTCAGTGGTCAGTTGTGTTCTGAAACTTGTAACAATAGGCCTACAAAGGGGAAGACAGAGCAAAAGAAGAAAGAGTAAACACCTGCTTTAGGCTCCATGTCTGGGAAGCAAAGTCCAGCGGTAATAATAGGTTGGGCATTCGGACTTATGTGTACATAACTTCACAGGAATGTTTTGAAAATTTAAAGATTTGTTTCAGGAGACCTTTTGGAGACTTGACTATGGGTCATGGGAACGGCAAGGAAACACATGCAGTGAGGTTTGGGGAAAAAAGAATTCAAGCCTACTGAATCTCCACAAAACTGCTTCCACTGAACTCTATTATGATCCTCATTTTTTTAGCACACACCCACACAGTGAAATGTACTGTGTGTATGGAGTCTACATTGTAGGCCTTGCCCTCAAGTTAAACCTCCTCATGATCTGTGAAGACACGTGGTCCAGTCCTCTGAAGATGCACCCTCTTCAGGGGCCTCACAGCCCAGGCATCACCACGGTGTATGCTTGCTCGTTTGACATAGGCATCCTTTCACCAGTTAATAAGATAAATGTTTGATTTCACAAGGATAGGAGCATTTAGGTTTACACAATGATACATAGCTTTAAGTTAGTGGAAAATACTTTTGGAAAGCAGATCTGTTTCCATGTCATAAAAATATTTCTCTCTAGTATTTTATCCTGACAGCTCAAACAAATATAATACGAGAATACTACCTGTGGCTTGTTGTTTTTTCTTTTGGTTTTTAATGCTGAATTTATAATCTTCTCTAACATTGTGTGACCACACATATTTAAAATTCCTGTATCAATTTGACTCATGGCCACATTTCCTTCTGAGAAGAAAAGGAAGCTGCAGACCTCAAATGGCTTTTACATTGTCGGCATGATAAGTGCACTGTACGTATGGAATATCAGATGCCTTATTTCAAGGCTGCTCTTGACATTGCTCTTGCTAATGATTCTTCCATTTGGGAATATTTCCGTTCTGTACCCAAAAGCTATCTAAGGGGTGAAGGAAACTAGTGAAAACTGGCACCATGCAGATGCCAGCAAGTTTCCAAGTTGGTCATGACCACCACATCATTCCAAAAAGGATGGCTGGGGGTAGGGGGAGAAATAAAAACAAATTTTGGCAGACTCAAGCTTAAAAGAAAAACAATACTTTCACCGAATTTAGCCCCTGCTCTCTGTCATAGAAAATTACAATAAGTACAAGAGAATTGCATTCAATTTTGGTCAAGTATTATTCTTGGAATATGCATTAGTCAGAATTGGCCTCATTAGAAGGGCACTTTTTTTTAACAGCAGTGCAGTGGTTCACGAAGCATGCAGACTCCTGAGAGGGTGTGATGCAAAGTTTAACAAGCTTATTTCATGTCTGATATCATTTACATTTCAAATCAGGACTCAAACCACGGCTTATATTGAAACTTTAGATGACAAGAGGTGGAGCAGAACACATTCACATGTAAACGGGCAATAATGTGATCAGAATTACCGCAGCCCATTAATTACACCAGTCGACCTATCCACCCACGCCATGGCTTAGGCATGGGATTTTTTTTTCTCTTTTCCTTTTTTATAAGTTAACATTTTCCATTGAACCTACCAGTGCATTAAAATTCACATACCAGTCTACACTGAGGCACATGTTTTTATTTTGCTTCCCTATTTATAATCTTTATTTTGAAAACAACAATTGTGGTTTGGACTTACCAAGGGGTTGAATTTTACACTTGGAAAGGCTCATAACTTTTTTTTTCTGGAGGTTCTAAAATCATTTTCAGCTACATTATCTGATTTGTAATTACCATGTCAGCGTAGAGTGGGTTCAGCACACATTACCAAGCATAGTTCATAGATAAGGAAAATAAAGGTAGATGAGAGTAGCTTGCCCATGCCAACAGTAAAGTTTTAAGAGGTTTGAGTTAAGAAAAGGAGTAGATTCAGAAAAGCATGGAAAAAATCTTCCCTAATTTTTACCCAGAGCAGGAAGACGGAGCAAATTGAACCTTTAACAAATCTTATTATTGATAATATTAATTTAGAAATTTGGTAACCCAGAGTAGGGAAACCAAAATCTCAGAAGATATCCAATCTATTTATCCAAAAAATGATGCTCTGGGGAGGACTCTGAAGCCCTCACCTACAAGGAAATCACCTCCTGCTTAAAACTTTGTTGTTGCCCTTTAGTCCTACGATAAGGACAGAGATTCGCTTATGCTATATGCTGCCAAAAGTACTTATGTTTTCAAGACTGATGTTGACTCCAACCCTAGCACTGAGGTTTTTTTTTTTTTTTTTGATAACTACTTGAAGGAAAAAATTGACCTAGTTGAATGCACTCGAGCTTTTATCCAGATTTAAGGAGTGTCTGTAAACTTCCTTAAAAGCTTGTGGGGGTCTCTCCAAGGTAGCAGAGAGTTGGGAACTTTGCTAGCGCTGCTTCCAAATCCATCTTCCTCACAGGATTCTAGTATTCTGACTTCTGGATTAAGCAAGGAAGTACCCAGGTGTGTGTAACTCAGTAGGAAAATTAAAATCTGTGAACGTTTTTTAAGACCTCATGTGTTCTGGTTTTGTTTTGTTTTGGCAACTAGGTTTTAAGCAGGTTCTTGTTTCTTTTGAACCAGGTCATCGGGCCCCTATTTTCCATCAAAGAATTTGGTTAATTTTGACTTTTTTAAGTTCTCAGACATCCTAGCTGAACCACCCACCCTGCCTTGATGCCCTGCTATTTTATTCCATATAAGGCCTTGAAATGTACTCACCTTACTCAGTGAAAATCCCTCCAGAATGGGGAGCTGCCAGGGCATTAGAAATATGATCTAACGTCGCTGTGCTGAAGGTTGGTCACATTCAGGTTAGAAGATATCAGGTATAAACGAGAAAAAAAAAATCTTACAACACTTATCAGACCATCTTCTTATAAGACTTTGTCTTGTTTAGTTTTTTAGTTCATTTCTTGGTTTTTCTGGAAAAAATGCTGCAGTTATGTTGCTCATGCAGCCAAAAATCTGCACTTAATTGGGCACATAAAAAAATAGCAGACAGGAAGTCTATTTCCTCACAGAGAGATATTGTGGTTTATGGACTCTGCTTTCGTACTGCAAAGCCAGTGCGTTATTTTATTTTTTAATACACTCCTGGTATTAAGATGTCCCTGGCAACCAAATAGCTGTTTAAGTGCCCACCAGAATCAGTATCAGCCCAGGTAGTAGCTGTGCTTGAGTAGAAAATACTAACTTAATTAGGGTTTGATTTTGAATCAATTTTAAATTCTTGGATTTTTCTGGATGCAAGAGAAATAAGAGAATTTAATTTTTGTGTATGCACTGAAAAAGATATACATATTCTCAAGTGAGACTGGCCACATCCCGCAAATCGGGCTGCATGGACTCTCTGTGGGTTCTGGGAAAACATTTAAGTCGCCGGTGTGACTGACTTCTACACACACCCTCATTCCCCTCCCTAGGGAACTGGAGGCTTTCCTGAGGGCTATCAAATTACAAAGGCTAAGGAAGCACTCATCTGCAGATTGGGGATGCTTACTTTCCCAGTTGTCTCTCTTTTTCCTTAGCTGTATCTTTACTTCTTCCTCTTTATATGTATACTCCCCACAGTTGAATTATAATAATTAAATATCCAAGAACACAAACTTATACTTTGGGGTCCAGCTTCCTATTTTACAAATGAGATAAAAAGTAGTTCAATTTTTTCCTGCCAAAGACATGCAACTCTAGTGCACAGACTGCAGGACTACAACCTGGTTCTTCCCTCACACCACACAGTCTTTCTGTATGAGTAGAAAAACAAAAATGAAACTGCTGTTCTCTTGTTCTTTGGGTTGAACAGTAAGACTGGGTTCATTTGGTTCTAAGCACTCTCTGCCTATCTTGGGCACAGTGCCTGATAATTTAGAAAAATTATATAAACCCCTATTGTTTTTCCTAAGGCATGTGAGAAACTGTCATTTGTTTTTAGCAACCTTGTGTCATAAAGTTAGTGTGGGCCTAATCCCACTTAAAAGTTAAATGAGAGCTTTTGTGTAATTGCTTTGCCTTTTAATTCAGCCTCTGCGCAAGTAATCAAGTCTTTTCCTAATACTCCAGGGAATTATAGGAACTAAAACCCATCCGGTTTGTACAGGTATCAGTAGTCTCAGACTGGAATTCTTGAATACGCTGGTCAATTCAACTCATGGAGGGGATTTACATCATGCCATGTTTTTGCATATCCGTTTTGGGACACTTTGCCTGCAAGAGATAAAACGAGTCTTTCTCCAGTCACTACCCAGTCCAGACTCTGTGTTGGGAACTTAATCAAGGGGAATCAGAGAGCTTAGGCTCAGTCTCAGTTTCTCTGTCTCAGATTCTTTGGTGCTGTCTTCAAAGGAATAAACCAAACGGGAAACAAACAGTTGCTTACTGTAGTTTTATTTTGGAAGCAATTCCCATTCTTTGCTTACTATATAGGGGAATTGTGTGGGGGGCTGAATATCTCTGCTAGCTGATTTGGTGGTGGCGGCAAAGTGGGTGTGCTCTTATTTCAATGGGAATGAATGTCCTGGATTTTCTTGGTGCTGGCTTTGTACCAATCATTGTGCACAGAAAGGAAAAAATAATGATAATTATTATAAAGTTCTTACATCAGGGTTGATTCCAGAATCTTTATCTTTCTTATCTTACCCTCCAGATCACTATATAATATAGATTTTATTATCTTTATAGATAAATGGGGAAATAAAGTCCAAATCTCTTAACAAAAAGGGACAGAAATGCATGGTGGTTAAGGATAGAAACTCTACAAGACTGCTGACTTTTAGCACCAGATTCCGCCACTTACTAATTATATCAGTTTAGGCAGGTTTTCTATGCCTCAATTTCTACATCTACAAATTGGGGCTCAACTTTCTTTATACAATTTCTAGAACTTTAATCAGTTTAGTAAATTTAAAGTGCTTAGGACAATGTGCAGCACATAGTTCCGATGTTAGCAAATGTTATTATTATTACCATCATTATTAGTAACAGAAAGTTGAATGAGGCATTTATTATCTCAGAGTTCAAAGCCTTAAATTAGTTAAAATTAGTAAAAATAGTAATGATAAGCACCCCATATTTAAAGGAATTCAAGAATCTTTTTTTCTGGGGGTTGGGGGTTGCATATTGGGATTTAACCCCGGGGTGCTTTTACTACTGAACCACATCCCAACCCTTCTTACTTTGAGACAGGGTCTTGCTAAGTTCCTTAGGGCCTCCCTAATTTGCTAAGGCTAGTCTTGAACTTGGCCATCCTCCTGCCTCAGCCTCCCAAGTCACTGGGATTATAGGTGTGTACCACCACACCTGGCAAGAATCTTATAGAGTAGAGAATTCATAGGACTAGTACATTTTCAGTCTACTAGGTAGTACTATGGCATTTCCCCAAGGTAAGAGTTCCAAGGATTGTGAGGTTCCTGAAAGGAGAGATTGGCACCTCATCCTTATATGGAGCCTCACTAGGCAGGACATCTGCTGGTTGCTCTGGTGTTTCCTGTGGAGTAGAGTACAAAAATAGGATTCTGGGAAACCTAACATGTGAACCTGGAAGTCTGGAACCTGTTGAGCAGATGCAGCCATGTTTGCCTTTTCCCTGGTAAATTCTTTTTTTTTTTTAAACACACATGCACACACACACACACACACACACACACACACACACACACATAATTGTAGATGGACACATGCCTTTATTTTATTTTTATGTGGTGCTGAGGATTGAACCCAGTGCCTTCCACATGTGAGGCAAGCACTGTACCACTGAGCTAGAACCCCAGTCCTCCCTGGTAAGTTCTTAAGGAGTAGCTTTGATGGTAGAGTGAGGAAAGAAAGCCAGAGCTTGTGTATGTGTGTGTGCATGTATATATCATATACATTTATAAAAGTTATAGATAAAATAATTGGAGGGATATGGGGATCATCTTGTCAAAACTGCTAATTTTAAAAATGAAGAAATTAGACCTAGAAAGGTAAAGACTTTTCTCTAAAGTCTCAAGTCATTAAGTGGTAGCATCCCTTTCTTCCAGGTGTCTTGAGTCCCTACTCAGCACAGTTACATCTCAGACCCCTGTGCCATAGAGTGCTGGTCAGAGTCAGGCAAGATGAGTTTCTGAGTAAGAAATCATAAAAGAACCCCTTTCTAGAGTTCTGGTATGACCCTGAACCACAGGTGGTTACATGGAAGTCTCCAGGGATGGCATTTTTTATTTGGAGGCTTAGTGAAAGGAAACAGACTTTGATGAGTTGGGCTGGAAGAAAGATCATTATTGGCAAGCTCAGGCTGAGCTGACATATGCTTGTGGGCCTAAGGACAGCTTGAAGGACCATGGCCCTACAACCAGGAGCTGAGTGGCTGTGGCTAGGAGAGAGAGTGTCACCCACAAGCACTCTTTTGACGGGGCAGGCTATGATTTAACACCCTTGTCAACACGGAGTAGGAAGAGAGTAGAAGAGAGTCTCCACTATAAATGAGTCCTTCCTCTGGGAATCTAAGTGACACTGAGGTCCTTATAAAGACCAGAACTCCTGTTCTTAAAATCTATATCAAGACCAGAGCCTTGGCTGTGATTACCCACACATGGAATTGAGCAGAAACAAATGGCCTGGAAGGCATTCTTAGAATTATAAGGGAACTATATTGCCAGAGAAGCCAGAAAACTGGCCTGCAAAAACCTGTGACCAATCAACCCAACTCCTGGATCCATAAACTGAAATCAATAAGAAGCAGAGTGTGGAAGTTGTGGTGGCCCCAAGAAGGAACACTCTCCAATGCCTGCCTTAGATGTGGCCATGGAAGACAACAGACAAAAGAAGTCCTCCCAGAGAGCTGAAGCCACAGCTGCCCGATGGGCTGACCAAAGGACTCACACCACCAGCAAGGGTAGGAGGTTTCCACAAGTCCTTTCCAACAGGACTTGATAATTCTTATATATTAAAGACAGCTGTATCTTTCTCATTTTCCCTTTTCAATAGAAGTTTTCAGTTTGGTCGTCTTCCTCCTACTCCTTCATTTTATATGGGGTGTTTGAAGCAAATTACTTTGCTCTTAGTTTATATACCACCATATTCCATAGTGCCATATCAGGACTTGATTCATGAGGTTGATTTTATCCAGAGAATCCTTGGCCTTGATCTAGATGCAGGAACGAGATGAGGCTTTGGGATTTCATTGGGAATTTTGGATTTCATTTTGGGAATTCCTTGAAAGAATGAGGACATTCTGTGGACAGTAAATGATATAAAACTCAGCAAAAAGATGGAGTGTGGCCAAGATGATTGGATGTCCTTCAGGGTATGGTTTTTGCTTCTTCTTGACTTTAGAGAGGCACAAGGGCACTTAGATTAACAATATTTCTCAGGCTCCCTAATAAATGAGATGGGTAAGTGAAGTTCTACCTACTGGTTAATACAAAGAAGTAAAAAATATATATTTTCTTATTCATGTCTCTCTTAATGGGCATGTTCTTTCTCCTTCCTCCAACCCATTGCTTAGAACATGAAGCGCTATTCAGGACTATGCAGAGAGAGAACATTCTTGCAATGGGGGAGGAACCAAGTTCCCAGACAGTGTGTAGAGTGCTGCACTCCTCACTCAAGACAGTTACATGAGAAAGGCTTTTCTATCTCTTTTATGCAAAAGCTATTTGGGGCCTCCTAGACACAGCCCGTAACTTATGCTCTTAGTGTGTGCCATCTGGGAATTTACAAGTCAGATTCTTCTTTTCAATACCTAAACATTGAGATTGGTTCTCTATACATTTTGGACTGAACTATATAGAGGTAAATGTAATCTTTATGAGTTCAGGGACCTTGCCCGCCATGTTCACTGCTATATTCCTGGTAGGCACCCACCTATTCTTTTGTATCATGCCAGTAACTGGTCATTGAGCTAACTAATTCAGAAGTGTTCATGAAGCATCCAGTATGTGTAAGATTCTGTGCTCAAAAATATAGAGGCAAAGGGCTGGGGTTGTGGCTCAGTGGTAGAGCACTTGCCTAGCATGTGTGAGGCACTGGGTTCAATTCTCAGCACCACATATGAATAAAATGAAGGTCCGTGAACAACTAAATAAAAAAATATAGAGAAGCAAGAAATAAAGATTATAGTGATAAGCATTTATTGAGCATATCAAGTACTAGGTATCACTTCAACTGCTTTATATGCAGTGTCTATGCTTTTAATTTACACCATAAATGCACGAGGCAGATTCTATCATCATCCCCATTATAGAAGAGAACTGAGGCAAAAAGTTTAGTGACTCTCCTAAGGTCACATGGCCTATAGAGGGAGTATCTAGAACTAGAAGCAGTTTGCCCCAGATTCTCTGCTTCTCAGCATGGCGCTCTACTGCCTTTCCAAAGAGTACTGGGCCTCGTTTTTCTTCTTAAAAAGTTAATTTAATTTCAAAAGACCATTGTGTCTCCAGTGCATGTTCTGGAAAATGAATTTTCATGTTTGAGAATCATGAAGCCTATTTTAGGCAGAAAGTGTTATGAATTTGGCTAAAGCAGCAATTATTTTGTCAGATAGTAATAGAACTTCCAAAAAGACTAATTTTAATGCAATGGAATTAACTTTCTAGTACACAAAGTTATTTTCTAATTTTACACATGGCAATTTAATTTCCTAGTCATTAACAAAATAAATTTTAGAGTCATTACCAATTATTTTACAATGCTTTTGACAAAAATGGAAGAGTACTTTTTATATATACTAAGTAAAAGAAGGTGTTATCTGACCAGCCTGCCCAGCCGCTGGCTCATGGGGCCACCGCCACGGGGGCTGGGAATAGCAGGTCCCTGCTGCAGAGAGGGCCCAACCTGAGGGAAGGACCCTTCCATTCCCTGAGGGACTACGACCTGCCCAGCTGTGACTGGAACAAGCCGTAGACACCCACCAGAAGGAGTGGCCCAGCCACCGGACCACCTGACCACCGGCCCACGCTACCACCAGGACCAGGAGCTGCAGGCTCCACCCTGTGGAAGGCCCCTCCTGCCCACCTGCCCAACCCCCACCAAAACAACTAGACTGGGAGGAGACCCAGGAGGAGGAGAATGGGGAAGGGAAAGCCAGACTGCCTGCTCCACCACACTGCGGCCAGGAGGTGATCTGGAGAGAGAGGCCCACTCTACGCCCTCAAATCGGAGAGGCAGTCCACATCTGTCCAGAGAGACATACCACACTAGGATTCCGTAGCTACTCAACCCAACACCAATATAATTATAGGCCTGAGGCTGCCACTGCCACAAAACTGAGTTAGCGACGCTACTACCAAGGAACAACAAAAAGGTCCAGGTAAGACATCACTAAGGTCCCTGGGGACCAGGATGCACCAGAAGGTGCAACCAGTTATGCTGTTGTGAACTAACAGGGAATCTTACATGGGGTTGCCTATCTCTTGCTTCTTCTACTAACAGCCAAATTCTAATGATTATACTCTCACTAGTCAAATAATCTAATACCTCTATTTTCTCACATCTTACTTCATAAACATTTAAGCCAACCTCTAAGTACCCCTTCTACCATTAGATACTGCAAACATAGAGACTATATGGTATAAGATAACTGATCTCATAATTTCTGTTTATAGCGACAAAACGGTACTACAAAGCAATAGTAACAAAAACAGCATGGTATTGGCATCAAAATAGACCAGTTGACCAATGGTACAGAATAGAAGACACAGAGACTAACCCACACATCTACAGTTATCTTATATTAGACAAAGGTGCCAAAAACGTTCACTGCAGAAAAGACAGCCTCTTCAACAAATGGTGTTGGGAAAACTGGAAATTCTCATGTAATAAAATGAAATTAAATCTTTCTCTCACCATGCACAAAACTTAACTCAAAGTGGATCAAGGACCTAGGAATTAAACCAGAGACCTTGCACCTAATAGAAGAAAAAGTAGGCCCAAATATCCATCATGTTGGTTTAGGCCCCAACTTCCTCAATAAGACCCCTATAGCACAAGAACTAAAACCAAGAATCAATAAATGGGATGGATTCAAACTAAAAAGCTTCTTCTCAGCAAAAGAAACAATCAGTGAGGTAAACAGAGGACCTATAGAATGGGAGCAAATCTTTACCACAAGCACATCAGATAGAACACTAACCTCAAGGATTTATAAAGCTCTTAAAAGCTTTAACGCCAAAAAAAAAAAACCCCACAAATAACACAATCAATAAATGGGCCAAGGAACTAAACAGACACTTATCAGAAGATGATATACAATCAACAAATATGTGAAAAAATGTTCAACATCTCTAGCAATTAGAGAAATGCAAATCAAAACAACTCTAAGATTTCATCTTACTCCAGTCAGAATGGCAGCTATCAAAAAAACCAAACAACAATAAATGCTGGTGAGGATGTGGGGGAAAAGGCACACTCTTACATTGCTGGTGGAACTGCAAATTGGTGAAGTCAATCTGGAAAGCAGTATGGAGATTCCTAGGAAAACTTGGAATGGAACCACCATTTGACCCAGCTATCCCACTCCTTGGCCTATTCCCAAAGGGCTTAAAAACAGCTTACTACAGGGACACAGCCACATCAATGTTTATAGCAGCACAATTCACAATAGCTAGATTGTGGAACCAACCCCGATGCCCATCTGCCGATGAATGGATAGGGAAACTTTGGTATATATACACAATAGAACACTACTCAGTACTAAAAGATAATAAAATCATGGCATTTGCAGGTAAATGGATGGAGTTGGAGAAAATAATGCTAAGTGAAGTTAGCCAATCCCCCAAAAACCAAAGGTTGAATGATCTCTTTGATATGAAGATACTAACTCATAAAGACAAGAGAGTGGGGATGAGAGGAATGAAAGAGCTTTAAATAGACCAAAGAGGGGAGGGAGCAAGGGGATAGGAATAATGGCAGACTGAGTTATCCATCATTACCCTAAATACATGTATGAAGACACAATTGTTGTAAAAATACTTTATATAAAACCAGCAACTTGAAAAATTGTGCTCCTTATGTGTAATATGAAATGAAATGTATTCTGCAAACATGTATAACAAATTAGAATAATAAAAAAATTTTTTAAAAGGTGTTATCTGAAAATGGTTGTCTAAAATAATATTAAAGGATATTAGAAATATTGCTTGTCTTTCATAAATCAAAATTTATTTTTTTTAAAAAAGGATAAATATGGTTACTCAAAGTGTAATTCTCACCAGAAAGATTTAGTGGCTAAATTGAAAACAGTTTATAAGCTACATGGGATGAGAAAGACACAGTATTTCTATTCAGAATGCTTAAAATCCACTGGACAATTTCTGGTATGAGTACACTCACCATGGCTGGTTTCCAATTACCCAGGTGAGGTTACAGAGCATAGAGAATGCAGACAAGATGTGCACAGTCTGCTCTAGAAAGCTCACATGAACAGGCCCAGCACACCACATGCTCAATCAAACACACTCCAGATGCAAACAGATTGTTCACAATCCTGATGTGTGGCACATGTTATGCTAGACACTTTAACAGGCTCTATAGGTGGAATGTGCCCAGGACTGTATGAGTGAAAATGTCTTTTATAAGCATACACAAGCATCTCCTGAGCAGAGGGATTTGAAAGAAGAGTAGCAAGCAGTCTTTGCCTTCGAGGAATTAAGGAAGATAAGACATGCATGCACAAAACATTACAAGTGTATTTATTAAATGCAGCACGTGTTAATTAACAGTGCCAATTGTGCATTTTAGGTGCTCAGTAACCTGCATTATTGTCCAATTTGAATATACAATCCAAACCCGTGTCCATCCTGCATAGGAATGCCAAACATCTTTCAAAAGCACGATTTTTACTTTAAAATTTTGTAAGCACCGTTTTAATTAGTTTAGTCTGTTTGCCCTTCCAATGTCAGAACTTGGGTTACTTTCTGTCTCCTCTATTTCCTACCAACCCAAAGGTGGAAAAATTGATTGGAAGAAGCTTCTAGTTATTGATTTAGAGAAATAAAACCTAGATCCATATGGGTCAGATTTCATAGTTCAGGCACAGTATAGTTTTACTTTAAAGTGAGAAAAGTAACTTTGGGGGTGTCTCAGAAGGACTATATTTGTGATTTCAAATATCATATCATCATTATACTTGGACTTATGAATTCAAATAAACACTATGCATATTTTAGTAAGATGATTTCTTTTTGTACAAGGGAAATGGGCTGGAGTAGTATGTCCTAACTGTCCCCATCTGTAATGATCCCCAGGTTTTTCCAAATCTCTTTTTGCTGCAGTTCTAAAAAATAATGACAAACAGACAACAATAGCAACAACAACATATCTGATTTATAGTAGCACAACTCAGAGGCCCTGTCCCTAACATTTCAGTTAAGTTGCTGTTTCAGGGGAGCCATGTGCTCAAGAGCTGTATTCTTTGAAACCGTCTTCATGATTTAATGGGAGGGAACTATGGACTCTAGCAATATTCCACCTGATATTTTGGAAATGCAAGTTGTTCTGTAAGTCAGAGATTCACAGAGGAGAGAGAAAGCCAGAGAAGAAGGTTAGAAGCTGCTGATCAGGTGCCTCCTTCCACCTGAGATGTACCTTCCCAGGTTAAACTTGGAGATTCAAGAAAGCCACCCCACATCCACATCTTCTAACCACTTGGGGCCTTCAATTCTTTTCAGTTCTCTCAGAAGAGCTGAAATGCCTTCTCTTCTCAATTCATTAGAGAAAGTATTAAACATTTTACCAAAAGTAAAATAGAAAATCTATTGCATAGAAAATCTACAAGAGAATTTTAAAACTCATCAAAACACAAGTTTACTAGCAGATTTCTTATTGAAATGTACTTAATGTCAGTTTAATCTTAGTTTGCCTGGAACATCTATTGGGACACTCAGGCTTTAGTTATTTTTCTGGTCTTGAATTTACCAGCCATTTGGAAATTTGACAATATTACACAAACCAGTGTGGCTGGGGAGCTGCCCTAGATCCCCACTGTGTGTGGATTTGGTGGGGCTCCTCCTGCCAGCTGCAGCTTTCACCTTCCTCCCCGCTGTAGCCGACTCTCACACGGTTGCCTCTCTGCCCAGGATTCCCTGAAGTTTTGCTTTCTGTCTCCTCAGGGCTCTGTGAGACTTCTGGCTCACTAGATGCACAAGGAATTTCTGGATCTTTCCACAAAGATTTCTCTCCTGGGCTTTTATCCACTCTTTTTCTTATCCTTGGGATCCTTGCTCTTCCTTCTGCCAACACCTTTCACCTCTCCCACCTACAAAGCCTGCTTCTTGTCACTGACTGACTTCTGTTCTATTTGGGTTGTTTGAAGTCAAGTCACCAATTTACAACCAGGCTGGTTTGTGTGTGTATGTGTGTGTGTGTGTGTGTGCGTGCGCGCGTGTGCACATGAGAGAGACAGAGAGAGAGACAGAGACAGAGAGACAGAGACATTCTCCCTTTCATGAAATTGGGGGTGCTCTACCACTGAGTTATATCCCTATTATATCCCCACCCCTTTTATATTTTATTTTGAGGCAGGGTCTTGCTAAGTTGCCCACTCTGGCCTTGAACTTGCAATTCACCTTCTTTAACCTAGAGTTACTGGGATTATAAATATGTGCCACCATGCTTGGATGGATCTCTTCTTTCAAAATTTTTTTATTTTTTCTTTTTAGATATACATGACAGTAGAGTGTATTTTGATATATTATACATGCATGGATTTTTTGCTGATAAATTTGCTCTTATTCTAATGGGTTGGCTTTTAAATATGATTTGATTCTTCTCTCAGCTTTTACTATTCTTTCTTTATTCTGTATTTTTGGTAATTACCTATAATATGTTGTGGAGAAGTTCTTATCTGGTCAGGTCTATTTGTAGTTCTGAATGCATCCTATATACATGGAGTACATCTTATTCTAATTAGGATCCCATTCTTGTGGTTGTACATGGTATGGAGTTTCACTGGTTGTGTATTCACATATGAACATAGAAAGTTATGTCTGATTGATTCTACTGTGTTTCCTATTCACATCTTCACTCCCTTCCCTTCATCCCCCTTTGTCTAATCTGCTGAACTTCTATTCTTATCCTCCCCCACCCCCTAATTGTGTGTTAGCATCCGCATATCAGAGAGAACATTGGCCTTTGGTTTTGGGGGATTGGTTTGTTCACTTAGCATGATAGTCTCCATTTCCATCCATTTATTAGCAAGAGTCATAAAGTCATTCTTCTTTATGGCTGAATAATATTTCATTGTGGGTATATGCCACATTTTCTTTATCCATTCATCTGTGAAGGGCACCTAGTTTGGTTCCACAGCTTAGCTATTGTGAATTGAGTTGCTATAAACATTGATGTGCCTGTATGCTTTAGTATGCTGATTTTTAAGTCTTTTGGGTATAAACCAAGGAGTGGGATAACACAGTCAAATGGTGGTTCCATTCCAAGTTTTCTGAGGAATCTCCATACAGCTTTCCATAGTATTTGTACCAATTTGCAATCCCACCCGCACTGTATGAGTGTACTTTTCCCCTACATCCTCACCAACAATGTATTATTACTTATATTCTTGATAATTGCCATTCTGACTGGAGTGAGATGGAACCTCAGTGTAGTTTCAATTTGCATTTCTCTAATTGCTGGAGATATTGATCATTTTTTTCATATTTTTATGCATCGATCTGTGAAATGCCTGTTCAGTTCCTTTGCCCATTTATTACTTGGGTTATTTGTTTTTTGGTATTAAATTTTTTGAATTCCTTATATATCCTGGAGATTGATGCTCTTTATGGTTCTATTCTTGAATCAAGCCAATCTGGCTCATAGAACTGGTCCCTCTACCATCCTACAGGTCTTAGAGCTGCTGAAGTCTTCCCAGATCCTGTCTATTCCACATCACCACCCTGGCAGGATTAACTGAAGAACCCCAACTGCACACATCTAAAAGATCTGCATCCTGGGGAATCTTGCACTTAATCATCCTTTTTAGATCCTCTGTCCAGTTCATTTTTGACCTTCATAGCACAGATTATCAGTTTCATTGATTACCCAGTGCTCGAATCATTGCCTTAGTTGTCTTTTTTTCCTTTTTTCTTTCAGTAGGAAGAAAATTTAAAATAGAAAAAAGAATTTTTCTCATGCAGTAATGCTAGTATATTTAGAGCAGTAGGTGTCACCTTCTCAGTGGGCATATTTTCTATTTTCAACATGTTATATTTCAGACTTTTGGTGTTTTACAAGGAACAGATCTAATCTGATAACAGAGTATGTAGTTAAATCCAAAGGTAAATTTGAAAACATTTATATAGAGGAGGTCATTGAAACTATATGAGCAATGATTTCATTAGTACAAATATATAATAAGAGCAGTTGGATAGTGTTAAATTATATAATCGTTCCTAGCTTTAAAAACTTCCATCGTTAGCATACACCATTTTAATGTTTACCAATGCAATGTTTATAGACTGATAAAGCGTGTTGTACTCCTTGAGAACAAATTTCACAGTGAATAGTGAACAGGCTTTTCATTTTAATTTTAAAAATCAGTTCTATTTTTTGCTAGATGTGTGAATACAGATAAGTTAACTCCATTCTTTTCATTCTCAGTTTTCCCACCTATAAATAAGGGGATTGATAATACTTATTTTTAAATTGCTCTTGTAAAGTTTAGATTAAAGTAAATCAAGTGATATAATTTATGTAGAATGCCTTGGTTAGTGTCTAATAATTAATAGCATTAAAGAACTAGTAGGTACCATATTAAAAGATGACTAATGGTTTAAATATTTATAGTACACACCTATATGTACATTTTCT
Organism: Tamias sibiricus; assembly: GCA_025594165.1. Taxonomy (NCBI): domain Eukaryota; kingdom Metazoa; phylum Chordata; class Mammalia; order Rodentia; family Sciuridae; genus Tamias; species Tamias sibiricus. Next base: position 91,753,066 of record CM046661.1, read on the forward strand.
AAGACTTTTTGTTTCTTTAGTCCTTTACTTCTGTGTTTACCTCAGGTCATGTTCCTACTGAAATGAGGTTGGATGAAGAGAAAGAAACCAACTCCATTATTTCCCAAACTTGCATTAGTCACATGAACATGCTGAATTATTCAAGAAGTTTTAAGTCTACTGAATGTTAAGACTTACACTCATTGAAAATTTTTAAATATATTAACTATGGCATATTTTCTCTTGGAAGAACTTACTCCCTTTGAAATACATGAGTATTAAAATTTAAAGACAAAACTTGATTAATATTATAAACTACTGGGAATTTGTATTTTTATTTAATTCTTATTAGGAATAAAGCATCATTTCATCTTCCATTCCTTTTGAAGAATTGACAGTATTAAAAAGAAGTTTGGTTTGGGTTGTAGCTCAGTGATGGAGTGCATGCTTAGCAATAGGTGAGGCACTGGGTTCAATCCTCACCACCTCATAAAATAAATAAATAAATAAATAAATGTCAAATTCTAAAAAAAAAAAAAAAAAATGCAGTTAATCTCATTCTTGGAACCCAGGTTCTCTTCTTCTGAAATACGAGGTGATAATTATTTAGTAAAGTGTGGTAAATAATCTGAGTAATTTAGTTCCCCAAGTTGGGAAGTTGGGTGATGATGGAATACAAAGAAAGCAGACAGCAGACGTAGTAGCACTTTAAAATTTCAGGAGTTAACCATTTATCTTACCCAAATATTTAAAAATGGCTGTCACCACTGGAAATAGTCTTTAAGAATTCTCCTTTAGTTATAAGTTCAATAATGGAATGGTCCAAACTATTTTATCCATCCTTGCAAGTGTAAACTCTTCCATTAGCTAAGAATAAGTGAGGATTTATGCTGTATGAAGAAAATGCACATTTCATTTGCTAATGCTTATATATCTCCGGGGAGATCAGAAGGCTGGTAAAATTTTTAGTGAATAATAAACATATTAAACATTTTAATGGCAGTTATTGCCAGCCTCTTATGCCCTAGTTTTCTCAATGACTGTATTTGAGTGTAATAGGGTTTTGCTTATGCCTCCCAAAAGTATTATAGGTGGAACCATGTCACAGCAGTTTCCTTCTGGCCCTCAAAATAACCAAATCTCTTTGGGTGGGCTCCAAGGATAGAAGCTTGCTCAACCAAACTTCACACCATCATGGGTTGTGTTAGAAGACCACTCTGGTATACATGCCATGTGTTTTTGGTTTGTATTGTTTTGTTTTGATGACCGTTTATAGGAGGAACATGATATCCTGGTAAGTAAATTCATGTTCAAATTATCCTTTGAAAAACTCAGTATTTATTTTTTGCCTCATAGGATAATTTCTGTGATGATTTGAAAGATAAACTTCATCCTTTCCACCCTACTCCATGCCAGTGGGACAAACTGATTCTCAAAGAACTCTGAGGTCTAAGGATTAGTACAGTTCATTGTGCCTCATGGAATATATACCCTATGCCCTATTGAGGTGTTGACACTATCATTTCCAGTTTTTAAGGGAGGAGGGAAAGAAAGAGCTAAGAAAAATAAATAAGTAGACAAAGTATTATCACTGCAGGCCATATCCTGTGTCAGTTACCATAGGAGTGTTACTCAGACTATTGCTCAATGTTTGATGTTGCTGGGTGACTTCATTTCAGTTTCATATATACCTAACGTAAACCATGGGGTCATTATTTTTATCTTGAATTTTTTTTTTTAGAAAAAGAAAAAACTATCCATGATTTTCTAGTGGCTTCTCAGCACATTTTATTCCTTTAAAATTGTCCACATTGGGTCAAAATCTAGTTGATTTTTTTTTTTTTTTTTGGTTCTAAAACAGTGATGTGAACATGTTGAACGACTTCATGGTTCATCTGGCGTAAGTAACTGAAAATTTGAATGCTTATCTGAACTTTATCTGAACTATCCTGAGTTTTCTTGGGTCTACAAAATTGGAACTGAAATCTCATGGAAACTGGCTTTCTTAAGAAATTTTTGGTGAGCCAGAAATACTGTGAGAGCAGCCTTTCCCGTGGTGTTTTGGCAATTTTTACTTTGGCCTCAGACCGAACCAGGAAGTTCAGAGGTGAATGAGAATGAAAAATAATAAAATGGTAACTGATATTTTTTTCTACTTCAGAAAGGTTCAGTTTTAAATTCTTTTAAGAGCATGTTGAGTCAATTTTAACAACTAACTATATGCCTCATAATATGCATTAGGAGAGATTTGGGACACTGTGAGTAATTCAGCCCATCTATGGTAAAGAAGAAGGAAATTAAAAATTACCATTTCCTCTTGGTTTTCACACTGTTGTACCCAAACATTATTCAACAGGACTGAAGATTCTATAAAAATTTGGCCAGTTGTATTTTAGCATATTTTTCCCTAGTCATTAGCAATGATATAGCAGATATTTTAATGAATTAATATAAACTCTTTTTACCTTCCTTCAATTCAAATTCCTATAACTAGGTTGAGTGCATTTCCATGGATTCTAATATTTGGAGGTTTAGAACTTATCTCTAGAATTTACCAAAGTTCTCAGGATATGGATCATCACAGATTGTACTTGAATTCAAGTTTTTATTTGTAATCTAAATTCATCTGAAAGCACAATAATTATATTCACAGAAACCCCCAGAAGGAAAGGGGGATTCTTGTGTATTATAGGCAGCAGCTCTCAAATCTTGGTCTACCTGTGATACTTTAAATAGAGAAGCCTCAGCCCAACCCCAGTGCACTACATTCGAAATACTGATGGTAGAGACTATGGTGCTGTATTTTTATCAAACTCCAAGGGTAATTCTGAGGTACACCAAAGTTCTCATTGTGCACCACTGATTTAAATGAACACCTAGATGTCATGAACTTTTCATCAGGGTGTAAAAAGCAATTCAGAACAACAAATTATGTAGCCTTGATGACTTCATCTTACATATATTATCCTCACCAAAAAACTATGCCAAGAGACTATCACTATCACCCTCATCTTATGGTTGAAGGGAATGAGGCACAAAGAGTTTCAATCATTTGCTTAATTAAGTGATAGAGTTAAAACTCAAATCCTGCTTTTTGCCTTGAAGCTCGGACTTCTGGCACTGTGGCACCAACGTCCTGCAAGTAGGCAAAGAAATAAACCTGATCTTTCCCATTTAAAAGTTGATTAAAAAGGAACTTGTTGTAAAAAAAAAAAAAAAAAAAAAAAAAAAAAGACATACCGCTATAATAAATAAGACCAAGTATTTTATTTGGCAGATGTTTATTCCTAAGTGACTTAAGTGCCTAAAAAGGCAGAAAGGTAATTGAAGACAGTATCCACAGATAACTTCTCTCAGATACCCATTCGAGTTTGTGGGTGTTCCATGAGTGCTTGGTGACAGACTATTGACTTGAAGTTTTGTTCTATTTGCAAATTTGTACAGATCGTAGCCATTAGAGCAGTTAATTGATAATTCTGAGAGGTGTCCATCTGTCTTATTAGCCACTCATCCAATTCCATGTTCATTTTTGCAGAGAGGCTTGGACAACTGTAACTTATAAATGCATTAATTAAAATAAAAGAAATTAAAAATAAGTATATATATGCATGTGGTGTTCTAAAAAAGCCATAGTTTATAAGCATCTGAAAATTTTCAGAAGTTTTAATGAAATTATTTCTCTCCCCCAAAGATTCTTAATTCATTGTTTTTATTGGCCAGATTTTAGAAGCTATTCCCCAGTTGTGAACTAAAGGACTAGACTTTGAATAAATGATGGCCTTTGGATCACCTGGGTCTGCTCTGTGATTTGTACCGAATCAGCATCAATCAGCCTGGCCCCCATCTCAGACATTCATTTGGAATGCAGTCACATAGGATAGGGCAGGGAAAGGGAAATGGGAAGGGGCAGAGGGGGATGATGTCCAAGCTGAGATATAGGCCCCGGAAAAAAATCAATCCTGAGAGACAAAAAGCCAGTAATGTTTGGCTGTGACCAAAATAAAAGTGTGTAAGGTTACTGAAAAACACCAAAGTATATACATGTTTCAACAGATACCCCAAGGCAGGTTTAGTGAGTGCAGTTGGCACTTACACAAAAGATAACCTAACCTGACACTAACCCTGCCAGTAGTTCAGGGATAATATTTTCTCTAGGATGAACTGCTCTTGAACTGTTTCTGTAATTTATTTGGTGCAAACAGGCTTTCCTTCAACATCAGACATGCATGTCTTATGGCCACCCATTTGTTTATTGTAAAAACATATTTATTATAGCCAATGCAAGCAAAACCCTTCTTTCCAGTGGTGTTTTAATTCCCCTGAAACCTTCTCATACTGTGTACCACAGCCCTGATGATGAAGTATACGCAAGCTTGTTCCAAACCATGTCCCATGTTTTCTTTGGACTTACCTTCAAGAATCTTTTGCTAAAGAGCAACTCCTAGTGTTTTATGACCTTTTACCATGATGGTGCTTATCCTTTGGACATGAAGTGATTTTCATTCTGTTAATGAAAATGTCAAGTGTGCCTGAGAACCCAGCCAGGAAGTGGACACTGGGCTAAATAGAAAGGAGAATAGCTGACTGAATATAATGGAACAGGCATGTTTTGGAAAATCACAAATATAACAAAAATCAGATGGTAGACTCTAGTAGACTCTATGCAACATCCACCAATGCATTATCAGTCACTAATAGTCATCCCGCATGGAATCATCTGTACCCAGCCTTTGAACTGATTCTGAAAGCAGAGACTTTGGATGGTTCTAGAGATGATGTCTTCTATGGACATTAATTCATTCCTGAAATATTTTCTTGAGCAGCCACTATATACCAGGAAGTAAACAAGCAAGGAGAAAAAAAAGTATCATTTCCTTTGCCAAATCCAATTATTCTTTTTCTGTTTGGAACTACCCAATCACCGTCTTGTCTTAGTACAGCAAATTGTCTTGGATTCAATCCCAATCTTTTGGATGCCAACTATCTTTCAGGATGCCAAAAGAGTCCAAAGATCAAATGAGCATTTTAGAACCCATTTATGAGCATGATCAAAAAAAAAAAAAAAAAAAAAAAAAAAGAGGAATGATTCATCTGGCCCAAGGAACATCTTGGATAGAGTCAAAGTGATTCTCCTGAAGAATTAACACTTCTTTCACAACATACAGTAGGACTGTTGCTAGCACATGTGACATCTCTCTGTAAATGAGAAAAAAGTGCCTCTTCCTCATGACACTTGACTTCAGTAGGGAATATTACCATGATAAGTATGAAAATGCATGGCATACATGATGTGAATGTCACCCTCTTAAATGTTCTTCCCTGTACCATTCATGCCCATATGCAATGGATCTGTGGCAGCTTTATCAGACAGTTTGGAGGGTCTACAATCTGGAACAGCATGTCAATATTAATATGTATCCTCCTAACAAGGAACATTTGCTGATAATATTCTGTCACCAAACAGTTCCAATAATCTCTCCTTTTATACAGTTCTCTCTCACACACATGTGGAGTTGGTAACCTGGGTTCATCTCTAGCATTCAAACAAAAGCAGTTTTTATTGCCATTTCTTACTAATAACCTTTTCCTCTGTAAATTTCCTTGAGTTTTTCCTCAGTTGAAATCTCTGCTCTTCTGATTAATATAATCTAATTTTGCTTCATTATTCATGTACTATAACCCATCCATGTTTCTGGCTAACCTCTTTTCAAGATCTTTTCTTCAAAATCAAATGGATGAGAAAAAACAATGAATTATATGACAAAGGAGTACTAACTCAAGAACTGTATGTTTAACAGTGTTTATATCTTAGAAATTCTAGAATCCTATAATCTCTAACTAAAGTAAAAACTACAAATTTGCTTTCCTGTCCACATCCTAAATATACTTTCTATTTCATTTGTCATGTGCTTACATGACAGAAAGAGAGAAGTCAATGTAAAATAAAGTAAGGTGGGCCTATCTTCTTTTATAGCTCCAATATTTAGTGACCAGAAAAACCCAGTACCTAAAACTTCAAGTTGCTTTCATACTCAGGCATCTACCTTATGAATTTTCAGAACACAAAACTAGTGAGTGTATGTCTCAGAATTTGATTAATTTCTAAAAACATGTATATTATAATAAGGTCAGACTTATTCCAACCCAAGACCTACCTGGAATGCTCTCATGCCTTCTACAGCACATAAATCCTTTAGCTGTTTGTAGACATGTGCACAGTGTTCCATCTTCCTTAATCCATTGGCAAAGTCATTTGGAGAGATTTGAGGGACAAAGTTGGCAATAGTCCTTATAACTCTGTACACATAGAAGCTTGATTTTGGAAAGTCTGGCTTGGGTATCTATTAACTATCAATTGGTTAGGTCTGTAATATGATGAGAAGGAAGTGTAATATGTAGTAAATATTATAATGATGTAATATGATGAGAAAGAAAATTTACCATCTGCCATCTGCCATCCCTCCCCCACCTCTTCTCTCTAATTTAGTCCCCATTTATTTCTACTTTAAAATCATATCCTAGTCTGCAGCATGGCTATTCCAACTCCTACAGGAGGAAATTGCTACCTACCCAAAACTAGTATACACTAAACATATCTGTCCCCAATTATTTGAATAAAATAAAATGCATGAATAAAGTAGAGATTAGAAGAGCTTTTGGAAACTGAGATGTACTCTCAAAAAAATCTACAGAAGATACTGCCAGGGGTTAAGATAAGGCACCTCACAGGAGAGATTCATAGTATCCCATTCCCATTTCAATAAGAAGAGCTCTGCTTTTTTTTTTTTTTTTTTGTAAGATGCCATTAAAAAGTATATTTGCAAACAATTCTATAATTAATGTTAAATTGGGTAAAATGTTGGGGAAAAACAGGTATGAAAATATCTAGTCTATGATAGCAACTTAGTTAAATGCAAGTTAGCCAGAGAGAACAATAATCATTTAGGATGAGTCAGCAGCAACACAGGGCCTTCTCCATCTCCACTTGTCAACAGCTGGCCATCCTTCTGTCCTTGTTACCACATCCAGTCATTTGTTTCTCTTGAGGACATGTCACTTGCCCCGTCTGTCCTCCTGGGCTAAGAGTTCCCTGCAGGCAAGAACTGGTATAAATATTACTTAATACAACAAGCAATTTATTTAGCTCCAGCTTCCTGGGGATGCTTATTCAGTTTTGCTCAATTCACAATATGTCAGTTGGCCTGGAAAGTCCAGATGGCAGTTGAGACATTTTTTTATTATTGGATTTGAAAATTATTTTATTTATTATTTTTTATTTGTTCTAATTAGTTACACATGACAGTAGAATGCATTTTGACACATCATACATAAATGGAGTATAACTTCTCATTCTTCTTGCTGTGTATTATGTAGAGTTACATGGTTGTATAATCATATATGCACATAGGGTAATAATGTCCAATTCATTTTACTATCATTCCTACCTCCATACTCCCTCCCCTCCCTTCACTCCCCTCTGTCTAATTCGAAGTACAAAAACTCTGCTTTTATGTGTCTAATAACTTGGACTTACATATAAGATTTCAATCAATGAAGGATTTCATGACTGCCAAAAATTCAAAAGCTATTTGCTTAGGAAGTGTTTTGGCTTAAGTAATCACTGTATATCTTTTCAATTCTAACCTTTGCCTTCATCTAAATCCTCACCTCCTCACAGGCAAGACTTGTGTCATAATCAACTTTTCAGCTGGCCTGATGTTTCTTAAATTTACAAGTACATAGTACAACCATTAAAATGATGTACTCACATACACTGAAAAGAAACTAGCAATCCCATTATTAATATAATTTCTAGGGACACTGGTTATATTTAAACTGATTAAGACTGGCCAGAAAAAAAATTTAAAGAAGAACAATCATTTTAAAGTACTTTAACAAATACCTGGCACAGCTCCATGGTATTTAAACACATTTCATGTTCTGAAACACTTGATAACTCTAAAGGCAGCAGTATTTCATCCTGTGGGTGAGAATGAAAAACTAGGCTTTGGATGTGTGTTTATCTGTGCATGTGCAGTCTAAATCCAAATGTGTTATCAGATTCTTCTGTGGTCTTCATGTGATGTGGGCCAAGTTGCTATGTACAAAAACAAACCACATTGGTTTCCAGTCCCCCAAAAAATCAGAGACGGGGGGAGATAGAACTGATGCAGCTGTGGCAACAATCTTATTGTTAGACAACAAGGGTATCTAATTTAAAAATACCTAAGAAGTTTGACTATGAAATAAAGAAGCTATGTATTTCAGGGTAGAAGATTGTTCATTTAGTAGAAATATTTAGTAGGAACTTGTTCGTGTGTCCATTGGTTGACTGATTATTTAAAAAAAAAACAAACTGTATGTAAACTTAAATCTCTCTTTTTCCCTACTTTAACTAGAATTATTGAATTGTAGAGCCTGGATGTAATGTTACCTTAGGTCACATAGTTTAATTGCCTGGGGATCTAGCAGTCAGCTATTCCAGAACAAAGATTATGTGTGGGCCTGTCATGGAGAATACCTTAAGTGTTCTTGGTAAGCATCAGTAGCACCCCCATTGCCTCTCATGAAAGATTTGCCAAAAGCCCAAACCAATGTTTAGACTATTGACATTATCCTAACCCTCTCCCTTTCTGAGGTGGTGTATGGAACTTTTAAGATCAAGTTGTTAGACAAGCAAAAACATTTTCAAATTTCCGATAATTTTATCTTTCATTTTATGCCAAAGATATAAATTTACGCCCAATATTTGCTACAATCACATGGCCTTCCACAGCTACCCAAGCAGGCAGCCAGGGGACAGGAAGTTTAATAGGTCCCTGCACTTCTATAAAACCTAGAGTGAAATGTGTTGTGGACAGGCGACTCTCCCTACAAAATGATAAACGGGTGTTTAATTTTTTTAAAGTTGCGTGTTATTTTAAATATATTGAATTATTTATGACCTTTAATATGGAAATACATGCAAAAATACTTCTTCATTATTAATTGATGTACTATTTCAAAATAAGGCCTTTGTAAATCAGCTTACCAATTTCAAATATAACATCATTTTTTGTACAATGACCTTTATGGTAATGTGTATATCTTGAATAAATTAATATTCTATTTGTACAATACATAGCACCATGCTTTTGTTTATCATAGAGGAAAAATTTTATTGAACATATAATTACAAAATTTTGTTAACTGCAATTCTCGACTAAGAAGTGACAATTTAGAAAAATAATATGATTCTAAAATATATGCTATGGGCAAGTATATGTTGTGGGCAAGCCTCTGAAATAAACTAGTTTTGTAAGTGCTATGCCACTATGTCTAAAATTGAGCAGGCTTAAAATTAAGTTGTAGGTAGCCATAAAGAAAGAAAGAAATGAAAGTGACTCAGGGTTAGAAATGAAAGCAATGGAGAAATTTAAGGAGAGTATTAAAAGTTATTGGTCATAGAAGTCTTTTTTTAAATTTTAATATGGGGTTTGCAGTTTTAAAATGGGTAAAATAAGGAACACATTTTTATCTTCTCCTTTTAGACATCATCCAAATCACCAAGAAGAGAAAGAAATTAAAAAACTAAAATTCATCTTCTGTGACACTGAAAGACACCTGTTACTCTGAACCCTGATACAGGAAGTGGGCCATCACATCTTTAAAAATAAAACAGGAATGCAGAAAGATGGTAAAAGGGTTTAGGAGGTTGCAAAGCTATGTGGAGACTGGCAAAACCCAACTTTTCCCTGCCTGGGAAAATATCGTTATATATATGGTTAAATAAAAAGAGCTTCCCTAGACAAAGATTGATTTAAAACAAAAAGGTGGGGGCTGCTAAATGAGAAAACTTAAACATAAAGATAAGCCCTATTGTCAGGAAGCAGTCTATTGGTGCATAGGGTAGAGGAGGAAGAATGCATTATGAAACGTCCTGAAATATCACTTTGATAGGGTGAAGCAGCTCAATACTAATAAACTAGTATCATAAGGAACATTCCTGCTACTATAGAGTAACCCTCACCCTTCTCAAAATATCACAGCATAAGCATTTCCAGTTAGCCCTTCATAGCTAACTTCCATAGCCCTGCATATACTGCATACACAGATTCTACTGTGGATGGAAAATATTTGGAAAAAAATAATTTCATCTGTGCTGAGCACATGCAGACTTTTTTCTTGTCATTACTTCTTAAACAATACAGTATAACTATTTACATAGATAGCGTTTACATTGTGTTAGGTAATCTTGAGATAATTTAAATTATATGGAAAAATGTATATGGCATATATGTAAACACTTCACCATTTTACATAAAGGACTTGAATATCCAAAGATTTTATTATCTGGAGGGGTTCGGGGAATACTGGAATCAATACCCCAATGGATACCAGAGATGACTGTACTTCAGAAAGAAGTAAACTTATTCAAACAGGCAGATTAAAAGAAATTTTTTAAAAAATCATAAAAGTATCCAAATAAATTATAAGAAAAACAGGACAAAGAATGTCAGGTAATAAGCCATCACCAGATAAATACTTCTACAGAGTTCTTTAAAAACTGAATAATTGTTTGCTATGCATTTTTACAGGTTAAGAAGTTATTGCTTCTATAAAACAGGAATTCTAAGTACAAGTATGAGAGCATATGAAAAACAGAGTGAAGCCAGGCATGGTGGTGCACGCCTGTAATCCCAGCACTTGGGAGGCTGAGGCAGGAGGATTGCAAGTTCAAAGCCAGCCTCAGCAATGGCGAGGCACTTAGCAGCTCAGTGAGACCCTGACTCTAAATAAAATACAAAAAAGGGCTGGGGATGTGGCCCAGTGGTTGAGTGCCCCTGAGTTCAATCCCCAGTACCAAAAAAGAAAATTAAAAAAAAAAAAAAAGAAAAACATAGTGAAGCAACAGAATACCTTGAAACTTGAAAGATTAAAAAAGAGTGAAAGAGAAAAATAAAACCATCACAAAAATAAAGGCCATAATGGAAGCAGCACAAGGATAGAAGACTACTAAAAACACAATAAGGGATATGGAATATTATAAAGAGAACAAAATAGAATGAAAAGTTAGGAGATTGAGAGGATTAAAATATTGAACCTATAAATAATATTTTTAAGAATTCTTAGAAGATAAATGATGTCAGAGGAAACATATTTAAAGATACAACTAAAGAAAAAATTACAACAATTTAAGTAGCCTCAGGTGTGTAGAAATAAGGGACATGTGTAGCATTGCTTAGAACAATGAACACACAGATACATCCTTGTAAAGTTTCTGAACTTTAAAGAATAGGCCCTTGGGGCTGGGGTTGTGGCTCAGTGGTACAGTGCTTGCCTAGCACATGTGAGGTTCTGAGTTCGGTCCTCAGCTCTGCAATAAACACACAAGATAAAGGTCCATTCACAACTGAAATAAAAGGGGGGGCCTAGGTGTGGTGGTGCATGCCTCTAATCCCAGTGACTCAGGAGGCTGAGGCAGAAGTATTGCAGGTTCAAGGTCAGCCTTGGGAATTTAGCTAGATCCAACCAAAAAAGGACTTGAGATGTAGCTTGGTGATAAAGTGCCCTTGTGTTCAGTCTCCCCTACCAAATAGAAAAAAGAATAATAAAATACTATCTGGGCTCTGAGTCAAAAATATAATAAATTCATATACAGAGTGAATGGTAGAAAACAGAGAAAATTAAAAAAATAACACAACAAGGATACTCATTTTCACCACTTCTATTTCATACAGTACTGGGAATCCTGGACAGGGTGATTAGGCAAGCCAAAGAAATAAAGGGCTTCCAAGATAGACAGACAAGATTCAAATTGTCACTGTTTGCAGAAGACATGCTCTTATGTATTTAAAATTCCAAATACACCACCAAAAAACTTTTAGAACTGATAAACAAATTCAACAAAGTTGCAGGATACAAAGTTAACATGTAAAAATCAGTTGTGTTGCTATATGCCAACAGTGAATTATCTGAAAAAGAAATCAAGAAAGCAATTCTGAGATCCTTTTACCTAGGAATAAATTTAACCAAAGGTGAAGGAGCTCTACATTGAAAACTATAAAAATATTGATGGGAGGCGGAAAAAAGATGGCGGACAGCAGAGACGCACTCTCGGGAGACCGGCACTAAAAGAGGACCAGGAAGATTGAATGCGTTCCTAGCAACACTCCTGCAACTGGAAGGGAGCTGAGACATCCGCACACATCTAGATAGTGAAATACAACAAACTCCAGACCACCAACGCACGGAGTCCAGTGCCAGCGCCCACAAACCGAACCAGCATTAGCGGCCCAGCGACCATGGTAGCATTGCAGTATGGAAAGTGCAGACCACGGCCTCGAAGCGGAGAATAAAAAGAAAGCCAGACGCGAGCAGTGCCCTCACAGACTTCTTTCGTGTAAATTGCCGAAGGGGACCTGCATGCCTCGGAGTGACATACAGGTCCAGGGTACTGCTGTTGGGACCAGGGAAGGCACCGCCATTTTGGAGGAGGGCTGCGGCTGACTGCAGACATCCAAGGATCAGTCCAGGGCCCGGAGAACAGCACACACCTGGGTGAGACACGCCCAGGCAGCCCACAGGGAAGGACCTGCCTGAGGCCAGCGCAGCAACCACAACAGCTATAACTGGGGGCAGGCATGGGGAATGTGTGCCTTTTGGATGAACGCCTTCTTGGTGCTATTCACATACTGACACCCCTCCACCCCCCAACCATTATTCCTTTGTGCCAATCTGCCGCTGGCCAAAGCTGCAGACTAGACTCCACTGTGACTGTCTGGGCGGGATCCAGGACAACTGGCTTAAACTGGAAGGGCTTCCCAGACAGGGTCCTGTTTATTTGAGACTTATTCCTGGGTTTGACTCTGTTTATTTTTTTTGTTGTTGTTGTTTGTTTGTTTTTGTTTTTTGTTCTGTTTGATAGTGTGATTATTTGTGTGTCTGTGTTCCTCTTTCTTTTCTTCCCTTCTCACTTTAGTCTCTTCTGCCCTCATCTTATCTATTTACACCCTGTCATTGTGAGGCAATGACTCATCAGAGGCAAAAACAAGGTATACATAGAAATTGGGACTTCTAGGCCTGGGGCAATTGAAATATACAGAAAAGCAGTGTTATATATAGTTTACTCTCTATTTTTCTTGACTCAGTTTCTCTCTCCTCTCTCATACACTAACTATTACTTCTTTGTTATCTCTCATTGTTCCTTTTTATTTTTTCTTTTCCATCTTTCTTTATTTTTCTTCTCTCAAAGGCTAAATAAGTTTGGTTTATATATAAATTGGTATTTCCTCTAAATCGCTCACTCCATTCTCTTTCCTTTCCTGTCTGCTGATATTAAACCACTTCCATAGAATTCTATTTTTATACTTCCTAAGAAAGAACATCTCAGTAACCTCACTTGCTTCTTCCTAAACATATCATCTCTGTGTCGAATACTGAAACTGTAAACCCCAACGCAAGCATACAGAGTAAATTGGAAATAATACCTGAGTTAACTAAATCTGTATATTGTGATCAAACTGGGATTTGCTGTAAAGAAAGTGTTAGAGCTTAAATTGTAAGGTATTTATAAGGGGACCTGACAGCATTGTACCACAGGAGAAACATAAGGCTATAAGGTGAAATCGAAATAGGCAAGGTCCCACAGTGCTAGGAGAATAGACACACAAGCATTATGAAGAAGCAAGGGAAGAAAGTGGCTGAAACCAACCAACATACCCCCTCAGTAGATTCCATGGCAAGCACGGTTGGTCAAATGCCAGAGACAGAATTTAGAAATTACATATTCCAAATGTTTATGGATCTTAAGAATGAACTAAAAAATGAGATGAGAGAGCAAAATAGAGGCGGTAAAAGAGCATTTTGACAAAGAACTCCAAAAACAAATACAAGAAGCAAAAGATTACTTCAATAGGGAGATAGAGATTCTAAAGAAAAACCAAACAGAAATTCTGGAAATGAAAGAAGAAATAAACCAAACTAAATGCTCAATTGAAAGCATCACCAATAGATTAGATCACCTGGAAGAAAGGACCTCAGATAATGAAGACAAAATATATATCCTGGAGAAAAATCTAGAGGACACGGCAAAAGAAGGAGGAAAACAAGAACAGAGCATTCAGGAATTATGGGACAGCATAAAAAGACCAAACTTAAGAGTGATTGGTGTTGAAGAAGGTGCAGAGTTTTAAACCAAAGGAATGAGTAATTTATTCAATGAAATAATAGCAGAAAAATTTCCAAACATGAGGAATGAATAGCAAAACCAAGTTCAAGAGGCTTACCAAACACCAAACGTACAAAACCACAACAGATTCACACCAAGACATGTTATAATGAAATTGCCTAATATACTAGGCAAGGAGAGAATACCAAAAGACACAAGAGAAAGGAAGCAGATTACATATGGGGGGAAACCGATCAGACTATGCTCATATTTTTCAATCCAGACCTTAAAAGCTAGAAGATCCTGGAATAGCATATTTCAAGCTCTGAAAGAAAAGGGATGTCAACCAAGAATCTTATATCCAGCAAAATTGAGCTTTAGATTCGAAGATGAAATAAAAACCTTCCTCGACAAACAAAAGTTAAAAGAGTTCACAACCCGAAAGCCAGCACTTCTGAACATCTTGGGAAAAATTTTCCACGAAGAAGAGAAAAATAACAATGATAATCAACAAAGGGAGATAGTAAACTAAAGAAATTACCAACCAGAGGAGAATCCAAATCAAGCTAAATACCATAATACATTTAAAAATGGATGGAAATAAGAATCACATCTCAATAATAACCCTGAATGTTAATGGCCTAAACTCACCATTCAAAAGACACAGATTGTCAGATTGGATTAAAAGAAACAACCCGGGGCTGGGATTGTGGCTTAGCGGTAGAACACTCGCCTCACACGTGCGCGGCCCGGGTTCAATCCTCAGCACCATGTAAACATAAATGCATTGCATTGTGTACAACTAAAGTAAATAAATAAATATTACAAAAAAAGAAACAACCCAACAATTTGCTGTCTATAAGAAACACACCTCATAGTAAAAGACATCAAGTGATTGAAGGTGAAAGGCTGGGAAAAGTCTTATCACGCACATGGACTGCGGAAGCAGGCAGTGGTTTCCATTCTCATATCAAATAAGGTAGACTTCAAGCCAAAGTTAATCAAAAGGGATAAAGATGGATATTTCTTACCACTTAAGGGAACCATTCATCAACAAGATATAACAATTATAAATCTATATGCCCCAAATAATGGATCACCAACATTCATCAAACAAACCCTTCTCAAGTTCAAGAGTAAAATAGACCATAACACAGTTATTCTAGGGGACTTCAACACACCTCTCTCACCAATGGATAGATCATCCAAACAAAAGCTAAATAAAGAAATTTTAGGCCTTGTTAAAACAATTAATAACTTAGACCTAACGGACATATATAGAATATTTCATCCCTCAGTAAGCAAATACACTTTCTTCTCAGCAGCACATGGCTCCTTCTCCAAAACTGACCATATATTATGTCACAAGGCAACTCTCAGCAAATATAAAAATATAGAAATACTACCTTGCATTCTATCAGACCATAATGGGATGAAATTGGAAATCAATGATAATACAAGAAATAAAAAAAAACTACTCCAACAGATGGAAGCTAAACAACATGCTACTGAATGAACAACGGGTTGAAGAAGACATCAAGGAGGAGATTAAAAAATTCCTAGAGGTAAATGAGAACACAGATACATCGTACAGAAATCTCTGGGACACTATGAAGGCAGTAGTAAGAGGAAAATTCATTGCACTGAATTCCTTCATTAAAGGGAAAAAAAAAACAACAACAAATAAATGACTTAACATAACACCTCAAAGCACTAGAAAAAGAGGAACAGATCAACACTAAGAGCAGTAGAAGACAGGAAATAATTAAAATCAGAGCTGAAACTAATGAAATTGAGACTAAAGAAACAATTCAAAGAATTGACAAAACCAAAAGTTGGTTCTTTGAAAAAATAATAAAATTGACAGACCCCTAGCAATGCTAACGAAAAGAAGAAGAGAAAAAACTCAAATTACTAGCATCCATGACGAAAAAGGAAATATCACAACAAATACCTCAGAAATACAGAAGATAATTAGAAATTACCTTGAAAACTTGTACTCTAATAAAATAGAAAATACTGAAAGCATAGACAGATTTCTAGAGTCATATGAATTGCCCAAACTGGAACAGGAGGCTATACACAAATTAAATAAATCAATTTCAAGTGAAGAAATAGAAGACGCTATCAAAAAACTACCAACAAGAAAAAGTCCAGGTTCTCATGGAACAGAATTGAGAGTTCAGGAATAAAACCACATATTTATAGCCAACTGATCTTCAACAAACATTCTGAAGACATGCACTGGAGAAAAGACAGTCTTTTCAACAAATGGTGGTTGAAAAACTGGATTCATCTGCAGAGAATGTAGTTAGACCCCCATCCCTCACCAATTACAAAGAAACTAAAAATGAATTAAAAGACCTAATTATAAGTCCTCAAACTTTGAAACCAAGAAGGTAAATGGCTTACGACATTAGAATAAGCAAGTACTTTTTGACAGAAACTCCAAAGCACAGGAAACAAAAGAAAAAATAAACAATTGGGATTTTATCAAACTAAAAATCTTTTGCACAGCAAGTGAAACGGTTAACACAATCAAGAGACAATCTGTTGAATGGAAGAAAATATTTGCAAACTGTACATATGACAGTGGGTTAAGAACCAGAATACATAAGGAACTCAAAACAAAACCCTCCTAACAAAAAATCAAATAAATCATTTTAAAACTGGGCAAAAGATCTGAATACACAAGGAAATGATACAAATGGCTGAAGGGTAGATGAAAAAATATTTCATCACCAATCATTACAGAAATGCAAATTAAAACCACAATGAGATGTCATATCATCCCAATAAGAATGACTATTATAAAAAGATGAAAGATACCAGGTGCTAGCAAAGATGGGGAGGTAAGGAAACCCTTGCATGCTGTTGAGAAATGTAAATTAGTTAAAGCCATTGTAGAGAACAATATGGAGTTTCCTCAAAAAATCTAAAATAGAACTACTATATAATCAATCCCATGATTGATTATCTATCCAATAAGTCCTGTGATAAACAGGACTTTTCACAGTCACCAAGAAATGGAAACAACCCAAGTATATATAAATGGATGAATAAAGAAAATGTGGTATATATATATATATATATATATATGTACATATATATATGTATATGTACATATATATATGTATATATGTATATATATAATCATATACTCTTCATCATCAAAAAGGAAAAATATCCTGTCATCTGTAATTACATAAATGAAACGTGAGGTCATCATGTTAACTGAAATAAGCTAGGCCCAGAAACACAAGTACTACATGATCTAACGCACATGTGGAATCTAGAAAGTTTGATCTCATAGAAGGTAAGAATAGAATGGTGGTTACTAGAGGCTGGGGAGAATAGGGGAGAGGGAAGAATAAGAAGAGATGAATTAACAGGCACTAAGTTATAGTTAGTTAAGAGTAAGATGTAAGTGGGGTGACTTTAGGTAATGATAATGTACTGTTTATTTTTTAAAGAAACTAGAAGAAAAGATTATGAATGTTTTCACCATAAAGAAATGATAAATGTTTTGGGAGATAGATATTTACCCTGATTTGAAATTACAAAATGTATACATGTATCAAAACATCACATGGTACCTTATAATTATGTACAATTTTAATATATGAGTTTAAAAACTAAGATTTTTTTAAACCCTTCTCTTGACACCTATTTCCTTCTCTTATACCACCACATTCCATTTCTTCTTTAGGGAAAAACTCATTGAAAGTTGCTGTCTCCAGTGTGGTGCAGTTTGTTTCTCATTCTCTACTCAAAACTCTATGGCTTCCCACCTCATTTCGAACAAAAGCCAGACTCCTATGATAGGTTAAATGTCCTATTTCCTCTTTAAAATCATTGTCCTTCTGCTTCAGTCAGTCTGGCCTCCTGACTATTCCCTGAATGTTGGTTTTTGCTCTGGCTATTGTCTCTGCCCATACCTCTTCCTGCAGAATGCTTTTTTTTTTTTTTTTTTTTTTTTTGGTACCGGGGATTGAACTCAGGGGCACTCGACCACTGGGCCACATCCCCAGCCCTTTTTTGTATTTTATTAGAGACAGGGTCTCACTGAGTTGCTAAGTGCCTCGCCATTGCTGAGGCTGGCTTTGAACTCGCGATCCTCCTGCCTCAGCCTCCCAAGTGCTGGGATTACAGGCGTGCGCCACCGCGCCCGGCTTGCTTTTTTCTTTAAGTCTGCTGAAATGTCATTTTTTGGTGAAGCTGACATTCATAATTCCATTTAGAGATCTGGAACCACCTAATTCCATTTTCTGTTTAATTATTCTCCATAACATACTAGCATCTTAGGCATATTTAACTTATTTGTTTTGCTTACTGTCTGGCTCCCTCTACCCCATACTGTAAGTTCCACAAAGGCAAGAATTTGTGTCTTTTTTGTAACTGAGGTAGCCCTGGGAGCCTAGAATTTTGTCTGGAACATAGTTGGAGCTCCAAACAATATTTGTTGAACAAAAGAATCCTCAAAAATTTAGCACTAAAAAGAAAAGAAAGAAAGAAAGAAAGAAGAAAGAAAAGATGGACGGAAGGAAGGAAGGCGGAAGAGAGAAGGGAAGGAAGAAAGGACTTATTTGGCTTGCAGTAATAAAGAGTAAATTTATATAAGGAGCAAATGCACACAGAGAAGAAACACTTTCAAAGACCTTTTCAAAAAGTATAAACTCAGGTTTTCATACTACACAGATTAATTCAAGGATGGGAGAAGATACTCCTCCAGAAGAAAACTTTCACTCAACCAAGAGGAAAATGAAAGTACTAGAGTTGTACCATGAATCTATTTAACTGTAAAACCCAGACTTAAAAAAATAAGAGAGTGAGTATATTTTTCAGAATAGATAAAAATTTTTCAAACACTGGAATATGGCAAACAAGCAGGTATAGAAAAATGAAAACATGCTCAGTCTCATAAAAAAAATGAAAGTTAATTCAGTGATATTTTACTTGTCAGATTAACAAAGATAAGAGTTTCAACATACATAATTGGTGAGAAAGAGCAGGAATTAGGAAATTTCATAGCTTTTTTGGGGAGTACAGCATAATGTCTATAGAAAACAACTGTACAATAGTACACAATCCATAAAATAGGAAGTACACATATCTCTGGCACAGAAATTCCCTTGTTAGGAACTTACTTTAAAACTATACTCCAGTATTTTCAAACCACTTATGTTCAAGGATATTGGCTTCAGTTGGTAATAGCAAACTATTAAAAATAACACCAATGCCTATCTTCATGGGAACAATTAAATAAATATGGAAACATATACAGTAAAATACTATACATTATTTAATAAGGGCACTCTCTATGCATTGATATAAAAAAAATAACTAAGAATATGTTAAGCAAGGTATAGAATAGATCTAGAAGTACCTGGCAATGATGTATAAGAAACAAAAGAGAAAAATAAAAGAGAGTATCAGACACACAGCAGAAACATCCTCTGTTTATGCTCTAATCAATAGAATGAGAGGATCTGAAGAAATGGGCTTACTGGGCCCATGATTGGAAGCACAGTTTGGGATATGTAATAGTCTTTAGATTTGGTATAAGACGGCCTAGGGTCACATCTTAGTGTCTGTGTTTTAGCTGTGTGGACCTAAGGCAAATCTCATAGCTTTTTTATTCTATGAATTAAAGATATACAAAAGACATATCATGCCAATAGCAAAAGAAAGTAATCGTGTTAATGTTAATATCAGATAAGATAGAATTTACACCAAAAAAGCATTAATAGAAATGAAGCTGTACATCACATAATAATAAAAGAAATGAACTGTGAAGATGTATATTATGAACTTCTATGTACTGAACAATCAAATTTCAAATTATATGTAATAGGGAAAATAGGTATATAGATACTTCAAGTGAAACATGCATGTAGGTCTGTATTCCTCCAAATAAAAATATACATTCTTTAAAGTGCATATGGAATATTTATTTTTAAAAAGTTGAACATGTGCTAGGCCACTGAGAATATCTCCATAGATTGTAAGAAATTAATATTATGTAGACTTCATTCTTTAACTATAGTGCAATGAAATAAGAGAACAATATTAAAAAGTAGTTTTATTGAGAATGAAAAACAATACAACACTTTACAGAAGAAGAACTAAGATCGGTCAACAAATATAAGAAAAATATTCATGTCTAGCAATTAGAGAAATGCAAATTAAAACTACACTGAGATTTCATCTTACTCTAGTCAGATGGTAATTATCAAGAATACAAACAACAATAAATGTTGGTGAGGATATGGGGGAAAAGGTACACTCATACATTGCTGGTGGGACTATAAATTGGTGCAACCACCCTGGAAAGCAGTATGGTTATTCCTCAGAAAACTTGGAATGGAACCACTCTTTGGTTAATGCCCAAAGGACTTAAAATCAGCATACTATAGTGATGCAGCCACATCAATGTTTATAGCAACTCAATTCACAATAGCTAAACTAGGGAACCCACCTAGGTGCCCTTCAATAGATAAATAGACAAAGAAACTGTGGTATATATGCAAAATGGAATATTACTCAGCCATAAAGAAGAATGAAATTATGGCATTTGCCAGTAAGTGGATGGAATTGGAGAATATCGTACTAAGAGAAATAAGCCAGTCCCAAAGCACCAAAGGCTGAATGTTTTCTCTGATATGAGGATACTAATTCACAATAGGGGGGTGATGGAAGAATAGAAGTACTTTGGATTAGACAAAGAGGAATGAAAGGAAGGGAGGGGGGATGGGAATAAGAAAGATAGAATTAATTGGACATTACTATCCTATGTGCATATATAATTACACAACCAATGTAATTCTACGTTCTGTATTACCAGAAAAATGAGAAGTTATACTCCATGTATGTATAATATGTCAAAACACATTGTATTATCATGTATAATTAACAAGAACAAATAAAAAAGTATATAGCTTAAAAAATAAAAATAAATACACAAGGTCAATGCAACAAACAGCTGGTTCTTTGATAAGATACACAAGATTGATAAATATTTAGCTAAACTAATCAAAAGAGAGAGAAGACTCAAATCAACAAAATAAGAGATTATAAAGGAGATATCACAACAGACATTGCTGAAATCCAGAGGATCTTTAGGAAGTGTTTTTGAAAACTTATGTAGCTAAAAGATATTGACAAATTTCTGGACATATATGATGTACCCAAGTTGAACCAAGAAGATACATAAAATGTAAACAGACCAATATCAAGCAACAAGATTGAAGCAGTAATAAAAGTCTCTCAACAAAGAAAAGTCTGTGATCAGATGGATTCTCAGCTAAGTTCTACCAGATCTTTAAAGAAGAACTAATGCCAACCCTCCTCAAATTATTCCATGAAACATAAAGGTAGGGAACACTCCGAAATTCATTCTCTGAAACCAGTACCACCCTGTCACCAAAACCAGATGAAAACATCAAGAAAACTACAGACCAATATACCTGATGAACATAGATGAGAAAATTCTTAGTAAAATATCGGCAATTCACATTCCAAACACACTAAGAAAATTGTATGCCATAATCAAATTAGTTTCATTCTAGGGATGCAAGATTGGTTTAACATATGCAAATCAATAAAGGTAATTCATCACAGAAATAGAGGTAAGGTCCGCCTGCCCACGTGAGATCCCAGTTCGGCCTACCAGCCCTGTGGCCTGTGGGCAGAGCTCCCAGTTCGGACTGCCAGCTTACGTTCCCAGTTCGGCTTGAGGGTGGGAGCTCCCACTTCAGACTACCAGCGAGATTTCCAGGTTCAACCTGCAGGTAGGAGCTCCCAGTTCGGCCTGCCAGTGTGAGTTCCCAGTTCGGCCAGCCAGCAGGAGCTCCCAGTTCGGCCAGCCAGCGGGAGGTCCCAGTTAGGCCTGACCACGTGGGTTCCCAGTTTGGCCGGCTGGCAGGAGTTCCCAGCTAGACCTCCTGGAGTGAGTTCCAGCTGGGCGCGCTTGCAATCTTTCCAGCTCTGCCCGCCCACCTCAGAGAGGCCATTCTCGCTGAGGACAGCAGGGAACAAGCCCCATCTGCCTGCATCCGTTCTAGCTTGGCCCACCTACTAAGGAACCACAGCAACAAAACTGTAAATATAAAAATAGAAACTAACTGATATATGGATACACATTGGGTACATTGAAAGCTCTAAAATTGATATTTCCCTAAAAAGTGAGGTTTGGGGTAACCTGTAGGGACCTTATAAGACAAAAGGGCAGAAACTGTAATACCTCAGACTTACCTTGCAAGAGAGGGAAATACATAGTCATGAAAAAACCAGGGAGGAAAATGCTCCAAACAAACCAAGATACTACAACAATAGAAGCCATAGAAAGCACAGTAGGTGAAGTGTCAGAGAAGGGGTTCCGTATATACATAATTAAAATGATAAGAGATTTGAAAAATGACCTAAGTGAACACATATAGGCAAAAATTGATCTCTCCAACAAAGGGATAAGAGATCAAATACAGGCAACCATCAATCACACAAACAAAGAGATAAGAGAAAAAATCCAGGTAGCAAAAGATTACTTCAAGAAAGAGATAGAGAGTTTGAGAAAAAACCAAACAGAAATCCTTGAAATGAAAGAAACAGTAAGCCACTTAAAAAATTCAATAGAAAGCATCACCAACAGATTGGACCACTTGGAAGATAGGACCTCAGATAATGAGGACAAAATATATAATCTTGAAAATCAAGTTGACCTCACAGTGAAGATGGTTAAAAAACAAACAAACAACAAAAAACAAAACAAAAACAAAAACCATGAACAGAATATCCAAGAATTATGGGATACCATCAAAAGACCAAATTTAAGATTTACTCTGATGTTAATGGCCTAAAATCACCAATGAAAAGACACAGACTAGCAGATTGGATCAAAAAAAACAGATCCAACAATATGCTGCCTCCAAGAGACTCATCTCATAGGAAAAGACATCCATAGGCTGAGGGTGAAAGGTTGGGGAAAATCCTACCACTCATATGGACAGAGGAAACAAGCAGGGGTTTCCATACTCATATCAAATAAAGTAGACTTCAAGCTAAAGTCAATCAAAAGGGATAAAGAAGGACACTACATACTGCTCAAGGGAACCATACACCAACAAGACTTAACAATTATAAATATATATGCCCCAAACAATGGAGCATCCATGTTCATCAAAAAAACTCTCCTCAGGTTTAAGAGTCAAATTGACCACAAAACAATAATTCTGGGTGACTTTAATACACCCCTTTCACCACTAGATAGATCTTCCAAACAAAAGCTGAACAAAGAAACTATAGAACTCAAAAATACAATAAACAACTTAGACTTAACTGACTTACATAGAATATTTCATCCTTCAACAAGTGAATACACTTTCTTCTCAGCAGCACATGAAACCTTCTCTAAAATAGACCACATACTAGGCCACAAAACAACTCTGAGCAAATATAAAAAGTAGGGATACTACCATGCATTCTATCAGAACATAATGGAATGAAATTAGAAATCAATAATAAAATAAGAAATAAAAGCTACTCCAACACCTGGAGACTAAATAATATGCTACTGAATGAACAATGGGTTGCAGATGACATCAAAGAGGAGATTTAAAAATTCTTAGAGGTGAATGAGAACACAGACACAACATATCAAAATTTCTGAGACACTATGAAGGCAGTTCTAAGAGGAAAGTTCATTGCATTGAGTTCATTTCTCAAAAGAAGAGAAAGTCAACAAATAAATAACTTAAAACCACATCTCAAAGCTCTCAAAAAAAGAAGAGCAATCCAACACCAAAAGTGGTAGAAGACAGGAAATAATTAAAATCAGAGCTGAAACTAATGAAATCGAAACCAAAGAAACAATTGAAAAAATTGACAAAACAAAAAGTTGGTTCTTTGAAAAAATAAATAAAATTGCCAGACCCTTAACCAGGCTAACAAAGAGAAGGAGAGAGAAAACTCAAATTACTAACATATGTGATGAAAAAGGAAATATCACAACAAACACTATGGAAATACAGGAAATAATTCGAAATTATTTTGAAAACTTGTACTCCAACAAAATACAAAACACCGAAGGCATCGACAAATTTCTAGAGTCTTATGATCTATCCAAACTTAAGCAGGATGATATACATAATTTGAACAGACCAATTTCAAGCGACAAAATAGAAGATGCCATCAGAAGCCTACCAACCAAGAAAAGCCCAGGACCAGATGGATACACAGCCGAGTTCTACAAGACCTTCAAAGAAGAACTGATACCAACACTCTTCAATTTATTTCAGGAAATAGAAAAAGAGGGTGCACTTCCAAACTTATTCTATGAGGCCAATGTTACCCTGATCCCCAAACCAGGCAAAGACACATCAAAAAAAGAAAACTTCAGGCCCATATCTTTAATGAACATAGATGCAAAAATTCTCAATAAAATTCTGGCAAAACGGATACAAAAACATATCAAAAATATAATACACCATGATCAAGTGGGGTTCATTCCAGGGATGCAAGGATGGTTCAACATACGGAAATCAATAAATGTAATTCATCACATCAATAGACTCAAAGATAAGAACCATATGATTATCTCAATAGATGCAGAAAAAGCATTCGACAAAATACAGCACCCCTTCATGTTCAAAACACTTGAAAAACTAGGGATAATAGGAACATATCTCAACATTGTAAAAGCTATATATGCTAATCTCCAGGCCAACATTATTCTAAATGGAGAAAAATTGAAAGCATTCCCTCTAAAAACTGGAACAAGACAGGGATGACCTCTTTCACCACTTCTATTCAATATAGTAATTGAAATGCTGGCCAGAGCAATAAGACAGACAAAAGAAATTAAAGGGATACAAATAGGTAAAGTAGAACTCAAATTATCATTATTAGCTGATGATATGATTTTATACCTAGAAGACCCAAAAAATTCCACCAGAAAACTTCTAGAACTCATAAATGAATTCAGCAAAGTAGCAGGATACAAAATCAACACCCATAAATCTAAGGCATTTCTATATATCAGTGACAAATCCTCTGAAAGGGAAATGAGGGAAACTACCCCTTTTTACAATAGCATTAAAAAAATAAAATACTTGAGAATCAACCAAAGACATGAAAGACCTGTATAATGAAAACTACAGAACACTAAAGAAAGTATAGAAGACCTTAGAAGATGGAAAGATCTACCATGTTGTGGATAGGCAGAGCTAATATTGTCAAAATGACCATACTACCAAAAGCACTATACAGATTTAATGCAATGCCAATCAAAATCCCAATGACATTCCTCATAGAAATAGAAAAAGCAGTCATGAAATTCATCTGGAAAAATAAGAGACCCAGAATAGCTAAAGCAATCCTTAGGAAGAGGAGTGAAGCAGGTGGCATCACTATACCAGACCTTAAATTATACTACAGAGCAATAGTAACAAAAACAGCATAGTATTAGCACCAAAATAGGCTGGTAGTCCAATGGTTCAGAATAGAGGATACAGAGACTAACACATATAATTTCAGTTATCTTATATTAGACAAAGGCACCAAAAACGTACATTGAAGAAAAGATAGCCTCTTCAACAAATGGTGCTGGGAAAACTGGAAACCCATATGCAACAAAATGAAATTAAACCTCTATCTCTCACCATGCACAAAATTCAACTCAAAGTGGATCAAGGATCTAAGAATTCGATCAGAGACACTACACCTAATAGAAGAAAAAGTAAGCTACAATTACCAACATGTTGGATTAGGCTCCAAGTTCCTTAACAAGAATCCAGTAGCGCAAGAATTAATACCAAGAATTAATGAATGGGATAGATTTAAGCTAAAGAGCTTCTTCTCAGCAAAAGAAACAATCAGTGAGGTGAATAGAGAGCCTACTAATTGGAAACAAAATTTTTACCACATGTACATCAGATAGAGCACTAATCTCTAGAATATATAAAGAACTCAAAAATCTTAACACCAAAAAAACAAATAACCCAATCAATAAATGGGCCAAGGAACTGAACAGACACTTCTCAGAAGAAGATATACAATCAATCAACAAATACATGAAAAAATGTTCAACATCTCTGGCAATTAGAGAAATGCAAATCAAAACCACACTAAGATTTCATCTCACACCAGTCAGAATGGCAGCTATTAAGAACACAAACAACAATAAATGTTGCCGAGGATGTGGAGAAAAAGGCACACTCAGACATTGTTGGTGGGACTGCAAAATGGTACAGCCAATATGGATAGCAGTATGGAGATACCTTGGAAAACTTGGATTGGATCCACCTTATGACCCAGTTATCCCACTCCTTGGTTTTTACCCAAAGGACTTAAAAACAGCATACTACAGGGACACAGCCACATCAATGTTTACAGCAGCACAATTCACAATAGCTAAACTGTGGAACCAACCCAGATGCTCTTCAGTAGATGAATGGATGAAGAAAATGTGGTATATACACACAATTGAGTATTACTCAGCAATAAGAGAGAATAAAATCATGGCATTCGCAGGTAAATGGATGGAGTTAGAGAATATAATGGTAAGTGAAGTTAGCCAATCCCAAAAAGCCAAATGCCAAATGTTTTCTCTGATATAAGGAGGCTGATTCACAGTCAGGTTGGGATGGGGAGCATAGGAGGATTAGAGGAACACTAGAATGGCCAATAGGGAGGGAGGGGAAGAGGGGAGAAAAAGGTCAAGAAAAAAAAAAAAAGATGGTAGAATGAGATGGATATCATTACCCTAAGTGCATGTATGAAGTCATGAATGGTGTGAATATACTTTTTATACAACCAGAGATATCTAAAAATGTTCTCTAGAAGTATAATATGTAATGTAATACATTCTGCTGTCATTTCTAACAGCTTAGAATAAAAAAATAAATTTGAGAAAAAAAAATTTTTAAAAATGACTGGGGATGTGGCTTAGCAGTAAAGCACCATGGGTTAAATCCTCAGTACCAAAAAATAAATAAATAAATAATTAGGTATTCAAACCAGGACAAAATAACAAAGAAAACTAAAATATATATCTTCTCTAAGGAAATAATTAAGATAAAACAAAAATTAATATTATAAAATAAAGAAATACTATGATGGATATATAGGCCTAAAAGCTAGAGCTTGGATAGAAATTTTAAATAAATCACAAATAATTAGTAATAAAAGAGAATTAAATATAGACATAATAATTTAAAATAATAACATGTCATTTGAAAATTTAGATAAAGTGGTAAGTTGACAGGAGGAAAAAAACCTAAAAATATGAATAAATATTTACTATGAAAGGAATCTAATTATTAGTTATAAAATTCCCCTCCAAGGACACTAGACCAAGGCAGCTGTATAGATGTATTTTATATTTTCTTAAGGACAAATATTGGCCATTTTACAGCAGATGCATTCTGGGCATCAAGACCCCTTTCTTCATTCATTCCTCCTTGAATGTAGGAGCAACACCTTCCTAAGATGTTTCTTTTCACCTCTGTTAATATCTGCAACCTGCTAGTTTCTGCTTCAGTAGTCATGCTTGCTCAGCGGCTATGGCAGGAACCAGAGCTGCCTGGAGAAAGGTGGAGACATCAAAGCTTCTTGCATGAGAAAATCTCAAAACCTGGAAGTTTTTACTGTATGAAAGATACTGGGAATAAAGGGCCTTTGGAAAAAACTTCACTGAGCCTGAATTGGTGCTCTTCTACATCTAAAAACACAAAACAAAACAAAAGGCCCTTTTATATAAACTATTTAAGATTGAGAAAGAAAGAAACAGATGGAATGTTGGCTGGATTAATTCTTGAGGTTAATATACTCTTGATACCCAACCTAGGCAAGGATGTTACAAAAAGGGAAACTAAGAATAACTCCTTCCAGGCGCAGTGGCCTATGCCTGTAATCCCAGTGGCTCTAGAGGCTGAGGCAGGAGGATCACAAGTTCAAAGTCAGTTTCAGCAAATTAGCGAGGCCCTCAGCAACTCATTGAGACCCTGTTTCTAAATAAAATATATAAAAGGTCTGAGCCGGACGTGGTGGCACACGCCTGTAATCCCAGCACTTGGGAGGCTGAGGCAGGAGGATTGCAAGTTCAAAGCCAGCCTCAGCAATGGCGAGGCACTTAGCAACTCAGTGAGACCCTATCTCTAATAAAATACAAAAAAGGGCTGAGGATGTGGCCCAGTGGTTGAGTGCCCCTGAGTTCAATCCCTGGTACCCAAAAAAAGAAAGAAAAAAAAGAAGGTCTGGGGTTATGGCTCAGCACTCCTAGGTTCAATCCCTGGTCCCAAAAAAAGAAGGAGGAGGAGGAGGAAGAGAAGGAGAAGAAGAGGAGGAATAATTCCTATGTGACATAAAATCCAAAATAAATTATTAACATATCAAATTCATTCATATATTAAAAGTATACACATACACACCATGTTCAAGTAACATTATTCCAAGAACACAAACCTGTTTCAATATCAAAAAGTCTACCAATTGCATTAGCACGTAGTAGATTCACAAAAATGCAAGAACACCAACAAATTTGATGCATTTATTTATTTAGTCAACAAACCATGTATTAGGCATTGTCTCAGGCATTGGTGATAAGGCAGATAAATAAATATAAAAATTCCCTGCCTCTTACATTTTACATTCAAGTGGGTAAATCAGAAATAATCAAATAAACAGATAATTAAACTGAGTAGTGTCATGATGTAATAACTGACACAAAGAAAACAAAACAGGATTTTGAGATAGGATGTGATGAAGTGTGCTATTTTGAGCTGGCACCTGGATGAAGTGAGGAAGTGAGACAAGCACATTTTTAGAGCACATCAGGCAGAGAAAATTCAGGATGAAGGCTCACAGACAGAAGTTTGCTTGAATCTAGGATAAGGGAGGAACATTTAAGAGCACTTTTGGCAGGGAAAGGAAACAATGATATGGATGGAGGGGCTGAGGCAGAGATAGGAGATGAGAGAGGAGAGGCATCTGGGACCCAGCTCATGTAGGAGTTTGTAGCCCAATGTAAGGAGTTTGGATTTGTTTCTAAATGTGTTGGTAAAGAGGATATTCAGAATATGACTGACATCATCTGGTTTGTGTTTTAAAAAAACTTTCTAGTTACTTTGTAGGAATAACATATACTAGGGCATGTAGAATTGATAGTAAAACTGATCAAAAGGGAAGAACGTTTAAACAGACAAAGGTAGTGCTTCAGACCAAGTGACTTGGTGGCTTGTCCTAGGTAGTTGCAGTAGTCAGAGTGATTGAGTTGATTCATGGATAAGATATGTTTGAAAATGTATTAAGATTCTCCAGAAAAAAAACAAACAAACAAACAACAAAAAACTACAAGAGATTTATGTAAAGGAATTGGTTCATGAGATTTTGGAGGTTATTAAGTGCCATGATCTGCAGTCAGCAAGCTGCAGATGCAGGAGAACTGATGGTGTACTTCTAGTCTGCAGACCACAGGCTCAAGACCTAGGAAGAGCTGATGTTTGGTTTCAGTCATAAGGCAGGAAAACATGATGTCCCAGCTTAAAGGTAGTAAGGAACTGGAGTCACCTTATTTGTTGGAGGATCAGCCTTTTTGTTCTATGCAGGCCTTCAAGTGATCAGGTGGGGTCCATCCACACTGGCAAAGGCTATTTGCTTTATTCAGTCTACTAATTCAAATAGCTTCCACAAACTCCCTCACAGACACATACCCAGAATAACATTTGACTAAAATGTCTGGATACTATGTAACTTAGTCAAGTTGACACAAAATTTAACCATATTGGCAAGCTAGAAATAGTACCAAATAAAAGATATCTGTGGAAATACCTAAAGATATCAGTTTCTAGCTTCAACAAAGGATATCACCTCAACCACTTGAAGTCAACCGTGAGGGAGATCTCATCCTGTGTAATACAGGAAAAGGGAGGAAGTGACTTAAGATTCAAAAGAGAAGCAATAAAATTGTGGTTATTTGTAAACAATATAATTTTAAACAAAGAAAATACAAGTGCTTTTCATTTACTAGAACTAATAAAGTTTCATAAGTTTACTGGACTCAAATCAACATACAAAAATCATTGGCATTTCAACAAAATAATACTACTAGCCAGAAAATGAAATAGAAAAAAACCTCTATAAAATATTTAATAAATAAACCTAATATGTGATGGTTAAGACCTCCCTGGGGAAAAGAAAATATTTTTGAATACCAGGAAAAAATATTGAATACAGAGATATACTACTACATTCAAGAATTATAAAGATGTCAATCTATCCCCAAAATACTCAATAAACTTAATAATATCCTAACCAAAATCCAAAAGAGACTTTATGGAACTTGACAAGTGAAACTAAAATTAATATGGAAGCACAAAGAATCAAGAAGAGCCAAAATAAATTTAAAGAATAAGAATTAGGGGGAGGGGAGATTTGTCTGACCAAATATATTAAGAATTTATGTAGCTATAGAAAATGATACAGTGTGGTATTGGCACGGGAAGAGTCAAATAACCCAAAGGAATATAATAGAGAATCCAGAAACAGATCCTCACATATGTGGAAACTTGAAGTATGACCAACATGGTAGTACAAATGAATGAGGAAAGGCAGGACTCTTCAATAAATGATACTAGGATAATTGATTAAGTTCATAGAAAAAATAAAATAAAATTGGATCCCATTCTCGCACCATATACAAAAATAAATTTCAGATGAATTAAAGATCGAAATGTTAAAAGTGGCTTTTTGTGGAAATATGGAATATCTTCATAACCTTCTGATGTGGAAAAATTCCTTACTGAGGACACAAAAATAGCACAAAATATTGGTAAATTTGATGACACCAAGATTTGGAAATAATTGTTATGCTCAACAAAGACATTAAAAAATGAAGTGAAAGAATAAGCTCACAGCCCTTGAAAAGATATTCATAACTCATAAAGGACAAATAATATTTTGGACTAAATAACTCAGTAGAAGAATAAATAAGGTGTGTGAACAGGAAATTCAAGGAAAGAATAATCTTAAATAATAAGAAACATGGAAACACAATCTACTAGTAGATAAAAAATTGCAGTAAGCCATCATCTCAGGTTGACGAAATTTACATTATAACAATAGCAAGTGCAGGAGCCCTGTTTGGGGATTGGCTTGAATTGAAAGTTGACTATGAGCCGGGGAGATTTGGCCATTGTACCCGTAGTCTCACGGGATTTTGTTGCAAGTGACTTGGCCGAAATGCTGATGTCAGCACATTTTAGTGGTGTGTTTGGCGTGAGTTAGTTGTTAGAACCAGAGAGAAAAGTTATCAGAATAAAAAGCTGTTTGTCCCCAGTGGCTTCTGAAGTTCTTCCCCGGCTCCGGTGCTCCGAGCGCTTCAGGCGGCAACAAGCAAGATGCCATGTTGCACAC
The DNA here is from genome assembly GCA_025594165.1 of Tamias sibiricus. Classification (NCBI taxonomy): domain Eukaryota; kingdom Metazoa; phylum Chordata; class Mammalia; order Rodentia; family Sciuridae; genus Tamias; species Tamias sibiricus. The sequence continues at coordinate 91,784,600 of CM046661.1, forward strand.
ACCTGTAACCCCAGTGGCTTGGGAGGCTGAGGCAGGAAGATTACAAGCTCAAAGCCAATCGCAGCAACTTAGCAAGGCTCTCAGCAACTCAGTGAAACCCTGTCTCTTGATAAAATATAAAAAAGATGTGGCTCAGTGGTTAAGTGCCCCTGGGTTCAACCCCTGATAACATAGAAAAAAAAAAAAAAAAAGCACTTCAGTGAGACCCTGTCTCTAAATTAAAAATCCAAAATAGGCAGATTTAACGCAATTCCAATAAAAATCCCAATGACATTTCTCAAAGAAATAGAAAAAGCAGTCATGAAATTCATCTGGAAAAATAACAGACCCAGAATAACTAAAGTAATCCTGAGCAAGAAAAGTGAAGCAGGCAGCATCACCATACCAGACTTTAAATTATACTATAGAGCGATAGTAACAAAAACAGCATGGTATTGGCACCAAAACAGACTAGTAGACCAATGGTACAGAATTGAGGACACAGAGACTAATACATATAATTTCAGCTATCTTATATTAGACAAAGGCACCAAAAATGTACAGTGGAGAAAGGATAGCCTCTTCAACAAATGGTGCTGGGAAAACTGGAAATCCATATGCAACAAAATGAAATTAAACCTGTATCTCTCACCATGCACAAAATTCAATTCAAAGTGGATCAAGGACTTAGGAATTAGACCAGAGACAATACACCTAATAGAAGAAAAAGTAAGCTACAATTACCAACATGTTGGATTAGGCTCCAAGTTCCTTAACAAGAATCCAGTAGCACAAGAATTAATACCAAGAATTAATGAATGGGATAGATTTAAGCTAAAGAGCTTCTTCTCAGCAAAAGAAACAATCAGTGAGGTGAATAGAGAGCCAACTAACTGGGAACAAATATTTAATACATGCACATCTGATAGAGCACTAATTTCTAGAACATATAAAGAACTCAAAAAACTTGACACCAAAAAACAAATAATCCAATCGATAAATGGGCTAAGGAATTGAAAAGACACTTCTCAGAAGAAGATACATGATTAATCAACAAATACATGAAAAAATGCTCAACATCGCTGGCAATTAGAGAAATGCAAATCAAAACTACTCTAAGATTTCATTTCACTCCAGTCAGAATGGCAGCTATCAAGAACACAAACAACAATAAATGTTGGAGAGGATGTGGGGAAAAAGGCACACTCATACATTGCTGGTGGGACTGCAAAATGGTGCAACTGTTACGGAAAGCAGTATGGAGATTTCTTGGGAAAATGGGAATGGAACCACCCTATTACCCAGCCATCCCACTCCTGGGACTATTTCCAAAGGACTTAAAAATAGCATATTACAGTGACACAGCTACCTCAATGTTTATAGCAGCACAATTCACAATATGTAGGTTGTGGAACCAACCTAGATGTCCCTCGGTAGATGAATGGATAAAGAAAATGTGGTATATATACACAATGGAATTTTACTCAGCAATAAAATAGAATAAAATAATGACATTTGCAGGTAAATGGATGAAGTTGGAGACTAAAATGCTAAGTGAAATCAGTTAATCTCAAAAATCCAAATACCGAATGTTTTCTCTGATATAAGGAGGCTAGTTCACAGTGTTGTTGGGTCAGGGTACATAGGAGGATTAGAGGAACACTATAATGGTCAAAGGGAAGGGAGGGGAAGGGAGGGAGCAGGAAGGGAGGGGAAGGGAGGGAGCAAGAAGGGAAGGGGGAAAAAAGTGGTTGAATAAGACGGATATCATTATTCTAAATGCATGATTGAAGACTTGAATGCTGCGAATATACTTTGCATACAAACTGTTTTGTGTAAAAAGATGCTATATATATATAGTATGAACTGTAATAATACTACTATAAATAAAAATTTTAAAAAAATCCAAAATAGGGCTGGGGATGTAGCTCAGTGGCTGAGTGCCCCTGAGTTCAATCCCTGGTATACCTGCCCCGTGCTACCCCAGAAAAAAATAATAACAAGAGATGCCATGGGGTAGAGTAACTGTAACTAACATGTACTGCAAATAAGCATGTGAATTTGTACTACTACTTCAGAGAGCAATTTCAAGATATTTCATAAAGCTGATGATGTTTCTATTCTACAATTTAGCAATTCTACTTCCAAGCATATAACTTGGAGAAATGTTAGCATGTAGAGAAAGACAGAGGTGAAAAAATGTTTATTGTACCATGGTTTCTAATTTAAAAAATTAAAAACAGAAAAAAAGAACTTAATAGGAAAATAGACTAATAAATTATAATAAAATCACACAATGGAATACTAAATACATATATTTAAAAATTCAGTAGATATGTGTGTTAAAATGAACCTGTTAGAAACAGGTTGATTTTTTAAAACAAGTTATAGAATGTTGTATATAGTAATATCTTGTTTATATAAACTAAAATACCAGCAAATATGAACACATTATATGGCATAGTATTACCCACATTCTTGGATACATAAATGCTAGAGAAAATATAAATTATGCATGAGACTTATAAAACTCTAAGTCTGTGAATTATGTTAGGAGTATAAATAAGATAGTAATGAAACCAAGAAGCAATGCTCAAATGATGTCAACTGTGTCTGTTAAGTTTCCAAAAACTTGGAGCAAACACTGACATTGTGATATGCTTTCATAAAGCTTTGTGGTGGGTGGGATGCAGGGATATTGATTTTTTGTTTCTCTATCTATATATTGTTCTCTCTCTCCATGTAGTGCTCTCTCTCTATCTATAGTCAGCTGCCCTGTTCCAGAGAGAATCATAGATCATAGTCAATGTGAGGGGTATCCCAAGTAGCTGTTAGTCCACAGCTTGCCTAATAATATGAAGGAATAGTTTTTCATTTGTGTTTGGAATATTTCAAAACATTTTTGAAATTTTAATAAAATAAAAAAGCAAAGTGTCTAAGAGTGTACACCCTCCTATTCTTGTTTTATAAATTTACAAATATAATATATCTCTGGAAAGATAATAAGAAACTGCCAACCATTGTGCTTGCTGTGATTGGGAATCAAGGAAATGAGAGACGCATTTACTGTATACTTATTTGTACCTGTTGACTATGTTATTTATTTAAAAAAATAAAATAGTATTTAAAAATTTAGTATAAAAAGCACTTTTACTATGCAAAAAAGAAAAATTCTGCTCATTGACAAATTCTTTAGCTGGAAGTTACCCGTCTGGAAAAAAAAAAGAAAGTCACCTATCTTCCTTTTTCCTCTAGACTTTTATATGTTCCCAATTTAATAACTTGAAGAAGAGTTTGTTATGAGTACTAACATAAATAAATATGCATATATATAAAATAAATACATATACATAACATATGTAGGCATATTACTAACTTTTTAACCAAGTTTATCCAGATTTGCCCAGTTACATATTAAGTGGCTATCCAGTGGCTTGAAATCAGATTTTATGACTCTAAGCTAGAGTTCTTTTTTTAAAAATGCACACACACACGTATATATGTACAGACACCCCACACCCACCCCCCCCCCCACACACACATCATACTACCCCAGGATGGTTTTCAGAAATTTTGAACTGAATTGAGTGGTTTTCTAAGCACACAAAACAACAGTCCCATGTCTCAGTGCAATAGTACAGATAAGGATTGTCTTCTAGTCCCTCACCTGACTTCTGGAAGGCCAGGACCAGCTCACATTTGCCTTTTTATCCTCAGCATCTGAAGATATGCTTGCTGAATTAATGAATAAAGCAACACTTTTAAATTATCCTTTACATTTACAACATAACTGACCACAGTATATCTAATTATTTCCAGGATGCTCATGGGCGTACTTCTGAGAAAACTGAACTGTGCTTATGCAAGATGATATGTTTAGACAATCAGATACTGCAGTTTTCAAATTAAATACATTTCGATTAAAATGACTTAAACTGGAAGTACTAAACAATTTCCTATATTGGATATTTCTTTCAGTTGGTAATAAACTTGGAAGGTGAGGTTTATCCCTAAAAGGAAGATTGTGGGGAAATTGTGAAGTCTGGAGATAAATGAGCTGAACAGGAAGTCTGGAGATAAATGGGATGAACAGGTTTTCCCTTCATTCAACTTCATGACAAGCTAGAGTTTTCATGAAGAACAATCTCAGTCCTAGAATCCTCTGAGTTGGTTCTTTTTGTTCCTGTTTCCTGTGTGGCATCAGCTTCAGAAGCTTTATTAAAACAGTATGTCAGAGGCCTTGATGAGTTAATACCCAGCTGGGTTTTAAAGTCTTAATTCTTCATTCAAACAGTAATTAAACTCCAAAGCTTAACTCAGTTAAGACTTTTTTTCTTCCATCAAACAGGTAGCATGCTTGTCGTGGCAGGGGGTTCCTAAACTCTCTAAGCCCTGATTAAAACATTTCTTTATAAACACAATACACAATCACCTGATCCTATGTGGTTGCTTTTTCAACTCATGGTTAAAATGTAAGCTGATAACAACAATAACGTCTTTTTTCTTTTTCACTAATTTAACATGCCAGTTAATTTACTGAAGATTTAATTCATTGAAAAAGCAACTCATACTACAGAAAATTTAGAAAATACAGAAAAGTAGAAAGAGGAAAAATAAATAAAACATCCATAGTCCCCGCACTTAAAAATAAATCCTGCTTAACTTTTGTGCATTTCCTTTATCTCCATTGAATCTTTTTTTTTTTTTTTTTAATGTGGGTTTTTGGTTTGAATTTTACACCATCGAAACATATCACACCATTCAGTTTGTGTTTGTTTTTGTTTTTGATTTTTAAGAAAATTATACGAGATTAAAAAAAAACCTTTCAGGTCAGTAGGGCTGATCTGGTTTTTTGTTTGGCTTTGTTTTAAGCAGGATCAAATAAATCAAACTTTGGTTGCATTTTCTTTGGCATGGTTCTTAATTAGTCCCTTTGCCTCTTTCTGGTGTAAAACGTAAAAGCCAGCCGTGTGTTGTAGCAGAAAGTGCAAGGTCTTTGGAATCTCACTAGTCTAGCTTTGAATTCTAGTTTCACCTTCCGTAACTATGTCTAGCTATGTTTAGTTTAACAAATAAGCATGTGGTCCGTTTTTTATGTGATGGATACTATTTTTGAATACTATTATTGAATCAATGTCTTTAACCTTCAAGAACCTGTTTCCTTCCTTGTAAAAGGAACATGGTATAGCCTCCCTCACAGGGTTCATGGAGGTACTGGAAGAAATACAGGAAAATGAACCACCAAGGAAATAGCCACAGAAGGACACCTGTTTCAGTCATTTAGAAACATCTTCATCGATTTTAAGCAGACTAGCTTAAAATTACACAAAAGAGCACTGTTAATGAGAGAAATGAAAGAGGTGAACTCCAAAGGGATTAAGTCACTTCACTAAGAAAGTATTTTTAGTAAACCAATAAAAGCACCTTGAAAAGATTTTGACTCAATGCTCTTTGCTCTTGATATCTGTTTAAGAACAAAAATGAGAAAAACAAGAGAGAAAAAGGAAAAAGAAAGAAAAAATGAGAAGTAGGAAGGGAAGGATATATGTATGGATAGTGACAAAGAGAAAGTAGGGAGTTAGGGAACACCAGAGGGTGAGAGAAAATGGAAGAAAAGAATGCATTTGACGCTAACACAAAGATTAAAAATGCACATACAGTATGAACTGACAAGAAGACATGCAAATGTCTATAAGTAGGTGAGGGATATGAAATCTAGAATGAGAGAAATTTTGCTGTGAATATCAGAAAAGAAGGAAATGCTAAAGAGTAGTTCAGAGCTTGTGGCAGTAAGGGGTGAAGTGGTGCTACAGCTAGGCAGGACCAGACCATCATTGTGATAGTATTCCTATGTACAGACCTTTTAGGGACAAAAGCAGATCACCTTTATCCTCTCCTCCCACGGAGAAGGAGGAAGTTTGTGGTCCCTCAAGTCTGTTGGGATCATCACCTTTTGAAAATGATTTGAAAATGATCTGACCCTACTCACAGTGTGTCATTCACAAAAGCCCTAATGTTGACCAAACTGTCACATCAGGGCTACCATTCCCCATTTAATTCCCACCCCAACCCCAAAGAAAAGAAAGGGAATTACAAAAAAGTGAGGAAGGGAGGTAGTGATGTCCATAACAGTATCAGGTAACTATTAATTAGAATGAAATAAATACCTCATTGTTGCATTTGACTTTCTGATCTTTTAAATAAACACTCCCAGGGGCTGGGATTGTAGCTCAGTAATAAAGCACTTGCCTAGCACGGGTGAGGCACTGGGTTCGATTTTCATAAATAAACAAAAATAAAGTTCTATCAACAACTAAAAAAACATATATATAAAATAAAAATTAAAAAAAAATATAAACACTTCCAGAAAAAAAATACATGTTGTATAACAAAACATATTCAACAATATTAAAGTGAATTAACTTGGAACTTTATTTTATTCATTGATTTTAAAAGAGATCATTTAAAATTATACCCACTGTAAATATTAAAATGTATATAGTGTATAAAGGCTGCTGAAAAGATGAAGGTTATGAACTTGGATTTGGAGTCAGAGAGGGCTGCCACACAGAGTCATGTGAATCCGTGACAAGGTGGTAGCTGCAGTACAGTGCTCTCTCTGAGAATGCCTCCTTCCCCAGCCAAAGCCCTTTTAACCATAAAGTGGAAGTTCTTTTAATGTTTTTGGTGTAATTATTGAAACCTGGATGTGATGTCCCCTTCTTAGCTCTCTGGTTTGTAAGTTTTGGTTTTACATTTTTAAGAGAATTGCAGATTTCTATATTGCCTACCAAATCAAAAGTCTAGACATTTTTGTGGCAATTTGAATATTTTATGTCCCCTTCATTTTCATTTTGCCCTTCTCAGGTAAGTTTTGATTTGGTTCCATGTAAAAAAAGGATCAAAAGCATGAAGATGTTTGATTCTTTGATTCTTACTTATCTTTTCCATTCCTTACTAGCTATTATTAGTGTCATTTTTAACCAATTTTCAATAAAATGTATGTTTTCCTTTTTTTCTGAAATGTGAGAAGCTCTATCTTAGAGAATTTTAATCTGAGGTATCTCTCCCATTTATTGTAAATTTTTTTATGAGATTGGTAAAATATTAAAAAGACAGCATTGACAATAAGAGATTTAGAGATACAAAATGAATATACAAAATCCTTAAGTTTAGTTAAGAAAATTAGAGGAGTAAGAAAATAATATATAAAATAAAAGGCAATTTTACTTGAAGTAAAAAAATATTTTAAAAATATTTAAATACAAAATAATGAGCTTGGGTGTAACTCAGTGGTAGAGCACTTGTTTAGCATGTGTGAGGCCTTGGATGTGATCCCAGCAATGCCCCTCCCCCCCAAAAAAAAAGTGAGAATGGAAGCAAAAAATGAAATAAATTTATAAGAATTCAATATATTTAGAGAATAACTCTTAAAGGAAATATATGCCAGAAGAGACAGCTATATATACAGTAGTTCTTTGTGATCCCTGTTTTAAGTTTAATAAAGAGGTTTTAATTTTCAAAAGAATGTTTCAAATGAAATATTACATGTATGTATTACTTAAAACAACCTATTGTAAATACCTTATATCAATCATATTTTATCTTTGAAGTTTATTCTTTGACATTCACAAAATGATAAAGAAGAATCATATTCAAGCCCCAGGGTATAAACAGTAAGAGGAAAAGTTCAGGTTGAATTTTTTTCCATGTTAATAATGGTGAGTAGGTTTAATTCTTTATTGAAAAAAGTGGACCTTTATTTTGATATAGTTTCTTTTGTTTAGAAAATTGGAATAAAAACAGCTGAGTTATAGCAGATGAGAGAATTTCTTACTGTAAGAAACAAATGTAATGCTTAATCAAATTTCTCAGAGCTTGAAAAGTTGCACAGAATTCTACACAGATAGGGTAAAATGCCAACTGGATTGAGCACAAAGCTCCCACCATGGCTGAAAACATTCATGTTGTTTGAAAATATGACATTTCTTTAAATATCTTCCTTTCTTTCTTCTTGGTCTATTGCAAACATTTTGATTATGGGTTCCCCCCCATGCTCTACCCAATTTACTAATAACTTTACAAATATTGTAGTTCTAAATTCCTTGGCTTGTTATAACTGGCATAACTTGTTTATTCTTTTTCCAAGAAATATTTTATGTCTAACTTTCTTCCTTCATATTCTGATGCATACTGATAATAGAAGGATCTCTAGTACTTTTTGTGTTTCAGATTAGTGAGGAAAAAAAAACCACAATATCCACATATCATGTACAGTCCAAAACAAACAAAACTGAAATGCTTCAAGCATCTGGTTTGCTGTAGCTTTCATAGTGCGGAGCCTTAAAGAGATTCTTTTGAGCAGTGCTTTAGTGATGGATAAAGGAATAAATATTTCTGTCATAAGAAAAAACAACCTGTTTTGAACATTTTTTTGGTCACCAATGCAAGGTTGTTATCTCTGTTCTTTTTTTAAAAAAAAATAGTGACTAGAAAGTTCTTAATTCAAGTATTTGCAATATTTTTCCTTGGCTAATTAAAATGGTCATCAAGAGTAGCAACTGATAATGATAGATTTTATTAATCTACCACTATGTTAGCTTTCAATTGAAAAATGTCACTAGTCCTAATTATTATGTGACCAAGAGGTAGCAACACAAGTGTTTTCCTCTTTTTCAAAAAAGCCATGTTTCTGTTTTAATTATGAAACACATAAAATTGTTTCTTCCTTTCATGTAAAGAAAATGTTGAAACATCCAATTCAAGATACAGAGAGATGTCAATATTTGAAGAAATAATTTTTTAACAAAAATTGAAATAACGATTATATAGATGAGATAAAAGATAAATAAGTGCATATCAAGAGAACTCTCTTATATTTCATTATTTTTTAAAGCTAATCACTAATCACTGATTACACTTGGTAATTGTGGGGTCTTCAGAGTTTTTCGTTGATGATAGTGTTTCTCTAAAGTTTGTATAGCGACATTGGGGGTGCTCAGTGGTAGAGCACTTGCCTGGCAGGCACCAGGCCCAGGGTTTGATTCCCCAGTACTGAAAACACTAATGTTTGTGTAGCTGTAATATTGTGATAAGGCATTTCTATAAGAAAGAATGAAATTTTAAAGTTCTTATCTTATAAATAGTTTATAGAAAAATTACCATTATGAATTAAGCATAAGTTTATATTGAATGTTAATGCTATAATAAATGTGTTCTTGGACTTTAATTTTTCACTAAATAGAGAAAATTTTAATCTTGCCAGCTTACAAAGATCTTAGTAAGTTTTATGGAGAATTTATCTTTCTATCTACCAGAACAACTAGGCACAACCTTGTACAAAGTGATTGGTCAAGAAATAATTATTCTTTGAAAAAAAGTAAAGCCAATGTCATTTCATGTAAAATGATCTGATATAAAATTTCCTCTTTGTTTCCTAGAAAAAAAATAGACTGTATTGAATAACTCTGTCTCTGTGTGGCCTTATTTCAACCCAAAGAACTTCCTTTGTCAGCCTTCAATGTAAATTTTTCTCCAACTTCAATGTTTGTTTGCTAATTAATTCATTCATTATTTAATGTTTAATTTATTCTTTATCACATACATATCCCTGATTCCACTCAAGATACCAGTGAGCATGTAAGGACAATTGCCTGATTACCCATGAACTAAGGACCAATATCTTTTGTTCCCCTCTGTTTCTCTACTTCTAGAAAAAAATTAAAAACAAGTAATAAAGGCAAAATTATATATGTATTCCTCTTTCCCCTTAATATCTGATTGCTTTTAGAAATGAGTATGTTGTTTCAGGAACTGAAAAGCACTGAATACCTTGCATGACAAGATAAATGTCTTTTAAATATAACATCTTCCATTCAAAAAGATTCTAGAATAAATTCTAAATGCACACACTTCTATAATTGAAGTTCTGTGGTTACAGAGGAGAACCCCAGCATATACCCCATAGGTTTCATTCTGCAGAACTGATTCTATACTAATGAGTCACTAAACAATTATTGAGGATAAGGGTTCCAACACAACTTGCCTATTCTTGTTTCGACCACAAGAACAATGACAGTAGTACTTTCATTTTTAAAGAAGCATGGAAGAGAGTTTCCATCAATTTCCATTTTGTTTTTCACCCATGGGAAAACTGTTTCCATGGAGATAACTGGCCACCCCCTTCTACTAGTATTATGCTCTGGTGATGGTCATGTGCAACTTTACTTATAGAAGATATAGGGGTGCAAAGTCCTGTTTTCTCTTACTGATCCAAGGATCCTTACCTTCTAAATAACTATCCCATGAAAGACTGACCTTTAATAATTACACACCCTTCAGCCAGCACACTGATGTGGAAAAGGTTAACAAGAAAGAATAAGGCATTCAGAAGGAGAGGTTTCCACATCTATTTTCCTTCTCACTCTTTGACTCACAGCTACCTTGGGTCATTAGTTATACTGATTGTTCAAATGAAACTGCTAACCAAGCTATTTACTGACCACCCACCTCACTGAAGCACTGTGAGCCTCAGCTAGTAAGCTATTGTGAAGCGGCCTAAAAGTATAAAGCGCTTCATAAGTGCATCAGCATTAATGGTACTCAGTGAGGAAAAGGAGCACACTGTACATTGAATCACCAGCATTGTTTCCTTCTTTCAGTCCTTTGAGGTCATTTCCTGGAAAAAAAAAAAAAAAAAAAAAGTGCCATTCCAGGATGATTGCTTGCTCCTGGAAGGTAACTAGAAGATTACATTGAAAGCCACCAAGTCATGGTCCATGTCACTTTATTTAGGCAATAGATTTAAAAAAAAAAAAAAAGTTGACTTTTTTAAAAAGTGTTTTTAGGTTCATAGAAAATTTTGTCAGCAAGTGTAGAGAATTTACACACACACACACACACACACACACACACACACTCATGCAGAGTTTCCCCTTGTATTAGTGTGGTATGTTTGTTACAGTTGATGTGGTTCAAGACACAAAAACCCAAAATATGGCACCTTGGCATTCGACAAAACAGCAGAAGCAGGAAGGTTACTCTCCCATTCCCTTACTCCTCCCACTGAGACAGGTCTTGAGACCCTCATTTGGGAGGTGCCCTTCCTTTACCCAGAGGAAAGGAGCATCTTGTCTCTGAAGACATAGGGACACAGAGAAAATCTTAACAAAACAGGCCTTGCTAAGTTCCCCTCCCCAGCTTATTAACATTAGATCACACCCCCTTTGACCAATCACGCTTAGCCACGACTATCCACTTCTTTGTCAAACCTAAGCATAAAAGTATACAAGTTTACCTGTTTTGGGGGTCTTCATTTGTAAAACTTACATTGAATAAACTTGTAAGCTTTTTTTTTTTTTTTTCTTGCTAGTCTGTCTTTTCCTACAGACATCTTAGAATAAGAATGTATAATCTTTGATATGAAGATACTAACTTATAAAGGCAAGAGAGAGGGAATGAGAGGAATGAAAGAGCTTTAAATAGATCAAAGAGGGGAGAGGGAGGGGAGGGGACAAGGGAATAGGAATAATGGCAGACTGAGTTATCCATGATTACCCTAAATACATGTATGAAGACACAATTGTTGTAAAAATACTTTATATTAAATCAGCAACTTGAAAAAGTGTGCTCTTTGTATGTAATATGAAATGAAATGTACTCTGCAAATGTGTATAACAAATTAGAATAAAAAATAAAAAAAGAATGTATATCATCTGAATTTGGCAGGAAAGACAAGAGTGATAGAAATACAAAAGAATATTCTCCTGGGGAGTATGGAGTGGTGCAAATTTTATTTCAAGTGAATTAGAAAAAGGCCCTAGGACTCTTGCCTGCAAGGGGCCAATAAAACCCAAAAGTTAAACTAGGGGCAGGAATTGAAAAGATATCAGGGTCAGAGAAAAATAAATGAAGTCTATGGTAAGGGAATTTGGAGAGTAATTAGTATCTTTCAAAAATTAGAGCTTGAAAATGTTTAAACTGTGACTTCATGGACCCAAAGAAATCTTTGAGGAAAAAAATCTTGAACCAGTATGTAGACTTTCTCTTTGGATTATCATTTTTCTTGCGCAGAATCAACTTAAATCTGTCCAGGGAAACTATTTTCCCCCATGAAGTAACAGCTTATGATTTCTTTTTACTACCAATAAAATGTAGAGCATTGTGGATGAAAAAGCATTTGTTTTTGTGTTGTTATTGTTGTTTGATGAAGATTTTCATTCCTTAATGGGTCCCACTAAAGGTCTTGCTTGCTTCTAAACAGAGAGCAAACTTGAGTCTGTGCTAATAAGATCACAAAATAGAGAACCAAAGCAAAAAATACCAAATTTTCTTCAATTTTAAGAAGTCATCAACTATAAAAATCACTACTAGCCTGGCATGGTGTCACATGCCTGGCATCCCAGCCACCAGGGAGACTGAGGCAGGATGTTTGCAAGTTTAAGGCCAACCTCATCAACTTAGCAAGATCCTGTTTAAAAATAAAAATTTATAAAGGGCTGGGAATGTAGCTCAGTGGTAAGTGTCCCTGGGTTCAGTCCCCCACACCAGAAGAAAATCCCAGAGGGAAATAAAGCAGAAAAAAAAAAATCCACTATTATCTTATGTATCATTAAAGAATATGTTTCCTAATTATAATTTTAATAAGTATCTTAGTTTAGGAGATGTTAAAATATGAAAATTGTGCCTTAGATTTGATGAAACACAGCTTACCAAGTAAGTTAGAGGAAGAAACATTTGATTCTTTTATATTTCATTTGGAAATGTATTAAATTATAAGTAAACTATTAAATTCTGAAATATCTTCACATTTAATCTCCATTAGAGAGTTTTCTTTTTTTGAAATTGTTTTGTTCCATTAAATAAAAGTTATTACCCAAGTTATTTACCAAGGTGATTCAATTTTAATCATCTAGTTTTGAGGTATTCCTCTTATTAAAACAATTTTCTATTTTGAATCATTATTGAATTGACATGATTTTTTAAAAATCACTTGAACTCACTAAGCCTCAGTTTCCTGAATTATAAAAAAGGGCATTATAGTCATGCTTATTTTAAGGGGTTAATATGAGGGACAAAAGAGCACAGTATCTGGCATCATATCAGAATTGAATAAATATCAGCTCTGGTTATTATTATTTGGCATATAGGAGTAAGGCTAATCCGAATTTACCTTCTTCTTCTACCTTTTTCAGCCATAATAGCATGGGCAAATTGATTATCCAGTCTGTTTCAATTTCTTCTTCATAAGTGCTAATGATGACATTGGTCTTATAGGTTCCCATATGTGCTCAATGAGCTAATAACAACATCAGCTTCCCTACATTCTTCAATCCATGTTATGAAGATTCACTTAAAATTTGATATTAGTAGATGACATCTAGTGCTCCAAAAGTGCTCTTTGACTCATTTGATCTTTACAATGATCCTAAGTGGCAGCTACAGTTATTATTCACATCTTTCAAATGAGGAAACTGACATACAGGTAGCTAAGTAGTGGTCAGAACGCTTTGGCAGAACTGAATGTGACCCCAGAGCTGTATGCTACTCAAGCGATTTCTTCACTTGCTTCTACTTTCCCAGTAATACAAGGCAGCCTTGGAGAACCACCACGACCTTCTGCTGAGCTAAAACATTGGGGAAATAACAATAATCCAAGATATGACTGCTGCCACAGATGTGCTTCTCAGTGGGAGGCAAAGCAGAACCGAGGACATGCTGTTAAAGAGGAGCGTTGCTCACAGCTACAGTACTTGGCACATAGCTAAGTTGAGTCATTGAGAATTTCCTGCACAGCCACATAAGCTGCAGAATAACGTGGAAGGTATTTAACAATCTGTATGAACACGTAAACTCTGTGAAATAATGAGCAATCTGTCACTTAAGTTAACACAAAAAGAAATAGTTCTAAGCAAATTGGAACATTTGTGAAGACAACCATGTTAAAGGATGAAAGGAATGTAATACTTTTACTTGAAAATATTTAATAGAGAAGTCAAATGAAGTTCAGGGGAAGCAGATTGACTGGAATGACATAGGGAAATGGAAAGATCTAACTCTTTCTGAGGGCTCAGAAAATGACAACATTGCTGAGAAGAATGGAGCAATTAAAAAAAAAATCATTTCAGCTCATGAACTCTGATCTCCATGGTTAGTAGTAGTGTAGTTTCCTGACTTAATTTTTTGTTGTTGTTTCAACTGCATTTATATGGATTCCTAAGCAAGATTGTAGACTCTTGTGACTACTTTGGTGCAGTGGAAAATGCATGAATTCATGCTCAGAAGAGAGGAGTCTAAGACCTGCTTTGCCTCCTTGGCCAAATCACCATAGACAAACCATATATGAACTATATATCAGTTTCCTCATTTGTGAAGTAAAAACAGGATTATCTAGTCAAAGTGAGAATGTATATGGAAGAACCTTATCAAGTGTGTACTACTACATTAATATAAGGTATTCAGAAATGGGGGAAAGGAAACAAAACAGGAGATTAGAGGGAAAACCTTGAGATCAGGAGACCTGGGGTCACTACTAGCTGGATGACATTGGTACAGCATAATTCAATGATGCAACTTAACTTCTATGACCTTTAGATACCTTATGTACAGAATGGGCTAATAAATAGTACTTACCTACTCCCAATGGACTTCTGTGCAAATCACATCAACCCTGCCAGATAGGAAGCATCACCCCGTTTTACAGATAAGAAAACAGTGATATAATATATCCTCCTCTCATTGTTATAATGATCCTCATAAAGTCTGTAATAGTTCTGGACACAAAATAAAAATAAATGTTCTTTGGTTGATCAATTCAAATACATAGTTATCTTAATGGAAGAGACCATCTGCCAAATAGAAGCTCTCTTATCTATCTCTGAGTGCAAAATGAAAGGTGCCTTCAGGGGATGCTTGGTCCAGATGATCTCTCAATGTTCCTTTCAGTCATATGGTTCTGGGAAGTCAAATAGAAAGTGAACAAAGAACATAACTGGCAGAAATGAAATCACTGCTTTTTTGGAGACAGTGCTACTTGTCTGAAAATTGTAAAATGTAGATGGCAAGGAGGAAATAACAGGTCTGTGATTCATGACACTAGAAACTAAGAAAAGGTGGGTTTTCTTTGTGGCTATAAAATAAACCCAAAAAGCACATAAACCCAGTGTTTAAATGCTAATTTGCTACAGCACATGAAATGTTTACAGCAAGAATCTGATGGCAGCATCAGACTGACAAAAACATGCTTTCTTATGGCAATGTGCTTGTAAAGAAGATACCCAGCTGTTCCCAGCAATGCATATTTATTTACCTTTCTGCAGGGAATACCCTGACATTATTTGCTGTAGTGACCAGGAAACAATGCTTCCATGATGGTAATATGAAATATTTTAGAAGGAAGGAAAACCTTGGGGTTTCTTAGATAAAGAAAAGACTACATTATCTTGAGTTTCTCATATTTGCTGCTCTGTGCTTGGTTTAGTTGGTAGCCAGTGTTCCCTGGGTGTTTTGTAACTGACTTTGAAGCTTGCTCAACTCTCCTCATTTTAAAGCAGAAATTTGAATACACAGTTAACATGGTATCTGATGTGTATGTTGCAGATTTCAGAGGCATTTTGGCAAGCAATTAAATGAATAAGGAATTGATTATTCATCCAAAATGGTATCTGGGCACAGGACATAAGTCTACCGATATGTTCTTTCTTTAAACACACTTTTATTCACTTTATGTTCACCCTATATGACAACATAAATCAGAGAAAAAAAATAACTCAAAAAGTTTCACAGCATTCCATTTCATAAACTGTCATACTGGGCTGTTCTGTAAAATGTTTGGTCAGGGAAAAAGCTGAAACTGCTAACTAAAATGAGGTCTGAGTTTCTTCTGAAAATTAGAATTTCTTGTTCTCTTCCAAGTCCTAGATGACATAGATAATGGAAATTTAATTTTAATGCTAATAATATGCTCAAATTGGCAATGATCAGTAGTCATTATGGACTGGTTTTTGTTCATGTCTTAATTTTGCCATTCTAAACCTTTGAGCAGGTTTTAAAATACTTAGTTCAGCACTCTCCAGACTGGTGTTTACCTTCCTCCAAAAATCCATTTTCATTAGAGAAGTGAAATAAGATGACTTTAGATCAAAACTGTAACTAGATTCAAATCCCAACACTTTGGCTAAGCTGTGTGACTATGGTAAGTTCTTTAGCCTTTCTGTAAAAAGGGAATGATATAAGAAAATTTCGTGAATGAGTGAAGATTCAGTGAGAGTACACGTAAAGTGTTCTCTAAACAATGTGTGCAAGGACTTGAGGCTTCTAATTAAATTAACTACTATTACTATTCCAACCATAGCTGAAAGTGTATGCCAAAAGTACTTTTGAGTTTTCTCATTTCTGGATTTGAATGAAAGTTGACCTCTTTCAAGTAGGTGAAATTGATGAACCCCACCCAAAGGAAATATGCAAAATCATATATGCAAAATAAATGCATCTAAAGGAAATGCAAATCAGACTAACTTTAGTAAACCATTGGGTATTATTCTGAAGTCTTTTGCAACTCCATGAAACATGCCTTCAAAGTACTTAGTAGATAATGGGAATTTGAAATCAATTCTGGCAGTGGTGGTTAGAAGGACATGTTAGAGTAAAATACAATTTTAGAATTGAAAAGTACCTTAGATATGTAACTATAACATTGACTCTGGATTTTGACTACCTGGATGAGAACCCTGACTCTATTACTTAGCATATTTGAGACCTTGAGCAAATTAGTCAACTCTCTATCCCTTAGTTTTTTGATCTGCAAGATGTTAGTATTATTAGCATCATTCTGATCATGCTAGCATAAAGATTACATGAGCTAATATGTTTATTGGTAGAACAGAGTCTGACATCTCCAATGAGTTCTTATTAAATGATAGCTATTACTATTAATTTATCATTATTGTATGAATAAGAAAATCAAGGTCAACCAGCCTCAGCAAGGGCGAGGCGCTGAGCAAATCAGTGAGACCCTGTCTCTAAATAAAATACAAAATAGGGCTGAGGATGTGGCTCAGTAGTCAAATGCCCCTGAGTTCAATCCCCAGTATGGAAAAAAAAAATTAAGGCCAAAAGAGGAAGTGAATTTCAGTTCTCTTGTCCTGGACAACAGTTTGCCCTGTTCGTCTATGTCTTAGCCAGTGAAGAAATGAGTTCTAGTCATTGATCTTTATTGCTGGCATTATAGAAAGATTGATTTTGACAGTGCAGAAGAGTTAAATTCTATACTGAATGAAGGTTGAAATTTGTGCTTGGTTACTATCTATGGCCTTTTCCCTGTTTTATCATGAGATACTGAAAGAAAAATTTCAGCTAAGCAAGAGATTAATAAAAATTATCAAGAAGAAAGATAAACAAGGGCCGGGGGTGTAGCTAACAGGAACACCATGTGCTTAATGTGGGTTCAATTCCCAGGACATGGAAAGAAAGAAAGAAGGATAGAAAGAAAGGAAGGAAGGAAGGAAGGAAGGAAGGAAGGAAGGAAGGAAGGAGGAGGGAGGGAGGGAGGGAGGGAGGGAGAAGGAAGGAAGGAAGGAAGGAAGGAAGGAAGGAAGGAAGGAGAAAGAAAAAGCTGTAACTAACCCTTTAAGAATTCATGAACTTCTTAAGCAGACTATTTTGAACTCTTCCCAAAACTGCTAAGCATGGGACACACAATGAATAATTTTGCTGTAGATGAAGTGGAGAAGGTACCTGTTTGGATAGCTTTCCCTGGGTAAGTCTTCCCTGCAGGAAGTAAGCAGCAAAGAAAAAGACAAGCTCCTTGCAAGAATACATTAAGCCTCATTTCTTGTTTATCTGTTTGCACGTCCCAACTTCACCACCCACTGCAGCCCCTACCTACTCAATCTCCCATGTCATAATTCCAGGTGCACTCATCAGCATGCAGAAAACACACATGAAGGTGGTATATTTGCATATAAAGATGGATAAACCAAATCTTCAAATGGATAATGACAGGGGTAAGTCATCAATTTATGCTTGTAAACAACTTTTCAGTTAGACCTTGGGAACAAGGAACATGATATTCTCTCTACAAACTAGTGTGGCTTTCTTATTTGAACTAAATTTTTGGTTTTGTTTTGAGGACATTTTCTGAATCTATTTTGAATGTTAGAAATGAGGCATCTGCTAAGAGGAAGTTGAGTTCACACATTTGTGCTGATTTCTTTAGGCACAGCCTCTCCAACATTTTCACCAAAGGAACCTTAACTTTAGGCAAGAGAAATACCACAGTTAGGAACACAACCTGAAGAGGTCAGCCAGAGAAGACCTTTTTTTTCAAGTTTCTCATATGTATAGTCTAAAGGTCAAAAACATAGATAGGCTCTTGATGCCCCATGGTCTGATCTTCAATTACTGTTCTACCATTTGCTAGCTGAGTGACCTTAAATAGTGTATCCTTGTTCTGCTTCAATAACTGCATATGTTAGTTGAAGATCATAGCCCTCTTCATACAATTGTTGTGAGGACAGAATGTGTAAATTCCAGTAAAGTACTCACAACAGAGTCTGGGTATCTAGGAAGCAGAAAATACATACTAACTTAGTTTACTTTTAGGATAATCACTTGGTTTATTTAAAATAAAGATAAAGGATCTCTACCCCTGAAATCATCAAGCAATTTATCCATGTATTCAGGAAATAGGTCAGGATATTGAGGTCATATTGAAGATCTATTCCATAGTAGGCATTGTGAGGGATATAAACACAGATGAAACATATAGTCATCTCTTGGAGAACTGAAGGTCTGAAGGAAATTCATGAAGTAGATAATGGTTCCAATTTTAAAATATTAACACTGACCAAGAACCATGTACCAAGTTATATGCAGGTTACTTAGACTCCAAGTAATCCTACAGGTAGATATTATTTTCACCATTTTACTGTATGGAAACAGAGGCTCAGAGAGGTCAGGTACATGCTCATGTCACCTGGTTTGCAGGGAATCAAGAGAGGTTTGATCACACATTTGTCGGACTTTATAGCCCATGTCTTTTCTTCTGCATGGCCATGATTCCAATTTGCTGAAATTGTGGTCTTGGTTTAGAAGTTGGAAACCCAAGTAATGACTGGTAACCAAGGAGGGGCAGAAATATGAAAAATTGTGTAGAGATGTTTAAAAAACTAGAGGAAAATAGATTTTAAAAAAATCTAGTAAGTGGATCCACATTAGAGAGCCTAAGGCTGGGTGAAGACAGTGGAGGGAGATGGGTTTCCTCTGTGGCAGCTCTGCTTGGTGGGCATTGCTAGGAACAGTAGGTAGAGAAGAGCACTGCTGGGCACCTAGGGTCAATGGGAGCAGGGTCTAGTCCAATCAGCAATGTCCTCTGTGGGCATAGGAGTGGCGGTGGTAGTGGTATCTGCATGTTCCATCCTGAGGTAAACAGTAAGCCAGAAAAGCAATTAAAGCAAAAACAGATGAGGATAATTAGAAGGGAAAGCTCCAACGGGTAGAAGGAGGCAGTGAAACTAAAACAAAGAATTGAGCTATTTCTGTCAATCTCTTGATGTCTGGAAAAACGGTTGTTTTGGTCCAGACTATGGTACCACACCCTGAATAAGACAAACTGTTCTCAGCGCTGTCCCCCTAGTTTGGATTTGATGGCATCTCCTGGGTTCTGCTACTGAATTGCCCTGAAGACCTAGTGCACCTCTCCATTTGGCTGTTTTGCAGATACCCCAAGTGCTACTTCAAAATTGGACTTGTCATCTCCCTTCAGAAAGCCTGCTCCTGCCTCAGTAAGCACCACTACAGTTTAACTGTATCAACTCTATTTGTTAGAAAGTAGCCCTCAGTTTTTAATGATAAAGTGCTTTCTTCAAGCTTCTAAGTCCATTTCTCTGCTAGGCCCCACTTCTGTATTTAAATTGTCAGATGAGTCAACTCTTGGAATGAAGATATATCAATCCCATTACAGTAGAAAAATGACACTGTTGGCCCTTAGCATGCCAGAAAGCCCAGTGGAGCCTAAGAAAGCCAAACTGATGAGGTTGTCAGGGTTACTCCTATCAACTTATGGCAACCTCGGAGGAGGGTGGGAAAAGTACATCTTTGTGAGAGAAAGGAGAGTAGTTTAAAAAAAAAAAAATGGGGACATTCAAAACCTTCCAAAAGTGGAATGGAAAGGCACTAAAATATTAACCTTTTATATTTTATAGTTCTGCTTGGAGAATTTAGTCGTAAGGAAATGGGCTTAAAGCTTTTGAACAATGACTAGAAACATGTAAAAGCTGAAAAAGCAAATTGGGTATCCCACTTTATTCTCTCATCCTCCTTATCTTTACTGTTCCTTTGACCTTTTAGATGTGTATCTTCATTACGTGACAGAGAAATGATAATTGCATAATTCAATAATTCAATTTTTCATTAAATCTCTTATGAAATGGAACTTTTATTGATGTAGCCCCAAAGCCTCAATGCAATATTTGTATTAGAAAAGCACTGACATCATTTTATATAATTTAATATTCTTGGAATACTCAATTCAGAAGAGTCCCAAACCAAGGGTGCTGCAGGTCAGGACTGAGGTA
This sequence comes from Tamias sibiricus, assembly GCA_025594165.1. Classification (NCBI taxonomy): domain Eukaryota; kingdom Metazoa; phylum Chordata; class Mammalia; order Rodentia; family Sciuridae; genus Tamias; species Tamias sibiricus. Next base: position 91,805,152 of record CM046661.1, read on the forward strand.
CGTTGGCAGGGTTGTCTGTGGGAAATTTCTTGGGTGTCCAGTCAGGCTGAGATTAAAAGTGCTACAGATTTTTAAATTGCATTTGCCCAAGGTTTACTAGAGTTTTTAAAGGGCAAATCAAATTCAAAGGTTGAAGTAAGACACCTCTATGATGTAAGTTGATAAATAAGTTGCTTTTTTGAACTATGTTCCTTTACAGAATTTTTTTTCCTTTTTCTTTCTTCTTTTTGCCATGCTACCTTGGGCAAGCTATGTCAGCTGCTATAAGCTTTAGTTTCCTCATATGCACAGTAGGGGTGATAATGCTGCCTGGTCCCTTGGGATTGCTTTCAGAACTGAATTAAACAGTCCTGGTACATAGTAAGTGCCCAAATAATGCTAGTTGTCTAATAATAATGATAATAATAATAATAATTCTACCAGTGGATTATTAATTTTGACATAAAGGAGTTGAAAACTTTTTTCCTACTATTTTGACAGAAATAGTAAAAGACTTTCTGCAAGGTGCCCTTAATAAGAAAGTTTAAGATTCACCTTAACTTTTTTTTAAAAAAAAAATTATTTATTTGTTTTAGTTGTATTAACTTTTTAAGCCACTTTTTCTTCTATTCCTTTTAAATCAAAGTGCTATAGGAATATAATCTAAAAAGTCAAAAAGTACCATAGAAATGTAGATAGAAAACAGCTATCCATGATATCTCTCCCTCACTCAAATCCTTTTATTATTCTATTTCTTCTTATATTTCTGTATAACATGCTTATAGTGATCTTTTAACTTCTTTCCTTACATTTCAACATTAGAATGTATCTACTGACTTACAAGTAGGAGATAAGAATGTTGCATTTATTTTACACACACACACACACACACACACACACACACAAACATTGTCACTTCCTAAGAGAATTACATTATATTTAGTGTCTGTTTTTCCATTATGTGCATTACTGAGCTTTATGATATACTGTGATTACATCTTCTTTATTGCACAACTTTTTGGTTTTCCTAAGAGGTAACACATGGTCTTAGTTTCTTTGGGATACTACAACAGAATACCATAGACTGGGGGCTTATAAACAACTGAACTTTATTTCTCATGGCTCTGGAGGCTGAAAGTCCAAGATCAGGCTGCTTGAAGAATTGGTGCTTCACAAGGGCCCCTCTGCTGTATTGCTGACTGCTGTCTTATTATATCCTCTCATGGCAGAAAGAGGGCAAGAAAACTATCTGGATTCTTTTTTATAAGGGTACTAATTCCATTTATGATGCTTTGCTCTCATGATCCAATTATTTCCCAAAGGTGCCACCTCCTAGTACCATCACATTGGGGATTAAGATGCCAACATATGAATTTTGAGGGGACACAAAGATTCATTCCATAATAAAATACACTTTTTAAAAAATTACTTGTTTCCTAGGTACATATTATTAATGCATGCTTAAATTCTCCAACTTACTTATGTATAAAACCGTTGCCAATAAAATGTCAAACAATAGGGTAACCTGTCAATCCTCTCCCCGCCCCCCAAATCACACCCATACCTGCCTCTGCTACTCTGCTCCAATTAAAAACAGCTGCTCTTTGGGTAGACCTCATGGCTGCTCTCTTGGGATTTCCTTTGCTAAGAATTTCTCTCCTTTGTTGGAACTTGCTTCCCAGATCTTACATCTTCCTCTTTTCATGGCTTATTTCCCTGTTTTAGTGACACATACACTACAGTAATTACCTAAGAAGATACAGGTTTGTGTCCTCGCATGGAAAAACTGCTTGTTGCTCCCAGTACTTCTCTTTTTTCTTTGTATTGTAGTCCCTGCTTACCCAGTGTTTTAGCTTTCCCAAGTTTCAGTTACCTGCAGTCAATTGTAGTCTGAGATATTAAATGGAAAATTTCAGAAAGGAAGAGTTTATAATTTTTTTTTTTTTTTTTTTTTTTTTTTTTTTTGTGGTACCAGGAATTGAACTCAGGGGCACTCGACCACTGGGTCACATCCCCAGCCCTTTTTTTGTATTTTATTTAGAAACAGGGTCTCACTAAGTTGCTAAGTGCCTCATCATTGCTGAGGCTGGCCTTTGAACTCGTGATCCTCCTGCCTCAGCCTCCCAGAGTGCTGGGATTACAGGCACGTGCCACCGCGCCCGGCTAGAGTTTATAAATTTTAAGTTGTACACCATTCTAAATAACATGATGAAATATCATGGCACCCTACTCCATCCTGCCCAGGACATGAATCATCCCTTTGTCCATGTAAGCTGTACATGCTGCCCCTTGTTAGTCTCTTAGTTGCTATCTTGGTTATAAGATTGGCTTTTGTGATGTAGCAGTGCTGTATTCAAATAACCCTTATTTTAATTAGCAATGGCCCCACAGAATAAGAGTAGAGATGCTGGCAATTTGTATATGCAAAAAAGAACCTGTAAAGTGTGTCCTTTAACTGAAAAGGTGGAAATTCTCAACTTAGGAGGATAAAACATGGTATACATATCTGTGGTTTCAGGCATCTGTCACGGGTCTTTGAGTATTTCTTATAGCCTTATCTATGGGGAACTTCTGTAATAGAATTTCTAGCTGAGCCCATGACTGCCTGCCCAGAATAAAAACTACACTTTCCAGGCTCTTGAGCTGCTATGTAGGGGGTACTGTGATGAAACTCTGAAGAATGAGCTAGAGGCAAAGGTACAATGTGTGCCTGTCTTCTGGGGGCCTTCCTTGAGAGAAGCCTGCAATGCACCTTTTTCATTCCTACAATATAGATGACATCTTGTATCATGAGGCCACAAACCAAACATAGGGGATGATGGAGCAAGGAATTGAAAGGGTCTGAGTTCCTTAGTCTTAGAATAGTGGCAGCCTTGTTCTGCATCACCCTGCATTTTTACATAAGAGAGAAATAGCCTATAGGGAATAACCTGATCCTTATTACAGTGATCCTTACTACAGTACCTTTCATATGTGAAATGTCTTTACCTTTGTACTTGATTTAAATATATATACATATATAAAAACATGTATTATATATATGTGTGTGTGTTTATACGTACACGTATATGTATATAAACACACACACATATATAATTCTAAGTGGGAAACTATCCCCTTAGAATTTTGAAGTCTTTACTGGCTACCTTATAATTTCTAGTATTGTTGCTGAGAAATCTGTTGCCATTTTCATTCCTAATATCATAGATATGACCTTATTTTTAATCTCTCTGGAAGCTTTTATAGTCATTATGATATTTCATGATGGTTTGCTTTGATGTGGATTATTTTCATTCATTGTGGTGGGAATTTGTCTCTTCAAAATAAAAATTCATATATCTCGGTACTGGGAAACTTTCTTAATTTGTTCCTTGGTTATTTCTTCCCTCTATGTCTATTTCTGGAACTCCTACTATTTGGCTATGGAACTGTCTGGATTGAGCTCCTAAATTTCTTCAACTACTTTTTATACCTTCCATCTCTTTATCTTTTTGTAAATACATATTTGTATACACAACTTTTCTATTGAATTTTTTATTCTGTCATATTTTAATCTAAAATATATTTTCTTGTGTCCTTTTTTCTGTCACTTTATGGATATTAACCACTTCTTCTAAAACATCTTTTTCTTCTTCCTGAATTACATATTTCATCCAAACTTCTTTTTACATTTCTTTGCTTTGGTTTCTCTTTCATTCTGGAACTTTTTTTTTTCCATATATATTGTCCTTGGCTTATGTTTACAGTTAAGAGTAATATACTTAGCCGGGCGTGGTGGCGCACGCCTGTAATCCCAGCACTTTGGGAGGCTGAGTCAGGAGGATCGCGAGTTCAAAGCCAGCCTCAGCAATGGCGAGGCACTTAGCAACTCAGTGAGACCCTGTCTCTAATAAAATACAAAAAGGGCTGGGGATGTGGCCCAGTGGTCTAGTGCCACTGAGTTCAATCCCTGGTACCAAAAAAAAAAAAAAAAAAAAAAAAAAAAAAAAAGAGTAATATACTTAAAAGCAGTGATAATGTGTAATAAATACACTAAAAAGTCCACATCTGTATGGGGTGGGGGAAACAGGTTTCTCACAGTTCACAATGAAGACATGTAACTTATATCTTCTAAATAAATTATTATGCCTCATCACTGACCCCTAACTGGCCATCCCTCATCCTAATCTTCCATTCAGTTTCTCCAAAGAATAATCTAGTCTCTTTTGCCATGCTCAAAGAGGGATGGTCACCTGGCTACATGAAGTTGATGAGGGGACTAAGAATACAATTTCTCTTACAGGAATTTCAACTGATATGCATGATCTTATTTTTCAACTCCACACTTCTTCTGAAGCATTTGGTGTCTCCAATTTCCGAGACTTTTCATGGTTCTTTAGTGTGACTCTGTTGGCTTCTCCTGGCATTCTATCTGCAGACATTCAGGTTTCAGCATCTTCTTCTCTGTTCAGTTTCCTCTCATATACTTGTTTTCTATTTTCTTAAAAAAAAAAAAGTATTATTGATATTCCTTGACTGACTTATTGACAAATAATTGATATCATCTTGCCCCTGCCCTCTTAAATCTTATAAACAAATGTAAAATGTGACTAATGACAATAATTACTATGAAGAAAAATAAATTACAATGAGAGTGGGGAGAGGGAGAGAGAGGAGAGAGGTGGAACTGCTATTTATCTGACATGTGCAGGGAAGACCTTTCCTATTAGGTAGCAATCGGTCAGGAATCTGAAGAAAGTTGGGAAGGGAATATGCAGACCTGTATTCTAAGCTCAGGGACACTCAAACACAAATAACCTGAAGTAGGAGCATGCTTGGCCTGCATAAGATACAGCGAAGTGCCCTGGTGACTATAAATGAGGAGGTGATATCAGAGAACAGTGGTGGTGACAATTTGTGTAGGGTCATCCAGGCCATGCCAATGACAGTAAATTTTAATTTTGGTTAGATAGGAATCTACTGATGGGTTTGAGTAGGGAGTAATGATTGGTTTGTACTTTATATGCATTGTTGACTCCTCTCCCACTATTTTTTTTTTTTTTTTTGTCCTTGTGGGCTTTTATCCTTTTATTGTAAAGTTTGTGAGATTTGGTTATGGTGTACAGATAAGAACAAGAGTTCAATTTTCTATACCTGACCAGACATCCTAGCCTGCATATGTTAGTAATCATTCTAACAGTTGGTCTAACAGTGGTCTTAAAAAACAGAATGACCTACATTGAAAGCCAGTAGCAGGGATAACCCCAACCATTCTAAACAAATGGAATTCTCTTTTCTGTGACTCCGGTGGATCTTCATAGTGACAATGATCTAAGAACAAAGTTTATTCTCAAAATGTCCCACAGTCCAGTGGTTGTCAATGGGGGTGAGACCCACCTCCAAGGAGGCATTTGGAAAGGTATGAGGATTTTATAGTTTTCATTCTTGACTGAGGATTCCTCCATCCATCTGCCACTATTGTGCCACAAAGAATTAAACTACCTCCAAATTGAGAAAAGCTCCAAACCTCACCCTAAGAGGGAGCCTATAAATTTTAAGATCATCCATCATTTGGGTTTGACTCTAAGCATCATTCCCTTATTGATCCACACATGCAGATAGTGTTTTAGTATGATCAGACTGCTATAAACAAAATTCCATAGATCAGGTGGCTTATGAACTACAGAAATTTTCTTCTTACAGTTCTGGAAGCTGGGAAGTCCAAGATCAAGTCATGAGTAGATTAAATATCTGAAGGAGCCTATAATCAAGGAGATAGCTAAAGATTGCGGTTAGCTGAGAGCCATAAAAGATGTTCTAGTTTCCACCTGATAGTAATACATTATCCAAAGAATCTCTGTATGCCCGTGAACACTGCGTGACGCACCTGTAAGCTCGAGCTGTAAGCACGTGTCCTTGTTAAAGCGATATGTATATAACTGGGTGAGTTTAGTTAGTGTGGTGGGAAGAAGAAGGTGGTGGTTGGAGTTAGAGCATTTGGAGTGATTGCTGGAGCTGGAGAGAGAAGAAGAATAAAAGACCAGTTAGGAATTTTTTTCATTTTCATCCTGCCTCCGAATTTTCCTGTGGCGTTCGCTGCATTTGGAGTGATTGCTGGAGCTGGAGAGAGAAGAAGAATAAAAGACCCATCCTTTTCATCCTGCCTCCGAATTTTCCTGTGGCGTTCGCTGCTCCAAGCGATTGTAAAAGAATGTCCATCTTGTGTAACTCACTTTTGCCCAATCCACATTATGGGGTTAACCCACGATGTTTGATGCCCAATCATTTGTGGCAGATGGATGTCACACATGAGCCAAGTTTTGGAAAATTACGATTTATTTCATGTCACCATAGATACATGCTCAGGCATGATTTTTGCTTCTTTACATTCCGGAGAAAAAGTTAAAGATACTATATCTCATTGTCTGCAAGCTTTTGCTGCATTGGCATCCACCAAAATGCTTAAAACAGATAATGGCCCTTGTGCATATACATCCACATCCTTCAAAACAATTTTGTACAAAGTTCAATATTATCCACAAAACAGGGTATCGCTTATAATCCTCAGGGACAAGGAATAAATGAAAGAGCAAATCGGACACCACTTAAAATATGTTACTAAAGCAAAAAGATGGAAACTGGAAAAATCCTAAGGACAGATTGGCAGTTGCCCTGTTTACCCTAAATTTCTTAACTTTATAGATTTCTACATGGACATTCGGCTGGAGATAGACACTGGAACCCACACCAACAACATAAACCTTTGGTTTACTGGAAGGATGTTCTCTCAGGTACATGGAAGGGTCCAGACCGATTTATTAATTTGGGGGGAGGATCTGTTTGTGTTTTTTTCCGAAAGCATGAATCCTCTCCAATATGGATACCATCTAGATTGATAAAGCAGGTACAAAGTCAAAAGGATCAAGACGAAGTTATTGAGGAGTCTAGATTGAATAAACAAGTACAAAATCAAGAGGACCAAAATGAAGGTATGGAGTGATTCCCTTAAGAGTCCTCCATTAAATTTACAACTTAAATTTCATCTTCCCGGCCGTGACAACAAGATCTCTCTTCAGTGTATACACAATTGTTATTTTTTTTCTTTTATATATGTCTTTTATGTCTGTGCATTTGTCTAAATTTCATGTTAATGTGATGTCCCACAAAATATATGTTTATATGTGCGTCTGTCTAGTGTGACGTCACAAATAAAAAGCGCTTAAAAAAAATGAAGGAGCCTATAATCAAGGAGATAGCTAAAGATTGCGGTTAGCTGAGAGCCATAAAAGATGTTCTAGTTTCCACCTGATAGTAATACATTATCCAAAGAATCTCTGTATGCCCGTGAACACTGCGTGACGCACCTGTAAGCTCGAGCTGTAAGCACGTGTCCTTGTTAAAGCTATATGTATATAACTGGGTGAGTTTTAGTTAGTGTGGTGGGAAGAAGAAGGTGGTGGTTGGAGTTAGAGCATTTGGAGTGATTGCTGGAGCTGGAGAGAGAAGAAGAATAAAAGACCTTTTTTCATTTTCATCCTGCCTCCGAATTTTCCTGTGGCGTTCGCTGCTCCAAGTGACCTTTTTTTCATTTTATCCTAGCCTTTCCGAATTTTCCTGTGGCTGTTCGCTTGATGCTTCCGCTTCAGGCAGCAACAAATATCCATGAGGCCTCTTTCCCTGGTGCTTAGATGGAACCTCTTCACTGTGTCCTTACAAGGTAAAAAAAAGGAGGAAGGTGACTCTCTGGGACCCCTTTTACAATCACATTCACGAGGGCTCCAACTTCATGATCTAGTCATCTCCCAAAGTCTCCATATCCAAATACCATCATATTGATGGTTAAATTTTCAACATGTGTTTTTTGGCAGAACACAAAAATATAGCAGGTAGTTATAATTCTTGAGGTACAATTGATTATTAAATTACACATATTTTTGAGTTTCAGGATTTCACTCTGGAAGTCAGAACATGAACTGAAAAACAAATGATTCTCAGTCACCATAGCTGTGGACATAGCAGCTTCTAAATGAATACCTGCAGAGAGATCTCAGTCTAACACTAATTTTGCCATTGGAGCAGTGACTGTAGAGCTGCATCTTTAAATTTGCCAAGTCCTTTGGTAAATTAGCTTCTTTAATGTAAAATCAGTATGGCACATACTACTATTACTCACAGGTAATAATGAAACTTCTTCCTCGAAACTCTGTGAGGAATAATTGCCACCTGACTACAAAGAGAGTGTGAAATATGAAGTAAGGAGGAGGTGGGGTGGGCCATTATTGCATAACGCAGCTCTTCCCACCGTGGCTCGGCTGTCATGTGGAAGGCACCTTGGAAGCAAGCCACAGAGCGCAGACAGCGTCATCAGCACACACCAGCTCTGACAAATGAATACTCACCACTTGGAATCATAGATACAGCTGGGCCCACAGGAAACACCTAGCCCGCAATCAATCTCCTCCTCACTGTGGTCTGGCAAGACAGGTGGTATCTGTCTTCATGAATTTTTGTGCGAGGAGTTCATTTTTATTTCAAATCAAAATCACATACCTTTATTGACCAGTTGGAAACATGTTGATGGTCTATCATGCTTTTATTTGTTTTTATAACAGCAGCAGACCATCCGTGGCCACTGCTCTTTGTTTATATGATGGCATTTTCCATGTAAAAAGTTGTTTTCTTTCAGTCATTTCAGAATCTGTATCTTATTATTCCTCCAACCATTTTGTGAAGCAGTTAGTAAAAATTGTTAGGTTCCTATGCCAAATGGAGATGGGAAAGCCCAGGTTAGCAAGCAATGTTCTCACCCTGTATTGTGTAAAAATTAACAAATGAATGATTAACAAACTCCTGCTGAATATGAATAAAAGGATCACAATAATTTTGAATTTATAGAGCTATTTACTTGCTATCATAAATATTTTGTTTGGTTTGCTAATCTAGCCATTCCCAAAATGTTTATCAAGAGCCTGCAAAGTGTCAGGCACCATGGTAAATGAGTATGTGGATTATACTACATTTTAAATCATTTTTGAAATAGACATAGAGTTATGTAAAAACAATGAAAACAGAATGAATCATTATTTCCATATTTTAAAAAACTATATATTTTGCATATAATTAATAACCTTGGTTATAATTAACAACAAGATGAACAGGGAAAGGTGTGAAAAAGAAGGAGGTAACAGAGTATTTTAATAGCACTAAACAAATTAGAATAATTAATGCAATAGGAATATAATGCCAATTTGGATTATGTTGAATATTCAGGAATTAGGGTCAAAATATTGTTTGCTAAAAATAATCAAGAATACTTAAATAAATTTCTGATGGAAGCTGGGCACACCATGTAATCCCAGGAACTCAGGAGGCTGAGGCAGGAGGACCACAAGTCCAAGGCCAGCCTTAGCAACTTAGTGAAGCACTAAGCAACTTAGCAAGGCCCTATCTTCAAATAAAAATCAGAAGTGCTGGGGATGTCACTCAGTGGTAAAGCACTCCTGGGTTCAATTCCCAGTACAAAAAAATAATCCTGATGCATTAAAAATATAAATATATATAAGCAATATTATTAAATTATTTTTAAATAATTTTGACTCAGAGAAGCCAGCATCATAAAGGAAAGAATAAGTAGATAAATGGATAGGCATTATAAATTTCTATAATCAAAAGAAAACCTATACAGAGTAATGGAAAACTGCATATAAATTTCATGTTTATATAGTAGATAGCAATCTTTAGTATACTAAGATATGAGAAGCATTTACAAGTTAATAATAAAAATAAATAAACCCAGATAGAAAGGTGAACAGTAACCCTAAATAAGCAATACACCAAATAAGAAGTATATTTGATCAATAAATTTATAAATAGCCATTCTCCCCTATTAGTAAAAGAAATGCAAACTTAAATGACATATTTTTCACATATTAGGTTTGCAGAGATAAAAAGGTCTAAAAATCTTTTTTTTTTATGACGTTCTGAGTAGATGGACATATTCACTGACAGAGAAAAACTGATCGTTTTTTTTTTTTTTTTTTCCAGACACTATTCTGGCAATCTGGCCATAGATTCTAAATGTTTTTAGGTGCATTCCTCTCACACATTCCATAACTAGGAATTCTGTTTAAAAACAAACAAGTGTACTGAAATAGATATATTATTATTCAAGGCAGCGTCATTTCTAGTATATTTAAAAGGGAAATATCAAGTCATGGGCACTATTTTAAAATTATAGTTGATTCACACCACAGTATACAGCCATTAAAATGATTTTTATAGTCAGATTTACATTTACAAAATATCTCTTTTATTACACAAATGTCTCTGTATTATCAAATCATAGAAAAATGAAAATGTTCCCAATACTCCAATATCCAAAACTCCTAGAGATAACTTATGAATATAAAGGCATAGATCTTCAAATTATTTTATGTATATATAAATACATCTATAAAAACATCACTAACATTAATGAGAGCATGTTGAATACTCTGTCCTGTAATTTGTCTTTTTCACTCACAATATATCATGGACATGCTTCTTTGTCTGAATCGATGATACATGCCACTGGTACAGAATGATTTTTACAACATATAATGAGTGATCCAAACAAAACAAAAACAGAAAACAGGTCTGATTATAAAATGGCATTAGAGCAGTCATTCTTGAATGGAGAGGTGGGAAAGGTGGTAAAAGGGATATATCATACACTCTTCTTGTCTTCTCAAAAATTCTATTTACCTTTGCAGAAGTCACATTAGAATAAGGCAGGGAATCGTTTACTTTGAGGAAGATGCTCAGATGGTTCTGAATCACCACTCCCATCCCTTTTCCTCCCAGACTCTTCCAAGGTTGAGAATCATGGCTGTATTTTTCCCTTTGAGTAAATTTATATATATTTGTATATAAATATGGGCAAGGAAAAAAATATCCAGAAAAATGTTAACTGTAACAACCCCTCAGGGAAAATACCAAGTCATTTTTATTTTTATATCTTTTGGATTTTTATTTGTTGGATATTTTATTAATAAAAAACACTATTTTCATTTTTAAAAGTCAGATAAACAAGAAATTTGAAGTCCTTGAAAACTGTGGTTGGAGAAGTCAGGTGATAGTAACCCAGTGTGCAACCACAATCAAAACAAGCTAAAAAAAAAGTTCATAACAATGGATATCTTTTGTACAAAACCATAATTATATGCTTTAACCCCAGAAGCTAGAAAGTCAAGTGGATGGCATCAATAATCTAGAGGAGAAGAAAAAGTTTAGGATCAACAGCTGGAAAACAATGGCTAGGGGTCAAAAAAATTTGAGTTTCTAAAATCATTAAGTATACTATTAATCTTATAAAAACATAAGCATCCCGTAAAATTCATTAAACTGGAATTCAGAAAACCATACATCTTTATATTTTGAAAAGGAAACTTGGAATTCATTGCCCCCTGAAGAGATTGGAGACTGTGTGTATAAATGGGTGGAAGAAAAAATTCTTGTATAATAGCTGGATGTCCTGTAGTGCACATCTGTAATCCCAGCCACTGGGGATGTTGAGGCAGGAGGATCACAGTTCTGGGCCAGCCTCAGCAACTTAGACCCTGTCTCAAATAAAAAAAAAATAAAAGGGAATGGGGATGTAGGTCAGTAGTAGAACACCCCTGTATTCAATCCCCCATACTGAAAAGAAAAGAATTCTTCCACAATAAAATTAATACTAGATTAAAAAAAAAATTTTTAGTTGTAGATGGACACAATACCTTTATTTTGTTTGTTTAATTTGTTTGTGTGGTGCTGGGGATTGAACCCAGTGCCTCATGCATGCTAAGCAAGTGCTCCACCACTGAGCCACAATCCCAGCCCCAAAACTAGATTTTTAAGAGAAAAAAAATAATAATAATTTGGGAGTATGCTTCTAAATCTTGTAGTTTGAGATTAGAAAATTCAACCACATATTTCCCCATAAAACATCTTGTATTGTTCCTGCCAGAGACAGAGACTTGAGGTAAGTAAATTTGGGTTTGACCAAAGTGGCCAGGCTTTTTATTTTTTTTTCCCATTATAAATTCCAAACTGATGGAATACAGTGTAATGATAGCTTACCATTTATTATTTGTGCTCAAAATTAGTAATTTAAGGATTTAAGTGGAAATATTAGTGGAAGGGCTTTTTTTAAATAGGTTTGCTAAGATTAAAAAATAACACAAAAGGCAATGTTACTTTATTTTTTGTTTTTTTATGAGTTTGGTGTTCAAGTTAAACTTGCAGTTTGACAGAATTTGGCTATAATTGTGCCTGGTGCTTCAGTTTTTTGAAACTGGTAATATCACCTCTCTCCAAAAATAAAAAGAGAAATTATTAGGGAAGATATGAGCAACTACCCCAGATAAAAAGGAGAAGACATGGGATAATAATTGGAATAGGCCAAGGGATGAATGAAGGAACGGTTTAAAATATATATAAGAAAGATTCTGATTAGGCCTGTGGCTTGTGAATGTTTATTTCTACTTCCTATTTGGAGAAATATTCTTCTGGTTTTGTACTATTTTTTTCAATCCGACATCATCTGTTGTGGGAAGAAAGAATTTTCTCCACTTAGATTGAAATTACTTTTGCAACCTGATCTTAATCTGTATTTTTAAGTGTTAGTCTTCACCTTACTCTCATCCAAGAATTAGTAGAAATCTTCTTCCTGAAAAGCCATATCCGTCATTACCATTACCTAGTATTGTGGATTGTTTAAGTTCACAATTCATTACTCCAATAGTTCCCAGAATTACGACAAATCATTCTTCTGTTAATCACGCTTCTTTCCTTGTTCCTTTTTTGCATGAGCACACAAATACTTTTTCTGTTTAGAAGTTTACCTGATCTAGGCTCTGTTCCCCACAGTCTCCACCCCTGTTGAAGTCATAAGTTTCTGAGCATGACCTCGTAGTCTAGACTTACTGTCGAGGTGTTTATTGTCACGTACATGATCTTATAAATCAGCGATGTGCATGTAGATGCAGGCCTCCCAGAGGATTTTGCAAGGTAGATGGTGACGCACACGTCCATGTTTTGTTCGCTGGGCAGAATTGACCCCACAAGCTGTAAGATTGGTTACTCTTTTCCAAATATTTCTAGTGGAAGAATTAACAATGGGAAAGCCAAACCTAATTGCTCCTATTTCATCAGTTAGCAACAACAAGCAGTTTCTCCTTTAAATTAGTTCAGATACTTGTCTTGCATTAAGTAACTATTTCTTTGGTTAGGACAATGTTTGGTTTTCAAAATTTTTACTTTATTATGCAGTTCTGTGCTCTCTGAAACTTTGCATTTAATAGACGTAAGAAAATGGTTGCAAAGTATTACATATAGCCCAAATGACATAGGAAAGGAGTGCCAAGCACCCCAAACTAGCTGCTCTCTCTAGTCATTTCTTTTTGTCATTCATTCCACCAGCATGCATTGAGCATGTGTTAAACACTAAGCATAATTTAAACACTGAATAAAAAAGAAAAGATAAATCGTACTTCCTACTTTTGGGGGCCTCAAGGATTGAGACCTCCTCATGTTATCAACTACAACACAATGAGATGAAAGCCATTGGAGATGTATCTTCCACATTTATGGTTGAGAATGATCATAAGATATATACAGGACACGATGGTTATGAAATCTTCAAAGACGGAGCAGGAATTTGCCAAGTGCACAAGAGGGGAAACATTCCAGACAAACGTCTTAGCCTGTCCAAAAACTTGGAGATACGAAATAGCATGGCATGTTTGGGAATCTGTAAGGAGACACTGAGGACTGAACTATAGGACATGAATAGGGTAAATCAGAGAAAATTTAGTATGGGAGGAAGGAGGCACATCTTGGAGGGCCATTTATGCTCATTGAGGAAATGAGCTGATTTTTTTCTTATGGGTGGTGAAAGTCATTGAAAGGTGTTAAGCAAAGATGTACTAAGACTAGCTTTATACTTTAAATGTGAAAGGAAAAAAATATAGACTACAGATTCAAGTTCAGGGAAGAAACATAAGAAAGCCTGCAGGTGGGAAGACTGGTAGGAGGCTACTGCAATAGCACAGGTGAGAAATGAGTCTGAAGTATGACAGAAGCAGTGGCTATGGGGTACATCCATATATATTCACAGGCTCATCTAGATTTAATGACTAATTGGACTAATAAGTAACCAAGAGGAAATGATTCTGAAGTTCCTGACTTGGCCACTAAGATACAATTAAGTGAAGGAAAGTAGGATTGAAAAGAAGATAAAATGGAATTTAATTGTGGAATATATTGAGTTGAAGGTTTTTGTGATGCACCTCAAAGGATGTCTATTAGGATCTTATAAATACAAGTCTGATATTCAAGGAGGGGGGGATCTGTGCCAAAGATAAAAAATCAAAAGTCATGAGTATATGGCACTTGGCATTGCAGGACGGAATGAGGTTGCCCTGAGGGAATGGGTAGAAGAGAATGGACAGGTGCACAGACAGAATCTTGGAGGAAAAATAGAGTGCAAAAGAACCAATGTAGGGACTGGGGTCATAACTCAGTGGTAGAGCGCTCTCCTGGCATGTGCACCGCCCGGGTTTGATCCTCAGCACCACGTAAAAATAAATGCATTGTGTACAACTAAAGCACATAAATAAATATTAAAAAAAAGAACCAATGTAGAAAAGAAACTAAAGAAGAGGGTGATATAGAAGACAAGTTGCCACATAAGAGAAAGCAAATATTTCAGATGGCATTTGGTAAATATTTTGATTTTAATATTCTTAAATATAAATTAAGATAATAAATGAAAAGTGCTCATCAAATTTTGCCTTCTTTGAAGGCTCTTACAGAACAATTTTCTGGAAGTAAAGGAAGGAAAGACCAGATTGCAAAAAACTGAAAAGCAAAAGGGAGGAGGTAGAGTGACAACCTCAGGGTATATTAATTTTCATAAGTATTCATAAAAGTAGAAGGAGAACTTGCTTTCCTCCCCCCTCCTCTTCTTTTCCCTTTTTCATCTCCTTCTCCTCCTCTTCCTTCTCTATCATCATCATCATCTTCTCTTTGTCTCTCTTTCTTAGAAAGGATATTTTTTAGGTTAAAATTAAGGAGCAAGCCTCTATGGAGGTGCTCTGATTTGTGAGGTTATAAACATCTGCTTTAGGAAGTAGTTCTTTCACTTTAGGTTTTTCTCATCTCTGATGTTCCAAGGAGCACAATCTGACTGGCAATAGACGAACCTCTCTGATCCTAGCCTCTTGTCCTCCAGCAAGATTCTACTCTGCTTATACAGAAGAGGATGTGCAGTCATGCCATCCACTAGAAATTCCAAGAATACTGAAATTGAAAATCACTCAGTAAAATTAAGTCTTTTCAGGTCAGTGTGTAAGGATATAACACCTATTACAGTATTTTGTATTTTTTCTCTTTATGAGTTTCATTTTGTAAGATAAAATTAATTTTAAAAACTATCCAATAAATGATTGTACAACATTAAAAGTGCTATTGGTAATTTTATAACAATTATGTACTGACATACTTGAGCCTCCCTCCTCAGTTTCCTTATATATGTAAAAAGAATGTGATATATAAAGTGCTTTAACTCCATGTGGTTCTCATATCTGGGAAACTTAAAACCTCTTTCAGATATTACCTTAGTAATCCTGGCAGCTTTTTAAATTATTTTTTTGTAAACTCTATATTATCACCATGGGTATAAAGTGACGTGTTATTATGACAAATCCTGCCATCTATCCCAGAAAGTCTAGCTTTTGTAGTCAGTTTTGGCTTACAACATAGTTTTTTGAGTTCATCTATAATGAACTCCTCAGATATCTGCTTTTCTACTTATGTCTCTATTTTACCAATGAAGATCTTAAGCATATAGCTTCATAGAGGATTTATAGCCAGAGAGGATTCTTGAAGACCGAGGTTGCTTATTGCTAATAACTAAAAGCAGAGTGACTGAAACTGGTAAGAGGAAAGCTGTTTTGAAGTCAGGCAGACTTTATTATCTATTGTCCCTACTACATGCTTCTGTATTTCTTCAATCCTGCTTCCTGTGTGTCCTGGCTAGAAAGTCAGAACATAGTCCAATTTAATAAGCTATGACATTAAATATGCCTAACAACATTAAATACTGAATCTCTATCTCTCCAACCAGTTTCAAATTCCCAGGGAAGAGATATCATCTCAATTTGGATTGGATGCCCTCTCATAATCTAATCAATTGTGGTCCAGAAATGAAGATCATATTGTCTAAACATGGTTTTCAGGCATGTCTCTCTATAGTTGGAGTGGGGAATAGTTAAGGGGATCATTGTGAACTAAGAAGATGGATTAACTTTCTATTGCTATGACAAAATACCTGAGAAAAAAGCAACTGAAAGAAGGAAAGATTTGTCTTGGCTCACCTTTTCAGAAGTTTCAGTCCAACGTTGGCTGGTTCTCCTGCTTTGAGCCTGAGGCAAGGCAGAACACCATGGTGGCAGGAGTGTTAGAGAAGGCTGCTCAACTTATGGCAGGCAGGAAGCAAAGAAGGGGTTGGAGATCAGACAGACCCCAAATGTATGCCCCAAGAACCCACTCACTACAACTAGGTCCCATCTCCTACAGCTTCAACTACCTTCCAATAGTCCATTCAGCTATGAATTCCTCAGTGGATTAATCTGTTGATGAGAGCGGAACCCTCATGATGCACTCACTTCCCCAAAGCTCTACCTCTGAACATTGCTGCACTGGAGCCTCTGGACATTGCAGAATCAAACCGTAACAGTAGATATTCCAAAATGTGTCTGCCAGAAAAGTTACTACCATCTTGCCTCCACTCTCCATCCAAAACTCACCATTTTATAGATGAGGAAATATTCCCCCAAAGATAAAATTATTTGATCAAGGTTATAGAGTGAAGATTACCAATCTAGTTCTTTCTCCACTATGTGATTTCTTTCTTGATAATAGGCTGATTAATATTAATATCAATATTATTATACAAAAATACCAATCTGTTTCTCTTGGTATTATCTTAAACCCCCTTTTCCTATTTTCTTATTCATTTCTGTCTAGGAAATTAGAGAAAATGCTAGATTTAAGTTAGAGACATGTTTGTTTCAGAAGACCTTAACCTGGTAGCAAATTGACTTGTTAATTCTTTCTTTGGCTCAACCACCATGATTTTATGTACATAAATAGAAGGAGATTATCTCTAGAACATGGGGATAAAAGAATCAAACACATAACTTCTGTCTTTCTAAAATAAAATTCCCAAATAATTGAGAAAATAATGTATCCACATGAAGGCAGAAGCAACATCTAGCAATGCGAGCCAAATTGCATATAAATTATTGAAGGAAAGGAGAATAAAGACAAAGGATGGAAATCTTCAGGGCTCTTTTATGAAGAAGGAAAAATTTTAACAGACCTTAAAGATAACGATAAGTGTACTTCACAGTTTGCAAATTTGTGGTCCATAGCCAAGTCAGGTCTTTTTAGAGTACCATAATGTTTTAAAAGACAACCCCCTTGGGTGCCTTTACATGGAAGTTGCCTTTTGCAGATTAGCCACAATCTGTACCACATCTAGGTGTTTTATTCCACCATTTACTCTTTTGTGAATGTAATGCTCATGTGATCCCTGAGAACATTTGAGCCTGCAGGCCATGGATATAGAGAGTCATAAAGAAACAATCAATCATTCATTGTTTGGGGACAAGTACATACAAAGGCAAAGAGATATGAGCCATAAATATGTTTGTGTGAAATAGAAATATACCATAAATTGTCCTGAATGAAGCTAAGAGACTGTAATACTAGAATTGCAATAAATGATAATGGATAGTTTTACTAGGATCATGTGATAGAAACTCATAAGTACTAGTCCAAAGAATTTAAATTTCCCCCATCAAACAGTTCCACTCTAAGTTCTTGGGTTTGAGAGTTATTTGAGAAATGGTTCTTGACTAGTATGTAAAGGTTAATCTTGAAGATGGGAACCAAGAACCTTTTTTGATAACAGTCTGGATAAACATTGTCATTCTAAAGATGGAAAGAAACATAGAAAGGAGAAATGGCAGGTAAGAGCAAAAGGGCCAGACAAGAGTTACACAAAAATAAAAAGTTAGAGGACTGGTGTTTCCACCGAGAGAGTGAGAGAAAAAACAGCGAGAAATGGCAGAATTTAACCTTCCGTTACAAAGGTGGTGACATGAATCAAAGCTGGTTTTCATTCTGGCACACAGCGGCTCATGGTCCTTTTCATTGGTTTATTGCCCGCTGGTATAGTTACTCATGGCTACTTGACTGTGCAGCTCGGCAAGAAAGGAACAGGCAGCCGTATGGGATCTTCTGTATTTTATTCATTACAGCTTCTTTTATTTGTTGTTTTAATGTATTTAATTTACTAAATTATTGCAGATGTTTTATATTACAATGCTAATAAGAAAAATATGAAAAGATGCCCAACTTCTTTTAAGTCTGGTAGAAGTGGAAACATTTTTCCTTCTGCCTGTTCAAGTTTCAGTTGATCCTTTTTGAAAATGCTGACTTAAAATGGATGGTCTCTGCTAATTTTAAGTAGAGGGAAAGGGGAACAAATTTTAAGTGACATTTTGAAAAAATCATTATTCATTCTGCTTTGAGAAGGTTCAAGACGTTGAGGATTTGGAAGCCTCATGAAGATCATCACAAAGTGCCTTGATATTTTTTTTTTTCTTTCTAGTATCGGTATAATTTCAGAACATTAAATATATAGGAAATGCTCACAGCATGCTAGCATCTTTTGGTGTTAGTATTTGTTGAAGTGCATGAGAATCTTAGCTCCAGCTCTTGTGGGAAGTGCCCTTCATGTTGAACAAAGGGAAGTAGTCTCCCCAAGTACTGTATTATGTGTGATTCATATATGTGGATTAGACTACTTAGGAAAAAATGCAACAAAGAAAAGAAACTTTCCCCCTGGGCTTCAGGATTTATATGAATTAAATCTGTCACTGTAAACAAAGTTAGATACATAAGGCTCACTTCAGATTGTATTCTCCTGACCCTGGTTTGCAGTAAAGCTTATGATAGGGCCACAGGTAACTATGTTAGAATTTCTTTGAACTTGTCCTCTAATTGGAGCCCTGTCACTGCAGAAACAGTTTAAATTTAATTAAGGGGCAGGAAACTCCCAAGTCTAATTTTGTCCCTAGCTGCTGTATGGGTTGTCTCTCAGGAATTTAACCTCTGCTCAGTGAAGGTTTGGGTGCATATACTGCAACATAACCTGATGAAGCACATCATAATCACAGTACAGCATCATGGCTTCTTTCTGGGTAAGATAACTCTCCGACGTGGACACATCATATTCAATTGTTATACTTCTGCTTACTTTGATGTTGTTTTTTAAGAGCACCTTCAAATAAAGGCCAAATTTAATGAGGATAAAATAAGTACTCAAAGACTCATTTTTTTTTTCTTTCTTCTATTCCAATTGTAATCTTTCTAGTTGCTTTTAGTACTAAATAACCCCAAATAATAGAGTCATTTCAATCTACAGGGGAAAATTGAAACACAATTAAATGAGAAAATACATGTAAAAGAAACCTTTGCAATGAGTTAGGAAACTGTAAGATATCATCAAAGTACCATTTCAACAAAAATAAACTTCTATGAGATTCTCGCCAAGGAGCTAGCAAAATTCTCCGTCTTCTATTAGCTTTTTGGACTAGGTGCCCTATTCTATCTTCAGACCCTGTATTCCTCCTGGCTGGCAGGGATTTCTTCAGGCACTCTCCTGCGCATGAGAAGGGTCCTTAACTACCTAGGTTTACAGAACATACCTGCTGTTTAGTAATTCAATATCTTAATCTGCAGAGCAATGTTCTGTGTAAACAGCATACCCACTGTGCAGTGCCTCCAGGTAACAATAAAAATTTTGTGTTCATCTCCTCACAATGTGAACAACTTACTTGCCATGTACTGATATGGGTGACTTGCATTAACCATGAATGTGCAACTTTTTTTTCAGAGGACTTTATATTTGTATATAGAGGAGATATTATTAGTAAGCATTCCCAAATTCCAATTCTGATGTTTTCAACACTACTGATGTTTAT
The DNA here is from genome assembly GCA_025594165.1 of Tamias sibiricus. Taxonomy (NCBI): domain Eukaryota; kingdom Metazoa; phylum Chordata; class Mammalia; order Rodentia; family Sciuridae; genus Tamias; species Tamias sibiricus. Next base: position 91,825,185 of record CM046661.1, read on the forward strand.
TAAAAAACAAAAAACTGGAAGTTTTACTTCAAATGGATAAAACATTGGGATAATTCAGTGGTTCCTTCAACTCTTCTTTTGTTAAATATGTTGCTTTGAGTAAATACAGCTTTAGAATCTCCCTAACACATTGTTACCATGTCACTGTGTGCTGTGAATGCAATAGATGAGTTAAAGACCAAATTTTAACCACAACCATGTATTTCCTTTGTTTTATATATTTAGGTCAGACACTTAACATGACTTTAACATATTTTCTTTGTGGTTTAATTTCCTTTGTGATTACTTCTTTTATTTAATGGGAGTGTAAAAATGTCCCTAGAAATGAAAACAAATTGCAGCTCATTTTTAAAGTAAGAACATTCAGAATCATTTTAAGTTAAAAAAAAAAAAAAAAAAAAAGCAACAGTGAGACATTTACATTTTCTTAACAAAAAAAACACAGGGGACTGCATTCAGAAGGCATTTTTTCATACCCCCTTGGGTGAAAGTCTTATAACAAACTAGGAAGGAGAAAAATGTAGCTGCATAGGGACTCCTAGTGTATCTCAGATCCGTGCCTCCCTGGAGATGCCTACCAGGTGCCTGCATGCAGCACCACCCTGCAGCTACTACTAATGGCTCCCTGGAGATGAGGAGGGATTCTTGGGCACATGAAGAAGGAAAGGCAAACTGCCATTAGAGCCGTATCCCAGGACCACCATGGACTTCATAGCAATGCAAAGGGTGATGTGTATCCATCTCCTAAGTGTTAAAGCTGCAAAGAGGTTTTTCATTTCCAATTTGCTATCCAGCCTATTAATGTGTGTTTGCTTCTGGCACTTCACTCTGTTTATATCCTGATAGCGAACAGGTCTGTTTTAGTGGTATGTATAATTCTCACTTCTCAGGAAAGGTGTCGAAAATATTTGTTTCTTAAACAAGACAGGTTTGTTGTTGTTTGGCATTCATTAACCTATTTGTTTAGTAAAAAGCAGAAATATATTTTCTTATATCTGGACTTTATGAACATAATATAGTCATTATCCTAAAGTGCATCCCTAGTAGAATATTCTTTGATTTTATCCAGGACTTAACATAATTTCAACACCTGGGTAAATTTAGAGTTCTTTTGAACTAAACGAAATTACTGGGAGTCTAAAAGTTACTGTACAGCTGTTAGTAGTTTTAACAACATTTTGTAGTTGCCCAGGGGGAGGAAAATGTGGTCCATTTCAGGTCCTTATATAAAGTAAAGTGCATTACATTGGGAACTATAGTTTAGCTTTAATAGAGGGGAGGTCTGTTTATTCTCATAGGATTAGTATTTGGCTGATATAAAAATTAAGAGTCATCACTTTCCTTAAATTAAAAATGAGAATCACCTAAGAAATCAATCTATGAAAATTGTACTGACTTTCTTCTTATTCATGTTATCATTATGGGCAGAGAATATATTTGGAACTGAAATGAAAAAGTGTTTTTCTAAGAACACTATTATTTGAGTCACAAAGTGCAATTCTACAAGGTAGTAAAAATCAATGCTATGTTAAATTAGTAAGTGAATATTATTAAAAGAACATACAAAATTATTAAACAAAATCAGACACTTAGTAGCTGATTTAAAGATTTTTAATGTTAACAAAACTCTTATAAATCTTATTTTCTTCCCACAAAAGGTTATAATCCCAGTACCACTTACCTATCTTGCAATTGTGCTTTATTACATAAACAAATATTTGTCTACAAATTCAGTTTATGCAAATTCAGTTTGCAATGTTTAAAATTAACAATGCTCATTTTAATAAAAATATTTCCCTAATAAACTTTTATTAGTCTTTTTTAAAAAATGAAACATATGTTTCCACTCCTTCCAAAGGTCTGGTAATCGTTCATACAAATGAAAAAAATAAAATGTATGTTTTTCCATACATGCATAAGTTGTTCCACAAACATCTGGTAACGAAACTTTGAAAGCTGCTAGATTCCAAGCCAGTCCAGGTGTTCACTCCAACATCTCTAGAACTCAGCAATGGCCTGCAGTAATTTGTTGTAACTTGTATTGGCATTTGTATGGTTGTGAGGAGGCAAAGGGTGACGACATCTTGTAGTAATGTTACGAACGTGCTGTGAGTTCAGTGTGAAAATTCCCTCACTGAGTGATTGTTACTGAGGCTGACTACATTGGTGGCCATCGTATTTTGCCAACTGAAACATCTGGGCACAAAGTTAGCAGTGGCACACCTTGTAAATAACTTAATTGAAATTAATTGCCAGAAGTTTGTGGCACTCTAGGTAGTTTATAAGTACCTTTTCTTATTCTACTGCAATGTTTTGGGCTTAAGAACCTTGTATTTTCAAATTTTGTTGTAGCAGTTTGTGCAGAAAGTGAATAGCACAGAAAATAGATGATAAAGCAGTAGGATCATAAGAAAATAAAAAAAGAATTCTATCTTTTATACCTTCCTTCACTGATAAAATATTTTCTTCACAGAAATAATTTTAAAATTTATGTATAAAACATTTTTTAAAAAGAGGACATTTGAATGATTAGATAGAGGGCCGTATTTCTCCAGGAAGAAATATCTAGTGTTTTTCCCATGTTATAAATGTCAGAACTACTTGTGCTGATGAAAACATTTGAAATTAGTATATACTCTAACAACACATATTTTAATAAATCAAGAGGCTGTCCTTTTTGAAAAACTAGAAGATTGATTAGGAAATAAAGGCTTTATTTTTTCTGTATAGATTCTTAAACATTAATATTTTTTTCATATTTCGTAGGTCCAGGGAAAGGTAACCAGAAAAGCACAACCCTTTTTGTGGTAATCAACACAAATGAACTGATGTGAGCCTAATGTAGCATCACCCAGAATTTACAAGTTGTTCAATAAATATTGATGTCAATGACTAGCTTCCTTCCTTCTTAGCTCCCTTTACCTTTGAATTTTTGCTTCTTAGGCAAAATTTTGTAAATATAAAAATGTTTGAAGATATTAAGTGTTGATATTTTAAAATTTACTTGCACCCATGAAAACAATCCATAAACTTAAGTTTATATGTCCTGTGAAATTAACACAACTTATATTGATAAACTGTGGTATAAAATTCTATAATCCGGGCTGGGGTTGTGGCTCAGCGGTAGAGCATTCGCCTAGCACGTGCGTGGCCCGGGTTCGATCCTCAGCACCACATAAACATAAATGCATTGCATTGTGTACAACTAAAGCAAATAAATAAATATTTTTTAAAAATTCTATAATCCTCTAGTTCTGAAACTTTCATAAAAATTTCTATTTTAGCCGGGCGCGGTGGCGCACGCCTGTAATCCCAGCACTTTGGGAGGCTGAGGCAGGAGGATCGCGAGTTCAAAGCCAGCCTTGGCAATGGCGAGGCACTTAGCAACTCAGTGAGACCCTGTCTCTAAATAAAATACAAAAAAAAGGGCTGGGGATGTGGCCCAGTGGTCGAGTGCCCCTGAGTTCAATCCCCGGTACCACACAAAAAAAAAAAAAAAAAAAAAAAAAAATTTCTATTTTAAAAATACATACCATTTGTTCTGTATATTTAATATGAAGTGTCATTTGACTAACTTAAAGTTTCATTCTAAAAGGAAGTTTTTCTAACACATATGATGCCTTTTATTGTATATGTTTTAAAAAGCCATGTAACTCATTTGGGGGCAGAGGGACGGTGGCAACCAAGTAGGTCAAAGATTTTTTTCTTTGTCTTAAATCAGTAGTTATCTTGAGTACAGGCTTTCTGTTATAACCAATTTGCTTTTTTGCCATTTCTCCTTTTATATTTCTTGTATTTTTTTGTGCTTTTACATTTGCTTCAATAATCAGTGGTATCTGTGTTTTCTATGTAAATTAAAATAGGGTCTAAATAATAAATACTCTAGAATACCCAAAACTGTCAGTTAGTATTATTCCATTTGAAATCATTACAATTCAAAAAGTCTATTCTTCCTAGAGCTGTGGGATTTTTCATATCCGTATTTTTCTTTTTTGCTCCTTATACTTCACTGTAGCAAAAATAGCACCTATAACACCATTTTACTTTGTTTTATATAAGAGACTCTTACGTTCATAAATGAGTTTTCAATAAAACAAAACAACCTAGATGTTACAAAAAGGAGTTTGACTTCTTTTCCTGAACAGAAAAAAAAAAAAAGCATCTCTATGTTCATTCATAAATGTAATCTTGGTACTTTGTCATAATGGACATGTTGTTCAGGCAGAGTGAGTTAAATGCGCTACCCAATATAAGAAAGAATTCTGTTTAATCTTTGCTTTTGTTAGGAACAGGCATGAAGAATATGGGCAAGGAAGCAACTTTAACTTATGGTTTTAATCTCAAACGTTTGGATCCCTGTAAGTTTCCTTGAGGATAATATTTTAATGGTATCAGATCAAATTAAATACAATGGAGACTATGTGGAAGGAATGGAAATTAACAGAGCCATATGAAAATCAATGACAGTTGCTTTTTAATCAGATTTCCACTCAGCTGGTTTTTACTACAAATGAATGTATTTTATAATAGAAATACATAAATAATTTGGAGTTATATATAGAGTAGATAATTTTAGGATATATCTTTATGATTTAAGGAATAAACTAAGTCCTGGCTCTTGAGGATCTTGCTATTAATAAAACAGCTACATTTATTAAAGCTTTATAGCAGCCTCAAGAAGAAAAATGAGTCAGGGGTTTTGCTAATGAATTACAGAATTGACAGACAATTCAGGAGGGTTGTTAGGAGGCAGGCCTGAACAGCACTAGAATAATGAGCAGGATGTGACACAAATGCTGAAGAAAGCAGCACGTTAAAAGACACTTCTCAAACAGAAGTAAATAAACGATTTTCTTTTCAGGATGCAGTATTTTTTTCATTGCAATGTTTGTACAATGCAGGTAGGAGGGATTTAGCGTAAAAAAAAAAAAAAAAGCAGTTGCAATGGCCTTGAGAAGGTCACTTAAAGACTGGGAAGTAGCAAGGCTATTGATGATGACCCCTCTCTTTTATTCACCTCATTTAGTAGTACCTATTATGCTTCTAGCCCTCCTCCAAGATCTAGGGGCATGGAGGCCAATAATACTACTGACTTATCTTGGAATTAACGCTCATAATAATGATCCTGAGTGATTGGAAAATATTAAATTTATATTAGATAAATATTCTTTTAAAAGATAGTGAAGTACAGAGATGACACTTACCTATGGTGCTACAAGTCAAGATAATGGTTACCCTTGGTGGTGATCCGTAGTGAAAGAAGAAGGGAACATAAAAGAGGTTTTTGAGATTCTGGTAATTTGTTTCTTGTCTGTGTGTTGCCTGAGTGTACATGGGTGTATTCACTTTGCCAGTAAGCAGTATGAGCTGCGTGCAGAGTTTGTGTGCTTTTTTGAATTTCTACTTTAATAAAGATTTACATAAAATTGAAAAAGAAAATAGGTGGGGAAATTGAAGAGATATGTCTTCCTTTTGTTTTTCAAGCAAGTTGCCTCAGTTTTGCCAACTCTCAAAGCCACTGCAGCTTTCCAGTATATTCCACACACCAGTCCGAAGATCCTGCGTTCTATGAGATTGCTGAGGACAGAATCAGCAACTCCCCTGTCACTCTTCAATTCTTACCTCCTATGACTGCTCTGTACCTTTGATCTTGACCATTCCTTCCTTTTAAAACTTTCCCCTAATGTGGCTTTTGTGGCAGCACATTCTTTTGACTCTAATTCTAATTATCGTTTTTTTTTTTTTCTTAGCCTCCTTCACTAGAATTTCTTCTTCCAACTACTCCTTAAATATTGGCATTTTTCTATGTTGTTCTCCTCATTTTCTTCTTCCTGGTGAATCTGATTCAGAGGTTTTACGTTCAGTCCATTGGTAATGCTCAAATTCATGCCTCTACCTCCAAACCTGACATCTAGTTCTGGATTTTGAATTGTCTACTTGGCATTTCCATCTGTTTTTTTCCTATAAATATCACAAACTCTGTAAGTAACAACATAAAATTACTGTCTAAAGTCTGATTTTCTCTGATATTTTCTGTCTCAGTTAGAAATCCAGTCATCCAAGGTAGAAATTCCTGAATAATTCCCAATTCTGTCCTTTTTCTTATTCAACCCATATGTAAATAAATCACTGTTTGTTATTAGTACCAATTAAACATTTCTCAAATTTATTCTCTCTCCTCAATTCCAATAACATAAGTTTAGCATATAATTAAACCTAAAATAGTTCTATATTCCCAAAATGGGTCTTCTGCCTCAGATTTGAATATCCCCCTTACCTGTTAGCACACTGGCTGGAGTCATCACACTGCTGTCCATGCTGTATATAGCACCATTCAAAGGACATTTGCTGGTATGGCAAAATGAGCACAGCTGTCCACAACAGAAGCACAACTGTCTACCTCCTATATTAGCATTTTCCTATTAAGATGCAAAAAATTACTCAATCCCAACATCAGCACAGAAGCTGTAGAAGGGTACTTTTCACCTGTTACAAGGTTCAAGGGATTTCTTTCTTTTTTTTTTTTAATTTATTTTTTATTCTAAGTTGTTATAAATGACAGCAGAATGCATTACATTTCATATTACACACATAGAGCACATTTTTACATATCTCTGGTTGTATGCAAAGTATATTCACACCATTCATGACTTCATACATGTACTTAAGGTAATGGTTCAAGGGATTTCTGTTGGTTACAGAGTACATGGAGTGACATTGAAGAGAAGGTCAAGAGAAACTGCTCTTATGAAATAAACAAGAAAAGATCAGAGGCCAACGGTATAAACTGAGACAAAAGGAATTAATCCACAGTAAAAGGACAAAATTTAAAAGTAGATGAATGAGAAAATAGAAGATTTAATAAGGTAAACATGCACTAAGACTTTTTAAAATCTCTGTGAAAAAATAAGCAACATTGCAGAAAATAAAATTTGTTTTCAGTGCAAAAGAATAGAAACAAAAAGATGAAAGAGAAAACAATAGGACTAGATTATTTTTACTGTTGTTAACAAGAGTATAAACACTGTATATAAATCTTTGTGTGTCATTTGCTCATTCCTTGAAAAAATTTCTAATTGTGGAAATACTTGGTGATAAGTTATCACTTAGTAATATTCTGCAAAGTGTTATCAAATTATCTTATAAAATGATTATATAGATTTATCAGTTTGCCAACAATGACTGAAAAAACAAATGTGTCATATCCAATCTCACATGAATGGTATAAGTCTTTTTTAACCTTTTGCTGTTATGCTGTTTTAAATTTTGTTAATGTTTACCTTCAATATTTGAAATTAATTTTTATCTTAATTTTGTTAACATTTACATTGTTTGCATCAGCAATATAAACAAATATTTAAATTTAATTCAATGTTGAACTGTCTTAATACTTATCCCAGCTTCCTTTACTATAATTTCTCCCTCTTTTATTGCTTGTTTTGACATATCTCTCATTGGACTGGGCCACATCTTTCAGAAAGTTTTCATTAAGGATATTTGGGTGGTGTACTTTCAGAGTCCCTGCTTATATAAGTATGTCCTTCTGTTGTGTTCATATGTAAATAACAATTTAGCTGTGTTTAGAACTTTGGGGTAGTAAAAACTTGCTCTTAAAAGGGTACATTATCTTTTTCTCATTTAACATTACAGTCAAGCCTGAAGTCAATCTTATTTTTACTCCTTGAGAGGCAATCTGTGTTACTCAGTTGACATGTTGTTGAATTTATTTCTTTCGTCTTTGAAATTTTAATTCTAATATATATAAATATTAGTATTTTTGATCAATCTAGCCTGTCTCAGACATTGACATTTGACTCTTTCCTTTACAAATATGCACTTTTTTTTCATCCCTGGAAAGTTCTTCTACTTTTTATTTTTTCCTATTATAATATTGGTTGAGAAGAGTACACATCAATACTCACTGACGGACATGGGGTGGGGGGCGGATAAAAAATGTGTTGGTCCCAGATTTTTATCAGTTATTTATAATTACCAAACAACAGATACTTTTTTTCAGTACTGGGATTGAACCCAGGGGCTCTCTACCATTGAGCTACACCCTCACCCTTTTAGTTTTTCATTTTGGAATGGTATTTCACTAAGTTGCCCAAGATGGTCTCAAACTTGGGATCTTCCTGCATCAGCCTCCTGGATCACTGGGATTATAGGTGTGCACTATCACGCCCAGCATAATAGATTATTTTTTATATGTTCAATTCAAATTCTCTAAGAATACAGAAAAAAAAAAAGAAATTGTGAAAACCTTGACAATTTATTGTATAGTCTCGGTACCCAAATCAGATAAGGATGTCACAATAAAACATAACTACAAAATCCTCTCATAAAATACCCAATTAAATAAAAACAGTTTTAATAAATCAAGTTTACCAAGATAACATGTTTTATTTCAAATATGGCTTGATATTTAAAAACCCACATATAAAGTTCATCATATTAAAAGAAAAACTATAGGATCGTTTCAATAACTAATAATTTGGCTGGATAATTGTTCATTCGGCATCCCTTTTCTCCCTTCTTGGCTTGGCAGAGGAGAAGCCAAGGGCCACTATTCCTGGTTAGAATAAGCCAATTAGAAGCATTCACAGGAGCTTTACAGGGCCCAAGAGAAGGAGAGGCCATTTGCATCTGGAGGCACCTGCAAACTGACAAAGTAGCGAATGTGAGATTCACAGTGACCTTCACAAGATTTCATAAGTACACCTGCTGTGGTGGTCCAGGCTGAGTCATGAACTCCCTGACCTTTGTTTCTCTAGGTCTTCCAATAGTTGTATGAGTTTGTAACTACTATAAAAAATTCTTTATAAGTGGGTTACTGGGAGTAGTTTCTCTTTTTCTATCTGATACAGCACAGAAATTTTCAATTTTCCCAATTGATACAGCACAGAAATTATATTTTCCTGTCTGATACAGCACAGAAATTACCAATTTTCCCAATTGATACAGCACAGAAATTATATTTAACAAAATTCAACATCCAACCCTTAATCAACAACTAAAACCAGAGCTGGGGTTGTGGCTCAGTGGTAGAGTGCTTGCCTACCATGTGTGAGGAACTGGGTTCAATTCTTAGCACCATGTAAAAAATAAGCAAAATAAAGTTATTTTAAAAAAAGGAAAAGAAAACTAAAACCCATAATAAACTGAGAATATACACTTTTAAAATATGATAATATCATCTTCCACTGAGTTCCACTGTGCTTAATGCTGAAACATTACAGGAATTCCAACAAAAGTCAGAAACAGTACACGAGGCCTGTTAATACTTATTTATTGACATGTTTCTGTAATTAGTCAATGAACAAGGCACAATTACAGGGTAGGAGAAGAACAAAGTATTTAGAATTGGAAGATGTGATTTTTTTCTTAGTCTATAAAACTTAAATGTACGAAAAGTAAAACCAATACAACTATGAGGTTTTCCCATGCAGGCAATAGCAAGTTAAAGTGTGGTGGAAAAGCTTAATAGTAATATACATGCACACATCTGTGTACATATATATTGTCTATCTGTCTCATGATCAAAGTTAACAACAAATATGTAGAAATGAAGAAATCAATAAAACTTAGAGAAGTCTTTGAACAAATGAAAAAATTTATCACATTTTTGGATGTTGAATATTCAACATTATGAATATATTGAGTCCCCCAAATTAATTTGTATGTTCAGTATGATTTAAATTAAAATACTAATGAGATTTTTAAACTTGATGAAATATTTGTAGTGCTCTTAAAAATCATGAGCAAGATCAAATTGTTAATGAGAAAAATGTGTATCAATAATTTACATACAAACATTAAAGTAAATTACATCATCATAGTAGTACAAGTGTGTTACGGTACCAAAATAGGGTTAGATCAATGGAGATAGAATTAAAAATGCATAAATTTTTTTCTTTTCTTTTCCTTTTTCTTCTTCTTCTTCTTCTTCTCCTTCTTCTTTTTTTTTTTTTTTTTTTGCTATTTTTGCCACAAGACTAGTAAATTCCACTGATTGTGTTTTAATTTTTTATAGACAAACCACTTCAATCCTCCCTTTCTAACCACTTACTGAGAATTTGACATTATGAGTGTCTAAAATAAAATGTGTACAGTCTTTCATTCAATAAATGAAATTTTAAATTAGAAAAATGCTGTTTTCTACTCTAAAGATATATTGGCGATTGGAAGACATAATAAGATGTCAACATTACCCAAAGCCATCTACACATCTAATGTAATCTTTATCAAAATCCTGTAATTTTTCATGTGTTCGCAGAATTAGAAAAATCTATCCTAAAGTTATATGGAATCTCAAGGAACTGCAAATATTCAAAACAATCTTGAAAAAGAAGAATGAAGGTCTTACACTTTCTGATTTCAAAACTTATTACAAAGCTACAACAATCAAAACTGTGTTACTTTCATAAAGACAGACACATAGACCATTGGAATATAATAGAGAGCTGAGAAATAAACCTTTGTTTATATAGTCAAATGATTTTTAGCAAGGATGTCAAGACCATTCAACAGAAACAGTCTTTTAGACAAATGGCGTTGGTAAAACTGAATATCTACATGCAAGGAAAATAAAGAAAGAAAAAATTGGAACCTTATCTTACATCATATACAAAAATTAACTCTAAAATAGATCAAATAACTGAATAGAAGAGTTAAAACTATAAAACTCTTAAAGAGATATAGGGAATAACTTTGTAACCTTGGAGGAATCATTGATTTCTTAGATATGACACCAAAAACACAGGCATGAAAAGAAAATAGATATAGATATAACTACATCAAAATTTAAAAACTTTCTTGCATCAAAAGACACAATCAATTGAGTGAAAAGACAATTCATGAAATGGAAGAAATTATTTTCAATCATATACCAGATATATTTATATCTGGAATACATAAAGAACTCCTACAACTCAACAACAAGAACAACAAAATCCAAAGAACCCAATTTTAAACATGGGCAATGAACTTGAATAGCTATTTCCCCAAAGATATACAAATGGCTCCTGACAATATGAAAATATGTTCAACAGTACTAGTCATTAGGTAAATGAAAATCAAAACTGCAATGAGATACAACATCAAACTCACTAGGATGACTACTATAAGAAAAAAAGAGAGAAAATAGCAAGTGTTAGAGGGGAAGTAGATACATGCACTGTTGGTGGGAATATGAAATAATGCATCCATTATGGAAAACAGTCTTACAGTTCTATCAAAAATTAGAAGGAGAATAACCATATGACCGAGCAATTCCAAAATAATCGAAAGGAGGATCTTGAAGAGATATTTGCACATCCATGTTCATAGCAGTATTATTCACAATAGTTGAAAGGTTTAAGCAGGCCAAATGTCCACTAATGAATGGATAATGAATAAATAAAATATGATATATGTATACAATGGAATATTATTTGGTCTTTAAAAAGGAAAGAAATTCTGAAACATGTTTGAAACATGGATTAACCTTGAGGACATTATGCTAAGTAAAATAAACCAGTCACACAAATACAATGTGATTATTATTCCACTTCCCTAAAGTATCTGTAGTAGTCAAATTGAAAAAGAACAAAAGGAGATGGCTGCAGTGGGCTTGTAGGAGGAGGGCAACAGAGTTATTTAATAGATATAGAGTTTCGATTTTGTAAGATGATGAGAGCTTCCAGAGGCAGATGGTGATGATGGACGTAAAATGGACGTGAATGGGAATGATGTAAATGAATGTAAATGCCACTGAAGTGTACACTTAGAAATGGCTAAGATGATAAAATTTATGTACATAATTTTACCACAATTAAAATATGAGTAAATGCATACATCAATTCATAGATATATTAGATTTTTAATTCTCTATGCTTTCTGATTCTTGGATAATAACTATAATGTCACTTACCTGGTGCTCTCTAGTCCCCTTTTGACAGAATACCAGCCAATAATTATGAACTTTCCTCTTGCCAAAAGCCTTGGTACCGTTGATTTTCCCACTCCTTCCTTGTTTCCTGATGGACTGACACCAGTCAAACACACATTTAGAGTATTTCTTGAAGTTGACACTGTCCTTCCCCTTCAATGGCCTACGTTACAGTATGGCTATATTAACAAGAGATGGAAACTCACAGGACAGTGTGGTGGAATCGTTTTCTAAAAGTTCACCTGATGTCCTAATGGTGCTGAATTCTTGAGGGCTTCCTGTATTATGTTAGCACGTGTAGATGACCAAGCAAAGTGATGTTGATGAATTGTATAAAAGGCTTTCAATTTTAGTTTGCTAACACATACACCAAAATAGCAAGTACAATAGCCCATTAAGATAAGAAGCTATTTTTGTTTTAATTAGCTACATAGATATGAGGGTAAGTCAGAAATGGCATAATTGATATGTAGAGGGCTCCTTTGTGGCTAAAATTGTAAAATAATTTCAGGGTATAGGGTTCACAAGCATGAACAAGAACTATCTGATTAATGTTTTAAGGATAAAGAAAGTAGGATTCTGGAATTCAAGTGGGGAAAACTTACTATTTAATTTTTTTCCCCCAATGGCCAAGAAATAAGTCCATGCCACTTGTGATGTCATTTACTTAATTTGAGAATAAAAACCAACAGATGAACTCAAGACAACTCCAAAACTTCCAATATGATTGATTGGAAAAATTGCCACAAAAGCAGATGCTTCCACTGGAAAAGTTTCTTTCACAGCTTGGTCTCTGGATTTTGTAACTGTCAAATAAGTTAGGGGAAAACGTTACAATGTGTTTGAGCAAATGGGACTCCATCACTGGCCTTTTTCAGTTAATATATAAAAGATGCTTAAAATATTAAAAGAAGTCATATTTTAAAAAATTTCTTCAATAGGATTATTATTGATTCTTATAAAGTATCATTTTTTCTACTAGAAAAAATGCATAGAACGTGGTTGCATTGGAGGAAGGTTATAATCATTTTCTTTGTGTTAAGCAGATTAATTATTTGCTAAAATTAGAGTATTCTTAATTTTTTCTAACAACAAAATGTAGCAACCCTTAATTTATTCAGTGTGGGAGAACACACCTGCAGCACCTCTTCTTTATTGAGATACTATAATTCAAGTCTGTCAATCTTGAGTACACTATATACTCCTCTTTGATTTTCACATTTAAAAAATTTTAAACATTTTAATAACAAAAATATGTTTGAGTGATACCAATTTTTATAAGTGATATTTAGATAATTCTAATAACTGTGTATATTTGACAACCTATTAAAATGTTTTGCATTGGAAAAAATATGTTGTTTGTGTAAACATGTTTGCGTATCAAGAGTAATGACTCTTCAAAAATTATCTGAATTAATTTGAAAAAGCAAAAACAAAAATAAGGGACTAACTTCATAAATATCTTTGCATAGGATCTGATAAACTTATCAATTTCTCTCCTAAACCTGCTTTTGTTGGATCCTGAATGTCAATGAATAAGGTCATAATCCTCCCATGTTAGCTCAGAACGTCAGGCTATGCTTTGACTTCTTTTCTCATCAACCCATCCAGAATCACTACTAGAATCAGTTCTGCTTTTACAGAATCAATTGCTCGCTTTCTTTTTCAATTCCAGGACCTGCAAGATTATTCAAATTAACCTTTCAACTGTGCTCCCTATCTTAGGGTTCTGTCTCACACATTTATTTATTTTTTTTTTAGGCATACAATTCCCAATGTGGATCCTTTATCTCTACAAGTTCTTCCCATCGTTGGTTTGGTTTTTGGAGTATGCCTTATACTCAATACACTCAAGGACATGTTCAAAATAATTCTCTAGCATTATTTCCCATATTTGCCTTTCACATACCCTATGCCTCTATGTCCTTTAATTTTGCTCATCCATGATGTTTGCTTTATTCGAGATGTGATGTCTGCCTCACCTGAGACTCAGCTCAGATTCTGAACCCTTCCCCAAAAGACTTCATTTCTCAATATTGAGTTTTCATTGTACTTTATATTGTTTTTGTCAGCTTTGCCCCCGCCCACCACCCCACCCCCGTGGTCACTAAAAGACCTGACCAGAACAATTGTAGAGGAGGAAAAGTTTGAAGCCTCATGGTTTCAGAGGTCTTAGTCCATAGAGAGCCAACTCCATTCCTTGGTGCTCAAGGTGAGGCTAGATATCATGGCAAAAGAGGTGGAGGTAGAAAGTGGCTCACACAATGATCAGGAAGCAGAGAAAGACTCTACTCACCAGATACAAAATATATACCTCAAAAGGCATGCCCCCAATGACCCACCTCCTCCAGCCATGCTCTACCTGCATTCAGTTACCATGCAGTTAATTCCATCATGAGAGTAATTCACTGATTGGGTTAAGGATCTCATAACCCGCTTATTTCTCCTCTAAACCTTCTTGCATTGTCTCACATGTGAGCTTTTGGGGGACACCTCACACCCAAACCATATATGTATCTCCTCATAATTTTGATCATGTATTTCATTCTTCATTTACACTTTAATCCCTTAACAAATTTCAAATGTTTTGTGAGCAGGATCTATACGTGTTTAATTGTGTTATATTTAACATTCTAATTTTTCAGTCAATAGTCACTGATAATATGTGTGTAATATTGGAAACTCCTGAGAATTCAGTTATGAAGTATGTGAAATATGTGAAAGGGCAACTTACCCACCGCGGATAATATTATGCAATTTTAAGTCTAAAAGGGAGAATGAGTTCAGCATCCCAAAATGTTTGTAATAAACACGAAACTATAACACAGAATTTACCAAAAACTCATTGCATAATGTCTCATGTGGTGACTGATTGATTTTTCAATATTAAGAACTCTATATAGGGGGCACACAACTTCCCTAACCTATTATCTTGCCCGTTGTCTATTTCTGATTTTTTAAGATCTTAATTTACCTATAATATTTACATTTATTTATGGGATGCAGTATTATAATTTGATATATGCATATAGAATGTAATGATCAACTCAGCATATTTGACCTTGCTTTTTCCATGGGAGACAGCCAATGCAAGAACCAGTAGAGCTGATTACTGCACACTGCCCTCTGGTGAGCCAGAAGGGTAATCTAGAGGGGAAAATTTAGAGTTAAGAACATAATTCACTCTCTATGCCCAGGATACCAGCTGGTGCCAAAGAATGATGTCACATTCTGCACTGCGATCACTCCTCTCAATTGTGTGCTCTTCTAAGTATACCAATTCTTTCCATGCAGGTCATCAAACGGCCATCAGTTGGTGAAATTTTCCTCTTCACTTAGCCAAAGCTGGATCCAGAATAGTTGTAATGAGTCTTACTAACCTAAGCATTTAAAACAAAAAATTAGAACTATTATTTCCACCTCTGCATTCTCTGTACCTTCAAATATCCCCAAAACATTGCATGAAAACAGTTTTCAAGGAAACCAGGTTCTCAGTAATTAACATGCTAAGTTATCCTACACTCACATAAACAAGTCCCATTTCATATATAAAAATGTGGGGCTTTCTCTTTCTTAAAGGGAAGGCCAAAAACCAAATAACAAACCCAATAACATTAGAAACACTGTTTGGTTTGGAGAGACCACAAATATTTCTGGCTTTTGACCATATTAAAACTGGCATACTGCTGGGTGATATTACTCATTTATTCATTACCACCTGACTGAATAACATCCATGGCTAAATCAATAATGAAAAGTTCCAGAATAGACATGGAAATGCTCAAATCTCACATTCTAGGAGGAATACAAATAACACAGTGTCTAATGAGGTGTTTCGTTAGCTCTTGTAATCAACAGTTTGCTATTTGTACATAAATACATTCATTATTTTTTTATCCCATTCTTAGCTTCAAGAAATGACATTTTGTAAGAAAGATACAAGTAATGGAAGGTGATTTTCAACTAAGTGGAAATTTCTGAAGCAAAGAAAAATAATACCTGTGGAAATACAGAATAAGTGCTTCTTGTCATTTAATGGAATGTGAATCTTGTAAAAAGAAATTCCTGGTATCAAGATTTTGATTCTTCAAGTTCCAACCAGCTGATTTATCACCCAGAACCTTCAAAAATAGGAATACAGTTTTTCCTTATGTTTTTATTATGTAGTTGAAAGTTTAAATTATACTAGAACTAAATTCTTCTTTGATTCTCAATCTTTCAATTTTATGAAGCCATTTACATGTAAACTCAGTGAACTGACTTTTACTTTTTGTTTTTTTATTTTACTTCCAAATAAGAAAGCCTTCCTGGGAGGTTTTCTTCTGGCTTCTATTGATTTTTTTTGCTTAAGAAAATACATTTTGGTGGGAAAATACATTCCTGAACTGAGAGAGAAGTTTAAATAAATCATCATTTAAGTTCTCCCAAACTGCAAAATTCTTGGTTTCTAATGACATCATACATTAGTGAACAATTATTTAAAACATTTAAATATTATCATATATGATATGCATCTAGACTCAATCTTTACATGTGAAATAGGGAAATTGATAGCGTCATATGTGAATACAATATTATGATTTATTGTATGAAGTTTTCATTTTCCTGTTTTTTGCATCTAGTTTGTTTTTATGGATACTAATCAAGAAATTAAAGACAAGTCACCAAGTCATAGAATTTAAAAAGAATATTTTTGTATGACTCCATTTATAATGTTGACATCTCCATATAGGACTTTATAGGACTTTTAAAAAATTAATATACTTTATTTATTTTTGAAACCTAAAGACTTTTTAAAAAATATTTGTTTTAGTTGCACACGATGCGTTTATTTTTACGTGGTGCTGAGGATCGAACCCGGGCTGCACACATGCTAGGCGAGTGCTCTACCGCTGAGCCACAATCCCAGCCCCAATATACTTTATTTTTAAAAATACTTTTAGGTTCACAAAAGAGAGCAGAAATTAGAGAATTCCCATATACTCCCTGACCCCACTACAAGAACAAACTTGTTGCAATTGATCAACTTACATTGACACTGCATTACACACAAAGCCCATAATTTCCATGGGGGTTCACTTTTGATGTTGTACATATTATGGGTTTTGACAAACGCATTGTAGTACCTAGCAAATTGTTTCATTGCCTGAAAAATCTTCCATGCTCTACCTATTCTTCCCTCTTTACCTGCTAACATTTGGCAAAAACTGTCCCCACCGCCCCAGGGCTTTAACTTTTCCAGAATATCATAGTTAGAATCATAGTATGTAGCTCTTTTCAAATTGGCTTCTTTTGATTAGTAATATCTATTTACGTTTCCCCCCATGTCTTTTCAAGGTTTGATAACTCATTTCATTTTAGTGTTTTTCTGTTGACAGTTATGAATAAAGCTGCTACAAACATCCATGTGTAGAATAATTACTAAAGGGTATGACTGCTGTGTCATATAATGAGAGTTTATTTACTTTTGTAAGAAACTAACAAAATGTCTTCCAAAGTGGCTATACTATTTTGCATCCCTACCAGCAATGAGTAAGAGTTTCTGTTATTCCAAATCCTTGCCAGTGTTTGTGGTTGTCAGTGTGTTGGATTTTGGCTATATCTAATAGGTGTGTAGTCTCATTGTTGCTTTAATTTGTAATTCCCTAATGACATGTTGAACATCTCTTCATATACTTGCTTGTTTTATATAATCTTTGGCAAGGTGTCTGTCTGTTCAGGTATTTTGCCCATTTTTTAATTGGGTTGTTTGTTTTCTTATTGTTGAGTTTGAAGAGTTTTTTGAATTTTGGAGGTAATATGATTTTGGGGGTATTATCTTCTATATCTTCTATATCAGATGTGTCTTTTGCAAATATTTTCTCCAAGTCTCTGACTTATTTTGTCATTTTCCTGCCATTGTCTTTCACAGAGTTGAAAACTTTTAATTTTAATGACGTTCAGCTTACCAATTATTTCTTTCATGGATCATGACTTTAGTGTTGTATCTAAAAATTTATCACCATATCTGTGTCATCTAGGTTTTCTCTTACATTATGTCCTATGAATTTTATAGTCTTATGTTTAACACATAGGTATATGATCCATTTTGTATTAATTTTTGTGAAGAGTATAAGAGTATAATGGTAAGGCCTGGTACTAGATTTGTGTTTTTGCATAAAGAAGTTTAGTTGTTTCTGCTTTATTTGTTAAAAGAATGTCTTTGCTCCACTGTATTGCTTTTACTCCTTTGTCAAAATTCTGTTGAACATTTTGTTTGTTTGTTTTGGTACGAGGGATTGAACTCAGGGCACTTAATCACTGAGCCACATACCAGGCCCTATTTTGTATTTTATTTAGAGACAGGGTCTCACTGAGTTGCTTAGTGCCTTGCCATTGCTGAGGCTGGCTTTGAACTCGTGATCCTCCTGCCTCAGCCTCCTGAGCTGCTGGGATTATAGGCATATGCCACTGTGCCTGGTTGTGTTGAGCATTTTTTATGTGGGTCTATTGTTAGGCTTTCTGTTCTGTTCCATTGATCTTGTTGTCTATTCTTTTGCCAACACCACACTCTCTTGATCACTCTAACTGAAAGTTAGTGTTAGTCTTCTATTGAATATCTACAGTTGAGTTGGTTATTCTTGGTCTTATGCCTCTCCATCTAAATGTTACAGTGTCAGTTAACATACACAAACAACCTGCTGGGATTTCAATTGGGCTCATATTGAATCCATAGATCATTTTAGGAAGAATTAAAGTCTTAATAATATTAAGTGTACCTATTCATGACCATGAACTATCTCTCCATTTATTTGGTTTCTTTGATATCTTTCCTCAGAGTTTTATAGTTTTCCCCATATAGATTCCACATATTTTGTTAGATTTATTCCTAAAGCATTTCATTTTGGGGGATGCTAAAATAAATAGAAATATATTTTGAATTTAAAAGTTTACTTGTTCATCACTGGTGTATAGGAAAGTGATTGGCTTTTGTATATTAATTTTGTGTCCTGCAACTGTGGTATAATTGCGTTTTAGTTATAAGAGGTTTTTTTATTTTCATTTCTGTTGGATTTTCTACATAAAAATTGTATCATCTGCAAACAAAGACAGCTTTGTTTCATTCTTCCCTTTTATTCCTTTTTTTTTAAACGTTATTATATTAGCTAAGAGTTCCATTATGATATTAGAAAGCAGTAGTGAGAGGGGCATTCTTATCTTGTTCCTGATCTTAATAATTGAGCTTAGAATTTCTAACCATTAAGAATGATGTTATTTGGCCAGTTGTTGTGGTGCACACCTGAAATCCTAGCTATTCAGGAGTTTGAGGCAGGAGGTTTGCAAGTTTGAGCCCAGTCTCAGCAACTTAGTGAGATCCTGTCTCAAAATAAATATTTAAAAGGGCTGGGGATGTGGCTCAGTGATATCAGGCTCCCGGGTTCAATCCTCAGTACTGAAGAAAAAAAAAAGAGAAAGAGAGAGAGAGAGAGAGAGAGAGAGAGAGAGAGAGAGAGAGAGAAAATAAAGAATGGTGTCATGTGGGGTAAGTTGGTGGAGCATGGATTTTAATGGAAAAAGACAAGGTGATCACTTAAAATGTATCCAGAAAATTTGAGAAGTACTTGAATTGTCCATTAGCATTAGCATTAGTGATAGAACTGAAAAGATAGACCTGCTATCTTTTAGCATGTTAAGTGATTAAGATTTGGTGAACATGGACAATGGAGGCAAAAGAAGGACTCTATGGAGGCTCTCAGTTTTCTAGAGGGGGTAAGTAGAAAGCACCACTAGGGAAGACAGAGAATAAAATAAAGTCAGTTTGAGAAGAAAAATAATGCAGGCCCTTTAATATATGTTGATATATTGAGTCTGAGATGTCTTGGGACGGATGAAAATGTCTACTAGAAGGAAGATATATGAATATACAATTATATCTATATGAAGTAGTCTGAATTGAGTATATAAATTCCAATGCTACTGCTCAGTCTATCATTACTTTAAAATTGTTTAAAAAATACAATTGGAAATATTTTGGGGTTCAGTGTTTATAGAGGAGATAGAAAAGGGGATAGATGAAAACATGAGATTTCTCATTCATGGAGGAAAGAGTGTTTCCTATATGAAAGACATTGTTTTAGTTGTCATGGACACAAAAATAACACATAATCCATATCTTCAAGGAGTTCACAATATATTGGGCAAAAGGTTATCAGCATATTTTTATGATATAGCTTTGAGAATGTCTATAATAATAGTGTAAATAATGTTTGATGAGTCTTCAGATAATAGGCAACTAATATAGTGTGGAAGATTCAGAGGAGATTTTCAGAGAAGGTGAACTGAGCTGACTGTGCAGGGATGGATAGATGCTATCTGGAGCAGAAATGGAGGAATATTATGCTTGGAAGAGAAAATAGCATGTTCACAAACAAACATGAGAATGCTTCAGCCATGGAGAAACTTACAAGTGGTACAATGTGCTAGACAGTGAGAAGCACCACCAGATTCCTCTTCAAGGAGGATTTCCTTAAGTGGTTGCAGGAAGTGCATCCAGAAATTCACAGCTGTTCGCCATTTCCTAGCTGCTTAGGCATAGACAGTTGTCTTTCCAAGGCCTCACCTTTTCTAGGGCAATCTGCTTCTGGTGGATGAGAGAAGTGGGAATACAAAGGCCTGGTCATTTCAACTTGATGCAGGATAACTCTAACAGTCGTTATTTGTTCCAGAGCTTGCTGCTATGTTGGCTGGAGATTTTATTTTTATGTCTGCATTGCATTTCAATTTCTCTGTCCAATCATGGTTCATTTCCCTTTCTATCAAAGGTTTGATCCCTAACATACATCTTGAACCCCAAACAGTGTCTCAGCTTCTGCTTCCTGAGAACATACTCTGTGACATTTTGTATTAGCACTGGTACCAAAGAGATTTGGTGATAAAATGGGATTTTGATCTGAGTCATTCTTTGTCTGCTGGCAATGAAAATCTTATCACTTGCAGTATGTGGAACAGACAGAACAAGGTAGTATTCCAACTGTTAAAAATTTTACTTCTAGTGCATTGACCAAATGAATCAGATATTTGAGATGTATGGAAAATAAAGTAGCAGTAAAGATAATGGTATTGGGTTAAGTTATTGCTAAGCAGACTGATGCTCTACAGAAAGATAATAATAATAACATTGATAATAATAATGAGGGCTGGGATTGTGGCTCAGCAGTAGAGCGCTTGCCTAGCACATGGGCGACCCGGGTTCGATCCTCAGCACCACGTACAAATAACACGCATTGAATAAAACACATTGTGTACAACTAAAAGCAAATAAATAAAAAAAAAATTAAAAAAAAATAATAATGAGAGTGAATAAGAAGAAATTAAAAGCCAAGTAGGAAAGTTAGAGGGCCTCTTTGGTTACATACAAAGATGTAATTTATTGCAAGAGGAAGCTGGAGAAAGCTGAGGACCAAGACTAAGACTCTATTGTTATAGTATCTGAACTTCAATGCCAACCAAGATATATAGTCAATAATGATCAAAGTTCTCATGCTAGGATTGCCATGGCAGAAAGTTGAGGCAGTGAGTAACATGCTCAGGAAAATAGGCATGCTGGAATAGATATACAAGTACTGCTGGAAGACTTTAAGATGAATACATTCCATAGGGAGGTCCAGAACACACACATTTTACCAAGATCATAATGAATAATTTTGTGAGAAATACCCATAGCACTATATAGGAGAGGAAGATACTCCTCTTAATCAGAGATGATAGTGAGAGGCCATTATAGAACTTGACTTATTGATAGCAAAAGTGATGATACTAGGACCCTGAAACAAAAGAGGCCAGGTGTGGCACTTAAATGCCAGAAGCCAAGGGTTTTCAGTTATTTTATTGACCAAGGTCAGATTGGCAGCCTGACTCAAAGAGTTATGAGAAAGGTTAGTAAAAATAGTGATCCTACAGGCAAATTAAATGAGCTGTGACAACAGAATAACTCATCATGTACCAGCAGGAGAAATAGAGCATGGATCTCTGGAATGTGGGGAGTAGCCATCTTGACAAAGTGTCATGATCCTGCATCAAGTTTATGGGCTTGAACAATTTTCAGATCTGGAACCCATTCATTGAAGTTATTGCATTTTCATGAGATGAACTCTATGATAGTGTGCAAGCGTACTTCATAATAATTCCCACAGTGTTGCTTCAAAAAGACCAACAACCATTTATTCAGGTGACATATACCCAAACATTTCAAAAACTATTTTACAATTTTGTTGACATTGAGACCAAGAGACCAAAAATATCAGAGTCCTCTGGGTAGAGTGTGGGCATATGAGGGAGAACTAAAAGTGCAGCTCTGTCCAAAGTTAAGCTGACATGGGGTTCACTACTTGCAACAGAAACCACCTTGTCCAAAAAACTTAAAAGTATTACCTGTTATTTATGGACAAAGTGTGCTGTCTCTGTATTTAAGGGTGCAAGGGTGGTAGTTTCATTTAATTTTCTGAATTCCATATTTCCATTTGATTTACTAGTGTAATTCTTGCAGTATTAGATGGATACTGAGGAATGAATAGAGATTGCCTCAAACTCAACCAAGTAGTAGTCTTCACTGATGGCTACTGTGCTAGATATGGTGTCTTTGTTAAAATTCATTTTGTTAGGATGACTAGCATGGCCTTAGGTACATGGTATGTGGCCATTGGTTTGGTGAATGCAAATCAATGCAAACCAGGTAGTAGCAGCAGTGAAGCAGAGAAAGGAGACTGATTTTTATATGCAACTGGATATGAAAAGAACTCTCAGTTATTCCCCAGAAAAGTCACCTCTTTCCTCTGTAATAGAATCCCTGAGATTAAACAGATTACAAAGATGCTCTTCCAAAGAGGACATTGCCAACTTCCATTGTAACTAAGTATGACTATGTGGCAATATTCTGGCCAATGGGATGTGAGCGGAAGTGAAGTGTATGTCCTGGTTTTAAAAATAAGGGACACAAACTTCATTTCCCTCTTTCCCTTTTCTTGCTAGTTTGAATACCAATATGATGACCCTGGGAAGGAAGCCATGTGTTGAAATGGGAGAACAGTATGTAAAGAGGCTGGGTTGCATCTCCATGGAGCCACCATATCAGCCCTGGGTTGTCCATGCTTATGCTTTAATGTGAGATAGAAATAAAGTTTTATCTTGTTTAAGGTACTATTATTTTTATTTTTGTTAAAGGAGCTGAAATTATTGTCCTAACTAATGCAGATGCTTACAACTCAATTGAGCAAGGAGGGTGGATAGGTTTTGTAGAGGACAGATGATGAGTTAGTTTTGAAACATGAATGTTTTAATTCCCTGTGGGATATCTAGGTACATACTAATAGACAGTTGTAAAATCTATTTTGAGCTCAAAAGATAATTCTGGGCTAGAGAGTTAAAATAAAACCTTCATTGGATCATCAAAGCCTATATGGTAAGTGAATTTTGGGTGGGCATATAGAATGAATGAATAAAGATTGAGAAAGAAGATTTTATGCAGAAGATAACTTGTGTTTCCAGAATTATTTAAATTAAGGAGTATCATTTGTAGCTAATGGAAGATATTACCCACAGAGAGCTAAATCTGAGTAGGGAAAAAACAATGGACAGAAACTTGCAGAACTGCAACACTGAAGTTAAAGGGGAAGGAAAGGATTATGAATTAGATAAAGCATAGTCTGAAAAGTCAGAGAATCAAGAGTGAATACATTTATTAAGGTTCATAGGAAAATGAATTTCTATACCTACAGGGACTTCCAATATTAAGTATATGTGTATTTTAGGGAATAAAAATAATTGGGACACTGGGTTGTGGTTGTGGTTCAGTGGTAGAACACTTGCCTAGCCTGTGTGAGGCACTGGTTCGATCCTCAGCACCACATAAAAATAAAAAGATAAAATAAATATATTGTGTCCATCTACAATGAAAAATATTTTTAAAAATAATTGGGATATATATATATATATATATGTATATATATCTAATTTATATCAAGCTATATCTATATATATATCTCCCAATTACATATTATATATATGTATAAAAATTTGGAGAATACACATATATTAACATATATGCATTCCAATTATATATATATATATATATCTTCTACTTCTATGTAGTGATTATAAGGCATATTAATGTCATTAAACATTGCTAACAATAAGTACTTAAAGCATTATTATGAAATTGGGGGAATATTGCCTATGCAAGAGGTAATCACATGGTGATCAAGAATTTTTAGCATTTGTGGCTGGGGTAGAGTAAGTGGTAGAGCACTAGTCTGGTATGTTTGAGGTCCTGAATTTGACCCTCAGCACTGGGAACAAAATATTCTTAGCATTTTCCTAGAAAGTAGAAAATTATTAGGCAAATTATCATATATGCTTGGGTTCAAGATACATATCTTAACCAAAAATTCTGATAAATGTAAAAAAAATAGCAAAAATTTATAATACAACGAATAGGCAAAACATTACTGTAGTTCTTAGTGAAATCCTCTTTCTTTTCAAAAAGGCAGGGGGTGTTTCTTATTACTAGAGGCAGAGTTAGAACTCCAGGATTGAAATAGTCCATAACTTTTTGTCTCTATAAGAATGTTTTCAAAATTATTATAAACCTGTTATGGAAGAACATTTTTATTAGATTTTTGTTTATGTTTTTAAATTATAAGTCAAGTGTCCTGAATTGGCAATATAAGAAATATACAGGCAGAGTAGGTACCAAATAGTAACAACTTTCTTTCAGATGTTTAGATGACTTCTTATTCTATGCTAGGCCAAAGTTTTACATAGAGGCATATCATTATCATTAGAGCAATTAAAATCCAAAACCTAAAGAAAAAGGAATAAACAGAAGGGACTTCTGTTCACATATAATACTTTGCTTTTTCTGGTTAACTTAAAAGAGATCAAACTCTCAGGAGATTGTTGCTTGGGGTTCAATCATGTTCTTTCAAACTCCATTTTTCAAACTTCAGAGTTTTCTCATGATGTGTTAATTTTGTGGTGCACCAAAAATTTTGAAAAAGTTTAGCTCAAACTCAATTTATCTTAGTTGCAGTAGTTCTCATATGGCTTTCTGCCCAGAGTATTGCTTGCTACATCTGCAAAAGTGGTGGAGTAACTTCTAAAGATGCAATATAATAGCTTAATAAGGATGTAAAACCTAACTTGCTTTTTGATTTCCCAATATGCATCATAAAATGTAGGATTTAACAGCCAGATACATGAGACACATGACATTTAATTAACCATTTGAAATTATGTGAATAATTTAGGTGTTAAAATTCACCCAGAATTTAAAAAAACGTCAGCATTGATTTTTACAAAATTCAGTTCCACTGATACAGGTTTAATTTTTAAAGAATGTAACAAAGAGTAAAAGAAATAGAGTTGGACATATGCTTTCTATCTACAGTCACTGCTTTTTGAGTTATTATTCTAAGATAGTAGTTAAAGGCAACTGACCATGAAAATAATTTTTTATTAATTTACCATTATAATTATGTGAATGCAATGATGGTTTCTCTTCTTTTTCTGACTTGGGCTTTCTTTTGTGTATAAGGCCCTGATATAATAGAAGCAATTCACATTTCTCAGACATTAAAGGAGAGATTCTTGTCCAGTTATAAGTAACCTAAACTATGTAAACCCAAATGGCAGCCAGTGACAATTTACAAGAGAGTGAGATGTTAGAGATTATGTATTCCTTCTCTACTGGAGATTTCATAAGGCACATAATTCATAAGAGATCTAACTGGAAGAAGGACCACATAGGAACTTATTTAAAACTTCCACAGTTTACTTTTTATGTCCTTTTTCTGTGCACAATAATACAGATCAATATATGAAATAATTTTCCATTGGTTTAGTGTGAATGCTGCGAATCATATGAATCTGAAAGAATTGCTCTCAGGGATAGTAGCTCATTTTCAACCTCACCATGCATGAGTATAGATAAAGGGAATAAGGTAGATATGGTTCTTTTCCATTTTAAGAAAATGACAATTCAGTTTCTTACATTTATTAGCAGGCTATAGAGTAGATCATTCACTATCAGAATATAGAATTCTATTATTGTTAACAACACTTAGGATTGCAGGTAACAGAGAACCTAATTCAAACTGGCTTCAATAATAAATATGCTGTCCATCTACAAATACAAAAAAGTTAAAAAATAATAAATAGGACTTGCTTACATAAATAAAAATCTTTTGGAAGTGAAGGAAGCTTTAGAACTTGTTTGATCAATGCTTTGGCTCCATTTCTCTATATCAGTTTTGGTTTTATTCTCTATATTTGTTTTGTCCTTAGACTGTTTTCCTTCATGGTCACAACTTAGTTGTTAAAAGCAAAAGTAGTTTTATTCTTCTTCATGTAAATTCTTGGAAAAGAGAAAATTCCTCCCAATAACCACTGAACTATTGTACTGAGATTTGTACTCAATGTGTGGGCCCTAAAATAATTCTGTGATTAGGGAAGGGATCTGATTGGCTTAGGACTGGGTTTTTGTCTTTGGATAATTGTGGCAAGGAGGTCAGGATATCTTCTTCTGGCTTAGACCAATCAGTACTTACCTTGAAAATAGGGTAGTATAGCATCTCACCTGGATACTAAACAAGCAGGCAAGGGTGAAATGCGTGTTGGATAATAACTGCCAGGTCCTCTGTGGTTTATCCTTTTGCTGATCAACCACTTTTAACTAGCACATTCATACTCCCCTTTCTCTCTCTTTCTGTTCTACCCACCACCTCCAATTTTGTTAGGTACATCTGGAGTACTTTGTGGTCTAGCAATCAATAGTGTATGGACAAGCATCTACTCCCAATAAAAGCAAAATTCAATGGAAGACCAAGGTCAAAATGAGTGAAATAAAAACTCTCAGTGAAAAGAGGATATGTGGAAATATCACACAGTGGTTACTGCTCCTTGTCATATACTATGGGTAGGAAGAGTGAGGACTCCTGGCTGGCACTGGTGTGTGTTCTTTGGGAAGTTACTGTTTTGCTCTCTGTGCTGTCCATGGTCCCCTTAGAGATGGTTATTGGTGAAGAGGCTTGTTTCAGGTTACACCATTTTGGTAGCTCATGTCGGAGCATACTCCTAAAATTAAATAGTCCCAGACTATTTTTTTTTTTTTTGGTGGTACTGGGGATTGAACTCAGGGGCACTCGACCACTGGGCCACATCACCAGCTCTTTTTTTGTATTTTATTTAGAGACAGGGTCTCACTGAGTTGCTAAGTGCCTCTCCATTGCTGAGGCTGGCTTTGAACTCGCGATCCTCCTGTCTCAGCCTCCCAAAGTGCTGGGATTACAGGCGTGCGCCACCGCGCCCAGCTAGTCCCAGACTATTATCAGTCAGGCTTGAGGCTTATTTAAGAACACATTTTCCCTTGAATATTATGTCTTAGAACTATTTGTTTACTTATTTCCATAGGTAAGTAACCAAGATCAGAGATTATATCTAGCACTAATTTTTATTTCTTGGAATTTCTGTTTCTTAGTACACCTTCATATTCTGCCAGTTTTAATTTTGTTTAATGGCTCTTCCAGAGACCTCAGTTTCATGGTACCTGCAACGGGGATATTTCAAAGATGAACTTTCTGGGGTCAGTGAAAGGCACACATAATTTATTCCTTGTCTTAACAATGGGCGTGGTGTTTCTAGTCATCTCCACAATAAGCATGAGTCTCCATTTAGTTCAGTGCAAAGCACTGAACGTTTCCATCTTTGACATATGCTTTAATAATCTTTTTTACTGTTGTGACCAAAAGACCTGACAAGAACAATTAGAGCAGTAAATGTTTATTTGGGGGCTTATGCTTTCAGAGGTCTCAGTCCAGAGATAGTCTATTCCATTCCTCGGGGCTTAAAGTGAGGCAGGATGTCATGGTGGAAGGCTCAGGACATGATGGTCAGAAAGCAAAGAGAGAGAACTCTGCTCAACAAGGACATATCTCATAGACACATCCCCTGGCCACACCCTATCTACAGTTACCATTCAGCTAACCCCTATCGGGGATTAATTCACTGATTAGGTTAAGATTCTCATAACCCAATCATTTCACCTGTAATTTTCTTGCATTATCTCACACATGAGATTCTGGGGGATACCCAACATTTAAACTATAACAACATGCTAAGATAATTGAACTTATAGACATTAGGTTTTGAAATCTGAAGGTTGCTATTCCTAAATGTGTAGGCTATAGGATTTTCTGCCTTTTTATAACCTTGGTGTTGGATAGGCCCAAGATGGTTATAGTTAGGCTCCCTCATCATCTATTGTTTTAGCATATAGTCAATGTCATGAACACCCTGATTCAGCATATGCATTCAAAGTTCATAAATATGTGCTTGTGAGCATGCACTCACTTATATAACCTGTTAGCACTGGGCCTTCTTTGGACAGCACATTAAAAAGGGTGTATTGCAAAGGTTGAGAGACCTGATGCTATCTCCAAATAAAGCATGCTTACTATCCCAACTGAGTCTTGCATCTTCTTTCACTTGCCAGAATCCTGAATTTGTTTCCAAGGATTTGAGCCCCTGCAGGACACTTGGTCATACAAATTACGAAATGTCTTTGGAATAGTTTACTCAATGTACATATTGTGAATAACACTGCTTCATCAATGGGGGTAAAATTAGAATATCTAGATGCTAATTAAAAAAAAATCACTAACCCCCCCAATTTCATTTAATTGATTAGCAAGGTCTTAGGTGTTCATGAGAAATAATTAAAAGCACATCAATAGTTAAATGGCTTACTTTTTGAGTGCAACCTTTATGATCAAATACCAGATGAATACTCCCAGAGTATGAATTCTAGATTATGGAAACTGATGACAAATCAGAGGGGAAGGTAAATTTAATAACACACATGTACACATTAATACCACAACATGTAGTATTATATTTTGAATCTGTAATGTCCTTCCAAGGCCAATTTGTTAATGGATTGGTCCTCAGCTAGGCTTTATTGGGACATGGTGGAACCTTTGGTAGGTGGGTCCTAGTGGAAGGAAGTTAGGCCACTGGGGTGTACCCTTTCTGTCTCTTTCTTTGAATTCCCCCTGCCATGAGTTGAACAAGCTTCCTCTACCACATGCTCCCTGCCATGATGTTCTTCTGTCTCACCACAGGCTCCAAAACAATGAAGCCAACTGATCATGGACCAAAACCTTTGAAACCATGAACCAAAATAAAACTTTTCTCCTTTTAAGTTGACTTTCTCAGGTAATTAGTCATAATGATGGAAAGCTGACTAACACATGCACATTAAAATATTTTAAGATATAGTATAATAATAGAAAATTCAAAGAAACTTGGCCAATATTCAATACCAGTGAGGATCAGTAGAAAAATCAAACTATTTATTGGTTTGATTTGAAGGCTTACACAATTGAAGAATCCAAAATATGAAAAGGAAAGAGCAGAAAAGTGCTTATTTAAAACTTTCACAGTTTATGCTTATATCCTTTTGCCTATATACAGTCAGGAACTTTTGTTTATTTGATCAGGGTTCAAGCTCCATTTCTCTTTCATTTTCTCGGTCATAAGATGACTCTCTCAGCAGTAAGGACCACATGCAATCTTATTCACTTCAAGGAAGAGAAAGGGAGTCATACTTCACAATTCTGAGGGTAAAGTCTTGTGATTGGTGTTGATTTTCTCAATCCTAAACAATTTCTTGCACAAGCTGCATTGAGATCAGATCATCTCCATTGTACTATCTTTAGAGACAAAGGTGAGGTTAATTTCCCCAAAACTTCTCAGGAGTGTCCTGCACAACATGAGAAGAGTGGAATAAGTGTTGGGAATGCAGTGTCAGTGTCCACTACAATCATTTCCAAAGTTTATAAGTGTATGACAACTATTCTATTGGAGGTAAACAAACACACAAATATACAACTAGATCTAAGTATATGTAATACAGAGTATGATTGCATTTTTGATGTTTAACTATTGACAACTTTCAAGCCCAATCTCTAATTTGTTGTACCACATCTGGGCAAGATATAAGCCAGCCTGAGTGTTCCCTATTTTGGTGCCAGTAGGAAATTCAAACCATATAAGCCCAGTCCCCTGTATGGGAATTTTTACCCAAGCTCTATGCCATGAAAAATCCCCAAAATCTTTAGCCCTAGTCTCTCAAGAGGTTTTTAGACCTTTGCCAACTTCCTGGCTACCACTTTGGCTCAGGTCTTCATAATTCCTCATTCTGGTTATTTCCTATCTTCTAACTGGTTTCTGTGTTTATGGTCTTGACCACCTCTCTCTCTTACCCAACAATCCATCCTCTACACTTCTATTTGAAGTAATTCTTCTCAACATTGATGCAAAATTTAGAAATTTTCCATTATCTTTGGAATACAGTTTAAATTCCTTAGTACAGTTTACAAAATTCTTCATCATGTTGCCCTGGGTACATTTTCCATTTCTCCTGCCACATTCCCACATGCCACCATCTTTGCTTCTATACTTATTTTGGTGCCAGTAGGAGATTCAAACTATACAAGCCCAGTCCTAACTAACCTCCGCAGTGCCTACACAAGGAAATATATCCTTTGACTGGAGCATGATCATGTCTCTCCTTAGCTGGCTGATTCCTACTGATTCTTCAAAATATGTCTTGAGTTTCACAGACAATGAGAAGTACTTCCTGTTTAGCCTAGGTAGAGTGAGATGCTCTTCATATTTTCACAGTAAACTTGATTTCAGTGTAATCACTGCAATATCTGATTTGATTGTATCTTTCTCCACATTTGATCCTCTTGAAGACAGGGAACCATGTTTCTCATCTCAGAAGGTCACAACTTTTATGAGGGTGATTGGACTACAGATAGATTCACAACAAAGATAGTTATAATACCAGATAGCTTCTAGAAAGTGCCCTGAAAAGTAATAGATACATGTATTCTAGAGGAGGCTAAGAAAAGATACGGTGGAAAAGTAGAGCCCTTGTGTACTGCTGATGGGAATATAGTACAGGTACTTGGGAAAGCAGTCAGGAAGTTTCTCAAATGGTAATTCCACTGGGTCACTTGGTAACTCTGTGAATATACTAAATACATTGGATTGCACACTTTTAAAAAAATAAAATACACCGATAACTGTGGGGAAGAGATTTCATAGAGATGGTGAGATTTGGATGCACTGATAAATGAGTGATATGAAAAGCAGAGGTGGTATGCTGCAAAGAATGAACATTAAGTCTTCTCATGGACAGATCTGGCTTTAGATCTTGCTCTGCCATTGGTTAAGTATCCCTAAGTCCATATTCTCAGCTAAAAAGCGAACATATTAATATACCTGATTTACAGCCTTATTGTGATGACAAATTAAATAATGGATTTAAAATATTAAGCCCAACGGCAGGGACATAATAAATGATCAATAAATATTAACTATTAATATTAATTGTTATTGTCATTAATATTAATTCTGGATATGTTTAATATAGAGTTTTGGATTATGTGGATAAGCATATAAATACTTAAATGGAAACTCCCAGAAACTCCTCTGAAGTTTCAAACAGGAAGATATATGAGGGACAAAATGATGTAAAGGGAATTACACTCAAACAATATTTATTGAACATCTTTTTTCTAATTATTAGACACTATGCTAGATTGCTGGATATAGAAAGATGCATGAGAAGTAGATTGCTGGATGTACAAATGAGAAGCGGTTCTTGACTTGATGGTCCAGTAAACAGATAAACAAATAAGCCTAAGAAAGCATGTGTTTCCTCTAATATTGGTTGAATTTACAAAGAGGGTGACCTGGAAAAAGGGTGTAGAAGAGGTGACCTGCTCAGTATTAGAAATACTCATTAATGACTTAGGCCTGCACTTACTGGATATTTGTCAGTATCTCGCTGATATTTTCCACTTCCAGTACAGAACAGAGATTACAGGTTTGAGTCTATTTGTTGAGTGGAAAGAAGAGAAAAATAATGCTCAAGATGTTCAATAGTGCTTTTTATAAAAGTATGAATATTCTGTAGATTTTTGCTCAAAGTACCTAGGTTCCTAGACTGTAATCTCTTGAAAGCAAAGATTTTGAGTGTGTCTTGCATTGTTATCATGTGACCCAGAAGAGGATAGTGTATACTTAATAAAAAATTGTAAAGTGAATGTTCTTCAAATCTCTCCCATAGCAAAAGTGAAGACTTTAACGTATGCCGCCTCTTTGTTGTTACTTACAGCTATTGACAGTCCGAAACAGGCCAAGTCTACATATCCATTCTTCCTTGCAAATAAAAATCTGTCAATTGTGTCATTTCCCCCCCCCCCCCCCCCCTTTCTTCAGGAGAATCTATTTGACAGCTTTGAAAAAAGGAATGTCTGTCTCTGTAATAGAGATGGGATGTGTGACTTGCTGTTATCTGGAATTGAGGACACCAACAAAAGTCCTTCTAGAGCAGAATTCTTTCACATTAGTAGTGATCTGGAGAGGTTCTTATCTTTGGTGCATCCTGGTGCTTCAGAGTCCAGATATGTAAAGGTGAGGAGTGAGGAGAGCTTAGTGCATTTACTACATAAATGTAGGCACTTTGCTCAGTTCCCATGTTTTTTTGTTGTTGTTTTTTGTTTTTTGAACTCAGCTTGGAATTGGTGAAGCGATGGGGTGGGGGAAAGGGATCTTCTTCCAGCCAATCCTAGAGTCCCAGATGGGAGAGACACTCTGATTTGGTGGATGGTTTTATTTTTCTATGGCATTTAGGCATACAAACAGGGCTTGTCCTCAAGAAGAATGACAAGCTGCAATAAACAGGCAGTGCCTTCAGAAGACAGCCCTCTGAGGATAGCCCAAGCCAAGGGTGGCTAGGATGGGGCCCCAGGCTCAAGGGCCACGTGACTTGCGCGTGAGCCTTGAGTGACGCGCGCAGGCTTGGGCGGGCCTTGGTGGAAATCAACTTCCGGGGGCAGAGGTGTACGAAGGCGGGAGGTGCGTGGGCTGCCCCAACTTGGGTTCCTGGGGCCGCAGTTTCCCCGGAGGGTCTGGGGTCTTGTCTGGGTGTGCTTTTGCGGGCCTGTGCCCTGGGGGTGGCTCACCAGGCAGCGGCTCGGCGGCGGCAGCAACGAAGGAGAGCGGGGAGCAGGTAAATGAATGCTCGCCTTCCGGGCCTGGGTCTAGGGGCCGGGGCCGCGCGAGGCCCGCGGGGAGCGCCCCGCACGAGC
Organism: Tamias sibiricus; assembly: GCA_025594165.1. Taxonomy (NCBI): domain Eukaryota; kingdom Metazoa; phylum Chordata; class Mammalia; order Rodentia; family Sciuridae; genus Tamias; species Tamias sibiricus. The sequence continues at coordinate 91,858,311 of CM046661.1, forward strand.
TGCGAGGGCGGCGGAGCTTCGCCTCCCGCCAGCTGCGGCCTCGCCCCCGGCGGTCGCCGCGACTTGGAGTCTGGAGGCGTGACCCGCCTCGGGCGGGATCGAAACCTGGCTGCCGGGACTAGGAGTGCCGACTGGTTCCTTTGCTCGCCGGCAGGCTTCGGCACCTTCTTGTTGCAGAGTTGAGTGTTTTTTGGAAAGTCTACGCACAAGTACACGTGATTATTGTGTCACCGAAGCGCCCACCGATAGGATACTTTGATCCTTGCCTAGGTGTCACTGTCCACGCCAGATTTAGGTTTCCTTTTACTTTGCCAAGCCCAGCGGGATAAAAGCTCTCTTGTGTCTGTCAGCTACATTTCCTTAAAGTGACTTGGGCCACATGTTGCAGTAAAAGTTGCACTTCGGGGTTAAGGCAGGAGCGAGTAACTTTGCCAAGTGGTGAGATATCCTCCATCCCCCAAAGCGCAACCCCCAGTCCACATAATAAAAATATTTCCTCCATCTGCGCTTGTCACCTACCGCGGAGGAAAGCTTTGGACACGAAACCTATTTTTTGCTTTACTTTAAGGAGTGGGAACTCTATTAAAAGCAGCGCTGAGTGTTTTTTGGTAGGCTGATGTTGCCGCTGCTACTCTCACTTGCTCTTCTGTTGAGAGTTGGGGCCAAGCCTGATTTCCTGGAGGGTAAAGTCTTGGCCACAGCTGTAGGTGACTCAGCGGCCCCTTTTGAATTCCCACTCTTTCCTTCCCTCTTCCTCTGAAAACGGTGCAGATACTGATGCCATCTTCCTCTTCAGATATTTATCCTGGCAGGAGTTGGTTGATGGCTTTTGGAAGCAGTTTGCCTGTTGTGTGATGGAACGATTGGGGTGGGCTGACATTTCATCTTATCATTAGGTGGGCTAACACCTATTTGTTGTAAGTTATACCTCAATAGGCCTAACAATTTAAGGCAGAAAAGGGTGACAGAAACTGACAGTATGCTGTCTGTCATTTGCAGAACTCTGTTGTGATCACATCTGGTACAGTTTGTTAAAGGGCTTGGCTGCACTGTACCTGTTAGGTAAATGGAGCAATGGGGATGCCAAGCAGAGTGCACCTGCGTGGTGTGGCTTGACCAGTATATTGTGTGGTAAAAAATTGCCCTGGTTACAAAATTTGGTAACCTCCAGACTGGCTAGGAGGTGGTTCTGTGGGCTGGGAAATCATATTGCAAATTGGTTTCCCAGCAACAGTATAAGCCGAATGGAATAAACAAAGAAAACACAGTGATGAAAGTTACAACTTACCTCTTAACTTTTATTAAACGGAAAATGTATGTGCTTATTGGAATGCTTGGCTTAAACCTCTGAGACTTTTTAATCATCCTAATATTTAATAACAGACAAAAACTGCATAAAAATCATTACAATAGGACATCATCTTCATCATCATTTTGGTGGCAGTTAAAAAGGAGAAGATGGTTAACAGTTAGCTTGTATGGACCTTAAAGGGACAAACAGGAATTTGTCTCATGAGGCATTTTAGAGACTCCCCAGCTCTTGTAAGATTTATAAAGTACATAGAATTGTTATGAATAAAGAAAGCCATTTGAAGATAGGATCTTTCTCCAAAGTTACCTGGAAAAGGATTGAGGTGGATGAGATGTTTCCATTTAGTAAAAGGAAGGAGGAATGTTTAGGTAAATTTGTTTCTAAACATTAGTTTATAATCACAGTGCCCTTTACTAACCTGTTTCTTTTGTTCTTTCTTGAAAGCAATCAATGAGAACTTTAAAAAGGTGACGCTCTTTAGATTAACTCTTTGTATCAATGTAATAAAACTTTTAAATTTGTAATATTTTAAGGATATTTTCAGTTTAAGGAACGGTTTCTCTACTGTTCTTTCTTGCCTTATTCTTGTACACAGTAAACTGGATTTAACAAATCAAATTCAATGCACTTTTTTTCCCCCCAAAGGACATAGTTTTAAAATTTAGGCCTATTGAGGTATAACTTACAACAAATAAAAAGTAATTTTTATTATACATCATTGTATGTACTCTGAAAAATGTATTATATTAAAACCATCACCACACTCTAGACAAATAACATTTGCATTATTCCACCACTCCCCCGCCCCAACTGACTTATTCTCTGCTGTGTAGCTTTCCTTTTTCTGGAGTGTCATATAAATTGAATTATACAGAATGTAGCCTTGGGTTTCTGATTTTTTTTTTTTAACTTAATGCTTTTGTAATTCCTCCAGGTTGATGCATGTATCAGTGCTTTGTTCTTTTGTGTTGTTCTTTCAAATTATTGCTGAGTAGTATTTCATTCTTTGAATATGCCACAGTAAGTTTATTTACCTGTTGAGGACATTTAGGTTGTTTCCAGTTTTAGGCACTTAGGAATGAAGCTGTTATAAATATTCACATGCAGTTCTTTGTGCATTCATGTACAGGTCTTTGGGTAGGTTAAGTTTTTTGGTTTATTTTGGTTAATGTCTAGAAATGGAATTCTTGTGCCAGGTGGCAAGTGTGTGTTTAACTTTGTGGGAAATTACCAGACGGTTTTCCAAGGTAGCAGTTAGTATCATCAGTAATTCTTGATGATTTTAGTTCCTGGTCAACATTTGTCATTTTATTTTTAATTTTAGCTGTTCTAATAAATATTTAGTGATTACTCATTGAAGTTTTACTTTTGGTGACTAATAAATTAAACATAATTTTTCATATGCTGTTGTTTACCATCTTCTTTGGTGAAGTATCTTGTTCAAATCTTTTGTCTATTTTTTTAATTGAGATTTTTTTATTACTGAGTTATGAGAGTTTTATACACAAATGTTTTTTCATATACATATGTTCACAAATATTCTTTGAATCTGTGCTTTGTCTTTTATGTTTTCTTAACGGTGTATTTCAAGGCCCAAGTTTTCAGTTTTGATGAAGTCCAATTTATGAATTTTTTCTCTTTATGTTTTGTGTTTCTGTGTCCAAAGAAAATTTGCCTAACCCAAGTTTGCAAATATTTCTTCCCTGTATTTTTTTTTTCCTAGAGCATTTAGAGTTTTAGATTTTACATATATTTAGGCCTAAAACTTATTGTGAGCTAATTTTTTTTATACATATTAAGAGGTATAGGTCAAGGTTTGTTTCCTTCTCACCCCTTTATATGGATGCCCAAGTCTTGCAGCAGCATTTGCTGAAAAGACTGTTCTTACTCTTCTTTCTTCATTAACATTTTTGGGCACCTTTGGCAAAAATAAACTGACTTTATATGTTTGGTTCTATTTCTTGACTCTATTTTATTACATCACTATATATGTGTCTCCTTTGGCCAAAACCACTCTTTATCACTGTAGTTTTATATTATTTATCTTGAAATCTGGTAGTCTGAGCTTCCAACTTTTTTTTTTTTTAAATATTTATTTATTTGCTTTAGTTGTACACAATGCGTTTATTTGTACGTGGTGCTGAGGATCGAACCTGGGCCGCACACGTGCTAGGCGAGCACTCTACCGCTGAGCCACAATCCCAGCCCAGCTTTCCAACTTTTTAAAAAAAAATATTTTAAATGGTGTAGATCTTTTTCTTTTCATGTAATTTTTTGAGTCAGCTTATCTATTTCTATAAAACAGCATTGTGTGATTTGATTAGGATTGTGTTATAGATTACTTTAGGGTGAATTGACATCAGGATTGTTTTTTAATCCACGAATAAAATACCTTTCTCCATTTATTTATGTCTTTGATTTCTCTCAATGTTTTTAAGCTTTCAGTATAAAAATTGTACATCTTTTGTTATATTTAAGTGCTTTATGTTATTTGTTGCTGTTGTAATTGTAACTTTCTTAAAAATTTCAATATCAAGTTTATATAAATAAATCACTATTTTTATATTGTCCTTGAATATTATAATCTTGTTAAACTCATTCTTTTTTTTTTCAAATTTATTTTTTTATTCTAAGTTGTTAGAAATTATAGCAGAATGTATTACATTTTATATTATACTTGTAGAGCACATTTTTACATATCTCTGGTTGTATACAAAGTATATTCATAGCATTTGTGACTTCATACATGCACTTAGGGTAATGATATCCGTCTCATTCTACCATCTTTTTTTTTTCTTCACCCTTTTCCCCCCTCCCTTACCTTCCCTCCCCATAGGCCATCCTAGTGTTCCTCTAATCCTCCTATGCTCCCCATCCCAACCCCACTGTGAATAGGCCTCCTTATATCAGAGAAAACATTTGGCATTTGGCTTTTGGGACTGGCTAACTTCACTTAGCATTATATTCTCTAACTCCATCCATTTACCTGCGAGTGCCATGATTTTATTCTCTCTTATTGCTGAGTAATACTCCATTGTGTGTATATAAACCTCTGTCTCTCACCATGCACAAAATTCAACTCAAAGTGGATCAAGGATCTAGGAATTAGACCAGAGACACTACACCTAATAGAAGAAAAAGTAAGCTCTAATCTCCAACATGTTGAATTAGGCCCCAAGTTCCTTAATAAGAATCCTGTAGCACAAGAATTAATATCAAGAATCAATAAGTGGGATAGATTTAAATTACAAAGCTTCTTCTCAGCAAAAGAAACAATCAGTGAGGTGAATAGAGAGCCTACTAATTGGGAACAAATTTTTACCACATGCATGTCAGATAGAGCACTAATTTCTAGAATATATAAAGAACTCAAAAATCTTAACACCAAAAAAACAAATAACCCAATCAACAAATGGGCCAAGGAACTGAACAGACACTTCTCAGAAGAAGATATACAGTCAATCAACAAATACATGAAAAAATGTTCAACATCTCTGGCAATTAGAGAAATGCAAATCAAAACCACTCTAAGATTTTATCACACACCTGTCAGAATGGCAGCTATTAAGAACACAAACAACAATAAATGTTGGCGAGGATGTGGAGAAAGTTGCACACTCATACAGTGTTGGTGGGACTGCAAAATGGTACAGCTAATATAGAAAGCAGTATGGAGATACCTTGGAAAACTTGGAATGGAACCACCTTATGACCCAGCTATCCCACTCCTTGGTCTTTACCCCAAGGACTTAAAAACAGCATACTACAGGGACACAACCACATCAATGTTTATAGCAGCACAATTCACAATAGCTAGACTGTGGAACTCACTTATTAATTCTAATAGCTTTTGTAGATGTTAGGTAGAACTTGACATAGATAAAGCCATTTTGAAACATATCTTCCATTTTAGAAGAGTCACCATGTTAGTCACTCTGACTCAGTGTGACCTAAACCCCAGATAATACTCCACTATCATGCAAAGAAACTGGAAACATCCCATCATCATAAGAAAGGAAATTGTTATTTGGGAATGAAATCCTGAGAACACCTAGTTCCTTATGAAGGAAGTAGTGATACCACAAGGACTTTTCCCTGACTATCCCCTAGAAATGGCCTAACCACAAAAATTACCCACTCCTTCACTCCCCTTATCTACCCCGGCTGTAGGTGTATCTTGGGTCTTAGACTACACTGAGCCCCCCTCCACAGGTTTGTCCGGAATAAATCTGTGTTACTGTTGAGCCGCTTATCCTCTGTCTTTGTTTTCTTATAGTAGACTCAGTAGGGTTTTCTAGACAATCAAGCTGTCTACCAATAGAGACAGTTTTATCTCATATTTTCCCATGTTTGTATTTTATTTTCTTATCTCATTGCACTGGCTAGGACTTCTGGTTATGTAGAATAGGACAAGTCAGAGCAAACATTTTTGCATAGTTCCTTATTTTAGTAGAAAAGGCAATTTACTATTGAGTAGTTAGCCATAGAGTTTTTGTAGATACCATTTTAATCAGATTGAGGAAGTTCTGTTTAAGGCCTACTTTGCTTAGAGTTTTAAAAAAATTAACATTTTTTAAACACATTTTTTGTTGTTGATTGCCCTTTATTTTATTTTGTTTATTTATATACAATGCCGAGAATTGAACCCAGTGCCTCACACAGGCTAGGCAATTACTCTACCACTGAGCTACAACCCCAGCCCTAAAAAACTAATCTTATATGAAGGTTGTATCTTTATTTGATTGCAGAAATAATAATTAAGGTGGAAAGTTAACCCTATTTTTATTATTCTAAGACACCTGCTTATATTTTGGTGACTTTTCCTTCAGCCTTTTCTCTCTTGCAAGCCTATATATTTTAAAAAAATTGTGCATATTGTTTTATATTTTGCCCTTTCACTCAGCATTGCTTTGTGAGTACATATTACATCATGAATTGTTTTTGCAGAACTTGATTTGTCATGATTATGGGCTATTGTGCCATAAATATACCACCATTCAATTTTAGTTTTCTTATTATTAGTAAAATTATGTTTTCTCCTTTGAAATTAATATTAATTCTTTGTACTTAACTCCAATAATTTTCTTTTTATTGATTCCTAAAAATGTGATTGTCCCTTGAAATGTATCACTTTTTTTTCCTGGTTCTCATTATGTATTCATTGTCTCTGTTTTATTTGGTATTCCTAAAGTTTGATACCTCGGCTATTTAAGAAATAAGTTTTGGATTCAGTATCATTGGCTTTTAGAATATCACATTAAGCTAGAATCATTGAATTCAGAAACTTGGGTTTCTTTTGAGATTATCTAGTTTAAACCATTTAATTTACAGTTTTAGAGTCTTGAATTATTAAGTATTTTTTTCTGGTCACACTATTATTTTGTTGTCACTGATCTAATAGAATTCGCAATACATTCTATGTAACATTCTACTTGTGATTTTGTTCTGATAAGAATCATGGAAATATTTTTACCTAGCATCATGTAAAATCTTTATGTGTGTTGTTTTATTGAATTCTAGTCACCATATTTGATAGTGGCATTTTTCTCATTTCAAAGGTGAGGAAACCGTTTCTGACAATTGAGCGAACTTACATAAGGTTGTGTAAGAAGTGGTAGAAGTGTAATTTGATCACAGGACTTTCTGAATATAGATTTAGATACTTTTAGTTACAGCCTACACTAACAGTATTAATATGTTCTGGGTATTTTATATTTAGTGTGCTTTTAATTTTTTTAATTTTTATTTTTTTGGTACCATGGATTGATCCCAGGGGTGCTTAACCACTGGGCTACATCCCCAACCCTTTTCATTTTTTATTTTGAGACAAGGTTTCACTAAGTTGTGGAGGGCCTTACTCAGTTGCTGAGGCTGGCCTTGAATTTGGGACCCTCCTGCCTCAGCCTCCTAGCCTCTGGGATCACAGGTGTGCCCCACCATGCCTGTTTTTTTTTTTTTTTTTTTTTTTAATTCAAGATGGAATCTCTCTATGTTGCTCAGCTTGGGCTTGAACTCACATCTTCCATTCTTAGCCTTGTATGTTTATTTTGAATCTATTAATTTTAATGATTAGAATAAACACTAAAAATTAATAAACAAGGTATCAGCACTTCTGAAGTGTTTACTCAAATTTATGTCCTTTTATGACTTTCTTTATTTTCTAATTTTAAATTAGTTTAGACATTTGACCTGTACCATCTTCCTTCTACTGTCAAATCCCCAATACCAATATTTTTGTTGGCCAGGTATGATAGAATCTCATTTAAAGAATTAGAAACATGCTGTCACAAGCAGAGAATACAACACTTTTTAAAAAAATTTTGAAATGTTAAGAATTTTTAATTGTAATAGGCTTAATACATGAAGATTAGAGATAATGTTATCTACTTTAAAACACATCATGTTATAATTCTAGCAAGCCTGTGTGTTTTCCTTAAAAGTATATGTACATTTTGGTATTTATGTACTGCATTTCAACACAGACTAACTATGTGAATAAAACACCTATTTTGTGAAGTGTGAAATCATTTTTCCCTTGTATTCAGAAGAGGTTCACTTTCTTCTCCTTTTGCCACCTCCTTCCAGAAATAGGCCTAGATAATGGAAAGACCAGTCAAATTGCTTTTTTGTGTTGTGTCCACCCCTGTGATAAAAGATTAGCTTTATATGATCACTTCAAAAAGTTGCTTTACTTTCATGAGAATTCAGAACTGCAGTTGTAGTACAGATAGCGCTACATACTATGCAAGATCCATTATGTACTTCAAGAATATGCTTCACTGATAGATGGGATATTATTATATCTATGAATATTATATATATTAATTCATATATATTATATATATGAATATTATTATGCATGGTTAGGTATCAGTAGAACATAGCGATTAAGATTAAAGGTGAGATTAAGTATTATTTTAATTATAAATTTAATAAAGATTACTTAAAATGAGATTATACATTTTTTCAGTTTGCCCAAATTGGCATGAGAACCAAACTAAGCCTGCTAAAGCTGAATGCATGAAGGTACTACCCTGAATCAGAAGACAAGTTGAAACGAATACTTCTATTCTATTCTGTCGAATGTTTAAAATTGGTAATAGTTTTCATGAGATAGTCAGATGTCTTATCTGTTGTCTGTTATACAGAAAAAGGTTTATATTATTAACTTCTCTTTTTATCCATATTACCAATTTTTGCTTTTTGAGTGGAATGTTAGGTTCATTTACAGTTATTATTGATAAGGTAAGCCATGCCATCTTACTGTTTGCTTTTTGTATATTTTCAGTGTGAATGGTTTTTTGTTATTGTTTCTGTTGTTCCTTAATTCCTCTGAATTACTGCCTTCTCTGACTTATTTTGTAGTAAATAGATATATTCTGATGTTCCATTTTAATTTCTTTTATTACATATTTTGAAGTTATTTTCTTAGTTTTTGATGTGAGAATTGCAAAATGACAATTTATAACAATCTACTTTGGATTAATACTAACTTAAATTTATTAAAAATTTGCTCCCCTTTGTACTGTTTTAACAAATGTTATATCTTTTTATATTGTGTGCTCATCAATATAGATTTAAAATTTTTGCTTTATGCAGTTGTCTTTCATATCAGGAGTAAGAGAGTCACAAATATACATTTATATTGTCTTTTGTATTTACTTACCACTGTTACTTTTACCAGTACTGATGCTGTCATTATGCTCATGTTGATATGCTTGATGGTTTCCCATTGTTTTCTTGATGCTTTTGTTCATTTTTGTCCCTTCTTTTTTTCTTTCTATTTCTCAGACAGGACAATATCAATTGACCTATCTTCAAGTTCATTTCCCCTGCCAGCTCAAATGTACTATGAGCCCTTCTAGTGAAATTTTCAATTAAGTTGTTGTACTTTCAACTCCCAAGTTTCTACTTATTTCTTTTTTTTATAATTCCTATTTTTCATTAATAATATGTTTGGTGAGATATAGCTATCAGTCTCCCTCCACTTTATTAATATGTGGTTATCTTTAGTTCTTTGAGGCTGTATTTTTGACCATATTTAAAGTAGCCAATTTTGATTTCATTGTCTAATAATTCCAATGTCTGTGCTACCTTAGTGCTAATTTTATTAACAGCCCTTTTTCTTCTCTGTGTAATTTCTTGTTTCTTGCATGTCTTATTTTTTTTATTGAAAACTATAAATATAGATTCTGTCTCCTTCCCAGTTGTTGTTGTAGCCATTATTGCCCTTGTTGGTGTTTGTTTGCATAGTAGCTTTCCTGAACTCTTTATGTATGTGGCCACTGAAGTCTCTGGTTAGCTTACAGAACACCTAATGATAGATGATTATTTCCTTAAATGCCTGGAACCAATGAGTCTCCCGGGCTTTGTCAAGGATCTCTGTGCATGATGGGGCATGCCTATAATACTCAGGTAGGCAGTTTATAACTCTGCCTTAGCCTTCATTTCCTGTTTGTGTAGGACTTGAAAATTAGCCGAGGGTGAAAGCTTTGGACAATCTTAGGTCTTTCTTGAGCCCACACAGATATTCATGAGTATGCATACAATGCTATACATGACCTCAGCTTTTTAGATTTTCAGGAAAATATTGATCGGATCTTTTCAAAGTCATTCTATGGATATCTTATTCCCCAGCTTTAATTTTGAAATTTCCCAGCTTTTCCTTTGGTTAGCTTGTTGTTTGTTCCAACTGTTACTACCATGTCAGGCAGATGTGATGTTAAACAATTGGTCCTGTTTGTTTTTGACAAATACAGTCTGGGGAAAAGATTACTGGCACTGGGCATGCCCTGAGTCACATCAAATAAAGACAATCACAGGAGTGGCATTTTCCAAGGAACTGCTGTGAAGGACAAAAATGAAAATTTCTGGGAATGGGGCTTTGGAGGAGTTCCAACCCCATTTTGCTTCTCTGGTAGCTGTCAGGGTGCTGAATTGAATCATGATTTTGAGCCTGTTGGTTTTCAAGGCTATCATGGTACTGGGGAGTTGAGGGAGCAACTGAGGGAGGTAAGAATAGGACAGGTTAAAATACCACAAAGCTTTCTATTACTCAGATTCAACAGTTTTTCTTTACATTCTCCCTAGATTGTTGCAATTCTTTGATTTCAAGTTCCGAAAAAGTCGATATTAACAAATTTTGCCATTATTGCTTTTATTTTATGGAGAACATTTTTGCTGATGTCATGTACACTATTTTAATGGTCCAAATTCTTTTGAATGTCACTTTTGAAAATAACAATCAGTTATTTTCTACTATTTCTCTTCATCATCTATGTGTATTACAGCCTCATGTAAGAGATCATTTCAGGATTATTCTAATTTAGATATTTTAAAATTTCCCATGTATTTTAAAGTTATTTAGCAGTGGTAGGCATCTGCTTGATGCTGTGGATAAAAACTATAGTATGCTCCTATCTTTAGGAAGGTGACTTAGTCAGAAATTTGTAAATGAAGCAAAATTGGTTTGTTAGTTGAATGAGTGAAAAACATCTAATAAGGGATAATGTAAAATACTTTTATTGATAATATACCTCAGACATAGAATGTTATAAACCATTATGCCATTTTGTCTTTATAAAATTGGGTCAATTTATGTAGAGGAGAATTTCAGTTTGGGCTTCTGAATTATGGCTAAAAAGTTATTGCATTTTTAGAATGATTATGCTGAAAGGGCAAAGTATAGAAACATTTATTAAACACTTGCTGTGTATTGTGCCTGAGTATATTACTTGGCAAAATTGTTTTTTCTGGTTAAGGAGTTTGCTAGTAAAAGACAGATAACCAGAAGCCAAGTTTTTATTGATTTAGTGAATATCTTGACATCTTGAGATATGAGAGTAATGAAAGCAAATACATTATAGTAGGGGCATTGATTGTTAAGGAACAGGATCCTCAAAATTGGAATGGGTATCCTGATAAAGTTGGTGACATTAAATTCCTAAATTGTGATGAGTCTTTGCCACGCGAAGAGAACTACCCCCTCCTCTATGGGAATAACCCCACTTTTTTATTTTTTTCAGATTTTAAAATTTATTAATTTAATTTAATTTGTTAGACATGCTTTTAGAGTGTAATTCCTTTCATATTACATATAAAGAACAAAGTTTTCCAAGTCATTGGTTTTACACAATGTATTTTTATACCATTTGAGTTTTTATACATGCACTTAGTATATTGATGTCAAACTCCTTCTGCCATTGTTTCTATCCCCTTGCTCCTTTCCCTCCCCTCCCCCCTTTTTTCTATTTAACATTCCTTCATTTCTCTCATCCCCCCTCCCTTGCCACTATAATTCAGTATCATTATAGCAAAGGAATTAATCGACCTTTGGTTTTCTGGGATTGGCCGACTTCACTTATTTTCTCCAACTCCATCCATTTACCTGCAAATGCCATGATTTTATTCTCTTTTAGTGCTGAGTAGTGTTCCATTGTGTATATATACCAAAGTTTCCCTATCCATTCATCTATTGATGGGCATCTGGGTTGTTTCCACAATGTAGCTATTGTGAATTGTGCTGCTATGAACATTGATGTGGCTGTGTCCCTGGAGTATGCTATTTTTAAGTCCTTTGGGTATAGACCGAGGGGTGGGATAGCTGGGTCAAATGGTGGTTCCATTCCAAGTTTTTCTAGGAATCTTCATACTGCTTTCCAAATTGGCTGTACCAATTTGCAGCCCCACCATCAATGTAAGAGTGTGCCCTTTTCCCCACATCCTTGCCAGCATTTATTGTTGTTTGTGTTCTTAATAGCTGTCATTCTGACTGGCATGAGATGAAATCTTAGAGTAGTTTTGATTTGCATTTCTCTAATTGCTAGAGATGTTGAACAATTTTTCATGTATTTGTTGATTGATTGTATGTCTTCTTCTGAGAAGTGTCTGTTCAGTTCCTTAGCCCATTTATTGATCGGGTTGTTTGGTTTTCTGGTGTAAAGGTTTTTGAGAACTTTATATATCCTTGAAGTTAATGTTCTGTCTGATGTGCATGTGGTAAAGATTTGCTCCCATTCTGTAGGTTCTCTGTTCACCTCACTGATTGTTTCTTTTGCTGAGAAGAAGCTTTTTAGTTTGAATCCATCCCATTTATTAATGTTTGGTTTTAGTTCTTGCGCTATAGGGGTCTTATTGAGGATGTTGGGGCCTAATCCAACATGTTGGAGATGTGGGCCTACTTTTTCCTCTATTAGGTGCAAGGTCTCTGGTTTAATTCCTAGGTCCTTGATCCACTTTGAATTGAGTTTTGTGCATGGAGAGAGATAGAGATTTAATTTCATTTTATTACATAAGGATTTCCAGTTTTCCCAACACCATTTGTTGAAGAGGCTGTCTTTTCTCCAATGAATGTTTTTGGTACCTTTGTCTAATATAAGATAACTGTAGATGTGTGGGTTAGTCTCTGTGTCTTCTATTCTGTACCATTAGTCTACTGGTCTATTTTGGTGCCAATACCATTCTGTTTTAGTTACTATTGCTTTGTAATACAATTTAAGGTCTGGAATAGTAATGCCCCCAGCTTCATTCTTCTTGCTAAGAATTGCTTTGGCTATTCTGGGTCTCTTATTTTTTCAGATGAATTTCATGATTGCTTTTTCTATTTCTATGAGGAATGACATTGGGATTTCGATTGGTATTGCATTGAAATTATATAGTGCTTTTGGTAGAATAGTCATTTTGACAATATTAGTTCTACCTATCCATGAACAAGGCAAATCTTTCCATCTTGTAAGATCTTTAATTTCTTTCTTTAGTGTGCTGTAATTTTCATTGTACAGGTCTTTCACTTCTTTTGTTAGGTTGATTCCTAAGTATTTTATTGTTGGGGTCTTTGGAATTCGTCGTCCAAGAGGGTAAAGAGCTCTGGCTCTCTGGCTGCTTTCCACGCCCTGTTATGGACCTGACCCAAGCCGGGGGCATTAGAACCGAAACCACCCTAAGGATAGGATAGGGGACTCTGCCAATAGGAATTGCCCATGTTCTTTACCTGTTTCTATAATCTCCTTGCTGACTGGTCCTTGTCCACTATAAGACTGTCCACCTTCCTCAATAAACCCGAGTTCCAGCGCTACCTGATTGGGCTCCCTGGTGTGTCCCTGAGTCTTTTGAAGGCGGAGGAGGGGGCGCCAGCGGCCTTTTGCTTTCCCAGTCTCATCTCATTTGTTGAGGTATGCACTTCTAGCCTACTTTGCTGGACAAAGAAGGCTCACCCCGGGTCACGAAGGGTTAAAGACCTCCAACCCCTTTATAATTTCCCGACATTTTATTTTATTTTTTGACGTTATAGTAAATGGGGTGGATTTCCTAGTTTCACTTTCTGAGGATTTGTTGCTGATGTATAGAAATGCCTTGGATTTATGGGTATTGATTTTATATCCAGCCACTTTGCTGAATTTGTTTATTAGATCTAGAATATTCTGGTGGAGTTTTTTTGGATCTTCTATGTATAGAATCATATCATCTGCAAATAGTGATAATTTGAGTTCTTCTTTTCCTATCCATATCCCTTTTATTTCTTACATCTGTCTAATTGCAATGGTAGGGTTTCAAGAACTACGTTAAATAATAGTGGTGAAAGAGGACATCCCTGTCTTGTTCCAGTTTCTAGAGGGGAATGCTGTCAGCTTTTCTCCATTTAGGATGATGTTGGCCTGGGGCTTAGCATAGATGGCCTTTATGATGTTGAGTTATGATCCTGTTATCCCTATTTTTTCTAGCATTTTTGAACATGAAGGGGTGCTGTGTCTTGTCAAATGTTTTCTCTGTGTCAATTGAGATGATCATATGATTTTATCTTTGAGTCTATTGATGTGGTGAATAACATTTATTGATTTCCTTATGTTGAACCAACCTTGCATTCCTGGAATGCACCCCACTTGATCGTGATGTACTATTTTTTTGATGTGTTTTTGTATTTGATTTGCCACAATTTTATTGAGTATTTTTGCATCTATATTCATTAGAGATATTGGTCTGAAGTTTTCTTTCTTTGATTTGTCTCTGCCTGGTTTTGGAATCAGGGTGATATTGGCCTCATAGAATGAGTCTAGAAGGGTTCCCTCGTTTTCTATTTCATGGAATAGTTTGAGAAGTATTGGTGTTAGTTCTTCTTTAAAGGTCTGGTAGAACTTGGTTGTGTATCCATCTGGACCTGGGCTTTTCTTGGTTGGTAGGTTTTTGATGGCATCCTCTATTTCTTTGCTTGAAATTGATCTATTTAAGTTGTGTATGTCATCCTGATTTAGTTTAGGCATATCGTATATTTCTAGACATTTGTCGATGTCTTCATTATTTTCTATTTTGTTGGAGCACAGATTTTCAAAATAATTTCTAATTATCTTCTGTATTTCTGTAGTGTCTGTCGTGATGTTTCCTTTTTCATCACATATATTGGTAATTTTAGTTTTTTTCTCTCCTTTTCTTAGTTAGCATAGCTAATGGTTTATCAATTTTATTTATTTTTTCAAAGAACCAACTTTTGGTTCTGTCGATTTTTTCAATTATGTTTTTTGTTTCAATTTTATTGATTTCGGCTCTGATTTTAACTATTTCCTGTCTTCTGCTTTTGGGGTTAATTTGTTCTTCGTTTTCTAGGGCTTTGAGGTGTAATGTTAATTCATTCATTTGTTGACCTTTTCTTCTTTGAAGGAATGAACTCCATGCAATGAATTTTCCTCTTAGTACTGCCTTCATAGTATCCCAGATATTTCGATATGTTGTATCGGTGTTCTCATTTACCTCTGAGAATTTTTTAATCTCCTTTTTGATGTCTTCTGCAACCCATTGTTCATTCAATAGCATATTATTTAGTCTCCAGGTTTTGTTTCTTATTTTATCATTGATTTCTGGTTTACATTCCATTATGATCTGGTAGTATCTCTACTTTTTTATATTTGCTTAGAGTTGCTTTATGGTATAATATATGATCTATTCTAGAGAATGATCCATGTGCTGCTGAGAAGAAAGTGTACAGACTCGTTGATGGATAATATACTCTCTACATATAAGTTGAATCTAAGCTATGGATTGTATTATTGAGTTTTACAGTTTCTTTGTTTAGCTTTTGTTTGGAAGATCTATCCAGTGGTGAAAGCAGTGTGTTAAAGTCACCTAGAATTATCGTGTTGTGGACTGTTTGGTTCTTGAACTTGAGAAGGGTTTGTTTGATGAACGTGGATGCTTCGATATTTGGGGCATAAATATTTAGGATAGTTATTTCTTGTTGATGTATGATTCCCTTAAGTAGTATGAAATGCCCTTCCTTATCTCTTTTGATTACCTTTGGCTTGAAGTCTACTTTGTTTGATATGAAGATGGAAACCCCTGCTTGCTTACGTAGTCCGTGTGAGTGGTATATTTTATCCTATCCTTTCACCTTCAGTCTGTGGGCGTCTTTTCCTATGAGATGTGTCTCTTGAAGGCAGCATATTGTTGGGTCTTTTTTTAAAATCCAATCTATCAGCCTATATCTTAATTGGTGAGTTTAGGCCATTAACGTTCAGGATTATTATTGAGATATGATTTGTATTACCAGTCATTTTAAATTTTATTTAATTCTATTTCATTTTTGGTTTTTAGCTTGACTTAATTTCTCCTATGTTTAGTTTTCCTTTATTGTTGTTCTTCCCTTTGAAGGTTTTCATTTTTGTTTTTCAATTCCTCCTCAAGAAATATTTTGCCAAGGATGTTCTGTAGTGCTGGCTTTCTTGTTGTAAATTCTTTTAGTTTTTGTTTATCATGGAAGGTTTTTATTTCAACATCAAGTCTAAAGCTTAATTTTGCTGGATATAAGATTCTTGGTTGGCATCCCTTATCTTTTAGAGCCTGGTATATGTTGTTCCAGGCTCTCCTTGCTTTGAGGGTCTGGGTTGAAAAATCTGCTGTGATGCGAATTGGTTTTCCTCTATAGGTTATCTGATTTTTCTCTCTTGTGGCATTTAAAATTCTATCCTTATTTTGTATGCTAGGCATTTTCATTATAATGTGCCTTGGTGTGGATCTGTTGTAATTTTGTACATTTGGCGTCCTATGTTTGTTTTTTTTTTTGGGTACATTTGGCGTCATGTATTTGTTTTTCAAATTCATTCTTCTTGTTTGGGAAATTTTCTGATATTATTTCATTAAATTGATTTTGTATTCCTTTAGATTGATTCTCTGCACCTTCCTCAATTCCAATAAATCTTATATTTGGTCTTTTGATGGTGTCCCATATTCTTGGATATTTTGTTCATGGTTTCTTACCATATTCACTGTGTGGTCAACTTTATTTTCAATATTATATATTTTGTCCTCATTGTCTGAGGTTCCATCTTCCAAGTGATCCAGTCTATTGTTGCTACTAGTTTTTCAAATGGCCCATTGTTTCTTTCATTTCAAGTATTTCTGTTTGTTTTTTTCTCAGCCTCTCTATTTCTTTCTTGAAATAATTTTTTGCTACCTGGATTTGTTCCCTTATCTCTTTGTTATTGTGATTGATGGTTACCTGTATTTGATCTCTTATCTCTTTTTTGGAGAGATCAATTTTTGCCTGTATCTTCTCACTGAGGTCATTTTTTAAATTTGGAACTCCTTTTCTGATATTTTATCTACTGTGCTTTCTATGGATTCTATTGCTGTAGTATCTTGGTTTGTTTGGGGCATTTTCCTCCCTTGTTTTTTCATGATACCTATGTGTTTTCTCCTCTTGCAGTGTAAGTCTGAGGTATTACTGTTTCTGACCTATTGTCTTATATCTTCCCTACAGGTTACCCGATGCCTCACTTTTAATGGAAAGATCAATATTACAGCATTCAAAGTACCCAACGTATTGCCATGTATCAGTTAATTTCTATTTTTATATTTATAATTTTGACACTTTAAGCATAAATGATGAGATCAATTATCTTCTATCATTTAGTCAGTATTTTTGTGTTGTGGTTCACAGTATCTAATGGTAGAAGGGGGGACTTTTGGGTTGGCTAAAACGTTTGTGAGGTAGGATGTGAGAACATAGAGGTATTAGATTATTTGACTAGTGAGCAGGTAATCATGGGAATTAGGGTGTTAGTAGGTGAAACAAGAGATAGATATCCCCATGTAGTATTCCCTGTTCCTGTGTCCGGGGCCTGTTCCCTGACCTGTAGGCAGAGGTAGAGAATACCTGTGGCTCCTGAGTGGGTGGGCAGAGCTGGGAACAGAAGCAGATGGGCACAGCTGGAATGCTTGCAGGCTGGGGCTTGTTCCCTGCAGTGCACAGCAGGGATGGCATCTCCAAGGTGGGCGGGCCGAGCTGGGAAAGCATGCTGGAGGGCCTAGCTGGAACTCTTTCAGGCTGGGGCTTGTTCCTCTGACAACCTGGGATCTTCACCCCACTTTTGAGGGGATTAATTCTCCATTGTTTGGAGGAAACTTCATGAAAGACAATGCTGAAGCTCCGGAGGACCTGCCTCTGTCATCCCTCATCTTTTTTTTTGGTACTGGGGATTGAACAATTGGCTACTGAGCCACATCCCCATCCCTATTTTGTATTTTATTTAGAGAGGGTCTCACTGAGTTGCTTAGTGCCTTCCTCTTATTGAGCCTGGCTTTGATCTTACAATCCTCCTGTCTCAGCCTCCTGAGCTGCTGGGATTACAGATATGAGCCATGGCATCCAAGTCATCTTTTTTTTTTTTTTTTTTTTTTTTAATTTTATTTGTTCTTTTTAGTTATACATGACAGTAGAATATATTGTGACGTATTTATATAAACAATGAGTACATCTTATTCTAATTAGGATCCCATTCTTGTGGTTTTACATGATGTAGAGATTCATTGTAGGTGTATTAATCCTTCATTCTAGACCTAAGCTAGGCTTAAGTCTCATTAAGCCCTAGAAATAAGGCACAAATTGTGATGTATGAGAAAATGTGCAACACTCTGAAGGACCGATGTGAGTTTTTTAGTTTCACATGTGGGACACATGTTTGTATTGATAGTAAGGGTGTTGGATAATGATGGAAGGAACCTAAAGTTGGATTAGGCTGAATATATTGATATTGGCTCAGTAAGCAGAGATTCTGCATTTACTTTTGCAGCTTGGAGAGTTAGAAAGGACTCCTCAAAGGGGAATTCAGCCTTCCCTTCATTCAAGGGGTTCCAGGTTTGCAAACTGTCTCATGAGTCATAATGCACTGATTATTTTGATTTGACTTTTGTTCACTTAACCTAGAAATGTTCTGCTTATGCAGATCAACTAAAAATATAGTAGCCTCCCTATTTCACTTGTAGAAACACCATGATCAAATAGCCACTGCCAATAATCAGACTCTTCTGATTGCTTCTTTGACTCTAATACTCTAATGACCATTATGGTAACCACACCCACCTTGTACTGAGCAGTTCAGTTTTGCCACTTGCTCCCAGTTCTGCCATACAAGAATCTAACTCTACAACTGCATAGGTTTTCCAATTCAGTGACTGCAGTTCTCACTATAAGGTCTGGCCTTTTGAGCAGAGCAATCACAGAATATCCTTAGTACACTGCCAAAAATTTATACTCAGCCTTTTCCCCCTCCTTTAAAGGAACCTGCACTTCTTTTACCAGGATAACTATGCATTGGGGAAAAAGAAATAATCAGACCTCTTGGGGACTGGTTATGAACTGAAATTAATTCCATGAGGTTCAGAATGTCCCTGTGATCCATCAGTCACAATAAGGGATCATGAGCATTGAGAGATCAGTCGAGTTATAGCTTACATTATTTTCACTGAGACTTGTTAGTTCTTAAATGCCTTCTTGGGTTAATTCCTCAATTTTGGAATGCTTAAGTATAATAGCTGGCAGAGTCTCTATAGTTGGTTCTCTGATCAATGAAGTGAGAGCTGTTCTCATGGTAAAGACCTAGTAGAAGCCTTTGGAACTTTGTCAACCTAGGAAAGTACAATCAAAAGTAGTAACACTTTTCAGGAGAGATTAGAGATTAGTGCTATTGTTAAGGACTTGAAAGATATGGGGATGGTGATTCCTGCCACATCCATGTTCAACTCTCCTATTTGGCCTGTGCAGAAAACAAATGGATCTTGGAAAATGACAGTGGCTTATCAGGATCCTAACCAAATAATGACTCCCATTGTGGCTGCTGTACCAGATGTGTTTTTATTGCTTTAAGCAAGTTATTTTATTCCTGGTACTTGGTATGCAGTTATTGATCTGGCAAATATCTTTTTCCACATCTGTGTCTACAAGGCCTAACAGTTGCAGTTTAGTTCTACCTGGTAATGTCAGCAATACACATTCACTGTCCTACCTCAGGTGTATAACAACTCTCCAGTCCTGTGTCATAATTTAGTTCTCAGGAATCTTGATCACCTTTTTCTTGTACAAGCTATCACACTGATCCATTACATAGGTGGCATGCTGAATGGACTTAGTGAGGGAGAAGTAGCGATTACTGTAGACTCATTGATAAGACATCTGCATATCAGAGAGTGGGAAATAAATTCATCTAAAATTCTGGGGTCTTTATCCCAGTGAAATTTCTAGGAGTCTGCTGGTGTGGGGAATGTTGAGATATTTATACTAAGATGCAAGTTAAGAAAATGTTACAGTTGGCCTCTCCTACAGCCCAGACAGGCATTATATCTAGTGGGCCTTTTTGAAATAAAATATTTCTCATTTGGGTGTGTTATACTGACTCATTTACCATGTGACTCCTCAAAAGTTGCGGGTTTTGAATAGGGCTCAGAATAAGAAAATGTTCGACAGTGGGTCTAGTTTGCTATACAATCTCTTCTGCCATTTGGGCCATATGATCCAGCAGCTCCAGTGTATTTGATATGTCAGTGGCAGATAGGGATGCTGTTTGGAGCTTTTGACAGGCCCTCTATGTGAATCGCACACAGCTCATACCCTTGAAATTATAGAACAAAGCCCTGCTATCCTACGTTAATAACTACTTCACTTTTGAGAAATAGCTCTTGATCTGTTGTGGAGCCTCAGTAGATACTGACACTTACCTGTGGGCCACCAAATTACCATGTGACCTGAGAGCTGTGTGTTTGACTTAACCCATAAATTTGGGTGTGTGCAGTATTGAGGGTGCAAAACATTTATCCTTTTTGGACTGGTCATGAGAGTTAAATTGACTTAAGACAGATTAACAATAGAAAACAAATTAAGTTTCATGTGACATGGGAACACTCATAAGACAGACTCAAAATAAAAGAAGTGGTTAGAATTAATCATTATGTACTGAATTGAATAAAGAATATTGAGTTGTAAAATTTGTAGGCAAAGGATCATGGGCTAGGTCATTAATTGGTAGAGAAATTACTAGGAAGATGAGTTAACTAATATTTGCTTATATGGATTTCACATGGCTTCATCTTCCCATCTTTGATAAGAATGCTGTTTTCCTTTTGGTATAGGGAGAACATCTTTTACATGGGAACTTTATCTTCTGTTTCAAAGAAGCAGAAAGAAGGTCATAGTGATAGCTGGTACCTTCTATTTTTAAAGTACCTTTGGTTTAAAATAAACAATACACCCCAGCAGCATACTTCAGGGCAACATATTCTTAATTCCTTCAGCAGCAGCACTCTATCACCAAATGAAAGGATTATATTTGGGATTAGGCCCAAGCAGGCCCTGGAAACCCAAAAAAGTTCCACGAAGAGGTGGTCCCTTACTGTGCTATACTATCATTTTTCTTTCAGCCTACACCTGTGACCTCATGGAGAGTTTCCCAAAATCAATTGACAGATGAAAAGAAAACTCAGGCTTGATTTACAGATGGTCTGCATGATATGCAGGCATCATTCAAAGGCAGACATCTGCAGCTCCTTTTGGGGGAATATCTGGATAGTGATGAAGGGAAATCCTTCCAGTGGCTAGAAATTTTAGCAGTGTATCTGGTCATTCATTTTGCCTAGAGGAGAAATGGCCAGGTGTGTGATGAGACACTGATATGAGTTGTGTTAATGATTTGGCTGGATGGCTAGGAACTTAGAAGGAACAAGGTTAGAAAACTTGGGGAAGGGATGTATAGATGTATAGATAGACCTCTCTGAATAGGCAAAACATTCTTGAAGATATTTGTGTCCACTCTTAATGTGCAACAAATGGTGATGTCAGCAGAGGAGGATTTTAATGATCTAGTAGATTGACTTATTCTGCGGATCCTAGCCATTCTCTTTCCCTAGCCTCTCATGCTGTTGTCCGATGGGCTCATAAACCAAGTGGTTGAGAGGGATGGTAGTTACACGTGTTTTAGCAACATGAACTTCCACTTATGAAGGTTGATCTGAGTATGGCCACTGTTGAACGCCCATTCTGCCAGTAGCAGCCACTAACATTGAGAGCTTGATATGGCACCATTCCCCAGACTATCAGCTAGCTAGCTAGCTACCTAGCTGCAGGTCTTGGACCACTTCCATTATGGAAAAGGCAGGATTTTATTGCTACTGGAATAGACACTTATTTTGGTTGTGAATTTTCCTTCCTACATGGAATTCTGCCAAAACTGCCATCTGTGGATTTACAGAGTGCCTTATCCAGCATCAGGGTGTTCTATACAGCATTGCTTTTGATTAAGAAATTCAGTTTGCAGCAAAGGAAATATGGCAGTACATGGTACTTATGGAATTCACTAGTCTTACCATGTTCCTTACTATTCAGAAATAGTTGGCTTAATGGAACAACAGTAGGATGGCCTTTTGAAGACTCCGTTACAGTGCCAATATTGGTGGAAATACCTTGAAAAATGGCCAGGATTCCCCAGAAGGCTGCATATTCTTGGAAATAGCATCCAGTATAAGGCATTGTTCTTCCATTGTGAAGATTCATGAGTCAAGGAATCAAGGAGTAGAAATGGGAGTTTCACTATTCACTATTACTTCTAGTGACCTACTAGCAAACTTTTACTTCCTGTTTCCATGATCTTATGCCCTAGACGAATGCTTCTACCAGAAGGCACAACAATGATTCCATTTAACTGAAAGTTAAGACTTTCCCTGGCAACTTTGGCCTCTTCATGCCTCTGAATATATAGGGAAAGAAGAGTATTGCTCTTGCTTGGGTGATTGATCCTGACTATCAGGGAGAAAGTAGTCTTCTATTTCACAGTGGAGGCAAGGAAGAATATGTATGGAATATAAGAGACTCTTAGAATGTCTCAATATTACCATGCCCTGTGGTTAAGGTGAGTGGAGATCTAAACAACCCAACCCAGGCAGGACTATTATGGCCATGACCCTTCAGAAATAAGGTTTGGCTCACCCTATTAGGTAAACAATCATACCTAGCTAAAGTGCTTGCTAAAGGCAAAGGGAATATACAGAGAGTAGTGGAAGAAGGTAGTCATAAATACCAGCTATGATCAAATGACCAGATTTGAAACAAGGACTATAATTTTCATGTGTATTTTCTTCTCATTTGCTTATGAATATGTATGTGGTGTGTGTGTGTATGTATGTGTGTAGTATAAAGCAGAGATCTTTGTTCCCTCTTTTATTCTTCATTAACAAAATATTTTGACTTTATATCATAGAATTTAAATATTGTTAGTTTTGCATTATAGTATTTAAGTTATAGTATATCAAGGAGAAGAGTAAACATCAGTCAAGGACTTCACCTCTTCTAGGGAAAGGGTTAATGCATTTCCAGTTGTATGTAGGATATTTGTATCATAGTAAGTGGGATTATGACCTTGTTATTTTTTTGGAGACTAAGTGTGGATTAAGAAGATTCATGTGGGTGCCAGGTTGATAAGTGATGAACTTGAGATGGTTAATTTTATTTGTCAAGTTGACTGGGCCATAGTTTACCCAAATATTTGATCAAACATTATTTTGGGTGTGTCTATAAGGATGTTTTTGAATATTAACATTTGAATTCACAGACTGAATAAAGCAGATTGCCCTCCCTAATGTGAATGCCTTATCCTGTCAATTGAAGATCTGAATAGAATAAAAAAGCTATGTCAGGAAGCTTATTCTTCCTGACTGGGTTGGGACGTCAGTCTTTTCCTGCACTTGTACTGAAATTTGGACAGTTGGCTGTTCTGGTTCTCAGGGCATCAGATATAGACTAGAACTCATACTGTCAGCTTCCTGGTTCTTAGGCCTGTATTATCATGCTCCTGGGTCTCTAGCTTGCTGACTACAGATCTTGGGACTTTTCAACCTTCATAATTGTGTGAGCCCTTATGATCAATTTACACAGACACACATAGATGCACCCTGTTGTTACTCTTTCTCTGAAGAACCCTGAGTAAGATACAACAAAACAAAACAAACAAATGAACAACAAATGATAATTGACTGTTTCTTTCTCAGAATAGCAACAACAATAGGCTGTGATTGGCATGGAAGAAGGTCAAATATAGAGCTAATAATGTATTGTCATTTTACCACATAATTTATCAAGAAGGGCCATCTTGAAGTTCACTAACAATTTGCCTTTATTCCTTTTAGTATCCCAAAGGCAACTTAATAAGTAAATGTCTATACTATATGGAAGGGGGATGGAAAATAGTAAGATGCTTAAGATACCGACTCCTAGTGCAAGGAAAAATTGTTGTAAATTTCATAGAAGTTTAGGCTAAGATATCATAATTAGCTACAGACACATTCAAGCAATGGAATCTATATTGCCAGTTATATTGAGTTTTAACAACAGTCTCTAGTGACTGACAAATATCTGCTTTGATTTGAACGTATTTGGTAAAACTCAGGTATTATTATTTCTGTTGTTCTCTGAGATTTATTATTTATTTATTTATTTAATCACAATACCATTTTAGATTATGGACAATAGTCATTATGCCCCTGTTCTCCCTGTTGAGGGCTACTGGGAAAAAATTTTACCAATATACCCAAAGGGAATCCTATGCTCAATAAGATACTGCTTAAATAAAATAGGGGAAACCTATGCATAACTGTACTCAGTACTTAATTTTACTTTGTTTTGTTTTTTAAAGAGAGAGTCATGAAAACTATAGGATTTCCTTTTGAAAGATTTTTTTTTTTTTTTTTTGAAAAAGAATGTTTGGATACTTTTAGCATTTAAAGTTGGTTAATTACCACACATTCTTTCCATTTCCATTGTGATTGTGTAACAGTGCTGAGGTCTGGAATCATGCAACTCATTACTGAGCTTTTTTGTTTCTCTTCCATTCTCACCAGAACTCTTTCCCTGTGTTTCTGATGTTGTATTGTATAGCAAGCTTTTCTTGGTTCTCAGTCTTAGAAATATGGAGAGAGAGTCATTTTGTAAGCAGAGCATATCTTTATTTCTCTTGCAATTCAGTTATTTGAACATATTTCAATAATCAAAAAGATACATTGTACCTCAAAATTATCACAGAACTCAGTTATTCTAACCAAGAAAGATGTACCATCTTTTTGGATACTTATGTATGGCGAATTAATGAACTTTGTCTATTCTCTAGGAGAAGGACAACTATAACAAATTATTTCCATACTTTTGTATATATACAATCGTACAACTATACAATTGTGCTCTTTTTGTGTCCAGCTTATTTCATTTAGCCTAATGGCTTAGGGTTCCTTTATATCATAGCATGTATCAGGATTTCATTCCTTTTAAGGCTGAATTATATTTGATTGTATATGTATTCCATATTTTGTTTATTCATTGTTTCCCACCTTATGACTATCACAAATAGTGCTGCCATGGACATGCCATGGACATGGGTATATAAACATCTGTCTGAATGTCTGCTTTTAGCTCTTTTGGTATGTACTCCAAAGTGGAATTGCTAGGTTGTATGGTAGTTTTATTTTATGTTTTTTTTGTGATTATACTATTTTCTGGGAGATGATATTTCTATGTTTGCTATTTTAAAGAAGCACCACATTAGTTTCCTACACACACAGTATTTTAAAGTCTATTTCCTTTATTTGGTTCAATGGATAGTGAACCCTGTAGGAAGGAGCTGCTAAGACAGTGTGAGTAACAGCCAAGCAGTCTTTAGTCTTGCTGAGAGCCATCATCTTTGTTAACATATTGGTCTGAAAACCAGTGTTTCTCAGAAAGTGGTCCTGGAACCAGCAGTATAAAAAATAACCTGTTATATAAGTAGTTTTGCAAATGTCACCCTATATATATTCATTCAGACTCTGCAAGTGAAGATGACAGAAATGTTTTTTAAATAACAAAAGTGTTTAATTTGATGAAGTTTCCTTCATCAAATTTGGTTTGTGCTTTTTGTGTTCTCAGAAATCTTGGCCTAACCAATGGTCTCAAAGATTTTCTTTTTAATATGTTATATTAAAGATTTTGTAGTTTCATGTTTTAGTTTTAACTTAAAAAAACTATAAGAATGTTAATATCAATGTTTATTATTTTGTGTATAGTGTCCAGTTAGTTAAAAAGTCATTCTATTCTCATTGTATTATCTTGTGAGTTTTATGGCCATTTCTTGACTCTTATATGGTCTTTATTATTCTAGTTTTATAGTAAGATTCATAATTAGGTAGTATGAATCAATTTTTTTTGTTCTTTTTGAAATTATTTTGACTATTTATGTTCTTTTTTTGTATATTTTAGAACAAAACCTTGACAACTTCTGAAATAAAACCTGCTGAGAATTAAATTTTTCATAATTACATAATTCATTATATTGTCTACATCAGTTTTGAGAGAATTAACAAAAGCATTGTCTGACTCATTTATAGGTTTTGTTTATATATTTTTAGATTTATCCCTAAGTATTTAAAAAATTTTATGATATTATATTGGTATTACTTACTTTAGTTTTCAATTATTTGCTTCTAGTATATTTGATTCTCTTTTTTCCATGAGTTTTGGAATTCATGAATTCAACTGGATTGAAAATGTTCTAAAAAATGTTATGTTTATTTTGAATATGCACAAATGTTTTTTCTTTTCATTGTGTCCTAAATAATACAACATAACAATAGCATTTACATGGTTTTAAGTATTATAAATAATGTAGAGACTATTTAAATTGTACAAAATGATGTGTATAATTTGTATGAAAATATTATACCATTTTAAAAAGGGACTTCGGAATACATGGTCTTTTGTATCTGTCAAGGGTCCTGAAAGTAATCCACCATCTATATTGAGGGATATGTAGAGATATAATTGATTTTTTAAAAATTGACATTCTATTCTTCAACCAATCTTTTAGTAAGCTCATTAGAATCTTCTATGTAAATTAATAATTGTTGCCTCTGAATATGTATATTTTAATTACTTTTCCAATCTATACATCTATTATTGTATTTCTTTTTGCACTAGGGAGAACTTCTATAAGAGCATACATCTTTGCCTTCTTCAGGATCTTAGGCTAAAGGTATTTAGTTTTTGACCATTAAGTATTATGTTAAGTTGTGAGTTTTTTTACCTGTATAAGATGTATATACCCTTTTAAAAGCAATCTGGTTGAAGACATTTATTTTTCTGCATTTATTGTGTTGATTATGAGAGTTTTTCTCAGGGTGAATTATGTTGATTTACTTTTGAATATTCAGCCATCCTTGCATTCCTGGAATAAAGCTCACTTGTCATGGTCTCTTATCCTGTATATGCCCTGCTGTGATTTATTATATCTTTATTATGAATTTTGATATCTATGTTGGTAGAGGATATTATTTTCTGTTTTCTTGTAATGTCTTCATTGGTTTGGTATTAGAATAATTTCTCTATGTTCTGTAATAGTTTCTGAAAACTTTGTATCGTTTACTTCTTGAATGTCTCATAGAATTTCCCAACAAGTCTTTTTGTGCCTCTTTTATTCTGTGTGAAAAGTAACAATAAAATTAACTTCTTCAATAGACAGAGATGTCATCACTTAATTTTTCTAGAGAAGTTTGGAAGTTTTATCGTTCAAGGTATTTGTCCATTTCATGTACATAGTTGAAGTTATTGGCAAAATGTTCCCCATCCTTTTAATATATGCATAATTTTAGAAATGTTCTGATAGTAAAATTTCCATTTCTGATAACAGTAATTAATATCATTGTTTTATTTCTGTTATCATTCTTGGTAGAGGTTTAATTTCAATGATCTTTAGAAAAAATCTAGTTTTCAGTTTTATTAATTTGTTTTTATGTTTTTCATTTTACTGATGTCTACTTCTCATTATTTGTTCCTTCCATTTGCTTTGGGTTTATTGTGCTCTATCTACACAGGTTTCTTGAGGAATCTTAAGTCACTTGTGGAGTCTTTTTTTTCACTAAATATAAGCATCTGATATTTATAAATTTCTTTTAAAGCATTATGCTCATTGCCGTCCACACATTTTCATATTTTGTATTTTCAATTTTATTTATTTCAAAATATCTTCTAATTTCTCTTATAAATTATAATGGTTTATTTAGAAGTATTTTTAGTTATTTGAGTATTTTCTAGATTTCTTTAGCATTTTTATTCTGTGGTTAGAGAAAATAATTTCTATAATATCAGTTTTAAAAAATTAATTTAGACTTGTTTATGATTCAGAATATCATCTATTTTTGAAAGTTTCATATGCACTTGAAAAAAATGCCTAATTTACCCCTATTGGGTAGAATATTTTCAGAAATGTCAATTAGATCACGTTTGATAATACTGTTCAAGTCTTCTAAATGAATGCATATGTAAGTATAAATGTAGAAAGAAAATATATATAAAATATTTAATACATGTAAAATATGTGATATATAGTATGTATGTGCTTTAATATGTATGTGCTTTATTTCTAAATTTATATATATATATTTCTTTCTACTTATTTAATCAATTACTTAGAAGTATAAAAGTCTCTACCAATGGTTGTTGATTTGTCCATCTTGTTAGTTCTTATTTTTTCCCAAATTTATTTTTTATTCTAAGTTGTTAGAAATGACAGCAGAATGTATTACATTTCATATTATACTCATATGTCGGGAAATAATAAAGGGGGTGAGGTCTTTAACCCTTCGTGACCTGGGGCAAGCCTTCTTTGTCCAGCAAAGTAGGCTAGAAGGGCGTACCTCAGCGAATGAGATGAGACTGGGAAGGCAAAAGGCTGCTGGCACCCCCTCCTCCGCCTTCAAAAGACTCAGGGACACACCAGGGCGCCAGATCAAATCAATGCTGGAACTCAGGTTTATTGAGGAAGGTGGACAGTCTTATAGTGGACATGAGCCAGTCAGCAAAGAGATTATAGAGACAAGTAACGAACATGGGCAAGTCCTATTGGCAGAGTCCCCTACCCTATCCTTAGGGTGGTTTCGGTTCTCACCATACATCACAGCAATGCCCCCTGCTTGGGTCAGGTCCGTAACAGGGCGTGGAAAGCAGCCAGAGAGCAAGAGCTCTCCACCCCCTTGGCCAGCGTGTTCCAAAGACCCCAACACTCATAGAGCACATTTTTACATATCTCTGGTTGTATACAAAGTGTATTCACACCATTCGTGACTTAATACATGCACTTAGGGTAATGATATCCAACTCATTCTATCATCTTTTTTTTTTTTTTTTCCCCACCCTTTTGCCCCCTCCCTTCCCCTCCCTCCCCATTGGCCATTCTAGTGTTCCTCTAATCCTCCTGTGCTCCCCATCCCAACCCCACTGTGAATCGGCCTCATTATATCAGAGAAAATATTCTGCATTTGGCTTTTGGGATTGGCTAACTTCACTTAGCATTATATTCTCTAACTTCATCCATTTACTTGCAAATGCCATGATTTTATTCTCTCTTATTGCTGAGTAATACTCCATTGTGTATATATACCACATTTTCTTTATCCATTCATCTACTGAAGGATCTAGGTTAGTTCCACAATTTAGCTATTGTGAATTGTGCTGCTATAAACATTGATGTGGCTGTGTCCCTGTAGTATGCTCTTTTTAAGTCCTTTGGGTATAGACTGAGGAGTGGGATAGCTGGGTCATAAGGTGGTTCCATTCCAAGTTTTCCAAGGAATCTCCATACTGCTTTCCATATTGGCTGTACCATTTTGCAGTCCCACCAACAATGTATGAGCGTGCCTTTTTCTCCACATCCTTGCCAACATTTATTGTTGTTTGTGTTCTTAATAGCTGCCATGCTGACTGGTGTGAGATGAAGTCTTAGAGTGGTTTAGATTTGCATTTCTCTAATTGCTAGAGATGTTGAACATTTTTTCAAGTATTTGTTGATTGATTGTATATCTTCTTCTGAGAAGTGTCTGTTAAGTTCCTTGGCCTATTTATTGATTGGGTTATTTGTTTTTTTGGTGTTAAGATTTTTTAGTTCTTTATATATTTTAGAGATTAGTGCTCTATCTGATGTGCATGTGGTAAAAATTTGTTCCCAATTAGTAGGCTCTCTATTCACTGATTGTTTCTTTTGCTTTGTAATTTGAATCTATCCCATTTATTGATTCTTGATATTCATTCTTGTGCTACAGGAGTCCTATTAAGGAACTTGGGGCCTAATCCAACATGTTGGAGATTAGAGCTTACTTTTTCTTCTATTAGGTGTAGTGTTTCTGGTCTAATTCCTAGATCCTTGATCCACTTTGAGTTGAATTTTGTGCATGGTGAGAGATAGAGGCGTAATTTCATTTTGTTGCATATGGATTTCCAGTTTTCCCAGCACCATTTGTTGAAGAGGCTATCTTTTCTCCAATGTATGTTTTTGGTGCCTTTGTCTAATATAAGATAACTGAAATTATATGTGTTAGTCTCTGTGTCCTCTATTCTGTACCATTGGCCTACCAGCCTATTTTGGTGCCAATACCATGCTGTTTTTGTTACTATTGCTCTGTAGTATAATTTAAGGTCTGGTATAGTGATGCCACCTGCTTCACTCCTATTGCTAAGGATTGCTTTAGCTATTCTGGGTTTTTTATTTTTCTAGATGAATTTCATGACTGCTTTTTCTATTTCCATGAGGAATGTCATTGGGATTTTGATTGGCATTGCATTAAATCTTTATTGTGCTTTTGATAGTATGGTCATTTTGAGAATATTAGGTCTGGCTATCCAAGAACAGGGTAGATCTTTCCATCTTCTAAGGTCTTTCATAATTTCTTTCTTTAGTGTTCTGTAGTTTTCATTATAGAGGTCTTTCACGTCTTTGGTTAAGTTGATTCCCAAGCATTTTATTTTTTTTTGATGCTATTGTAAACGGGGTGGTTTTCCTCATTTCCTTTCAGAGGATTTGTCACTGATATATAGAAATGCCTTAGATTTATGGGTGTTGATTTTGTATCCTGCTACTTTGCTGAATTCATTTATGAGTTCTAGAAGTTTTCTGGTGGAATTTTTTGGGTGTTTTAGGTATAAAATCATATCATCAGCAAATAATGATAATTTTGATTTCTACTTTACCTATCTGTATTCCTTTAATTTCTTTGGTCTATCTTATTGCTCTGGCCAGCGTTTCAGTTTCTATGTTAAATAGAAGCGGTAAAAGAGGGCATCCCTGTCTTGTTTCAGTTTTTAGAGGGAATGTTTTCAATTTTTCTCCATTTAGAATAATGTTGGCCTGGAGATTAGCATATATGTAGCTTTTACCATGTTGAGATATGTTCCTGTTATCCTTAGTTTTTCTAGTGTTTTGAACATCAAGAGGTGCTGTATTTTGTCAAATCCCTTTTCTGCATCTATTGAGATAATCATATGGTTCTTATCTTTGAGTCTATTGACGTGATGAATTACATTTATTGATTTCCGTATGTTGAACCATCCTTGCATCCCTGGAATGAACCCCACTTGATCATGGTGTATTATATTTTTGATATGTTTTTGTATCCGTTTTGCCAGAATTTTATTGAGAATTTTTGCATCTATGTTCATTAAAGATATGGGCCTGAAGTTTTCTTTTTTTTTTATGTATCTTTGCCTGGTTTGGGGATCAGGGTGCTATTGGCCTCATAGAATGAGTTTGGAAGTGCTCCCTCTTTTTCTATTTCCTGAAATAAATTGAAGAGTATTGGTATCAGTTCTTATTTAAAGGTCTTATAGAACTCAGCTGTGTATCCATCTGGTCCTGGGCTTTTCTTGGTTGGTAGGCTTCTGATGGCATCTTCTATTTAATCATTTGAAATTGGTCTGTTCAAATTGTGTATATCATTCTGCTTTAATTTGGGCAGAACATACGACTCTAGAAATTTGTGGATGCCTTTGGTGTTTTGTATTTTGTTGGAGTACAAGTTTTCAAAAATAATTTCGAATTATTTCCTGTATTTCCATAGTGTTTGTTGTGATATTTCTTTTTTCATCGCATATGTTAGTAATTTGAGTTTTCTCTCTCCTCTTTATTAGCCTGGCTAAGGGTCTGTCAATTTTATTTATTTTTTCAAAGAACCAACTTTTAGTTTTGACAATGGTTTTCAATTATTTCTTTTGTTTCAATTTCATTGATTTTAGCTCTGATTTTAATTATTGCATGTCTTCTACTGCTTTTGGTGTTGGATTTTTCTTCTTTTTCCAGAGCTTTGAGACATAATTTTAAGTCATTTATTCGTTGACTTTCTCTTCTTTTGAGGAATTAACTCAATGCAGTGAACTTTCCTCTTAGAACTGCCTTCATAGTGTCCCAGATATTTTGATATGTTGTTTCTGTGTTCTCATTTACCTCTAAGAATTTTTTAATCTCCTCTTTGATGTCATCTGCAACCCATTGTTCATTCAATAGCATATTATTTAGTCTCCAGGTGTTGGAGTAGCTTTTATTTCTTATTTTATCATTGAGTGTCTGAGTTGAAAAATTTGCTGTGATACGAATTGGTCTCCCCCTAAATGTGATCTTATTCCTCTCTTTTGCAGCCTTCAAAGTACCTATATGATGGAGTGTTGTTGACTTTATGTTTTCTTCTAGTAGTTGTAAAGTTTCTGTTCTAATTCCTAAGTCTTTGAGCCATTTTGATTTGAGTTTTGTGCAGAGTGAGAGATAGGTGTCTAATTACATTTTTCTACATACAGCTATTCAGTTATCCCAGCACCATTTGTTATAAAGGTCATCTTTTCTCTAAAATACCTACATTTTTTCACCTTTGTCAAATATCATAGGGCTATAGGTTTGTGGATTTGTCTCTGTGTATTTTGTTCTGTTACATTGGTCTTCATCTCTGTTTTGGTGCCACCACCATGCTATATTTGTTTCATACAGTTTGAAGCTTCCTTTTAGATGCATGCATGTTCAGGGATTTTAATGTCTTCTTGATGAATTAAACTATCAATATGAAATGTCTCTCTACCAAGTAATATTCTTTATCTGAAGTCTAACCTACCTGATGTGAATATATGCAATTCATTTTTCTTTTGATTAGTGATTGTATGGCATATCTTGTCAGACTTTTAAGTGTTTCTTTCTCATTTTTTTGTCTTAAAGTTGAAGTGGTGAATATATTTTGTATCCAACCAGAAATATGTAAAAATGTGCTCTATAAGTATAATATGAAATGTAATGCATTCTGCTGTCATAACAACTTAGAATAAAAAAATGTTGAAGTGGTTAGTTTCATGTGTATGTAGTATAGTTGAGTCCTACTCTTTCTTTTAGTATGGAATACCTTGCTTTTAATTTATCTGCTTTTAATTTATATTTGATGCAATTATTATGATTGAATTTAAATGTAGCATTTTACTAGTTATTTTCTCTTTTCTCATTTTTCTATTCTTTCCTTTTTCTTGATATGTTACATTCCAAATTTTTTCTTTTTCCTTAATGATTTCATTTTATGCCCACTGTGGGCTTCATAGATATATATTCACTAACTAATTAACTCATTAATTATATGCTCTAGGGTCTCTAATAAATATATCCTTCAACTTATTAGACTACTTAAAAGTATTCCATTTTATGTATGGTATAAGAACTTTCAATAATATACTGCTATTTTATCTCATTTTTATTGTATTTATATATATTTTATTTCTAATTCTATAAATTCTATATTCTATAAAGCCAACAGTGCATTATTCATTTTTTATATAGTCAGTTATATTTTAAATTTTTATATTTATTGACATGTGTACCATTTCTGGTACTCCTGATTTCTTTTGTGAATATCCAATTTTCAATTGTTTTTCATTTTTCTTCCCCTGAATAAATTTCTTTAAAATGCAGATCTGGTGGCAAATAATTATCTCACGTTTTGTTTGTCTGAAAAAAAATCTTTATTTCCTCTTCAAATTTATAGATATTTTCTGTTGACAAAGAATTTTTACCCTGCCTTATATTTTTCTTATTTAATACTTTAATGATATCTCTTCATTGTCTTTTGTTTTATAAGGTTTTTGGCAAGATTTCTACTTTTGTTTTGATTTTTTTATGTAACGTGTTCTTTTTTCTGACTTATTTAACAATGTTCTCTTTTATTTGCTTTCTGAAAGTAGACTATAATATACATTGGCACAATTTCTTTATTTTACTCTCCTTGACTGCTGTTTGGTTTCTTGGAACTCAGGGTTTATAGTTTACTGAAATTTAGAAAAATTTCAACCATATTTCTTCACATAATTGGTTCTGTATTCCTCCATTTTTGGGGATGGCCTCCAGTTACACATTTTAGACCAGTTGAAATTATCCCATATTTTTTCTTAGTATTTTTTTCCTCTCTGTACTTAATTTTGAATAGTCACTACTGCTGGTTTTTTTAACTTCATGATCTTCTGCCATTAATTCTGTCCTTCGCATTTTTTGTTTTAGAAGTTCTTTGTAAATTCCATTTTAGTCTTTTTCATATCTTCCATACTTCTTGTCCTTTTTGTTTCTTAAGATATAAAACATTTATAATAGCTCTTTACATGTCCTTTTTTGCTGACTGTATCTTCTTCCTCATGTTTGTGTTTGTTTCTACTGAGTGATTTATCTTCTGTTAATGGGTCATTTTTTCCTGATTCTTTATATGCAATTAACTTTTTTATTTTGTACTGGGGATTGAACCCAGGGGCACTTTCCCATGGAACCACATCCCCAGCCCTTTTTTAAGTTTTATTAGAGACTGGGTCTTACTGAGTTGCTTAGGGCCTTTCTAAGTTGCTGAGGCTGGGTTTGAACTCTTTATTCTCCTGCCTCAGCCTCCGGAGTTGTTGGGATTACAGGTATGTGCCTCTGCACCCAGCTTGGATTTAATATTTGATTGTATGCCAGATATTTTGAATTTTATCTTCTTGGTTGCTGAATTTTGTTGTATTATTTTAAGTAGAATTATGTTTTGTTCTGATTCTTATTGTGTGGCCTGAAATCTGTTAGAATATTTCAAGCCTTTCTTTTAAGATATGTTAGTGTGGTTCCAGAACAGCCTTCCTTTTAATTCTTATAGCCCCTCCTGAGAATATTATTAAAGAGATACCCTCCTGAGGATCCACCTGAGGGCTCCATGCATTATAAGGTTTGTGGACTTTCACTAGCAGGAATACAACCTACTGTCAGCAGTATCTTAGCTCCTAGTATCGGTCTATCCACTTATTTGTGTGTGTGTTTTCCTTATCTTTGGGTAATTTTCTCTCTCATGTGAATAGGTTGGTACTCAGCCCCTAACTTGGTAAGATCTTTCTGTCTTTGGAACCCTAAGCTCAGATTGTTAGCCTTGCAAATTCTAGATGCTTTGTAGATACTTAGCTCTGTGTACTCAACTCAGTGAGAGACCAGCTTTGCTTAAACTCCCCCACCAACTGCTCTGGGTTAGTTTGCAAGCTTGGCAGTGTCTTTTCTTTTATTTGAAAATCATTATTTTATATAGTTTACTGTTTATTTTAGATGGGAGGTTAAATCTGGTTCCTCTGTTTCCATTTTGGTTGGAAGTAGTATGTAGAATGCTACTTGTGCACTGTAGTTTAAAATTTCCTCCAGCCTTTATTGTGCTTTTATATTTAAGTAACCACAGTGCAGAAGAGAATGGATATTTTGAGTGTGGGTTGTTGTGAAGATATCTATTTTCAGGTAAGCTACTGGTGATATGTAGGGAATGTATATTTCAATTATACATTTGCTCTATTCATCTTTTATTCTACTTTATAATTTATATGACATTTTATTTATTTTACAACAAGTAAAACTCTTCCCTTAACCTGTCATTAAATCTGTGCATAAAATTTACACTCTGGGGATATTCATCTTATATTTTGGGGATTTCCCATGTTTTAGGCCTATCACTTCCTACCCTTAGTAAGTCTTGAGAAACCAGACATTTCTTATTTATGCATCCATAATACATCATTGTACTTAGCTACTGTTTAAAAACATGTAGTTTTACCCATAACATGAAGAATTTTGGTGTACAGTTTTTTTTTTTTTTTATATTTCCAAATCTAAATGAATTCCTAGTTAGAATTTACATATTACCCTAGGCAGTGCTACCTGCTGGAGTATGCTTGGCTTTGGTTTCATTTGGCTTTGTTTTCTGATTCTCTTTACTTGTTCTGAGTACCTGTCTTAGCTTCTAGTGTTCTAAAGCAGCTACCTACCACTCATTTCCTGCCTTCTTTTGCCTGTCTCCTGGACACCGTTCCTTCCTCTATAGTTATTCCTTCCTCTTTTAAAATTTATACCTTTAAATATGTATTTGATATAATGTTTTGTTAGAGTATTATTATATAATTTAATAGGTTGAGTAATCCTGATGTATTCATGATGCTGCCACCATTAATGATGCTGGTACTGATAACAGGGAGTCTTGGTTTTGAAACTGACCATTCCAGGAGTTGTAAACTTACAGATCTAAAAACTTTGAGTAAGATTTTATTTATTTTATTTTGAGAGCCAGACTTTAAGCTGTAGCTTTTTACTATGAGGAAAAGAAATGTCTTCTTAAGAGAAGTAAAAATAGTTTCTTAAAACTGTAAGGTTCTCCTTGGAGAAAATGACTTATCTTGTACTTAGATCATTAGAGGTATGTTAGTGTTGATTTCTGGGTAGCTCCAAATCAGGTGTTTTTATGGATGGTCTTTTAATCTCATAAGAAGAGCCTAAAACTGAATCTTTCACTTGTGGAGTGCTTAAATACTCCACAAATCAGTGACCAGAATCATTTCATTTTGTGCCCATGTGGTTTCTGTGGGTGGTTTTTTTTTTTTTAAACTGTTTCAAAGAAGAATATATTTTTTTTCCTGGCAACCATGTGTATCCTGTGTAAGTATTTTTCATTACTAATAATTTTGAGATGAACCAACTTCAGGTCATAATACAGTTGGCTAAAGTCATCAGGTTTTATCCACAGTCATCCCATATGATTTTGTGTCTGCTTTGCCAAAATCTGTTAATCTAAGGTTCTCAAAGGTCATGGTAATGGTTTCCTGTACCATTTCTTGCTGTTACCAACCTGTTTTTGGAAATTATTTCTATCTATTTTGTATAAATCAACAGTCTTTAAGAGAAACCCAGGAGACTTTTAGGTTTAATTTTTCTAAGTATGTATACTGGCTTGGTGAGGTATTTCCCCTGCCCTGCCCCTGCTTCTTTCTCACTCTATATAGAAATTTCATTTCTTTCTTTTTTTTTTTCTTTTTTTTGTGGTACCAGGGATTGAACTCAGGGGCACTCGACCACTGGGCCACATCCCCAGCACCTTTTTTGTATTTTATTAGAGACAGGGTCTCACTGAGCTACTAAGTGCCTCGCCATTGCTGAGGCTGGCTTTGAACTCGCGATCCTCCTGCCTCAGCCTCCCAAAGTGCTGGGATTACAGGTGTGCACCACTGCGCCCGGCTAGAAATTTCCATTTCTGATTGTGACTTAATTCCAGTTTTTTTTTTCATTGTGATTTGATTTCCATCTTCTTCCTCATTTAGGCTTAGTGGTTAGAAATCTTGTCTTTAATTGAATTTCAAAGTGGTTAGGTTTCTTGTCATCTTCCGTTCCTCTATCCAGCAGTAAGGGTTTGCATCTGAAGGTATACTGCAACCTTTTAATACTGAATTTGGGTTTAAAGAGAAATTGAATTAAATTCTTGAGTTATTTCAGAAGTTGTAACATCATGCTGTTTACATTTCTGGCCACAGTGAAAGTTTTTGTGAAAGTGAAGTTTTTAGGAAAAAAC
This sequence comes from Tamias sibiricus, assembly GCA_025594165.1. Lineage (NCBI taxonomy): Eukaryota > Metazoa > Chordata > Mammalia > Rodentia > Sciuridae > Tamias > Tamias sibiricus. The sequence goes on from CM046661.1 coordinate 91,895,569, forward strand.
TTCCTGTGTCATCATCCCATAGTCTTGGAAAGGATCTTTAGGGTTTGGCTAGCCCAGAATTACAAGTTTAAATAGTCTACATAAATCTTTCAGTTAACAAGTGAGTATTATTTCTAATTTATAATTAATTAAAAATGAGAGCTTAATCAGAAATAAGATCTCTCAACTTGAGAGATCACCTCTCTTTACTTGTTAACTTAGGAGAAATATGAACCCTAGGTATATTGAGTGACATCTATGATAGTACTATAATTTAGTGGAAGAGTTAGGACTAGAGCCAAGTACTTGACTCCAAGTCTAGTGTTCTTTCCACTATTTTGGAATCTTTTACCAGCCTGTCCCCATCAAAATAAGAATCTAAAGTATAAAATATAATAGGGTTCTGGTTTGAAAATACCCAAACACATTATATTTTTGTAATACAAATATAATTGATGAGAAAAGTTTAGAAATTCAGACAGTATTTCCCCATTTGACCTGTCAAATTTTACTGATAGTCTTTGAGGTTGAAGGAGGAAATTATGTTGCCCTTATTTTGTTCAAGCCTATTCTTCATCGTATTAAAGTAATTTTTTTAAAGTTCTCAATCTAGGAAAACGTGAATGAGAACCTGTATTGGCTAGGATTGATTGCCTTTTAACATTAACCCTTTTCTCACTATCTTTCTAATAGATCCCCTGTTATTTAAGTACATAGCCCACCATTACATGACTCAGGGAAAGGGGACCTCATTCCACATTCTAAGATTGATTCTGATAAGTCTAAATAAAATATGATAATTCCCTTTCTTTCCTGGTGGCAAGTTTCAAGGACAGGCAGATCAGTCTTCAAATATTTCTGTTGTCTTGCTTTTAGCCTTTGCATGAAGCTACACATAAAAGGCCTGATCTAAAGGAATCAGAGAGAATTTTCAAAGCTCTGGCTTGTAGTGCTTAGAGCCACTTTACCTATGGAATTCTTGTTATATGAGATACTATTCATAATTTCCTATTATTTATGCCAGTTTGATTTTGGAATTTTTAAATTAGTTTCCAGATGAAAACTTTGTATCTGATGCATCTCCTAAGATTTTACAGCATTTCTAATCTCTAATACTTTACAGCACTTCTATGAAGAATTAGGTTTTAGAAACTAAGTGGATGTGAATTCAAGGAAGAGGGAAGATAGTAGGTTTGGAACTAGTAGAATCTTTTAAAAGATTCATAAAAGTCATGGCTCATAAGGCATCATAAACCACATTTTGGTTTACCTTTTGGTCTTATAGCTTCACTGAACTTATTTCTCTCTCTTTTTTAAAACCAGTGAGCTCCTAAATCCAAATGATCCTAGTCATTCCCTATTTTTGTTGATTCTGTTAGACCTGTTTCTGTCCTTGTACATTTGTTCTTTATTGTTGCCTGGAAATAATTCTCTCCTTCCATTTATTTCCTTTATTATTTTCCTTTTTGGTTGAGTAAACCTTGAAGTTTGCAACATGATGTTATAGGATACTTATAGATAATAAAATGGTTACAATAGTAGATTAATATCTCACATACTTACTTTTTTGTAACAAGAGCAACTAATATCTAAAATTTCTAACAAAGTACAATTAATTAACTTTAGTTCTTTTATTGTACATTAGATCGCTAGACTTGTTTATCTTATACATCTTTAATTTTGTATCCTTTGAACTGTATCTCCTAATTACCTCTTTCCTCCTATCTTGTAGTATCTATTTCATTCTCTATCTCTGTGTATATGTGCTTTTTAAAAATTAAGAACATGAACAGATAGGCTACAGAATGGGAGAAAAATCTTTACCACCTATGGCTCATATAGAGCATTAATCTCGCAACTTCTGCACATCAAAGGAAATGATAAAATGAAAAGGCAAACTATGAACTGACAAAATATAATTGCAAATCTTATGTCTGATAAGGAGTTAATATCCTAAATTCATGAAGAGCTAATATAACTCAATAGCAGAAAAACAAATAATCCCATGAAAAAGAGGGGAAAGAACTTGAACAGTCAGTTCTCCAAAGAATAAGATGAAGTGCTCAGTATCAGTAATCATTAAGAAAACTAAAATTAAAGCAACTACAAGATACCACCTCAATCTGTAAAGGTGACTGTTATAACAAAGACAAGAAATAGCAAATGTTGGCAAGAGCATGGAGAAAAGGGAACCCTAGTACACTGTTGTTGAGAATGTAGATTGGTATAGCCATTGTGTAAAACAGTGTGGAGGTTCATTAAGAAATTAAAAATAGAACTACCATATGACCCAGCAATCCATTTTTGAGTATATACCTAAAGGAGATGAAATTATCACTTTATTATAAAAGATATCTTTCTGTATTTCTGATCATTTCTTTTAAATTTCTTTTATTGACATATTTTCCCCTATCCCTTTGATATTAATGATGATGTATGATTTTACTCTTAGCCTAATTTTTAAAAAATTACATTTTTTATTTAGAATAGTTTTATATTTACAGAAAATTGTGAAGATAATATTCTCAGACTATGTCTCTAGCTTCTCTTATTACTGTCTTACATTATAGTATTGTACATTTATTAAAATAAATGAACGAATGTTTATACATAATTATTAATGGAAGTTTATATTTTATTCATATTTCCTGAGGTCCTTTTTTTGTTCCAGCCTCCCATATAGGATACCATATATAATTAGTCCTGTCTTTGTAGGCTGCTCTTGATTGTGACAATTTCTTAAACTTGTTTTCGATAATCTAGATAGTTTTGAACAGCATTGGTCAGGCATTTTTGTAAATTGCTCCTCAGTCAAGATTGGTTTGATGTTTTTCTCATGATTAGATTGAGGTTATGGGGTTTGGAGGAAGACACAGAGGTAAAGCGCCATTTGATTACATCATTTCTGGGTACATGCTAGTAACATGACTTACTATTAATGCTGACTCTGATCTTTTGACTGAGGTGGTTTTTGTCAGGCTTTTCTACTGGGAACTTTTTCCTCTTTTCTGATTTACTATGTTGTACTCTTTGGAAGGAAGTCATTACTTAGACCACAATTAGAGGTGAGAAGTTATTTTCTACTTCCTTGAGGGTAAAGAAGCTACATAAATTATTGGGATTGTTCTGCATGAAAAATGTATCTGTTCATCCTCATTTGTTTTTCATTTGTGGAGATTTATAGAAATTTATTTTCTTCTTTGCCTGATTTAAATTTTTAATTACTGATACATATTGATGAATTCCTATTATGTTTATGTTAGCACATCTCTACACTTCTCTTTTGAACTCTGCTTCTTTCTAGTTCAACTTCCTATTAAACCTTTTCCTTATAGTCTTTCTTTTATTGAAACCTTGATTTCAATGTATGTACATTGACCAAACTCAATATATTATACCCCATCTACTTCATTCTGTGCTTCATTTCACTGAAATTTGCTTTTACTGCCCACTCATTTAAGCTAAAAACAAATGAGATTCTTAGTTTTCCTTTCCTTAGTCTCATTTCTTCAGTAGCTCAACTTGGGTGATTGCATTTGTCTGTTGCATTGATTTCCCTAACACTAGCCTATTTTGCTTTTACACCATCATTCACATGACCTTATAGCCATTTTTCTAAAATACATGTCAACTATTCAAAGTATTTATCTTACTCCCTTCTCAGAATCTTTCAATGAGGTCTGTCTCTGACACTAATGTAGCTGTGATTTTAGGAAATTACTTGATCTCTCTCTAGACTAAGTTTTTACATTGAAAAAGAAAATATGATGTTAGGAATCATTCAGAAATTAAAAATGATAGTGTTTGTAAGATTTTAGATATGTGTCTGATACAAAGTTATATACTGTAAAAGATGATTATTTTTTATTATTTGGTGGCTCAGACTCCTTAGTGACCCTTCTTAATATGGTTGGTAAACCACCTGTCTAGTAGCTTTATGGGTATTCTTCTACCATGGGTACCTTATTATCTAAAAATCCCACATTATTTGTGGTATTTTGGGCTTGCTATAATATGTATAACTGTCCCTTCAGACCTGGAATGTCCTTATATTTCTTGCATAACAGGAAAATTGGCTGTTATTTATTTTTCTGTTTTTAACTTAGATATTTTCATCCATGCAGAGTAAATTATCATTGTTCTCTATTGTCATTGTGTCATGTTCGTAGACATGTTGTGTTTACCATAACTGGCAAGCCTGTCTTTCCATTAAACTGTAATCTTCAAGGAGGTAATAACTAAATTTAGTTTGTCACTACAACCCTGTCTCTTAATAGCCCCTCAGTTAATATTTGTTATATACATTACCTCAAAATGTAGAAATTTTGTCTAAGTATCCTTTCTAATGGTTATCAGGCTTGTGCTTAAACCTGACCAGTAGTGGGAAATATATTGTTGGATAAGTAGTGATGATTTTTGAACACGTGTAAATCTTAGAAAGTAATTTTTATACAGATTTGAAATCTGCCTATTTTTAGCTTTTGTCTTTCTAAGATCCAGAGCCATAAAAGGTTAGTTTGTATATTCTTTGGTGTTCAAATGCTTATATGTATATGTGTGTGTGTGTGTGTGTGTGTGTGTATGCATTAAACATATTTTAGAAGTCTTTTAGTTAGACATGTAAGAAACCTTAAAACTGTTAGCTAGAGAAAAACTAATTTGTTTATTAACACTGGTTATTTACAGATTTTTTTTTATTGTTCACTCTATGAGAAATACATTTTTAAGAGTGTATTCTCAGTATGGGTATATTTATCTGTACATATACATATATGAATATAGTGGTAGGTATATTATGAAAGACAGAAATAGAGCACTTTTCAAAGGATAATACAAAAATAAATGTATTTAGCTGGGCGCAGTGGCGCACACCTGTAATCCTGTACTTGGGAGGCTGAGGCAGGAGGATTGCGAGTTCAAAGCCAGCCTCAGCAATGGCGAGACACTTAACAATTCAGGGAGACCCCTGTCTCTATTTTTTTTTTTTTTTTTTTTGTGGTACCGGGGATTGAACTCAGGGAAACTCAACCACTGGGTCACATCCCCAGCCCTTTTTTGTATTTGATTTAGAGACAGGGTCTCACTGAGCTGCTAAGTGCCTCACCATGGCTGAGGCTGGCTTTGAACTTGCGATCCTCCTGCCTCAGCCTCCCAAGTGCTGGGATTACAGGCGTGTGCCACCATGCCCAGCACCCTGTCTCTAATAAAATACAAAAAAAAAAAAAAAAAAAAAAAAAAAAAGGCTGGGGATGTGGCTTAGCAGCCCAGTGACCCCTGAGTTCAATCCCCGGTACCAAAAAAAAAAGTATTTTATTTTACATGTTTTGGTATTTTTTCCTCATATTCTGATGGATTATTTTACACAGCCCCCTTCTCCTAATACAGCATTTTAAAGGCCACCTATGTAAATAATCAAACTGTGTTAAATGTACAGGGTTGAAAAAGGTCTTGGGGATTATTGAATAGTTTCAGATACCTCTAACAGTTCTACGTTTTTCTTTGCTTCTTTCTCTGATAGCTTCACTCTTTCTGACTGGCTTCTCCTTGTGATAAGAACCTTGCCTCCTCTTGGCTTTAGGCTCACTTATTCACTTTATATTTGTTTACTGAAGAAATTATGAATAGAGTACATATTTTGTGCTAGTCACAGTTCTAGGGGCTGGAGATATAGCAATGAGTATTAAAAAGAAGTAATTAAAGGGATAAGTGATTTGCAGACAATTAAAATGATGGAACAGTAAATATTTTCCTACTGTTAAGAAAAGCCTTTGGGGGCTGGTGTTGTGGCTCAGCGGTCAAGCACTTGCCTAGCACATGCGCGGCCTTGGGTTCGATCCTCAGCACCATGTAAAAACGCATTGTGTACAACTAAAAGCAAATAAATAAATATTTAAAAAAAAAGCCTTTGTCCAAAGGGGACATTAAAGCTGGGATTAGAATCACATGAAATAGCCAGCCATGCAAATATTAGGAGACAGAACATTCCAGGGACTAGCTCAGGCAAGATTTCTGAAGTGGGACTTAACTTGCATGTTTGAGGAAGTAAAATAAGGCACTTGAGTTCAGAGCTTAGTAGATGAGAAGAGTTTCGTGATCAGAAAGAAATGGGGCTTTCCGGAAACTCTTTTGTCTCTAGTTTGGAAACATCCCAGGGAAGGGATGATTGATCCAGATTGAGTCAGTTTCCTATCCCTTGGACTAATTATTATGACTGGGCACATGTTTTACTTTATTTTGCTCAGGCTGTGTTGATTGCCTGTGCTTATGGCTAGAAGGTTGGGAGAAAGGATGGTGGGTTGGCAAAATTAAGAGATGCCACTTACTATATAGGCTTTGTGGGACAAGAGCTTTTCCTAAGTCAGCTAACAGTTCTATCTTAACATATGTATTTTTACTTTTCTTTGGTAACTTTTTTACCAAGGCTAAACTTTTCATTGTCTCTTCATTCTTTTTTGAAATGAATCTTTAACCACATGTATTACTTTAACATTACACAGTAGTAGAGAGGACGAGAAGTGGAAAGAGAAGACGGACATCTCAATGCACCCTATGGATAGATCCAGTCCATTCCATGATTACATCCCATTCACATATAAAGGATAAATGTTTCATTTGGGATCATTCTATAATTAATTTCCTAAAGCAGGGAAATTGGTTAGTATATTATAGAAAGTGCTTCTTAAATTCAAAAAGGGATTTCCAGATATTTCTGCCTAAGTGAGAAAACTTTGTTAACCCTTAATGTTTCACCCTTCAAATATTCTGCTGAAGGATATTTGATGGAATAGTTTTTTTCAAATTTATTTATTTTTTATTGACTTTTCATAGTATTAAAAACTTTGATTCATTACATTAGTAAGGGCCATGCAGTTTGAATTTGGCATGGCAGAATTATTGCATAGTGGTATTCACTATTAGGGACAAAACTTAATATGAGATTTTGATGTTTCTGAATTGGTGAGGTTGCAGCAATGTGTAGTGCTGTATGACAATCTTAATTCTTAAAGTCCCCTGGAATAGGTGTCTATATAGAAGCATGAGACTAGTTTTTATAAAGAATTGAATATGATTGATACAGTTACTAAGTTGTGCAATAATCTTAGTATTTGTTACCATACTCTTCTTAAGAAACCATGCCATTATGTACTAAACTTACAGTGTTAGGTTAGGTTTGAGTCCATCATAAAGCAAGAACTCTTATATTGGAGTGCCAAGGTGATCCTTGTGTGTTTGAGTACTTAATTTAGATGTTGAAATGTTTATTATGGATGGGATGCTAGACCAGAGGCTCTAAGGGATTCCTAAGAATTAGAGCTCTGTGGTGAATATTTTTGCTACTATTACAGAATTTTAACAAGGCTTTTTTTTTTTGTGTGTGTGTGTGTTGTAACTTTGTATTTTGTACATGTGGATTGTGAGAAACAAACTGGAAATCCTGTCTTCATGGGTTGGAATTGGTGTGGCATCACAAGGCAAAAAAATATTTTAGCATTAATGTGCTTGGCAAAATTTTCAATGGACTTTCCATAGGCTCCAAACTTCCAAGGCCAAATAACGTAAAATGATTTTATTGTTGCAGACAGATTCCTGTTAACTTACATTTGGTTTTTTAACTTATGGTAGGAAATTCAAATACTAATTAAGCAAACAACTAAAGAAATATCTTTGTACATCCTCAGTACAGCTTGTTCCTGTTCACTTATAAGAGGTTGTTTGGGGAAGAAATTTGAGATTACATGCCAAGACTTGATATTCTAAAAGTCTGGTGTTTTTTTTTTTTTTTAATTCATGTTTTCATTTATTTATTTATTCAAATTTATTTATATTTTATTCTAAGTTGTTAGAAATGACAGCAGAATGTATTACATTTCACATTATACTTATAGAGCACATTTTTACATATCTCTGGTTGTATACAAAGTATATTCACACCATTCATGTTTTTCATGTTTTTATACATTCACTTAGGGTAATGATATTTAACTCATTCTACCATCTTTTTTTTTTTTTTTTCTTCTTCACCCTTTCCCCCCCTCCCTTTTTCTCCCTCCCCATTGGCCATTCTAGTGTTCCTCTCTAATCCTCCTATGCTCCCCATCCCAACCCCACTGTGAATCGGCCTCCTTACATCAGAGAAAATATTCCGCATTTGGCTTTTTGGGATTGGCTAACTTCACTTAGTATTATATTCTCTAACTTCATCCATTTACCTGCGAATACCATGATTTTATTCTCTCTTATTGCTGAGTAATACTCCATTGTGTATATATAACACATTTTCTTTATCCATTCATCTACTGAAGGGCATCTAGTTTGGTTCCACAATTTAGCTATTTTGAATTGTGCTGCTATAAACATTGTGTGGCTGTGTCCCTGTAGTATGCTGTTTTTAAGTCCTTTGGGTATAGACTGAGGAGTGGGATAGCTGGGTCATAAGGTGGTTCCATTCCAAGTTTTCCAAGGAATCTCCATACTGCTTTCCATATTGGCTGTACCATTTTGCAGCTCCACCAACAATGTATGAGCGTGCCTTTTTCTCCACATCCTTGCCAACATTTATTGTTGTTTGTGTTCTTAATAGCTGCCATGCTGACTGGTGTGAGATGAAATCATAGAGTGGTTTTTTTTTTTAATATTTTATTTATTTGCTTTAGTTGTACACAATGCAATGCACTTATGTTTATGTGGTGCTGAGGATCGAACCCAGGCCGCGCATGTGCTAGGCGAGCGCTCCGCTGCTGAGCCACAACCCCAGCCCATAGAGTGGTTTTGATTTACATTTATGGAAGACCTTAGAAGATGGAAAGATCTACCTTGTTCTTGGATAGGCAGAACTAATATTGTCAACATGACCATACTACCAAAAGCGCTATACAGATTTAATGCAATGCCAATCAAAATCCCAATGACATTCCTCATAGAAATAGAAAAAGCAGTCATGAAATTCTTCTGGAAAAATAAGAGACTCAGAATAGCTAAAGCAATCCTTAGCAAGAGGAGTGAAGCATGCGGCATCACTATACCAGACCTTAAATTATACTACAGAGCAACAGTAACAAAAACAGCATGATATTGGTACCAAAATAGACTGGTAGACCAGTGGTACAGAATAGAGGACACAGAAACTAATGCATATAATTTCAGTTATCTTATATTAGATAAAGGCACCAAAAACGTACATCGGAGAAAAGATAGCCTCTTCAACAAATGGTGCTGGGAAAACTGGAAATCCATATGCAACAAAATGAAATTAAGCCTCTATCTCTCACCATGCACAAAATTCATCTCAAAGTGGATCAAGGATCTAGGATTAGAGTAGAGACACTACGCCTAATAGAAGATAAAGTAACCTACCTCTAGTCTCCAACATGTTGGATTAGGCCCCAAGTTTCTTAATAAGACTCCTGTAGCACAAGAATTAATATCAAGAATCAATAAATGGGATAGATTCAAATTACAAAGCTTCTTCTCAGCAAAAGAAACAATCAGTGAGGTGAATAGAGAGCCTACTAATTGGAAACAAATTTTTACCACACGCACGTCAGATAGAGCATTAATCTCTAGAATATATAAAGAACTCAAAAATCTTAACACCAAAAAAACCAAATAACCCAATCAATAAATGGGCCAAGGAACTGAACACATACTTCTCAGAAGATATACAATCAATCAACAAATACATGAAAAAATGCTTTTTCATGTTTTTAGAATGACAGGTGTATTTCAAGGTCTAGAATATTCTTATTTTTTAAAAAATATTTTCTGTGTAATAAGTAAGTTTTGAACAGTCCTTAAATGAGTATATGTATGTTTTCTTCTCTCCATTCTTTTAACTTATTTGGGAATTTTAGGAAAGGAATAGTACCATTAGGATGAACAAATTTAAGAAAGTTTAGGTGAATTTATTGTCTTTAAGCTTACATAATTCTTATTTATATGAGTGGCTGAAGATGTCACATGTAATTTCAGGTCTATATCTGGTTTTATGTTAAGTGAATATGATACAGGCTCAGCTATCTTCAATGATGATTTTCCCAGCTCTAAATTAGGAACTTGGCATTGAAAACCATGTGGTTTTGTGTAAGTAGAATCCAGATTGTGATGTTTTCTGTCACTTAATAATTCTGACTTTAAAGTTTTGGTTTTTAAAGCAGGATAATTCACTCCAGAAAAGGTTGAAACCTGTGACATTCTATGCACTGAGAGTTACACTGAGCTCAGTAGTTTGAATCAAACTGAATATCTTTTATTAGAATGTACCTATTGAATGTTGACCATTGATTTTCTGTATTTTATTTTTAAAAATTTTTTGGTAGTTGTAGATAGACAGAATGCCTTTATTTTGTTTGTTTACTTTTATGTGGTGCTAAGGATTGAACCCAATGCCTCACACATGCTAGGCAAGTGCTCTGCCACTGAGCTACAGCACCAGCCCTCTGTATTTTATTTTTAAAGCAATTTATAAAAATTCTTCTATAAAATATTTTGTGCACATAAGCATTATTCTTTTTAGAAATATACTTAGGAGTGAAAATGCAAAGTTATAAGTAAGCATATGTAAAAACATAAAAGTTGAACAAGTTTTTTAAAGTGATTTTATCATATACATCTAAACCTGAATATATTAAAGCTACTGTTATTAAACATTGAAAAACAAAACAAAACAAAACAAAACAAAAAAACAACAACTACAGGAGAGACTCTTTGTATTTGCATTTGAAAATTTCTTGGAAAGATAGAAATTCAGAGATATTTATGAAGTTTTCCTGTATTACTAATAAAAAGTGAAGAGCAGAGGATAAGTCTAGACAAGCCACTTTTGCTCTTTTGCTTTCCTTAGTTTTTTTTTTTTCTTTTCAAATTACTGGTTTGGATTGCAGTTTCAGTTTGAACATTGCAGGTATCAAAAAGTCTTTTCTCGTACCTATCATCAGTTTGTTAATACCTTCTACTAGGTTATAAATGCCTTGAGGGTAGGGGTTACTATAAATACTCTTTATATTTTATTATATTTAGCTTTTCACACAATAATTTATATAGACAGAGAATAATGGCTTTATCTAATTAAGTTAGATTGACTTCAGTTAGATAAATGGAAAAACAGGGCTAACTGGAGGGAAGATATATCTTATCATTCCTGGTATCAAGTTGTTTTAGTTTAAATAATCAAGAGTGGTGATGTTTTATTCACCATTGAAATCACTGTTATTGACCAGTCAGATGGTAGCATATGTTTGTTCTGCTACCAACTAGTGATTTACCTTTCAGTAAACTGCTCTGTGTGCTAATAAATCCAGTGTTAAATAAACACCATTATTTTGTTTCAGGGAATAAATGTTATGAATTAGTTTTTAGGTTTTTTTTTTCCTTCCCACTCTCCCAAATTATTAAAAAAAATATTTTCATATATTATAAAATGTACAGATCAAGAGTATACAGTGTGTTGAGTTCTGATAAATACACCTATGCAGTAATATTTGAATCAAAAATAAAACATTGCTATTTCCCCAGAAACGTGTCTCATTTTCCTTCCAGCCAGTTGTTCCTCCACCACTCTATTCCCTGGCATCCTCACTTCTGAGATTAGTTTACCTGTTGAACTTCAGATAAATGGAGTTTTACACATGTATTCTTTGTAACTGGCTTAATTTAAAAAAAAGTTATAACTGTGAAATCTTTTTAAATAGTTCAGTGAGAAATGCTTTTTAAAAAATTGTTATTATTGTGAAGTCTTTTTAAATAGTTCAGTGAGAAATGTTAGAGAATATTTCCTGGGGTAAGAAAATCCCTGTGACTGTTATTGTTTGATACAGAGATCCCAAAAGAATCTATATAAAGTGACAATACCTACAATATACTTTTGTGACCTATATGAGTAGTTCTTTTGGAAATTATTGTGAGCAGCCACTCAGTATTTACAAGGTTCTACTAATCTGGAAATTAAAATAATCAATTTATTTATTTTGTCAGAATAGTAATTTGTCCTAATTATTGAACTCTGCTCCAACAGGATCAGGTTTGGAATGAAGAAATTTCCATTTCTATTCAGTTTTAATCCTCACATTTGGTTTTGGTCTTTGTTACAGTAAAGAATTCATAAATATATACTTTTGTCAGTATAAATTAACAAGCCTTTGAAACAGGTCACCATTAATTTGTTGGGGGATATAAACCAAGTATATATGGCTCAACTCTTGGTATCATTTTCATTTCTTGTTAAAAATTTTTGATAAAATATATGTAAAATGATAATATTTATCATTTTGAAATATATAGTTCAGTGGCATCAAGTACAATGCTATTGTGTCACTGTCACTATTATCCATCTATAGAACTCATCTTGCAAAACTGAAATTTTATTCTTATTTCTTAGTTAAAAAAAACATTTTATAAGCCAGTCTTTTTTTTTTTTTTGATCTTTATAGTTACATATAGCAGTTGGGTTTATCCCAAAAAACTAATACATGCATGGAAATTTATTCAGTTCATGATTCCCCTGTCTGCCCTCCCTGTTTTGCTTCCTATCCTCCTTCTCCTCTCCTATTGTCCTTCCTCTATTCTACTGGAATTCCTCTTGCTTGTCTGTTAATGTTTATTTTTTTTTATTTTTTTATGTTATCCTATCCTTCTATCTCCCTTTCTTTTCCTTTATTTTACTCTAGCTTCTGCAGATGAGAAAGAACATTCAACCTCTTGAGCTTCTGAGTTTTGCTAATTTTACTTAACACAATATTCTCTATTTCCATCCATTTACCAGCAAATGCCACAATTTTAATCTTTTTTATGGCTGAGTAGAACTCCATTATATATATATATGCCAAAATTTATTTTTCTTTTTTTTTTTTTTTTTAGTTTTAGATGGACAGAATACCTTTATTTTATTTATTTTTATGTGTTGGTGAGGATCAAACCCATTGCCTCACACATGTGCAGCAAGTGCTTCACCACTGAGATACAAAGCCAGCCCTATGCCACAGTTTCTTAATCCATTCATCTAATGCTGAGCATCTGGGTTGACTCCATAATTTAGCTGTTGTGAATTGTGCTGCTATAAACATTGATGTGGCTGTTATCACTGTAGTATGCCAATTTTAGATCTTTTGGGAAAATACCCAGTAGTGGTCCGTTGAGGAATCACTCTTGGTATCATCTTTATTTCTTTCCTGAGGGGTTGTACTAGTCTACTCCCACCAACAATTCACAAGTGTACCTTTTCTTTTTTCTACAGCCTTGCCATCATTTATTTTTGTTCATATTCTTAGTCGTTGCCATTCTGTCTGGAGTGAGATGTAATCTTAGTGTACTTTTGATTTGTATTTCCTTGATTGTTAGAAATGTTGAACATTTTTTCATATATTTAATAGCCATTTGGGTTTCATCTTTTGAGAAGTTTCTCTTTAGCTCTTTTGCCTCTTTATTGATTGGGTTATTATTGGTAGTAGTATTTTTGGTGTTAAGATTTTTGAGTTCTTTGTATATTCTGGATATTAATCTCTATTGGGGGAGGGGTAAGACAAAAAGGAGAAAACAAAGCAAAAACAAAACCCAAAACAAAGCAAAAGGTCCCCAAACCCAAAGATACCCCCTCAAAGAAAATCAAATCAAAATAATAATAGCAGAAACATTTTACAGAGATTATAGTATAAGCTCCTTTGCCCATCTCACTTGGACCTGTTAATTATTACATTTATAAAAACATTTTATTTTATTTTTTTCTTGGTTTACAGATCTTAAAACACAATATGTATGTATAATCCAGTCTTTTTATATTGGACCCAAATCTTTTATATGAGCATAGGTCTCCTAATTGAAGATCATTATGAATTTTCTTAAATCACACTTTAAACATCATCATCAATTTTTCCTTAGTTTAAGTGTAACATATCAGTTGCAAAATAATCTCAGTGGAGATTGTTTTTATAGTCTTACTTTTGACAACAAGTTTTGTTTTTTTTTAAATAAGTACCCTGTATCATTTTGTTATAAAATGTTCAACTTTTACATGGAAGCAGTTCTACTTCTATATCAGATTTAAAAATATTTAATCAAATTATATAATTATATTGACATGTACAACTGAGATAAAAATGTTTGTGAACGAAGGCTGCTGCTTCTTGATGGTATACAATACAGGTGACTAAAACACAAAAGCAAGGTTTTGTCCTAGTGATCTGGATCCATTTCTTAATACTGTGAGAATCAGGGGTGATTTGGAACATTGGCTTATCTCATAATTATCTCATGGATTAATTATATTGAAGACAATGTCCAGAGCAGGTAGCAAATTAATAAACTGAAAGTTTTTGAAGCTTTAGTATCTGACACAGTTGGCAGTCTGCTTTCTTTCCTTTTTTCAAAAATAGTGAGTTTGTTCATAACACAAAATGAGATTATAGTTTTTTTGTTTTATCTGTGCCACATAACAAACTACCCCCTAAATTTAGTGGCTTAAACAGCTATCTTATTTTTCAGGTCAGGATTTTGGGAAGGGTTTTGCTGGTTTTATACTGTTGTAGTCAGTTGGTGACCCAGGGCTAGAGACATCAGAAGGCCACTTCATATGTTTAGCATGGATGTTAGGATAACTGGTAAAATCCAAGATTGAGCAGATGTTTCTTTTCTTTTTTCTGTGGTCTCTCCACATGGCTAGTTTGGGCTGTTTTTCAGCATGGTGATTTAAGAATAGTCAAATTTCTTAAATGGAAACTAGTTTCCTCCAGAGCAGTATTCCACAAGATCGGAAGTAGAAGCTGCCCATTTCTTAAGGCCTTGGCCCAGAAAATGGCTTATATCTGCTGCATCCTACTGGTTAAAACAATCATAAACCACTATTGATAAGATGCATTCCATGAGTTTGTATTTTTAACTGCCACAGGTTTAATGACATTCTTATTTTTAAAAACGTAGACTATTTCTGGTGGGTATGAGTTTTGAAGTTAGGGACGAACACATAGATGTGTATTTAACTGCACATTATAAATGAGAATGAAATATCTGAAAAGAGTAAATGAAAGAATACTGGTGGCAACTTCAGTATAACAGGTGCTAATGTAAAGTTCCTAGTTTTTAATGAAGCACTCTTTCCACTATTAGGTTTGAGTTACAGTGCTTCATAGCATAAACCAAAAACATGACCAATATAGAACACCAGGGAGGAAAAACTGATCTCAATAATATGTTTAGATCTTTCGGTGGGCTGCAAATCCCATTTGGTTTCTTGTTAACATACATTTTAGTCTCTGATGTTAGATGGTTTTGTTAAGTGAACTAGGTCTGAGTTTCAAGTTTGAGAAGGTACCACTTTAAAATAAACTTTACATTTACAAATAATTTATTTCCTTGATAGAACTTAAGCTGGTTGTAGTGTTATTTTGTTTATAAGTTTGTAAAATTTACCTTTGAGTTTTAAAAATTTTATTTATTTATTTTAATTAGGTATATATGACAGCAGAATGCATTCATTATACACAATTGCAGCACAACTTTTCATTTCTGTGATTGTACACGATGTAGCGTCACACCATATGTGCAGTCATACATCTACCTAGGGTAATAATGTCCATCACATTCCACCATCTTTCCTGACCCCATATTCTACCCCTCCCTCCCCCTTGCACAAAGTTTCTCCATTTTTCCCTTAGCCACCCCACCCCCCGATTATGGATCAGCATCCACTTATCAGAGAGAACATTTGGCATTTGGTTTTTTGAGGATCGTCTTACTTGTTTAGCATGATAATTTCCTACTCCATCCGTTTACCTGCAAAGGCCATAATTTTATTCTCTTTTAATGCTGAGTAATATTCCATTGTGTATATATACCACAGTTTCTTTATTCATTCATCTATTGAAGGGCATCTAGGTTGCTTCCACAGTTTAGCTATTGTGAATTGAGCTGCTATGAACAGTGATGTGGCTGTGTCCCTGTAGGAAGCTGTTTTTAAGTCTTTTGGGAATAAACCAAGGAGTGGGATAGCTGGATCAAATGGTGGTTCCATTCCAAGTTTTCTAAGGAATCTCCATACTGCTTTCCAGAGTGGTTGCACCAATTTGCAGTCCCAACAGCAATGTACGAGTGTGTCTTTTTCCCCACATCCTCACCAACACTTATTGTTGTTTGTATTCTTGAAGCTGCCATTCTGACTGGCATGAGATGAAATCTTAAGATAGTTTTGATTTACAGTTCTCTAATTATAAGAGATGTTGAACATTTTTTCATATTTGTTGATCAATTGTGTATCTTCCTCTGAGAAGTGTCTGTTCAGCTACTTAGCCCATTTATTGATTGGATTGTTTGTTTTTTTGGTGTTAAGTTTTTTGAGTTCTTTCCACTATCTGACGTGCATGTGGCAAAAATTTGCTCCCAAATGTAGGTTCTCTCTTCACCTCATTGATTGTTGCTTTTGCTGAGAAGAAGCTTTTTAGTTTGAATCTATCCCATTTATTGATTCTTGATATTAATTCTTGCGCTACAGGAGTCTTATTAAGGAATTTGGGGCCTAATCCGACATGTTGGAGATTAGGGCTTACTTTTCCTTCTAATAGGCGTAGGGTCTCTGGTCTAATTCCTAGGTCCTTGTTCTACTTTGAGTTGAGTTTTGTGCATGGTGAGAGATAGGGGTTTAGTTTCGTTTTGCTGCATATTGATTTACAGTTCTCCCAGCACCATTTGTTGAAGACGCTTATTTTTCTCCAATGTATGTTTCAGCTCCTTTGTCTAGTATGAGATAACTGTATTTATGTGTGTTTGTCTCTATGTAGATCTATTCTGTACCATTGATCTACACATCTGTTTTGTTGCCAATACCATGCCGTTTATTGTGATGCCTCCTGCTTCACTCTTCTTGCTAAGGATTGCTTTGGCTATTCTGGGTCTCATTTTTTTATATTAATTTCATGATTGCTTTTTCTGTTTGCATAAGGAATTACTTTGGAATTTTAATTAGAATCACATTGAATCTGTATAGTGCTTTTGGTAGTATGGTCATTTTGACATAAATTTTGCCTATAAGAGCATGGGAGATCTTTTCATCTTCTAAGGTATTCTTTAATTTCTTTCTTTAGTGTTCTATAGTTTTCATTGTAGAGGTCTTTTACCTCTTTTGTAGATTCCCAAGTATTTTTTTTTGAGGCTATTGTGAACGGGGTAGTTTTTCCTAATTTCTCTTTCAGAGGATTCATCACTGACGTATAGAAATGCATTTGATTTATGGACATTGATTTTATATCCTGCCACTTTGCTGAATTCATTTATTAATTCTAGAAGTTTTCTGATGGAGTTTTTTGTATCCTCTAAGTATAGAAACATGTCATCAGCATATAATGATAGTTTGTGATCTTCTTTTCCTATTCGTATCCTTTTAATTTCTTTCTTCTAATTGTTCTGGCTAGAATTTTAAGGACTGTTTCAAATAGAAGTGGTGAAAGAGGGCATCCCTATCTTGTTCCAGTTTTTAGAGGGAATGCTTCCAAATTTTCTCCATTTAGAATGATGTTGGCCTTGGGTTTAGCATAGATAGCTTTTATAATGTTGCGGTATGTTCCTACTATCCCTAGTTTTTCTAGTATTTTGAACATGAATGGGTGCTGTATTTTGTCACATGCTATCTCTGCATCAATTGATATAATCATATGACTTTTATCTTTAAGTCTATTGATCTGATGAATTATATTTATTGATATCCCTATGTTGAACTAACCTTGCATCCCTGGAATGAACCTCACTTGATCATGGTGCACTATTTTTTTTTTTAAAATATGTTTTGTATGTGATTTGCCAGAATTTTATTGAGATTTTTTGTATCAATGTTCATCAGGGATATTGCTCTAAAATTTTCTTTGCTTGATGTGTCTCTGCCTGGTTTTGGTATCAGGATGATACTAGCTTCATAGAATGAGTTTGGAAGGATTCCCTCCTTTTCTATGTTATGGAATACTTTGAGGAGTATTGTTATTAATTCTTCTTCATAGGTCTTGTAGAACTCAACTGTGAATCTGTCTGTTCCTGGGCTTTTCTTGGTTGGTAGGCTTTTGATGGTATCTTCTATTTTCTTGCTTGAAATTGATCTGTTTAAATTGTGTATGTCCTCTTGACTCAGTTTGGGTTGATCATATGCCTGTTAGTGTCTGAAAAATTTTCTATCTTACTGAAGTATAAATTTTCAAAATTGTTTTTAATTGTCTTCTGTATTTCAGTAGTGTCTGTCATGATATTTACTTTTTCATCACAAATTTTAATAATTGAGTTTTCTCTCTCCTTTTTGTTAGGGTGCCTAAGGGTTTGCCAATTTTATTTGTTTTTTCAAAGAACCAGCTTTTTGTTCTGTTAATTTTTAAAATGTTTCTTTTGTTTCAATTTCATTGATTTCTGGCCTGATTTTAATTATTTCCTGTTTTCTACTTCTTTTGGTGTTGGTTTGTTCCTCTTTTTTTAGGGCTTTGAGGTGTAATATCAGATTATTTATTTGTTGACTTTTTCTTCTTTTATGAATGAACTCCATGCAATGAACTTTCCTCTTAGCTCTGCCTTCATAGTGTCCTATAGATTTTGATAAGTTGTATCAGAATTCTCTTTACCTCCAATAATTTTTTTTATCTCCTCCCTGATGTATTCTGTTATCTATGCATTATATAATAGCATATTGTTTGATCTCCAGGTGTTGGAGTAGCTTCTGTTTTTTATTTTATCATTGTTTTCTAATTTTATTCCATTATGGTCAGATAGAATGCTGGGTTGTATCTGTATTTTTTTGTATTTGCTAAGACTTGCTTTGTGGCATAACATATGACCTGTTTTGGAGAAGGATCCATCTGCTGCTGAGAAGAACGTGTATTTGTTTGTTGCTGGGTGGAATATTCTATATATGTCTGTTGTATTATTTGTATTATTGAGTTCTGTAGTTTATTTAATTTTTGTTTGGAAGATCTATCCAGTGGTGAGAGAGTTGTATTAAAGTTACCCAGTACTATTGTGTTGTGGTCTATTTGGTTCTTGTAGTTAAAAGGGTTTGTTTGATGTACATAGATGCCCCATTGTTTGGGGCATAGATTTTTATTATTGTTATGTGCTATTGATGTATGAGTCCCTTAAGCAGTATGAAATGTCCTTCTTTATCCCTTTTCACTAGCTTTGGTTTGAAGTCTACTTTATCTGATATAAAGATGGAAACCCCTGCTTGTTTACATGGTCCATGTGAGTGGTACCTTTTTTTCCCACCTTTTCACCTTCAGTCTGTAGATGACTTTTCCTGTGAAATGAGTCTCTTGAAGGCAGAATATTGTTGGGTCTTTTTAAAAAATCCAATCTGTCAATCTATATCTTTTAATTGATGAGTTTAGGCCATTCACTTTCAGGGTTTTATTGAAATATGATTTATATTCCAGGTCATTTTTTTTTTTTTTAATTTTTGGTTTTTAACTTGACTTGGCTTCTCCTTTGATTGG
Source organism: Tamias sibiricus (assembly GCA_025594165.1). Classification (NCBI taxonomy): domain Eukaryota; kingdom Metazoa; phylum Chordata; class Mammalia; order Rodentia; family Sciuridae; genus Tamias; species Tamias sibiricus. Next base: position 91,914,990 of record CM046661.1, read on the forward strand.
TCTTTCTTTTTTTTAGTGTAGTTCCTCCCTTTGCTGACTTTCATTATTGTTTTTCATTTCCTCCTCCTGGAATATTTTGCTTAGAATGCTCTGTAGTGCAGACTTTCTTTCAACTTTTGTTTATCATGAAAGTTTTTTATTTCATCATCAAATCTGAAGCTTTATTTTTCTGGATATAAGATTCTTGGTTGGCATCCCTTTTCTTTCAGAGCTTGGTATATGTTGTTCCATGATCTCCTGGCTTTGACGGTCTGGGTTGAAAAATCTGCTGAGATATGAATAGGACTCCCCCTATATATGATTCCTCTTTCTTGTAGCCTTTAAGATCAATTCTCATTCTGTGTACTAGGCATTTTTATTATAATGTGGCTTGGTGTAGATCCGTTGTAATTTTGTACATTTGGTGTCCTGTAAGCCTCTTATAATTGATTTTCCAATTCATTCTACATGTTTGGGAAATTTTCCATTATTATTTCATTGAAGAGATTGTGCATTCCTTTAGTTTGAAACTCTGTGCCTTCCTGTATCCCAATAACTCTTACATTTGGTCTTTTGATGCTATACCATAATTTTTGGATGTTCTGATCATGGTTTCTTACCATCTTCACTGTGTGGTCAACTTTATTTTCAAGGTTGTATATTTTGTCTTCATTATCTGACATTCTGTCTTCCAAGTGATCTAGTCTGTTGGTGATGCTTTCTATTGTATTTTTTATTTGGTTAATTGTTTCCTTCATTTCAAGGATTTCGGATTTTTTTTTTTTTTTTTCAGAATCTCTTTTTCTTGAAGTAATCTTTTGCTACCTGTAATGCTCCCTTATATCTTTGTTGGTGTGATCAATGGTTGCCTGTATTTTTTGTCTTATCTCTTTGTTGTAGTGATCAATTTTTGCCTGTATTTGCTCACTTAGGTCATTGTGTAATTCATAGATCATTTTAATTATTTCATTTTGAACTCCTTCTCTGACATTTCATTAACAGTGTTGTCCATGGATTGTTTGGGGCACTTTCCTTCATTGTTTTTTCATGTTTTCTATGTGTCTTCCTTTCTTGCAGTGCAAATCTGAGGTATTACTATTTTTACTCTATAAACTTGTAGTGTCCTGCAGTTTACCTGTACCTTACCTTGGTGTTGGTCTACTAGTCCCTGGCCTGTGTCCCATGATAAATGCTACTGCAACTAAAGGTGGTAGTGGCAAAAGTGGAGGTAAGTCAAGATAGCAGTGGGGGTGTCCCAAGATGGATGCAATCACTTTCAGAGGTGGGGCTGAAAGGGTGGGTTGCCTGTTCAGAGATGCACCTGCCTCCAGGCCTATATGTTGTCCCAAGATGGAGTCTACTGCGTGGGAAGGGTTATAGTGATGGTTGCAGTGTCCCAAGATGGAGGTGGGCTAGGCCTTGGTTCTGGCACTGGTCTGCTGGTAGGCCCGGCTGCTTCTGGGCCAGGACCTTTGCAGGGCGGTCCTGGATCAGGTCCTTAACTCCAGCATTGGTCTGCTTGTAGTCTGGAGTGGTACTGGGTGGGGACCGTGGTGGGGCAGTCTTGGTCCTAACAGTGGCCTTGGCTCTGGTAGAGGTTGGAGGTTGAAGGAGCTGGTTTACCTTTGATTTTTAAATATGGTGTCTTCATTTGTAAAGGTAAAGGACAGTTGGGTGCTGTGGAGCATGCCTGTAATCCCAGTGGCTCAGAGCCTGAGACAGGAGGATCATGAGTTCAAAGCGAGCTTCAGTAATGGCAAAGTGCTAAGCAACTCAGTGAGACCTTGTCTCTAAATCAAAATACAAAATAGGGCTGGGATGTGGCTCAGTGTTTGAGTGCCCCTGAGTTTAATCCCCAATTCCCCCTGCCCCCCAAAAAAAACAACATAAAGGATAATCATATCTTCTCATTAACATTTTTCAATGATACAACTAAATATGATCTTTTGATGACCAGTGAATTACAACTGAAGAAACAGTGAAGAATATCTGAAGTGGTCCTTAGAAATAATTTATTTAATGAGATTTTGCTGTTTTGGTGTTGGAAGTAAATGTAAGTTTTCTTAAGATCATCAGCATTTACTGAACTTGTGTGATGCTTTGTTAGATGCTGAGAATATATAGATCAAGGAAGTCTGATCAATATATCTTGTTTAATGAGTATCAAATGAATGTAATTAAGATGGCAACGAATTGTATTTTTGAATATACCAAGAATTAAAATGTTTTTCTTATTCCTGATTGGTACTGGCTCCTATTTTCCTGATGTTGCCAAGAGAACTTACTTTCTTTCTTTTGTTTTTTTAAAATTTGTTTTAATTAGTTAGCCAAGAGGAATTACTTTCAAATGTTAATTCCACTATAATTTAAGTGACTTTTTATTTAGGCAAAGACTAAAACTTGTATAATAGGATTCTTGAAAATGACTCATTAATTTTAATCTTTTACCTAATTCAAAGAAACTAATAACTTTATTCATAGCTTTCTCTTCTTTACAAAGTTGATTATTTTTGTATCTCCTTTTAATCTTTTTCGTTTGAATGTAGTAGGTATGGTTTTAGAGAGTTCTTTCCTAGGAAAACATTAGGTAGGAGTATGTATAACTATGCATGAATGGGAAGTGATGAAAGTTGATCTGTGGAATTTTGTTTGTATAGCTCATATTATATTGCAAGTGATTGAATTATTTTCTTTGATTTTACTTGCAACTCCAAGTATACCTCTCATTAATAGCTATGTTAATCTCTTCTACCAGTTATGTTAAAATTCTTTTTTTTTTTTAAACTGAGATGTGATAGGTAAAATAATGTCTTTATCCTTTGGATCACAGCTTAAATATCAGCTCCTCAGATGAGCTTTCTTTTACCAACCAGATTTTTCCCTACCTCAGTCTTTTTGTTTGTTTGTTTGCTGTATTACCCATCAGAACTAGTAATTGTTTTACTCGTTGTTTGTTAGATATCATATTAGAAAGACTTCCTGAGTACAGAAAGAATGGTGTTCCCATTTTATACTAAGTGTGTCATGTATAATATACATTATGTTCTCAATAAGTAAAAATTCTTGGTCTTTTTAATTTACTTGTGGTAGCAATTTTTGAGTTTTAAAACGTTCTAGTATCTGATGGCCTCACTGACTGTACAGTATTCTTGTCATAAACCATCTTATTCCAATGTGAGAGCATATTCTGATCTTGCTTTTCAGTGTCACAAGTCTGATTCAGGAAGAGTAGTGTGAGTTGGTTCCAGTGATGCTATTTAGTTCTATTCCTGACTTATTCACTCTTTTTATATTATGCTTTTTGATTATGTGACTTTTTTCCTTTATCAGTTGTTACTGTGTTTCATGCTATTTTAGTTTGCTGACTAGATTTCATTATAGTTCTCTGACTTGCTTATGTAGCTTCTAATAGAGAAAAGGAAAGATATGAGAATATTTGGAATGAGTGTTCAGGGTTTATCAACTTATTTTTTTTTTCCTCTTTCTACATACTGTTTTTTTTACTGGTGTATTATAATTGTACATAATATTGGGATTTGTTGTTACATATTTATACATGCACACAATATCAATTCATTTGTTTTTAAAAGTCCTTAAGTATGTTTAGGTTATTTCACTTTTATGTACTTTCAGCATATGGTACAAAGTCAGGCAGTCGTTTTTTCAGTTCTTGGATACTACTTGAAAAGCACTGTGTTGGATTACTTGGTCCATATAAAGACAGGGTTGAAAGGTGGAGTCTATTCTTATGGGAGCTTATGTAGTTTATTAGGAAAAATTACTCATCTATAACACAAATTTAAAAGAGAACAATGCTCTCTGATTAGGGAAAAATGTTCTGACAGTTCAAAGAGGTCCATATGGGTAACTGTGATTACTTTGGGCTAAAGTAGACAGTAACGAGGGACATTAAATGTTATAAAATTCATGCAGCTAGTGATAGTGTTATACATGGTGATTAGGCTGTATTTGAATATATTTCTTTTGATCAATTCAAATCCTTTTTTACAAACAAAAATATTGGCATTGTACTGACATTTCATGTATTAAGGTTTTATAATGAAGAGGGGTTTTAGATGGCCAGATAGTTCCAGCTTCCTTTTGTTATATGTGAGACATACAACAGATGTTTGGGTTGAGTTGCCCATTTTTCCTTCCTTTTACTTACTCCCCATCCCCTTTCACAGCTTTGTATTTGAAGAATGAATATGAGCTTCTCAGGTGGACATTGCAGAATTGAGATATGTATGTAAGATGATGGCACATACTAAGCACACATTAAATGCTAGCTGGTTTCTATTTAAAATTTTTAATTATTATAATTGTTGGTATAATAATTGTACAAATTAATGGATTTTATTGTATCACATATATGAATATATTATACCTTGATCAGGTTCACCTTCCATTCTGCCCTCTCTCTTACCCTTCCTTCTCTCCTTGCTTTCTGGTTCCCTTTCCCTTCCCTTAAAGTCCTTTTTCTACTTTCAATTGTTGTTGTTATTATTATTATTACTATTATTATTGTTTTGAAGCTTCCACATATGAGAGAAAGCCTTCAATACTTGTCTTTCTGTGGTTGGCTTATACTACTTACCATGACATCCTGCAGTTCTATTTTCCTGCAAATGACATGATTTCATTCATATTTATGGCTGAAAAATACTTCGTATTTTTTTGTGTATTATATTTTCTTTGTATAGTCATCTGTTGATGGGCACCCTGATTTTATATCTTAGCTATTGTGAAGAATACAAGAATTAAACAAAGCTATGTTCGGTATCTCTTTTGTATGCTGACTTCATTTCCTTTGGACATATCCCCAGGAGTGGGATAACAGGATTCTGTGGTAGTTCTATTTTTTGTTTTTAAAGGAATTTCCTTACTATTTTTCATAGTAGCTATACTAATTTGCATTCTCACTAACAATGTAAAAGTGTTCCTTTTTCTCTGTATTCTTTCTGCATTTGTTATTATTTGTTTTTTTTTGATAATAGCCATTCTGACTAGAGTGACATGGAATCTTAGTGTATTTTTGATTTGCATTTCTCTGATTGCTAAAAATGTTGAACATATTTTTTCATATATTTGTTGGCCATTGTTTTTTTCTTCTTTTGAGAAATGTCTGTTTAGTTCATTTGCCAATTTATTGATTGGTGTGATTGATTGATAGGAATTTTTTTTATTTCTTCATATATTCTGAATATTGATTATTTGTCAGATGAATAGTTGGCAAAGATTTTCTCCCATTCTATGGGTTGTTTCTTCACTCTGTTGATTGCTGTGCAGAAGCTTTTTATTTTGATGTAACCCCATTTTTCAAATATTGGTTTTGCTTCCTGAGCTATTGAAGTTCTATTCCATAAATCATTTTCTGTGTCAGTATCTTGGAGTTTATCTCCTATGTTTTCTTCTAGGAGTTTCAAAGTTTTCAGTTTTAGGTCATTGATCCATGTTGAGTTGATTTTTTGCATAAGGTGGGAGTCTAGTTTGAATCTTCTACATATAGATATCCAGTTTACCTAGCACCATTTGTTGATGAGGTTGTTTATGGTCCTGTGTATATTTTTTGGCACCTTTCTCAAGAATCATTTGGCTGCAGATGTATGGGGGTCTATTTCTGTGTCCTTTATTTGGCTCCATTGTTCTACATATCTTTTTTAATGCCAATATCATGATTTTTTCATACGTGTAGTGTCTGTTGAAATCAGATATTGTCATATCTTTACCATTGTTCCTTTTACTCAGAATTGCTTTGGCTATTTGGGGTCTTTTGTGCTTCTGTATGAATTTTAGGAATTATCTAGTTTTGTGAAGAATAGCATTTATATTTTTATGGGAATCACATTAAATCTATTGCTTTGGCTAGTATGGCCATTTTAATGATATTTATTCTCTAATTCTAAAAATATAGGAGGGCTTTCCATTTCCTAGTGTCTTTTTCAGTTTCTTTAGTGTTTTGTAATTTTCATTGTATAGGTCTTTCACATCTTTGGTTAGGTTTATTCTTAGATATTTTATTGGTTAGTTTATTTATTTATTTTTTGGCTATTGTGAATGGGTTTCCTTTCCAGATTTCCTCTCAGCAAGTTCATTATTGGTATATAGAAAAACTACTGCTTTTTGTATGTTGACTTTATATCTTGCTACTTTGTTGAATTTTTCAGTTCTAAGAGTTTTGGTGGAATCTTTAGAGTACTATCAGCTAATATGATAATTTGACTTCTTTCTTTCCTAATTTTATCCCTTTTCTTTCCCTTGCCTAATTGTTCCAGCTAAGATTTCTAGTATTATATTGAATAAATGTGTTGAAAATGGACAGCCTTGTCTTTTTTTTTTTTTTTTTTTTTAACGTTTATTAATCTTTTATTTATTTTGCCATTCTCTCTTTGGAAACCTTACAATTTTGATCAGAAACAAATGAAAACATCAGAAAATCACTGAATCATTCCTGAATAAAATGAATTTTTCATTCGTTCCAACATCTTAACAATTAGTCATTCCATCAAATCAATTTTTCTTTGAGCAGACTTACAAAAATCATTTGAACTTTTGTCTATGCAGATAAGACATTTTAAGAGAAACAATATGTATCATTTCATTAACTCTCTTAATATATATGCCTTAGAGACTTTGAAAAATTATTTAATATGTGCTTGCAAATAAGATATATATGTTAAATGTAAATCTAATTTGGGCTTTTTCCTGATTTTCTACATGAAAAGCTTTCATTATAATTCAGGAAACAAATTTCAATTGGATGTTGATTTTTGATAACTGGCATTGTAATAGTGAACATATACATTTTTTTTTTTTTTATTTAGCATTTTTTTACATACAATTGCTTGTATACAGAGTATATTCGTACAATTCAGGTCTTCAATCATGCATTTAGGCAAATGATATCCATCTCATTCAAACACCTTTTCTTTTCTTTTTCCTTTTCTCCCTCTCCCTCCCCCCTTGCTCCCTCCCTTACTCTCCCTTCCCTTTGACCATTCTAGTGTTCTTCTAGTCCTCGTATGTACCCTCCCATCCAACAATACTATGAACTAGCCTCCTTATATAAGAGAGAACATTTGGTACTTGGATTTTTGAGACTGACTAACTTCACTTAGCATTATGTCTTCCAACTTCATCCATTTACCTGCAAATGCCATTAATTTATTTTCTTTAATTGCTGAGTAAAATTCCATTGTGCGTATATACCACATTTTCTTAATCCACTCATCTACTGAGGGACATCTAGGTTGGTTCCACAACCTAGCTATTGTGAATTGTGCAGCTATAAACATTGAGATAGCTGTGTCACTGTAATATGCTGTTTTTAAGTCCTTTGGGAATAGACCCAGGAGTGGGATGGCTGGGTCATAGGGTGGCTCCATTCCCAGTTTTCCAAGAAATCTCCATACTGCTTTCCATAATGGTTGCACCATTTTGCATTCCCACCAGCAATGTATGAGTGTGCCTTTTTCCCCACATCCTCTCCAACATTTATTGTTGCTTGTGTTCTTGATAGCTGCCATTCTGACTGGAGTGAAGTGAAATCTTAGAGTAGTTTTGATTTGCATTTCTCTAATTGCCAGCGATGTTGAACATTTTTTCATGTATTTGTTAATTAATCGTGTATCTTCTTCTGAGAGGTGTCTTCTCAATTCCTTAGCCCATTTATTGATTGGGTTATTTGTTTTTTTGGTGTAAAGTTTTTTGAGTTCTTTATATATTCTAGAGATCAGTGCTCTGTCTGATGTGCATGTACTAAATATTTGTTCCCAATTAGTTGGCTCTCTATTCACCTCACTGATTGTTTCTTTTGCTGAGAAGAAGCTTTTTAGTTTAAATCTATCCCATTCATTAATTCTTGGTAGTAATTCTTGCGCTACAGGATTCTTATTAAGGAACTTGTGGCCTAATCCGACATGTTGGAAATTGGAGCTTACTTTTTCTTCTATTAGGCGTATTGTCTCTGTTCTAATTCCTAGGTCCTTGATCCATTTTGAATTGAGTTTTGTGCATGGTGAGAGATAAGGATTTAATTTCAATTTGGTGCATATGGATTTCCAGTTTTCCCAGCACCATTTGTTGAAGAGGCTATCCTTTCTCCACTGTACATTTTTGGCACCTTTGTCTAATATAAGATAGCTGAAATTATATGTATTAGTTTCTGTGTCCTCAATTCTGTACCATTGGTCCACCAGTCTGTTTTGGTGCCAATACCATGCTGTTTTTGTTACTATTGCTCTATAGTATAATTTAAGGTCCGGTATGGTGATGCCCCCTGCATCACTTTTCTTGCTCAGGATTGCTTTGGCTATTCTGGGTCTCTTATTTTTCCAGATGA